>OZ059785.1:14503609-15158363 GCA_964057025.1 Standfussiana lucernea
TCTTTCTGCTGAACCGATTTATATGAAATTTGGCACACGGATAGTTTATAATCTGATTAACACATTTCTATCCATATGAATATGATTATGACAATTACCAAACTCCACGCGGGCGAGTTCATGGGCATAAGCTCTTGAGTGATTATTGTAAAAGCAAATGTAGGCACCAATAACTGAAACTTATGTGGAAATCGGGTGACATAATATGGAAATGTCAGGCGTTGGAGTGAAGAAAATGTGTCTTAATGGTTATAAGACTTGGTAAAAATTAAAGAAGCGATGGAAAGACTGTGTTATAGATGATAATGCTAGAAAGGTGATGAATAGTGACCTTACGACTAAAGAAGAAGAAAACATTCTGTGCCGACCCCTAAATAAATCGACAAAAGGAAAAGACAATTTTCTGTGTATGCATTAAAGACAGTTGCAATTTTTTTATTAACAACATTATTCTCCTGCACATATCGCAATTTATTTGGGATCAGCGTAGCCTGTCTTTTTCTTCCAATTTTTAACTAACATATTGTACTTATTATGTAAACATCTTTAGGTTGGGAAAAGAAAAAAATAATCTATAGGCTTTGATAACTTGAAAGTCACCCTTTATAAATGGTATAAATACCGTTTACTCATAACGAGCTACCACACTTGTCAGCGAGTAATTAACAATATGCGTATCCTTGCTTTGCTTGCTCTTTGCTTCGCGGCTGTTGCAGGTAACAACACGATGTTCTTCTTAAACAACCTCCTTTGTTTTAATTGTATACTAATCATGAAAGTAAAATCTTTTAAATATTTGCCGAAGGCCAATGTTTTTCGTATGTGTAGCATTTTCTATCGAATTATTTGGGTTTTATTTATTATAGCAAAAATTCGAAGTGTATAGTAATTTAAAGAGTAAGCTTATAAAATCTTCTGTTTTTGTTTATTGGCAGCCGTTCCATCTAATCCCCAGAGGATTGTTGGCGGTTCAGTCACCACCATTGACCGGTACCCCACCATCGCTTCTCTCCTGTACACATGGAACTGGAGCACATACTGGCAGGCGTGCGGTGGTGTCATCCTCAACAACAGGTCTATCTTGTCTGCTGCTCACTGCACCGTGTAAGTATTTTTTTATGACAAAAGTGAAGGGTCTTGACGTAATTGAAATATATCTCATCTCGTCTTGACATAATAAATAAGCTATCCCATCCATATTATTACGGCAAGTACTAGAGTCGCTGGGGTAGTGCTGCAGTGTAGACCTCATTATAAGTTACTTTTTGAGATATATTTCAGTTATGTTGGTCTTACGCCCTTAGCTTAGATTTAATAGAAAATTGCCCATGGTCTTTTACTTGAAGCGTACTGCGAAGTCGAAATAATTAAGTAATATATAACTTTTGCAGCGGGGACGCAGCTGGCAGATGGCGTATCCGTGTCGGTTCCACCTGGGCTAACAGCGGTGGTGTTGTCCACAACGTGAACCAGATCATCAACCACCCACAATACAACGCAGACACTGAAAACAATGACATTTGTATTTTGCGCTCCGCCTCCATTTTCGCATTCAACAACAATGTCCGCGCCGCTTCCATCGCTGGCCCCAACTACAACCTCGCTGACAACCAAGCCGTCTGGGCCGCAGGATGGGGTGACACTTTCGTAAGTTTTATTACCGTTCCTCTGAAAATTATTTTGTTTAAACGAAGATTGATACTTAAATAATTTTGTTTGCAGCATGGTTCAAATGCTGGCTCAGAACAGCTCCGTCACGTCGAGCTTCGCACTGTAAACCAGAACACTTGCAGAAACAATTACGCTGTCCGTGGTATGGCTATCACCGACAACATGTTGTGCGTCGGCTGGCCCGGCGGTGGTCGCGATCAGTGCCAGGGTGACTCCGGCGGTCCTCTCTACCACAACGGTGTCGTTGTTGGTGTCTGCTCTTTCGGTATTGGCTGCGCTCAGGCTGCCTTCCCCGGTGTCAACGCCCGCGTGTCCCGCTACACCTCTTGGATCCAATCAAACTCATAAGAACTCAATAAATGATTGAAATAAACGTTTAATTCAAGCAAATGATGACTTAGTTTCTGTTATTATCTACCTACTAAAATTTTAATTTTATTGACAGACAACTGACAGCCTAAGGGTGAAATTCACCGATTTTGTTACAGACCGCGTTTTCAGAAACTAGATTCAGCATAAACCCAGATCTCATGTCTGACTGACTTCAAAAACTACACTTGGATCGCGTACGCGTTTTTGCATGGCATAGAACGTAATGTTGTGAAAAAAACGCAATGCGTTTAGATTTGTAACATCCAAAAGCGACCTACTGCGACTTTAATAACGAAATATGTCAGCATCTCAAAACGCAGCTAGTTGTCAAAACTGTCTTTACAGTTGTGTCAATTTCTATTTCGTTTCGCCGTATGTGTTGCGTGCTTATTTCTATTCGTTTTTGTAAATGGTATGTCTTGGAAATGAAAAAGGGACTCTAAATTCGCTACGGGCGAAAATGAGACGCTTACTATTAAAGTTGGTGGATGAACATTTTGACGTGGTTGAGTGGTTGAACGGGGAGGATTAAAAGAAGATTTCACATGAATCAATGTGATCTAATCAAACGATGTGATAGCGCTTGTGTTTTATTAGGAATTTTTATATGTTTTAAAATAAAAAGTTTAAAATAAATAGCGTATTTTATTCGGACAACGATGTATATTATTTTCTAGTTTTCAGCCATCTAGTAGCACAACGTTGAACTAACTCCCAACTATCCCTGATTTTACAATTTTTGACAAAGGGGGCTTCAAAAAGTTTGTAAAATAATTAATAGATGGAGTTGTTTTAAAATTTGGGGTGGATTTCACCAATTGAATGACAACGCGATTATGTCGAGTGGAATCCGAGTTTAATTTTTGAAATTTGATTTCACCAACACAATGTAAACCTGTTTTGAGATAAAACGAGGTTGTCATGCGAACGCCCGAATGTGGGCGTTTAGGAGCCAAAACCGACATTATGAGCTGTCAGTGTCATCATTATTGTATTGATTTTATTGGTTTTCAACAATATTTAGCTTATTTAAATACAATGAAAGGACTTTTATCTCTTTTTTGACGAAAGCTGTGACGACGATGAGTGAGAGGAACATTTTCAAACCCTGGATGGCCATGACTTTTTCAAAATATTTCGACTCAAGAAACCAACAGTTTTATCTGTGTTGGAGTCTATTGAGGACAACCTACTACCAAGAATGCTGAGCCTGCAAAGTGCGCTCCTCGTGCGTCCCGGTGCTCCGCTCCCGTCCCGCTGGCGCCTCCCATCGCCGCCGCAAGACCACACGACTTGCTGCCTGTTTCTGCAGCTTCTACAAAATATCGACATGTTCCTGGACATTTCGCTAGCGCAGTCGCGGGCATAACTGCTCCCGCTGGGAAGCCCGTGCCTGAAAAGGCACCGATTCGGGCTGATGATGGCTTCGTGACAGTTTTGAGGAGGAAGCGTGCTGCGAAGCCGAACTTTCCGGTGTATATCTCCCGCCTTCATTACACCACTACAGCGGAGGACATCGTGAAAAACGTGCGTCAGAAGGCTAAGTACATGGTGAGAGTGCAGCTACTTGAGTCGCGCGGCAACGTCAACTTTAAGGCGTTTGTGGTGCTAATACCAACGTATTATCTGCACCTCGTCTTGGAAGAGGACTTTTGGCTGCAGGGAGTGGTGTTCCGTCGCTTCCACGGACAAGTGCCACATGAACACACAGTGACATACTGCACAAGTGAAGTGTTACCAACTTAGTTTTGAGGTTCTATTTACCAACACAAGTTGTATATTTTTATATGTATGTTAGTCTGTAAGGTACGAGGGTGGATTGAAAAGTTCGCGGCCTCAGCAAGAAAACAATATAAAATATAAGCAAAAGTAATTTTATTTTTCCACGTAATCTCCACTTAACTCTATGCACTTCTTCCATCTGGTTTCCAACGCCTGTATGCCGGTCATAAAAAAAGTTTCTTCAAGGCCTTCAAAAAAGTCACCCACCGCAGCTTTGACCTCCTCATTTGATGAAAATTTTTGACCTCCAAGGTGTTTTTTTAGGTTTGGGAATAAATGAAAGTCTGAAGGTGCCAAATCAGGGGAATAGGCGGGATGGGGCAGTAATTCAAAGCCACAATCACGAATTTGAGCCATAGATTCAACAGACGTGTGAACGCGTGCATTATCCTGATGGAACAACACTTTCTTGCTGAGTAATCCTCTTTGATTGTTTCACGCAAGCGACGTAAGAGGGTGTAGTAATAAGCCGAGTTTATAGTTTCACCTTTTGCAAGGTAGTCCACCATGATGACACCCTTAGCATCCCAAAAAACTGACGCCATCACCTTGCCAGCTGACAAAATTGTTTTGGCTTTTTTTGGAGTCGGTTCATCAGGTTTTTTCCACTGCTTGGGTTGCTGTTTTGACTCTGGGGTGTAGTGGTGTACCCAAGTTTCATCCATTGTTACAAATCTGGCCAAAAAATCTTGTGGATCAGCCTCAAACATTTCCAAACAGTCGCGAGAAATCGTGAGGCGTATTCGTTTTTGTTCGACTGAAAGCAATCTGGGTACCCACCGCGCAGAAACCTTAGAAAATCCAAGTTCATTGACTATGATGTTTTGTGTTCGTTCATACGAAATGCCAATAGTGTCTGCAATCTCCCTGATGGTCAATCTCCGATCTGTTAATATCAACAGATTTTCCCGATGTTTTCTTCAGTCGTAGACGTCATAGGCCGGCGAGAGCGAGGGTCATCTTCAATACTCTCTCGTCCGCGTTTAAATTCAGCAACTTTTTCACAGTCGTATACTACGGAGCAGATTCCCCCAATGTTGTTGACATATCTTCGTGAATCTCTTTTGGAGTTAGTTTTTTTTAAAACAGGTATTTGATGACCGCACGTAGCTCAATTTTCTCCATTCTTTAAAAACGCTGCACAAAGGCACAAAATTCAGTCTAATTTAAATACAGTTAATGCTATTGCGATAGAATTTTACTATTTGACAACCAGAGAGTAAACTAATCGAATGAGGTCAGTTACATTAAAATAGTTTAAGTATTTATGTGTTAGGCCGCGAACTTTTCAATCCACCCTCGTATTACGGGGTTTTTCTTTCCATGTAATATCTTGTTTTAATTAAGCTGCACAACTAAAAAAAGTAGAAACAAATATTTGGAATTTGGGAGAAAACAGATCTTTGCTAGGTGCCCTAGTTTTTGATAAATAAATGTGGCCAATCTGGGGAGATTCTCTACAGAACGTCCGCCTATAAACCATTATAACTTTTGAACCAATGACCGAAAAATTCTGATATTTGGTGACAAATTTCTACAAATTACCGACAATTTTTTTGTGTAATCAAAATTAAAATCCCTGATGGTGGCCATGCTAGTGTCAGTCACACTCCAGGACTGTCCATTAAGGTTGACAGGAGAGCGTGATCCTATTTTGCAATACATTTGTCAAATGTATTACAAAATAGTATGGCGGCGTTAGTTCTTATTTTGCCCACGCGACAAGTATTTTATAAATTATGTTATTTTAACCAAATCCAAAATTAGAAAAAAATATGCTGTGATTACCTTTCATCTTAATTTGACCGAGACCTATCTTTTGAGAGTATTTTTAAGAATGTATGCGAGCTCTAAATGTGGTCCCCTGATTGTGTGGCAAGCTGCCTTTCTTCATTCCGTATGTCATAGGTGCTATAGATTGCACTCATGTAAAGTACACCAAATCACCAGGCAAAGTATTGTTGTTATTACAGATCTTACCGTTTAATATAAAAGTGTATAAACCAGCTGGGGAGGGGTTCATACAAGATATTGTGGATACAGATTTAATACAATATTTTTCAATTAAATATTTTGGACACAATTTAACAAAAACATATTTTTAGGTCTGGAGGATCCTGAGATTTTTCGTAATAGAAAACACTATTTTTCAATCAGTGTTCACACGAAAAAGATCCTTATCTACTTATTTTGTGGTTTAGCGCAGTAGGTCGCTGTCGCATGTTATAATACTAAACGCAATGCGTTTTGGTGAAAACATTTACATTCTATGCTAGGATGGACGCTATGGGATCTTGGTTTTCGAAAACGCTGTCCAAATGTAGCTGGTGAAATCAGTTTGACGTGAATGGAGATTAATATGGATATGAAAACTGGGCTATGCAGAACCTCGGTCGTGAAAACGCTTTCTGTACCAATGTCGCACGGTGGTACCGCCTTAGTTCATAAATGCAATAATTTTATTATCAATTACCCCCAATTTAATTACCTAATAATGATATAATAATGATTTACCGATAAATAAGCTACCCAAAAGTATAAATATGTCACCATTTTACCTAATTATCAGGTCTTCTCCTGGGATCACTTCATCGACCGACTCACCAGCCATGGTTCACCTGATGTGGGTTTACCGGGTTGGCCTCTGATGTTAAATTTCTTCTCTAATTCTGCAGTTTCAGCTGAAATTACTGGCTTAAATCAAGATTTGATTGAACGTTGTTCCACAATTTGACAAGCCTTGTCCTCGGGTTTTAATATTGATTCGGATAAAATTAATGAATATGCTTTGGAAACCGCGCGACTTTTAATTCAAGAATATCCGTGGTATAATCTCCCAGCTGTGGCACAGTATGCTTTATTATCTATCGGGGAATTATCAACAAACATTATAAGGCCTTCAGACGGGATCACACGAGAAAAATGTCGGAAGTACTTACGAATACGGACTTACCTAACAGATTTTTACTCAGCTCAGGCCCATTCATTACTAGTCTTCGGAAACTTCCCCGTAAGAAAAAGAGCATTATGTCGACGCAGGTTTTAGATTTATTACGAATTTAGTTTAAATTGAAATTAGATTGGTGGTCAAGTACTATTTTAACTTAGTTGTGGTTGTGATGACGTTTGTAAAATAAATTGTAGAATTTTGCTTTTTGTTGTATATAATATGTTTAATATTTAAAAGAATACATATTTAATAATAACCCCTTCATGAATAGCGTTAATATCATATTCAGGTGTATTTCCGAACGAGGGACAATAAATCTCAAATATTGACTATTTAAATTTGTATATAAACAGTACATATTGTACAGTTTATTGTATATTATGTATTGAATTATGTAAATAAAGCATTAATGTACATTTGTGAAGTATTTTTTATTATTTACCTTTCAGAAAAAAATCCCATTTAACAAATTTAATAAAGTAAGGTATTTATGACCGCACTTGTAGGGCGCTTGTACCACCGTGTGTCGGTGACATTTTATTTGAAATGACAATAACATACACACATACATTCACGCATTTTCCCATGGAGGTAGGCAGAAAACACAGAACGCCGAACGCTGAACGCCGCCTGCTTCGATCCTTACATACTCCTTCTGCCTCGTCCACGTTCATACATCTGGTTATAGACGCACAGGTTGCGAGTGCTACGCACCTGACCTGTCTGAAGAACCTCACCATTAAGGTCAGTGTATGTCCTTCTAGGGCGTTCCCTCTTGGCGTTGCCACTCACATCTGCCCTGTAAATACTATTGATAGTCGCCTTTCACTCATCCTCTCATCATGACCAAATCATCTAAGCATACTCTTTCAAATTGTTGCCACTACATCTTCTTTTAAACCGCACGTTCTCCTAAGACTAAACTAATAAACTCATATTTCGAAATAAAAATCACTGTTACAGAGAAAATCTTTAATAATACATGACATAGGTACACATAACATCACGCCGGTTGTTCCTGAAGAGTTGGGTAAACCTAAGTAAGTACATCCACATTTCGCCAGTTATATAATTTTAAATTAGCCGGTGACAAGAGACGAATCCAAGTACCTCGGTAGGTACCATTCTTACGTGGCCAAAATTCCTTCCATGCCACTCAAATCCAGTCTGTAGTTTGATGTAAATTATCTTGCTAATCTGAAAAGATACAATAATACAGTCTGTATTTATTGTTATATTACTAAAAATGATTCTTTGCTATTAAAATAATGGACTGTTACTGATTCATTGTTATCAATATTGCTCAGATCCTCGAGGGCAAAATACCATTAGTTGGAGTGATGCGATAGCAGCACTGACTCTGTACATAATACTATGTGCAAAAGAGGTACTTAATTCTACGCAAATCTGCAGCAGACATCTGATATCACTCAGTCGCGTAGAAACGGGGAGCACAAATAATAATGGTTTAGGCTGTCCTTTTGTGCACCAGGTAGGTACATATAATTAAAATAAATAATCGTTTGGTAGGTACTTACATATTTGTTGGAAACTATTTTGTCGTCAACAGACTCCAATACAGACAGAACTGTTGCTTTCGTGAGATGAAACCGTGTAATTAATTCCTGGTCATCAAGGGTAACAAAGTGTTCCTTTCTCTCGCATATCGATCTTGGGCGACGAATGTCCTGATCCTAACATTCATGTAACATTAACAGTGTTCTTATTTTGCATAGCCAAATACCAACAAAATCAATATTTTTAGTAAAATACATAAAACAATAATTATGATTCACAACAATGATGACACTTGTGGATGACACTGACAGCAAAAATCGGGCGTTTACATGACAAATTCCGTTACGGTCAAACGGGTTTACGTTGTGTCGGTGAAATCAAAATTATAAATTAATCCTCGATTAAGCGCAAAAACGCGATCTCATTCAGTTGGTGAAATCCACCCTAAATCTCTGGGTCTAGACTCTCGATGCGTGAAATTTTGCACAAGAGTTCATTATATACCGGCAATGACCACTGAGGAAGTATTTTTTAAAGTATATCCCTATAGCTAAGCCTTAAGGGAAAAATAACAAACTACATGAACTTTAAAGTTTTTTTCCGATGGAAAATTGTGGTGGCCCCGTGATAACGGCCGTGACTAAAGAGATGTAGCTTGTGGGATCGAACCCAGGCAAGTTGTACTTTGTGTTTATTGTTTCATCAAGATTGTTCTCAAATGTACGTTGAGGTCGATCCGCTGTTTACAATCTGATGCGCGTGCACTGTGAGCGAAACTTATTAAAAAAAAAATAAGATAGAAAGAACTTTTCCATCATACGTTGGGAAAAACTTGTAGTGAACGAATTCCTGAAATTTCTTTAGTATCTGGGGCCCTACTATGATCTTTTAATGCAGAATAATAATAATAATTAATTCAAATAATAATAATTAATTAATAATTCTCTGAATGTTTCATCTAATTCCCACTCTCGAAATAGAACTAAAACATTTAATATTTGAACTTATTTGCCATCGATACGCTAAGAAGACTAAAACATTCGTGCACTAACAGATCATGGTAACCCACCTGTGACAGCCGTGAAGCAGAGAGCTAGTACAGTAAGGATACGCATGTTGTCAATTCTTGTTGAGAATTCATAGATCACAAAAACTTGATGATATTTATATCATCGCAATCGACTATCATTTTATCAAGCGAAGAGATTAATAATTTTGTTGCAATAATATATTTCATTCTGCATTAAGACGTCATAGTAGCCCTACAGGTGGATGTCATAGACGATGGGAATGAAGAGGAGATAAGCAGGGCTAAACAATATTGTACGAGTCGCTAGATATAGCCGACCGAATTACGTCCCGCAGAAGAGATGAAAAATTAGACGAACTGGACGACGACGTCACATGCTGACTTTTGTGGTGAAGGATTTGTGCAAGTTGATTCCCATAACTTATGACCAAGTTGAAGTCACCAGGCTGCTGGATGAATGTTCGGAAACATTATACTTCGACCAAATGTTATTTCGACTAAGTGTAACTTCGATAAAAAGTTTTTCGACTAAATGAAACGTCGGAGTAACGAAAAAAATCTAATTAATAATAAGTCAACTGATACAGTGGCAGACGTGACTTCGATGAAGTAAAAAAAATCGAAACGAAAATAGTTGAAAAGTTTTAGGTGAAACGAAATTCAGTTAAATATTTTTCGGACTTGTGATAGGTAACCCTCCGGTTCACATTGTGAAGAACTCCACCACTGTGAGCCAAACTGGAGCCAATACGGACGCGCCATTGGTTGACTGCACCACTGTTTTGTGAAATGTAATTATTATTTTATTCGTACTACGATCTACTTGATTTGTATAATTTATCAGTTTTTGTGTCATTTAGAAAATCTGAAAAGAAAGTTCTTAAGTTCCACATTGAGCTGCAGCAGTTTCTTCACAAGAATTTCTTTTACAACAGAGACGGGCACAAAGGAAGGATTTTCGATAATTCTTCCCCCAATTAGGGGTGACATTTTAATGTAGTAATTTTGTTAAAAAAGTGTAAAATCGTTATAAAATGTTACAATTATTATTTAATGAGAGGTAAAAGATAACTTAATTGTAATAGTTACATTTACAATTTATTTAAATACTGAAATCACTTCTTATGAGTTAGTTGAGATCCAAGAGGTGTAGCTGGACACGCGAGTGCTGACACCAGGGAATTCAGGTTGACCGCATCCAATACCGAAAGATCTGACACCAACAACGTTGCCGTTGTGGTAGAGAGGACCACCGGTGTCAAAGGTGCACTGGTCGCGACCACCGCTTAGCCAGCCGGAGCACAACATGTTGGCAGTGATAGTGACACCACGGACAGCGTAGTTGTTTCTGCAAGTGTTCTGGTTGATAGTCACAACCTGGACCTGACGAAGCTGCTCAGAGCCATAGTTTGAAAGAGCCTGCGAAACAGTAACATAAAAATATTATTTTAATACGAAACAAAATAAAACAATTGAACACAAGTACTTGTAGTACTTGTTGTGATAATCATCTGTAAACTTACGAAAGTGTCACCCCATCCAGCCGCCCAAAGGGCTTGGTTGTCATTGAGTATGTAGTTGGCACCAGCGATAGGAGCGCGTTGGACATTGTTGTTAAAGATGATGTTGTTAGCAGAGCGCAAGATGGCGATGTCATTTGCCTGAGTATTGGCGTTGTATGATGGATGGATGGATGATCCATTGGTTCACGTTGTGAACAACGCCACCGCTGTGAGCCCAAGTGGAACCGACACGGATACGCCATTGGCTGACTGCGTTACCACTGTCAAAGGAATGACATTGTTATTTAATTTGTAATTTAATTTATTAGACTTTTAGCACATTTAATAAGATACTTACGCTCCGCATTGTGCGGCTGTGAGGATGGAGTGCTGGTTGATGATGGTACCACCACAAGTCAGATAGAACGAGAACCAGTTGTTAGGCGTGTATTTGAGACCGGCCATGGTGGGATACCGATCGATAGTGGTGACAGAACCTCCCACAATCCTTTGAGGATTGGCGACGACGGCTAAAATAAGTTAATTATAAAGGATTTTAATAACAAGTTCAAAAGGATAACTATTGGTAACGCATTCAAAACATTTTTGTTAATAGAAGAGGTTATTTTGAGGACGTACCTGTGATAGCCGTGAAACAAAAGGACAAAACAGTTAGGAAACGCATTTTGTTAGTAATTCACAGACAAGTGTGGTATCTTGTTGTCAGTGTTACATAGTATTTATATCAAGGCATATTTACTACCAAATTGTCATACGAAAAGATATAACATTTTCCTCTCCTATCAGTTGTTTTAATCATTTTCCTTGTATCTTCCTTTTGAATTGGATTGACCTATCTCTTTAAGTGTGAATAAAATCTTTTGTACCATTTGTTACTAATGAATCAGTCGGCCTCAAGTTATTGACACTTACAGTTTATAAATGTTGAACAAACCAGAAACTTAAGCTTAAGTTTTAATATTTATAATGTATCGCAAAGTTACAAACTGTTGTAAACTTTTTCTTGCAGGATTTGATCCTTATCAGTAACACTGTCACCTAGAACAAAACCACAGATTGATTATTTTTCTGATCAACGACAGTAAAAATACCAAAGATATCAGCCCTGAGCCCCCTGTGAGACAATAAGAAATTAATCATTGTTTATGAATACATGTATAACGGAATTCCCTGGAAGTAAAAGATAATTATAGTTTTGGACATTGGATCATTGGATAGTTGATAAAAAATAAACTAATAACATCTATCTAATTTATCGTTAGTATAAAGGAGTATACACATATTGACACTGGGTTATCGTAACAACAGCAACCACTGTTGCTACGAAAAACCGTTACTGAATACGTGGCTAGTCTGTTACATGAATTATTGTGATTTCGTGTAGATTGTTGTTGCCCCAAAGAGATTTGCCAAAGGTTTTCAAGGTGTTGGTGTGGTACGTATATAACAACGCAAAGGGTTTTGGTCAAAATGCACGTAAGTTCAACAGAATTGAAAAATGTCTCAAACCATAACTTATAATAAGTTATCTAATTCACACTATTGCGACAAGTGCGTAAGTCGCCAGATACCTGGAGGTCTACTCTCTAAGCACGAAACCCGTAGTTTCGGCCGAAGATACGAGCGTTTCCTACTCCGTATGACTTACGGACATACGATTAGTGAGGGACCCGAATTAAAAATGAAAGACAACACGATTGCACAGTTGTTCCTACTTCCGATGTATTTTCAAAACTCATGAATCCGGAAATAATAGGGCGTAGGGTTCATTTCGAAGTTTCGATATAATTTCGTACGGGCCCGTATCTTCGTTGACGGACTTAGAGAGTAGACCCCCAGCACAAGAGCTACGATCAATTAAATATGTTGCAATTTCCTGTATTTTGTCATAGATTTAATTTCAACGGTCATTGGTTTTTTAAGTATATCATGTTGAAACATAGTGAAGCACACAGTAATAAATCCGAGCCAGACCAGCAAAGTCCTAGAATCGACTAAGGACTGTACAGCTGTCTGTTCTGTTGGTCTTGTGCGAAAAAGGCTCATGGTACGTTGAGAACTGCAGTGTAAACTTGAATGAACAGACCTAATATGATTTCTGCATAACTTGCGACAGTCCATAAAAATGTACTACTCAATCTGTATACCTCTTAATGTTTAGAATAGAGGAAAATATAAAAATAAATACATTAATCTCTTCGAGTGATAATTTGATAGTAGATCTGCCTTGATATAAATATCATTTACGTACAACAAAGTACTACAGTTATCCAATAGTTATTCACAACATGCGTTTCATCGCTGTACTAGCCCTTTGCTTCGCGGCTTTCGCAGGTACGTCCTCTCTGAACAGAATCTTTTATTTTGTTCCTCACACAACAGTTTAGAATGTTAAACTTTTGTTTTTGTTTTTTGATCAGCATTAAAAACTTGGTCTTCGAAATCCTCTAAAAACATTATTTTTTATCTCCCTTTAGCCGTCCCCGCTAATCCCCAAAGGATTGTAGGGGGTTCCATCACCACCATTGACCGGTACCCTACTATGGCCGCTCTCTTATACACACCTAACTTTAGTGCGTACTGGCATGATTGCGGCGGTCTCATCATCAACAATCGCGCCATCCTCACAGTGGCTCAATGTGGAGTGTAAGTACTTTCTCATTGCATGTGAATTTTCTTAGATATCAATTAAAAAGTGAAGTTAAATAATGCGTACATTCTTTCTACAGTGGTGACGCAGTCGGCAGATGGCGTATCCGCGTCGGCTCCACTTGGGCTAACAGCGGTGGAGTCGTACACAACGTGAACCAGATCATCGTTCACCCGTCATACAACCCAAACACTAGGGTTAATGACATCGCCATCTTGCGCTCTGCAACCAACATCATCTTCAACAACAATGTCCAACGCGCTCCTATCGCTGGTGCCAACTACATACTCAATGACAACCAAGTCGTCTGGGCGGCTGGATGGGGTGACACTTTCGTAAGTTTACTGTTGAATAATTTAATACTTGTGTTTAAATTAAATACTTTAACTTGTGTTTTCTTAGTTTAGAAATTAATATTTGAATATTTATAATTCACAGGCTGGTTCAGGCATTGGATCCGAGCAGCTTCGTCACGTCCAGCTTAGGACTATAAACCAGAACACTTGTAGAAACTACTACGCTGTCCGTGGTGTCACTATCACCGCCAATATGGTGTGCGCCGGCTGGCCAAGCGGTGGTCGCGACCAGTGCACGTTTGACGAAGGCGGTCCTCTCTACCACAACGGCAACGTTGTTGGTGTCAGATCTTTCGGTATTGGATGCGGTCAACCTGAATTCCCTGGTGTCAGCACTCGCGTGTCCAGCTACACCTCTTGGATCTCAACTAACTCGTAAGAAGTGATTTTAGTATTTAAAGAAACAGTTAATATAATTATTACAATTTAGTTACCTTTTTTCTCTCATTAAATACTTTTAATATATTATAACCATTTTGGTTTTTTTTATTATTAAGAAGCCGTATAAAATGGCAATATAATAAGCTCATGAAATTTGGCCCTTATTTAACAATTGCAGGACGAATTATCGAAAGTCCTACTAGGTACTCCAAGTTAGTAGATTGAAAGCGGTGTTCATAATCTGTCTGAACCAGTCCCATCCACCATTTCGAGTGCGGGTATACATTTACTTGAATCAACATCAACCTATACTGTAAAGGTTGATATTTTTAGGTTATTTTTGTCTTACAACTAAACCGGTGATGTTGATTAATTAAATAATAATGTATTTTAATCAATAGAACCAGTTATATGCTTACGATTAACCAATTTCTATTCTTCATACTTATATAATTATATATACATATTATAAAATGATAAAAATCCAAATCGATGTTCCGAAATAGCGCAAAACACTACTGCATAGATTCTGTTCAAATTTTGTACAAATATTCCTTACAGGCTTATTCGAATGTTAGGCTATATAATAGAAGCGTGATAATATTATTATCACTATCGCTTCTTGCTTATGGGGATGAGCAATATTGCATTTTGTCCGCATTCATCAATTGTTTGACGTTTAAGTCATGTCGTGCATTAGAACGGCTATTTTAAACCGATGGAGTAAACAGTCTAGCGGTTTCATGACCGCTCTGTAAACTCTGTAAATAACTGGTCGCATGTTCGAACCCCAATTTTGTTTTCACTTTTCGTGATTTGTTTTAATTTTTGTTTTTTTTTGATGCTGAGAGATTACCACTTTTTCTTTTTTCGATTGACATTGCATCATTTGAATTCCTGTTTTTTTTTTCATTTTATTTTCTTCAAATATTTTTTCCCGAAGTAGTACAGAAGTATGGAATAAGACATGCTGCGCCGACCACAAATAAATTGGGTTCAGGACGGGGGAATGATGGTGATGATTTTTCCAAAAAGTAATATAGCGAACACAAGTCGGATAAGTTCACATGTTCTTGCTGTGCTAGAAGTCTTTTTTATCATCTATTTGAAAATACATATTAGAAATAATCCATAGGCAGTTTGGATTTAAACATTATGTCATGTAGAGTTCCTGAATTTATTTGATTTTTAGTAGCTGTCATTTTTAAGCATTTTGAATGTAAGTCGTATGCTTAAACAAACAAGAAGTTTCTTTAAAAGAGCATGGATTATGAGTAGACCAGTTAATGTAGATTCACAGTTTTTATTTTCTAACGATAGGTCTGCAAGATGTTAAAGGATTGATACCGTAAATCACTTTTTTATTTGTTGGTATAGTGATCGGAAGCGAGCAAGAGGTTCTGGGTTAGATTCCTGGGTCGGGCAAACGTCGTTTTTTCACCAGAAAATTCTTATAAGCAGCTACAAAGTCTGCATTTGTGCCCGGTTGATGGCAATAGGCTCGCCCCATATTTCTTGGAACTCCAACATAACTGGTGAAATGTAAATTGTAATATCAGGTACACCTCAGCCTCACCCTTCAGGAATTGATGTTGAATTAACATAACATCAGGCCTGTAGGGAACGAGCTTCACTCATCTCCTACCGAATGAAAACAATATTATTAGCAATCTTAATATAATATTACGAATGGGTTACCTGATAAAATTAAGTCAAGGCTACCTTTCATTAATGGAACTCATGTTTTTATCCATACCAAAAGAAATCAGAATTGAATAAAAGTACAAAGCATTAGGGCGCATTTTTGTCCCTACTACACGGTTATAAGGTATAATACATGGATCAGTTGATACTGAAGAGGCACTACTAAAAGTACTACAGCAACATAGTTCAGAAAGTACTACAGTGCCATCTCATCACCATCTTCCTTCCCTGGTCCCATTCTACTTGGGGTCGGCGCAACACGTTTTCTTCTACCATTCTCCTCTGTCATATCATTCCTTACACAATCCATCCATCTTTTCTTTAGCCTTCCTCTATCTCTCCATCCATCAACATTTTTATCCATCACTACAGCGCCATCTCTATGACAAAAATGAAGAATTAAAATCAAAATTCTAAATCTCGTAGTTAAAGTTATCCGTGGCTAAGACTATGTAGGAAAAACCCGACAATTACTGTCATACAGTAGCCCACCAGACATAAAAACCGTCTGGTCGTCGAATCCTCCCGTTTCTATGGAGGATGAAGAACTTTACACCTCTGTTCTTCATACTATATGTACACTCATCTGTTTTCTTATATTTTTATTACAAACACGATGGTATAACGTTGCCTAATGTAACATACCCGGGGGGTGTGTGGGATCAAGTGTAAGATCCAATGTAAGAAATCATACAAGAGCAAAAAAAAATGTGTGTGTGTTCTCCTATTAAAAATAAAAAAAAGATGTATGTGTAACAATAAAAGAATTTCGGGCGCCTTGGGAACGCACACTACATTTAAAAAATACTTGCCAGATAGGACAATTAGTAGAGTCGAACTTCTAATCTTCCGGGGGTGACTAAACTAGGATAATAGAAACACTGGAAATACCTTTGTTAATACCTTATTTATTATGTCAGTAGCTTCTTTTTACTTTAAATATTAAATTACTAATTTGAGATTATCATTATTGTTGCATCTTTATATGAAGAAAGTAAATTAAGTTTGGGCCAGATGTCTGGCTAAAAAAATGTTAAATTAGACCTCAAGATTTCGGCGTCGAAGATGAGAGAATCCAGAATCCATGAAATGGAAAATTATAATCAGACGAAAGAAAAAGAAAAAGTAGAAGAAAAACGCCACAGCAGGGCTGTAACAAAATTTTAAAAGGTTAATACACAAGTCTATTAGAATTTCAACACGTGGGGAGCATGGCGTCCCAAGAAGGAACTTACCGTTTTTCCGTTAATAAATGACTTTTCCCGTGTGCACCGATAAATCCAAAGTAGGTGAAAATCACACTAGAGCATCGTCCAATATTGAAATCCTGAAACATCAATTCGACTTAAAACACGAACCAACCCAAAATGATGACCACATATTGGTCTGGTAGAAACAAATCTTACCGAAGAAATTAAGGATCCCTCCTTCAGAACACCTTGTCCTGGGTGTTTAAGGCAGCGATTATGGCATCATTTGGCCTAAAAATATCCGTGATTATACCGGATTTGTAAAATTAATTTGGCGAGATAAATGCCTCGATGACGAAATCAGGTCGTAAAGTGAAACGTCAAAAAAATGACAGTTGCCGAACTCAACCATAGCCAATAAAAGACAGTATAAAAATCGTTCCGAAAGCGACTAAAATATGAAAAACATGTAACAGTTTAAAAAACACGTTACATTACATCCCTCCCCGAAAAAATAAAAGAAAGCAATTTCTTTTATGCTAAAAACAAACAAGGTAAAAAAAAACTTTTTTTTTTTAAAGACAGGAAATATAAATTCCAATAAAACGTTTCCAAAAAGATCCTGGAAAAGAAACAAAACAAAAAAAACAATAAGTGCAGTCAAGCTACAAGCACAACCGACCTATAATACAAAAAGAACCACATGAGTACAGTTAAGCACCTTCGCCACTGACTAACAAGTTAAATCCAAGAAATATTACAAGTACAGTTAAGTGTAGTAGTCGCTGAACAATATGTATAAGAATACAACAAAAATACCAATATGAGTTCGGTTAGGCACCATAGCCACCGACTAACAAGTATATAATAGGAAAAATATTAAATTAAAAGTACAGTTAGGCGCAATTGCCGCTGTCTAACAAGAATAATCCAAAAATGTCTATATGAGTACAGTTAGGCACCATCGCCACTGACTAGCAAGAACGAATTACAACTGTGAGATACAGTTTAAAATCTCCACATCTCTAAAGATGCAAAAAATAAAGAAGAATGTTGTGATCGGCGCAACACCACCAATCTTCCGAGCACAAACACCTTCGAAAATAAACGCATACTGTGATCGGCTCAACACTACCAACTTCCCGAGCACAATAGCGGAAAAAGAAATGCATTCTGTGATCGGCATAACACCACCAATCTTCCGAGCACAGAAGCAAAAAAAAAATATGCATTCTGTGATCGGCATAACACCACCAATCTTCCGAGCACAGAAGCAAAAAAAGACATGCATTCTGTGATCGGCACAACACCACCAATCTTCCGAGCACAGAAGCAAAAAAGACATGCATTCTGTGATCGGCACAACACTGCCAATCTTCCGAGCACAGAAGCAAAAAAAACAACGAAATCAAGGAAAAAATTATACCGAGATCCGTAAAAAAAGAAAGATAGGTAAACCTCTACAAGCGAGAACAGAGTGTACAAAAGTAGTAGGTACCAATGCAGAAATTGTATACAAGAATGTACAAAAAAAATTGCATACAAGACTGCATAAAAAAAATTATAATACTTAGAAATAATAATAAGATCCTTTGATATGAAAAATGTAGTCGTGTGGGTAGAACAGGTTATTAAAAGGTCCTAAGTTGTGTTTTAGAATGTTAAAGTCTCAAATTCAATAAAATCGACTAAAATATGAAAAACATGTAACAGTTTAAAAAACACGTTACACTAAGTAAAATCAATTTTAAAAAGGTAGTCTTGACTTAATGTTATCAGGCAACCCATTCGTTATATTTACTTTCTACACAGATGGGAACATTAGACATTTTTTGGTACTAGACAGGCGTTATTTACAATTGTGGAGATACCTCAGAGTGAAGAGAAATTATATCCTTAAGAGCAACTGTTTCACTCGCGGTACGTCTTTACGTTTAAAATGTGACCGCACTTGCATTAAAACTTCGGAGCAAAATATTAGTAACAGTCAACAAATGTGAAAGGCCTGCTTCGGCGTGATACCTGCGCCTACGCCTCAAGTTTTTTTTGCCCGTTCATTAGAGTCCTTGGAAAAGTGTACGCTTCGGCAATCATGGTCTATCTTCGAAAATAGGAGATCTAATATTATTGCTCTGTTCTTCTTCTTCTTTCGTATCGTTACTCGGCTACGGTAATCGCGGTTTTAGTAGCGTTTTTGACAGTCTTCTTTCTTTTACGTGTGGTTAGTGTCTAACCTGGTGTCAGAGTTTTTATGCCGTCCACAGGCCGCTGACTTGGCTGTACATGCCGTCGAGAAATATTTCTCAGGCAGTAGTAGTAGGTTTTGAGAGTAAGTCTCCTAAAACGTAGGTATGGAGACACTATGGACACTCCAGCAAGTCGGCCATGGTCGGTCGATGGTGGAGCCCCGAATTGACATTCAGCCGCTACAACCATGAAAGTACATGCCTATTATGAATCATGTACATGCCTATATAGTTAGAATACGATTACAGATTTACGACTTAAAACCTTTTCAAACTTTTCAGTAACATAATTATAAGACGTAGTGCGACCAAAGTGAAGACTTCATATGTGCGCAATGAATGCACTACAATGCGTTGAAAAACCAAAGTAAAAAGCTTTGCATCTGTGGGGGCACATTGCAGCACGATGTTCGTGTTAATTCGGAAACATGAAGATTACCGAAGCGCATACTAATTCTTTTTCTATCACTAAATACATTAAATTCAAGAATTAACAGTATTTTTCAGTAACATGTTTTTTTGAATATTCTCAATTTGGATATCTATCGGCTGATAAACTCTATAAGTTGAATGTATTTATTTTAATTTCTAAGGATATTAACCGTCGGGAACTAAGACAGATTATGAATTGCATCTACACATAATTTGCTTTTGTTCATAAACTTCTTCTTACCGTACTTAAAATAAAGATTTACTAACAGGTTTTAGTTTAAATAAACAGTGAGTTAGTTTATTAGTATGTTATTTGTAGAGGATGTTAGGAATATACTACGATTTCGCGTTCCCATGTAATGTTTCCTGACATTGCTATAAGAATACGCGGTCACGTGAGTCAAGCTGCGGGCTCAGCTAGTTCACAGTATATGATGGCAAAAACCAGACATTTTGTGGTAAATAAAACCGTAGGGGAAATTTCTATCAACGCTACGCCACGCGATATATTTTTGAGTCTGATTCATGTCCTATATTGATGAGGAGAGTGGTGTGATGACTGGTACCTAGAACCTACCAAATTATTTTTTAGCTTTTAGAACGCTATCTACATCATTATTATCTTTGTTTCAATGAAACCGTATAATTTACAATTACAGTAACTCTGTTTGTGTCACAAAATATATTAATAAGCTTTGCGACACGTTATAATTTTTTTGAGCAAGACAAAGCTCCCGCGGATAGTTTTGTTAGAACATTGAGTAACAAAAGCAGTCTGTACTTGAATGAAATAGACAAATATTAATTTCTCATATGTGGCTAGGTCAGCTGTGAATCATCTTCTACGCAGTCTTTTCCCAGCTATGTTTGGTTCAGCTTACAGCCTATCCGGATGCAGTGCCTGCAGTTGTATACCAGTTTTCTTCAATAAGCCATTGCCTTCTTGACTGCTTCCATTTTTCTGAAAAATGTACATCTTGTACGTAAATTCCGAAACTTTGGCAGTCTACCAATAAATCCAATAACCTGGCCTCCCAGAGAGCGTTTACTTTATCATAACTAGCTAACTAAACATAATCTATTTTCTGCTTCTCCACGTTGATTCATTGATGGTTTTCACGAGTGATATTTTATTTTTAATAAAAATTATAAAGCTATTACAAGTTCTCAGAAGGACTAATTAAAACAAAAACAGTTAATTGTTCAATTTGATAACAGGTCATGTTTGCAGTGGATCATGACGATAAAACTGATATCAAAAATACCTTCCTATATTTATGTAAATCGTATGATGACTAAAGGAGTTAACACACTATACAGGGTGGCCATTTGGTTACCTGGATCATTCAAGGAGGTGAGTCTACCAGTCATATTAAAATACTTTCCCAAAGAAACTTATATACCGAATTCATGAAAAAAAAAGTTTGTTATGTCTATTTCAATAAAAAAAAATATTATTATGAATATCTAATCTATAAGCACCTTATGTTTTTGCGCTGAGGATAATTATAACTAAAGCCGTGTTATCTTGATATGTGGTAATTTTATCAATCTGCATTGGTATAAATACGATCCATTCAAGGCAATCAGTACATAGTTTTGTCAGCAAGTAACAACATGCGTTTACTTGCTTTGGTAGTCCTTTGCTTCGCGGCTGTTGCAGGTGAGTCGTCAATGTACACAATCTTTTGGTTGTGCTGTAAAATATACTTATTATATAGAATCATTAAATACTTAAAATTTTAAAACTTTGCAAACACTTAGTAAAATGTAACTATCTAAAAATCCAGATGGTTGTTGCACGTCTCGTTAATATTTTCCATGCTATTGTTAAAAATAAAGGAAAATCATCTCTCGTACAGCAATAAATGATCAGTGATATTAGTTTGTAAGCTTTATTTATTGTGATGAAACTTAAAATAATAATACAAATATGTACATGGAGAAAAGAAGAAAAGTATAGCTGGCGTCAAAAAAATCGTCAACATCGCTGTCAACAGGAATAGTGCCCAGAAGACTGGCAGCATTGCCACGTTGAATGGCAATGCTGATTCTTTGACCCAAAAATAGACCAGCCCTCTGGTCACGAGAAGATAAATAAATAAAAAAATATTAAGTTGTAATTTTTATTTCCAGCCGTCCCCTCCAATCCCCAGAGGATTGTTGGCGGTTCAGTCACCACCATTGACCGGTACCCCACCATCGCTTCTCTCCTGTTCACATGGAACTGGAGCTCATACTGGCAGGCGTGCGGTGGTGCCATCCTCAACAACAGGGCTATCCTCACCGCTGCTCACTGCACTGTGTAAGTTTTTTTCCTTGTGAACACAATATTACGCATAAGCCCTTATTAAAACAAACACAAGTTGTTGAATGGTGTCTTACTTCTTCTATTTTATTTTTTATTGATTATCCTATGTGTCCAATAAATTATTTTTCTTTCTTTCTCTTCAGAGGTGACGCAGCCAACAGATGGCGCGTCCGTGTCGGTTCCACCTGGGCTAACAGCGGTGGTGCTGTCCACAACGTGGCCACGAACACAATCCACCCATCATACAACGGCAACACTTTGAACAATGACATCGCCATCCTGCGGGTCGCCTCCACCTTCTCATTCAACAACAATGTTCGCGCCGCTTCCATCGCCGGCTCCAACTACCACCTCGGTGACAACCAAGCCGTCTGGGCTGCAGGATGGGGCACAACTTCCGTAAGTTTATTAATGATTGCTCTTGTGTTCAAATTAAGTGTCAATATGTTTGTTTGATGGGTCATTAATGTTTGCATATTTCCGCTTCGCAGGCCGGTGGTTCTTCCTCTGAGCAGCTCCGTCACGTCGAGCTTCGCAGTATCAACCAGAACACTTGCAGAAACAACTACGCTGTCCGTGGTATCGCTATCACCGACAACATGTTGTGCGTCGGCTGGCCCGGCGGCGGCCGCGACCAGTGCCAGGGTGACTCCGGCGGTCCTCTCTACCACAACGGTGTCGTTGTTGGTGTCTGCTCTTTCGGTATTGGCTGCGCTCAGGCTGCCTTCCCCGGTGTCAACGCCCGCGTGTCCCGCTACACCTCTTGGATCCAATCTAACTCATAAGAAGGGATTTGTTGTCGGTGCGATTAAGGTTATGTTTAAAAAATAAACTTTTCACCAACACAATGATAGTTTTCGTTATTCGAATCGATACTTTAAGAACGCAGTTTATTTCAACGAAACAGTACCAGATACGACTATGATTCATTGAAATGTTTACACAAATATCTGTGATTTACGATACATATGACCTAAAACATTTTAGGGTACAAATCTAAATAGTCTTCATAGATATCTACGCTTTGTAATGGGCAACTACAGTACTTTCACAGTCATTATATCTTGTGACTGGGACTGTGGCTTAATTTTTATTGTTGTCTTGAGATATTTCTCGATGGTATGCCAAGCCAAGTCAGAGGCCCATGGGCGGCATGAAGACTCTGACACCAGGTTAGGCACTAACCGCACAGTGAAGCAGAAGACTGTCACTAACACTAAACGGGATTTTTACCATGTTCACTATTGGTACAAGAAAGTAACGAACATGAAAGAGTGTAGAGGATTTAGGGCGAGACAGAACCACAACGGGCTCAGGGAGTCACCTTGGTAGATACCTTTTTTGATGGCGATTTGACGAGTAGTGATAGTATTGTGGTTGCAATTTATTTGTAATGTGGTTTTCCACTGAAGCATTATATGGCGTGTGAAATCTATTATTTTCGGGTTTATTCTATAAATTTTTAATGTTACAGCACTATCACAGTTTTCCGAAGATATTAACAGTAGTCTCGACCGAGTCCATCAGATCCTGGTGCTGTTCATTGATTATAAAAAAGCGTTCGATACCTTGGATCATGAAGTGCTATTGCAGGCCATGGATGAGTGCGGGATTAGAGACCCTACATACCTGTATTTCTGGTGTTGCTGGTTAAGAAGCAACAGTACAGCTTGGTGTTACGACTGGTTCAGTTTATGGTCCGGTCGGATATGTCATGCATGTCAATAGCGTCAGTAATGTGGTAAAGAAATGCCGGGTGTATATGCACGCGGACGACATGTGCCTTATGTACTCCTCTAAGAATATACAAGAGATCAGGGCCGTGCTGCAGGCCGACTTCGATAATATCACCAGGTGGGCACACGGTAATGGTATCATACTTAACCTAAATAAGACAAAAGTGATGCATCTGCACTCACCGCACAACCTAGTAGCGAAAAATGTCAAGAGCGTGGATATAGGTATCGTGGGTCAATGTATGAGTGCATGCACGTAAAAAATATTAATTGTGTTTGTCAACAGTTGGAGTATGTTAGTTTTAAGTATCTGGATCTGTGGGTGGACCGCAACATGAATTGGAAAACGCAGGTTGACACGGTGTGTACAAAGCTTAGGGCATCATTGAGTAAGTTTTATATCTTAGAGGGCCGTTGAGCAGGAAAACGCTACGAGTCATTTATTTTGCGCTTGCCGAGTCACTGCTAACTTAGGGATTAAATACGTATGGTCGTACATTTAAAACCTATCTTATCAGTGTAAAATCGCTGCAAATTCGTTTTATGAAATACCTTGTCAACCCAAAAACAAAATTTAAATGTAAAGAAAATTATAAAGAACTTTTTAAATAAATAAAATAAATGAATAATCATTTATTTCAAGTTTCACAGACTCATTAAATAAAATAATTATACACACACAGTCACATTGCGTAATCAAATATAGAATTAAATACTTATAGAAATTACACTCAAACAATAATTAATAATTCAAACAAAACAACAAATAGGTACTTAATAGACTTGACCTGCAGTGTTTCCACATTACCTGCGTTCAATGTGTAGCCATGTGTGTGTTCAATCGAACCTTTCCGCGAGCGCGGCCAACATGCTGTTGGAGCTCCCACGCACTCGCCGAACCAGCGAGGTGCCTCTCTTGCGCATTTTTGTATAAAAACAATCTACATGCGCCTCCGCAAACATTGTCGAAGCGCTGCAGTAACGGGGGAGACCCAACAACATCCTTGACCTAGCGTGTAGTTAGTCCATAGGCTGCAGGTGTATAATGTAGTGCAGTAGGCTCGAAAGAGAGAAATTTTAACTTCTGCTGAGCATCGTGCGAACCTACGGATGGCCATATTATTCGCTCTGACCGACAGCGCCCTTCACTCCCGTTCAATGTCTGCATCGTCATTAAAGTCGGGAGTTAGTTAGTGGCCTAAGTACTTAAAAACATCTACTCTTTCTAAGGGTGTGCCATTCAGCTTTATAGCTGGCATTTCAATATTTTTTCTCTGCCAGCCCTGAAAGACCATACACTGACTCTTTTTTACATTATACAATGTCAGTTGCATAACTCTCAAAGATACTCATCAGTTTTGTGAGTCCGCAGACCGAGGCACTCAGCAGCACCATATCGTCCGCGTAGCTGACGCTGTTTTTGTTGTATGTAAGGTGCTTCCTGTTCATGAGAAGGTCAAGTACCTGCTGGTTCTAGAAAAATTCTATAACGATCAATTCAAAGTACATGTGCAAAATAGATATAATACTAAAAGCGGTAGAGAACGTAAACTAGTGCGACCACAGGTAAAAAATTACTATGGCAAAAGAACCAATAAGTATTTGACCCCTACACTTTTCAATAATCTCGATTGGCTAAGAAGGGATAGTGCTAGAATAAGTAAACAAACATTAATAAATAAATTAAAAACTGTTCTCCTTGATGAAGTTGTAGCAAGATGTGAAAATCCCCACTAATTTGTTGCTGTACCTATTGATTTAACAAATATTATTGATTTCTAATTTTAATGATGTACCCATCCTCACTGAGCTAGTGACGTCAGAAGTCGTGCGCACCTAAGATGCGACGGCTAAACGTATTATATATTTCTAAATATGTATACTTAACGTCGTAAAGTGTACCTAAATTTAATTCTGAATAATTATTGTGACAGCACGGCCCGCCGACCGGCGCGTGTGCCGGCAGCGGCTCGCGCTGCCACAACACTATCTGTATGTACCCTTGTACCCACTTTTTTGCTTGCTTTTATATTTTTTTCAATCGATTGCATGTGAACCAAATGTAATAAATCTATTAAGACTAGCGCTAATCCCGCCGACAAATTGTTTCGCAGTTTGGTGGGTTTACAAAATGTAAAACATTTTTGGTCCAAAATAAATGATTAATTTATTTATTTATTTTGTAGCTATCATTAAAAGTAATTTGTATAAGTAAATTAATTCAATAAATCAGTGTTCAATGGACATTCGCGGTGGTCGGTTTTATTTCATCACCATCCCCTTAGAATCGACCCGTCGTCATCATTAAGTGTAGGGATCCCCTATGGAGTCTGATCCATGTCCTATATTGATGAGGAGAGTGGTGTGATGACTGGTACCTAGAACCTACCTAATTATTTTCTAGCTTTTAGAATACTATCTACATCATTATTATCTTTCTTTCAATGAAACCGTATAATTTGCAATTACAGTAACTCTGTTTGTGTCACAAAAACATATTAATAAGCTTTGCGACACGTTATAAATTTTTTTCAACAAGACAAAGCTGACGCTGAAGCTTGAATGCTTCCATTTTTCTGAAAAATGTACATCTTGCACGTAAATTCCGAAACTTTGGTAGTCTACCAATAAATCCAATTACCTGGCCTCCCAGAGAGCGTTTACTTTCTTATAACTAGCTAACTAAACATAATCTATTTTCTGCTTCTCCATGTTGATTCATTGATGGTTTTCACGAGTGATATTTTATTTTTAATAAAAATTATAAAGCTATTACATGTTCTCAGAAGGACTAATTAAAATAAAAACAGTTAATTGTTCAATTTGATAACAGCTCATGTTTGCAGTGGACCATGACGATAAAACTGATATCAAAAATACCTTCCTATATGTATAATCGTATGATGACTAAAGGAGTTAACACACTATACAGGTTGGCGATTTAGTTACCTGGATCACTCAAGGAGGTGAGTCTACCTGTCATATTAAAATACTTTCCCAAAGAAACTTATATACCGAATTCATGATAAAAAAGTTTGTTATGTCTGTTTCAATAAAAAAAAAATTATTATGAATATCTAATCTGTAAGCACCTTATTTTTTTTGCGCTGAGGATAATTATAACTAAAGCCGTGTTATCTTGATATGTGGTAATTTTATCAATCTGCATTGGTATAAATACGATCCATTCAAGGCAATCAGTACATAGTTTTGTCAGCAAGTAACAACATGCGTTTACTTGCTTTGGTAGTCCTTTGCTTCGCGGCTGTTGCAGGTGAGTCGTCAATGTACAGAATCTTTTGGTTGTGCTGTAAAATATTCCTATTATATATAATCATTAAATACTTAAAATTTTAAAACTTTTTAAACACTTAGTAAAATGTAACTATCTAAAAATCCAGATGGTTGTTGCACGTCTCGTTCGTCTCGTCAAAAATAAAGGAAAATCATCTCTTGTACAGCAATAAATGATCAGTGTTATTAGTTTGTAAGCTTTATTTATTGTATTGAAACTTAAAATAATAATACAAATATGTACATGGAGAAAAGAAGAAAAGTATAACGGGCGTCAAAAAATCGTCAGCATCGCTGTCAACAGGAATAGTGCCCAGAAGACTGACAGCATTGTCACGTTGAATGGCAATGCTGATTCTTTGACCCAAAAATAGACCAGCCCTCTGGTCACGAGAAGAGTCAGTATTATTATTATAGTATTATTAGCATAACGCTCAAAAATATTAAGTTATAACTTTTATTTCCAGCCGTCCCCTCCAATCCCCAGAGGATTGTTGGCGGTTCAGTCACCACCATTGACCGGTACCCCACCATCGCTTCTCTCCTGTTCACATGGAACTGGAGCTCATACTGGCAGGCGTGCGGTGGTGCCATCCTCAACAACAGGGCTATCCTCACCGCTGCTCACTGCACCGTGTAAGTTTTTTTCCTTGTGAACACAATATTACGCATGAGTCCTTTTTAAAACAAACACAAGTTGTTGAATGGTGTCTTACTTCTTCTATTTTATTTTTTATTGATTATCCCATGTGAGTCCAATAAATTATTTTTCTTTCTTTCTCTTCAGAGGTGACGCAGCCAACAGATGGCGCGTCCGTGTCGGTTCCACCTGGGCTAACAGCGGTGGTGCTGTCCACAACGTGGCCACGAACACAATCCACCCATCATACAACGGCAACACTTTGAACAATGACATCGCCATCCTGCGGGTCGCCTCCACCTTCTCATTCAACAACAATGTTCGCGCCGCTTCCATCGCCGGCTCCAACTACCACCTCGGTGACAACCAAGCCGTCTGGGCTGCAGGATGGGGCACAACTTCCGTAAGTTTATTAATGATTGCTCTTGTGTTCAAATTAATTGTCAATATGTTTGTTTGATGGGTCATTAATGTTTGCATATTTCCGCTTCGCAGGCCGGTGGTTCTTCCTCTGAGCAGCTCCGTCACGTCGAGCTTCGCAGTATCAACCAGAACACTTGCAGAAACAACTACGCTGTCCGTGGTATCGCTATCACCGACAACATGTTGTGCGTCGGCTGGCCCGGCGGCGGTCGCGACCAGTGCCAGGGTGACTCCGGCGGTCCTCTCTACCACAACGGTGTCGTTGTTGGTGTCTGCTCTTTCGGTATTGGCTGCGCTCAGGCTGCCTTCCCCGGTGTCAACGCCCGCGTGTCCCGCTACACCTCTTGGATCCAATCTAACTCATAAGAAGGGTTTTTTTGATAAAGGTTATGTTTAAAAAATAAACTTTTCACCAACGCAATGATTGTTTTCGTTATTCGAATCGATACTTTAAGAACGCAGTTTATTTCAACGAAACAGTACCAGATACGACTATCATTCATTGAAATGTTTACACAAATATCTGTGATACATATGACCTAAAACATTTTTAGGGTACAAGTCTAAATAGTCTTCATAGACATCTACGCTTTGTAATGGGCAACTACAGTACTTTCACAGTCATTATATCTTGTGACTGGGACTGTAGCTTAATTTTTATTGTTGTCTTGAGATATTTCTCGATGGCATGCCAAGCCAAGTCAGAGGCCCATGGGTGGCATGAAAACTCTGACACCAGGTTAGGCACTAACCGCACATTGAAGCAGAAGACTGTCACTAACACCGAACGGGATTTTTACCATGTTCACTGTTGGTACAAGAAAGTAACGAACATGAAAGAGTGTAGAGGATTTAGGGCGAGACAGAACCACAGCGGGCTCAGGGAGTCACCTTGGCAGATACCCTTTTTGATGGCGATTTGACGAGTAGTGATAGTATTGTGGTTGCAATTTATTTGTAATGTGGTTTTCCACTGAAGCATTATATGGCGTATGAAATCTATTATTTTTGGGTTTATTCTATAAATTTCTAATATTACAGCACTATCACAGTTTTCCGAAGATGTTAACAGTAGTCTCAACCGGGTCCATCAGATCCTGGCGCTGTTCATTGATTATAAAAAAGCGTTCGATACCTTGGATCATGAAGTGCTATTGCAGGCCATGAATGAGTGCGGGATTAGAGACCCTACAGACCTGTATTTCTGGTGTTGCTGGTTAAGAAGCAACAGTACAGATTGGTGTTACGAGTGATTCAGTTTATGGTCCGGTTGGATATGTCATGCATATCAATAGCGTCAGTAATGTGGTAAAGAAATGCCGGGTGTATGCACGCGGACGACATGTGCCTTATGTACTCCTCTAAGAATATACAAGAGATCAGGGCCGTGCAGCAGGCCGACTTCGATAAAATCACCCGGTGGG
This sequence comes from Standfussiana lucernea, assembly GCA_964057025.1. Lineage (NCBI taxonomy): Eukaryota > Metazoa > Arthropoda > Insecta > Lepidoptera > Noctuidae > Standfussiana > Standfussiana lucernea. The sequence continues at coordinate 14,533,243 of OZ059785.1, forward strand.
CGCACGATAATGGCATCATACTTAACCTAAATAAGACAAAAGTGACGTATCTGCACTCACCGCACAACCTAGTAGCGAAAAATGTCAAGAGCGTGGATATAGGTACCGTGGGTCACACACGTATGAGTGCATGCACTTAAAAAATATTAAATGTGTTTGTCAACAGTTGGAGTATGTTAGTAAATTTAAGTATCTGGGTCTGTGGGTGGACCGCAACATGAATTGGAAAATACAGGTTGACACGGTGTGTACAAAGCTTAGGGCAGCATTGAGTAAGTTTTATATCCTAAAGGGCCGTTGAGCAGGAAAACGCTGCGAGTCATTTATTTTGCTTTGCTAACCTACGGATTAAATACGGTCGTACATTTAAAACCTATCTTAACAGTGTAAAATCGCTGCAAATTCGTTTTATGAAATACCTTGTCAACCTAAAAACAAAATTTAAATGTAAAGAAAATTATGAAGTACTTTTTAAATAAATAAAATAAATGAATTCATTTATTTCAAGTTTCACAGACTCATTAAATAAAATAATTATACACACACAGTCACATTACGTAATCAAATATAGAATTAAATACTTATAGAAATTATACTCAAACAATAATTAATAATTCAAACAAAACAACAAATAGGTACTTAATAGACTTGACCTGCAGTGTTTCCACATTACCTGCGTTCAATGTGTAGCCATGTGTGTGTTCAATGGAACCTTTCCGCGAGCGCGGCCAACATTCTGTTGGAGCTCCCCCGCACTCGCCGAACCAGCGAGGTGCCTCTCTTGCGCATTGTTGTATAAAAACAATCTACATGAGCCTCCGCAAACATTGTTAAAGCGCTGCAGTAAAGGGGGAGACCCAACAACATCCTTGACCTTTGCGTGTAGTTAGTCCATAGGCTGCAGGTGTATAATGTAGTGCAGTAGGCTCGAAAGAGAGTAATTTTAACTTCTGCTGAGCATCGTGCGAACCTACGGATGACCATATTCGCTCTGACCGACAGCGCCCTTCGCTCCCGTTCAATGTCTGCATCGTCTTTAAAGTCAGGAGTTAGTTAGTGGCCTGAGTACTTAAAAACATCTACTCTTTCTAAGGGCGTGCCATTCAGCTTTATAGCTGGCATTTCAATATTTTTTCTCTGCCAGCCCTGAAAAACCATACACTGACTCTTTTTTACATTATATAATGTCAGTTGCATAGCTCTCACAGATGCTCAACAGTTTTCTGAGTCCGCAGACCGAAGCACTCAACAGCACCATATCGTCCGCGTAGCTGACGCTGTTTTTGTTGTATGTAAGGTGCTTCCTGTTCATGAGAAGGTCAAGTACCTGCTGGTTCTAGAAAAATTCTATAACGATCAATTCAAAGTACATGTGCAAAATAGATATAATACTAAAAGCGGTAGAGAACGTAAACTAGTGCAACCACATGTAAAAAATTACCATGGCAAAAGAACCAATAAGTATTTGACCCCTACACTTTTCAATAATCTCGATTAGCTAAGAAGGGATAGTGCTAGAATAAGAAAACAAACATTAATAAATAAATTAAAAACTGTTCTCCTTGATGAAGTTGTAGCAAGATGTGAAAATCCCCACTAATTTGTTGCTGTAAATGCCCACTAATTTGTTGCTGTTAAAAAATATTATTGATTTTTAATTTTAATGATGTACCCATCCTCACTTAGCTAGTGACGTCAGAAGTCGTGCGCACCTAAGATGCGACGGCTAAACGTGTTATATATTTCTAAATATGTATACTTAACGTCGTAAAGTGTACCTAAATTTAATTCTGAATAATTATTGTGACAGCGCGGCCCGCCGACCGGCGCGTGTGCCGGCAGCGGCTCGTGCTGCCACAACACTATCTGTATGTACCCTTGTACCCACTTTTTTGCTTGCTTTTATATTTTTTTCAATCGATTGCATGTGAACCAAATGTAATAAATCTATTAAGACTAGCGCTAATCCCGCCGACAAACTGTTTCGCAGTTTGGTGGGTTTACAAAATGTAAAACATTTTTGGTCCAAATTAATGATTTATTTATTTATTTTGTAGCTATCATTAAAAGTAATTTGTATAAGTAAATTAATTCAATAAATCAGTGTTCTACGGATATTCGCGGTGGTCGGTTTTATTTCATCACCGTCCCCTTAGACTCGACCCGTCGTCATCATTAAGTGTAGGGATCCCCTACGGAGTCTGATCCATGTCCTATATTGATGAGGAGAGTGGTGTGATGACTGGTACCTAGAACCTACCTAATTATTTTTTAGCTTTTAGAACGCTATCTACATCATTATCATCTTTATTTCAATGAAACCGTATAATTTGCAATTACAGTAGCTCTGTTTGTGTCACAAAAATATATTAATAAGCTTTGCGACACGTTATAATTTTTTTTTCAGCAAGACAAAGCTCCCGCTGATAGTTTTGTTAGAATATGGAGTAACAAAAGCAGTCTGTACTTGAATGAAATAGACAAATATTGATTCTCGTATGTGGCTAGGTCAGCTGTGAATAATAATATTTCTACGCAGTCTTTTCCCAGCTATGTTTGATTCAGCTTACAGCCTAACCGGATGCAGTGCCTGCAGTTGTATACCAGTTTTCTTCAATAAGCCATTGCCTTCATGACTGCTTCCATTTTTCTGAAAAATGTACATCTTGCACGTAAATTCCGAAACTTTGGCAGTCTACCAATAAATCCAGTAACCTGGCCTCCCAGAGAGCGTTTACTTTATCATAACTAGCTAACTAAACATAATGTATTTTCTGCTTCTCCACGTTAATTCATTGATGGTTTTCACGAGTGATATTTTATTTTTAGTAAAAATTATCAAGCTATTACAAGTTCTCAGAAGGACTAATTAAAATAAAAACAGTTAATTGTTCAATTTGATAACAGCTCATGTTTGCAGTGGACCATGACAATAAAACTGATATCAAAAATACCTTCCTATATGTATAATCGTATGATGACTAAAGGAGTTAACACACTATACAGGTTGGCGATTTAGTTACCTGGATCACTCAAGGAGGTGAGTCTACCTGTCATATTAAAATACTTTCCCAAAGAAACTTATATACCGAATTCATGATAAAAAAGTTTGTTATGTCTGTTTCAATAAAAAAAAATATTATTATGAATATCTAATCTGTAAGCACCTTATTTTTTTTTGCGCTGAGGATAATTATAACTAAAGCCGTGTTATCTTGATATGTGGTAATTTTATCAATCTGCATTGGTATAAATAAGATCCATTCAAAGCAATCAGTACATAGTTTTGTCAGCAAGTAACAACATGCGTTTACTTGCTTTGGTAGTCCTTTGCTTCGCGGCTGTTGCAGGTGAGTCGTCAATGTACAGAATCTTTTGGTTGTGCTGTAAAATATTCCTATTATATATAATCATTAAATACTTAAAATTTTAAAACTTTTTAAACACTTAGTAAAATGTAACTATCTAAAAATCCAGATGGTTGTTGCACGTCTCGTTCGTCTCGTCAAAAATAAAGGAAAATCATCTCTTGTACAGCAATAAATGATCAGTGTTATTAGTTTGTAAGCTTTATTTATTGTATTGAAACTTAAAATAATAATACAAATATGTACATGGAGAAAAGAAGAAAAGTATAACGGGCGTCAAAAAAATCGTCAGCATCGCTGTCAACAGGAATAGTGCCCAGAAGACTGGCAGCATTGCCACGTTGAATGGCAATGCTGATTCATTGACCCAAAAATAGACCAGCCCTCTGGTCACGAGAAGATAAATAAATAAAAAAATATTAAGTTGTAATTTTTATTTCCAGCCGTCCCCTCCAATCCCCAGAGGATTGTTGGCGGTTCAGTCACCACCATTGACCGGTACCCCACCATCGCTTCTCTCCTGTTCACATGGAACTGGAGCTCATACTGGCAGGCGTGCGGTGGTGCCATCCTCAACAACAGGGCTATCCTCACAGCTGCTCACTGCACCGTGTAAGTTTTTTTCCTTGTGAACACAATATTACGCATAAGCCCTTATTAAAACAAACACAAGTTCTTGAATGGTGTCTTACTTTTTCTATTTTATTTTTTATTGATTATCCTATGTGTCCAATAAATTATTTTTCTTTCTTTCTCTTCAGAGGTGACGCAGCCAACAGATGGCGCGTCCGTGTCGGTTCCACCTGGGCTAACAGTGGTGGTGCTGTCCACAACGTGGCCACGAACACAATCCACCCATCATACAACGGCAACACTTTGAACAATGACATCGCCATCCTGCGGGTCGCCTCCACCTTCTCATTCAACAACAATGTTCGCGCCGCTTCCATCGCCGGCTCCAACTACCACCTCGGTGACAACCAAGCCGTCTGGGCTGCAGGATGGGGCACAACTTCCGTAAGTTTATTAATGATTGCTTTTGTGTTCAAATTAAGTGTCAATATGTTTGTTTGATGGGTCATTAATGTTTGCATATTTCCGCTTCGCAGGCCGGTGGTTCTTCCTCTGAGCAGCTCCGTCACGTCGAGCTTCGCAGTATCAACCAGAACACTTGCAGAAACAACTACGCTGTCCGTGGTATCGCTATCACCGACAACATGTTGTGCGTCGGCTGGCCCGGCGGCGGTCGCGACCAGTGCCAGGGTGACTCCGGCGGTCCTCTCTACCACAACGGTGTCGTTGTTGGTGTCTGCTCTTTCGGTATTGGCTGCGCTCAGGCTGCCTTCCCCGGTGTCAACGCCCGCGTGTCCCGCTACACCTCTTGGATCCAATCTAACTCATAAGAAGGGATTTGATGTCGGTGCGATTAAGGTTATGTTTTTAAAATAAACTTTTCACCAACGCAATGATTGTTTTCGTTATTCGCATCGATAATTTAAGAACGCAGATTATTTCAACGCAACAGTACCAGATACGACTATCATTTATTGACATGATTATACAAACATCTGTGATTTTGGCCCTTTAAAAAAATTGTTATTTACTATACGTGGACACTCAGAAAGTTCTGCGACATTAAAAAAAATGTTCTACAGGTACATATATTTTTATTAAATCTTTTCAAAGTACTCTCCACCAGCCTCTATACAACTGCTCGAACGCAGCCAGCGCATCTTCCGGCGACGAAAATTGTATCCCCTTGAGCTGATTTTTTATTTTTGGAAATAAAAAGAAGTCACACGGTGCTAGATCAGGGCTGTAAGGAGGGTGACCCAGGAGTTTGACTGGTGTACTGTCCAGGAAGTCCCTCGTTTTGAGCGCGGTGTGTGCAGGCGCATTGTCGTGGTGGAGCAGTAGTCCGCGGAGCCCTGTGTTTGGTCGCTTGTTGCTCACAACAGAAAAAACATACCATTCGGCGTTGATGCTTCTTTGATCTCGTAAGGGAATTGAGGCCAAGTGGTCAGTCAAATTAAAAAAGCTGGCAATCAAAATCTTTCCCCCGCTTCGAGATCGCTTCACTTTGGTAGGCGTTGGTTCATTTTGAAACACCCAAACTGTCGACTGGCGCTTGGTTTCTGGATGGTATTGATAAATCCAGGACTCATCACCTGTTACGATGTCGTAAACACGCCGAGACGAGCCTGCTTCAAATTTGTTCAGCATATCACGGCACCATTCCACCCGGGCCTGCTTCTGAGCGTCGGTGAGGTAGTGCGGCACCCAGCGCGATACTATCCTCCTCACGCGAAGATGCCCGTGTAGAATCTCGTGAACGCTTCCCGATCTAATCTTTAATATGTGCTGAATCTCCTGATATGTAATTCGCCTATTATCTTGGATTAAATTTTTCACTGCTAGCACGTTTTCTTCCGTAATAGCCGTCAAAGGGCGACCGCTTCTTTCTTCATCCCCCAAGGTTGGTCGACCGCGCCTAAATTCGTTATACCAACGATACACGGTTGCCTTGGAGGGGCCTTCATCCATAAATGCCATTTGAAGTCTATCGAACGATTCATCCGGTTTCAGGCGACACTTGAAATCGTAAAAAATCATAGCTCTAAAATGTTCCCGGCGCAGATCCATTTTTCAGTAAGACACGATACTTTGAATTGGCTCGCAAAAAATGTGGAGGGAAATTTTGAAAATGGAACACACATATTTTTACTTACAAGTAATCATATTTTCTAAAAAGATTCTAACTGGCTAGTCTCCCATATATAAAAACTATTTATCGCAATACTTTCTGAGTGGCCTGGTACACATGATTTTAAAAACGTTTTTAAGATCTAATCGCTCATGATACTTTATGGCGTTTCATAATTTCTGCTAAAAAGAGGTATTCAGCTGATCTTGAACAACAAACCTTTTCGGTTGGTTGATAAACAATTCATCATCTTCCTGCCCTTGTCCCATTCTACTTGGGGTCGGTGCAACACGTTTTCTTCTTCCTCTGTCAGACATCACGGCATCATTTAATCCTTTCTCTTAGTTTGATAAATAATTAGTTAAGTATTACAAATGTCACGAATCGCTTTGCGTGAACACTCGACGACTTCCAGTCTGCGAATTAAGCCGGGTTTCGAAAAGGAAACGGTACCTAGACCTACACATTCACGCAGTGCGGCAGATTATTCAGAAGTATAGTGTATAATCAGCCTCTGTGTCTTGCATTTGTGGGCTATGAGAAGGCTTTTGACTCTATCGAGACCTAGTTCTGGAGTCTAGTTCCCTGGCGATACATCCAAGTGCTTAGAAGTCTTTATTAAAACGCCACAATGACCGTCCTAACTCAGAACCAGCAAACAGAGCATATCCCACTGCGTCGGGGGGTGAGGCAAGGGGACGTAATTTCCTCGAAATTGTTCACCAACTCACTGGTGGATGTGTTTAGTACGTCTCACACTTGAGCTTCGCAAATGAGATTGTCATACTGCCTGAATCAGCAGTAGATGCTGGATGGCCTAGTTGAGATTTCAATCAGTGCATGTGCCTGTTATGAGTTACGGTGCCGAAACGTGGACACGTGGTTGGTCCATTAGGTCGCTCAGCGAGCTTTAGAACGTGCTATGCTTGGAGTCTCTTTGAGGGATCGCATCTGGAACAAGGTGATCCGACAAATAACCAGAGTTGTCGATATAGCTCATTTAATAAGTAAGCTGAAGTGGCAATGGGCCGGCCATATTAGCCATAAAACCGATGGCCGTTGGTGACGTGTTTTTGAGTGGAGACCGCGAATTGGCAAGCATAAGGTGGGACGTGCTCAGGCTCGGTGGACCGACGATCTTCGCAAGGCTGGTTGCAACTGAACGAGAATAAGTTAAGTGATTATTAATGAACTTGACGAGTTTCTTAAGATATTTGTTGAAAACAATCACTGGTAAACTTTTGATTCCAGGGCGAAATTTTTGGTGGAGTAATGAGCCTCGTAACAGTTTGTCCGATCCGGGAAAAGAACTTCACGACCTTAGGACTGCATGTTCAGGAGTCGTGCTTGCGTCAACTTGCCCAACGTGGCCGTAGGATATTATAAAAAGGCCCATATTTACTTAACACAGATTTTAGTGACAACGCATAACTGGCAAAATGTGGGTGTACTGTTAAATACACCTCTGCCTAACCCTTCCTGGATTACAGGCGTGATGTTATGTGTAGGTGCGAGATTTTAGTTATTTTATTACAAATTGAAGGAATTTAAAAAGACTGCACTACTTCAAGAAATAAATTATTAACCTTAACATTTACATATATGTACTTTTCACTTTGAAGTATCAAGTATTTCTTTACTATAGTTAATCATAAATTGTTTGTGTATCTATGCTAGTGTGAGAATGTCATGCTCACTCAAATGTCTCGCTGATGGTGGCGCATTTGTCGGTTCGTTTAGATCCCTTCAAAATGGTTGAGTTGAATGATGGCTGATCCATGTGTCATGCTCGTGAACGGGGGCTGTCATTAGAGATTAGTCATCTCGCAGCTGCCATGGATTATTGTATTTTTGAATTTTTGATTTTATCTTTTTACTCTGGACGCTCTTACTCGCACGTCTTTCTACGAAGTTCTCACATATGTATATGTATATTTTCTACATGAATGATGTTACCAAGATTTTGGAACAACACATTGATTTAAAAGATTGCCCATGGACTTTCATGCCCATTCTTCTCCATAGGATCTACGCTTTCGAATGGGCAACTACAGTACTTTCACAAGTTATTATGCCCTGTGACTGGGACTGTAACTTAGTTGTTTTTTTGTGTTTTGACATTCAAAAGTGTCTGTAATAGTCTAATTGAAATAAATGCTTTGAGTTTGAGCTATTGCTAGAAATTCCATAAAAATGTTTGGCGTATAATTAATAATTTATGCACTGTAGACTCGAATTGAAGTTACATACCTGAAACAATAAGAAAATCATATTTAGATATTTTGAACAATTATTTGTCTAAACGCTGTTGATCTGCGACTGGAAATTCTGACAGTCTTGACCCTGAGAGCATTGACCCTGTTTACTGACTAGAAAACGTGTAAATAGTAACTATGTATGTAGAAAGAAAAATAGATTCAAATATTCTTACACTGGTGAAGACCGTCGGCAGTAATTTAGCACGTAAAGGTAAATAAATACAGCAATTGACAATGGGATACTAACTCACTCCTCATTGATAAGCCTTTAAAGCATTATAAAAACAAAGAACCCCAAGAACTTTTACAGGAGAAATAAGGACCATTATCGCATAATTTTGCCTCCAAAGAAAGAGACTGAATCACTGCTTTGATGGTATATGTGGTATTTACGCGATGAATTATTTAACTTGTTTCAGTCCAACTTTCCATCTGTTGTGGTTTGCCTGACGAATGCCAATGTCAGCGGCGGAGACACCCGAACGGCGGCGGAAATAGCCGAACACCTGGATCGATTTTTCTAGTTGAACATACCGCGGTTCATGTATGCTGCCGTTCTATTTGTAGTACTAGTTTAAGGCCATTAAAAAGACAAGTTCTGACCTCTTTTTCAATGTACAATGTCAGGGTCTATAGTTGTTGTTAGATTAAAAATATAACGTAAGTTTAATAACTGTTTTGTTTCTTCTCTAATCGAATCTGCAGATTGTATCTTTGAATACGACTTGTGTGTATTCGGAATGATACCGAGAGAAGAACTTTTCGGCAGTTTTAGTATCGCGCGCGATTATTTAAACATGATAATACAATAATTAATGGATTGGTATTGTGGATACCGTAGCATTACGTTTATATTGTAATAGATAGAGAGAGAGACTCTTCAGAGATAGATAAAGATTTCAGCGTTATTGGGCAAAGCAGCAGATTTTTGTGCTAGAACTTGGAAAACTTATTTTATTTTAATTTACCCAAGGTCGGATTTAACATTTTGCTGTGCTGAGTAGAGAAAAATAAAATTCACTGGTCTGATGGTCACAATCGCGACTGCTGACCATGAGGTCCTGAGACCGGGCAGTGTTATTGGGTTTTTTAACCAAGAATTTCTAAGTAGCAGCCGCGGAGCCTGGATTCGTGACCAATTGATAGCAGTAGGCTGGCTTCCTCTATCATGGGACTTCAACATAACTGGCGAAATGTGCGTGTACTGTGAGTATCACCTGAGCCTAACCCTTCGGTGATTACAGGCGCGATGTTATGCAATATAATGTTTATTTTCGATGTCTCATAGTTTTAGTTCTAAAAGGATTAAGAGCGCAAATAGCTTTCGTCATAGAAACTACTATTGGCTTCTGAGTCTTTAATCAGTACAGTCGTCTACAGCACGTAATAAATAATTATTGTTTTAAATTTATCATGACGAGAATTTTACTATCGATTATCTTACGCAAGTAGCGATTAATAATGCTTAGGTACATCTCGTTATGTAGTATTGTAGTTATCTTGTAGTTTGTACTTTATTTTTAACCGACTTCAAAAAAAGGAGGAGGTTCTCAATTCGGTTGTATGTTTTTTTTTTGTGTTTGTTACCTCATATCTCCGTCATTTATGAACCGATTTGAAAAATTCTTCTTTTATCTGAATGGATCTACTTCCCGATTGGTCCCATAGAAATTTCATCAAAATCGGTTCAGCAGTTTGGTTTTGAAATCAAAATAGCTGGAAAAAATGTCAGCCAAGTAAAAGAAATTGCGAAATTGCCACTTGACAAGGATTTGTGTGTGATACTATAACTAAAAAGGGTAAAATAAAAACTTTTTTGCAAAAAAAACCGACTTCCAAAAAAACACTAAAAAAGTGGAAAATAACATTACTTTCGGAAGTCGGTGCCAAAAAAGTCAATGAAACAAATCATAGATAGTCACCGACTTCCGAAACTAATGTTATTTTCCACTTTTTTAGTGTTTTTTTTGGAAGTCGGTTTTTTTTTGCAAAAAAGTTTTGTCACAATAAGTCCACGTACGATCATGCAGGTATTGCACTTTCGTAGGAAACAATAGTTTTTTTAATGTATAATAATTCACTGACTTTAGTTTTCTTTCCTTGTGAAACAAAGAAAGAAATCACAATACAATTCATTCTTATCTACTGAGTATTTTGGTAAAGAGATAGTTTGGTCGAATATCGCTAAAAACACGCTTATGTACGTCATCTGTCAAAAAAATATAAATAATAGAAATGCTAAACATTTCTATTATTTGGTTTTAGGTTTAAACAGTGACAAAAATGTCTACCGAGTTCACGTTTAGGTAAAGTTTGACAAGTGATCAAACTGAAAATTCTAAATTCAAAAAATATCTGTTAGTCGCAGTTTGTTGCGTAAGTAAAAATCATGTCACTGTTTTAAAAAAAATATCCCTTAAATCGAGATACTGTTAGTTTTCTTCCCCGTCTTTGCATCGATGTTTATTTAATTTTATTAGCTCAATATCAAGCCATTTCAAAGCAAGTCGCAGAAATTGCTTTGAATGCAGTTTTTGGGGTAAAGAGGGCAGGAAAAGACTTAATTCGCCTAGTAGCCTATCGCTGATTTCAAATAAAAAGATCGAATCTACTAGAGATTTTCTGTAACGAAAAAGTTTAGGTTTTGACTAGCATTATTCTCTCAATAATATGCCTCCATCTGCATCATCTGCCTAGCCTTTTCCCAGTTTTGTTGGGGTTGGCTTCCAGTCTTACCGGATGCAGCTGGATACCAGTATTTTACATGTATCGACTGCCTGACTTCCACAACCCAATTGGTACTGGGTAATACTATACCCCTTGGTAAGACTGGTTGTCAGACTTTCGGGCCACTGACTACCTGTAACGACTGTCAAAGATCTACAAATTACAACCCGGACCAACGGCTTAACGTGCTTTCCGACGCAAGGAGGAAACTCGGTATGTAATGATGGTCACCCATCCACAGACCGACCTTGGCAACCGCGGCTTAACCTTGAAAATCGACCCGTGCATTTCGAAATATTGTGAAACAAAAAAAAAATATATACTAATTTAATACATGTGAAGTACTTTAAAGAATTGTCTTGTACTGTTAAAAATCCATACAAGATACGTTATATTTTTAAACAATACCTACCTAACCGTTTTATCTTTGTAAATCTGGGATTAATGACTAAAAACAAAATATTGTTGAAAAGAACGATTAGGAAAAACCCGTAACACTTTATCTATTGATTTAATGTTCAAATTGAATGATAGTTACTGAGCAAAACATTAATTATCCAAAGACTGTGTATACGCCACCACGACTAATGTTTTATTTCAGATTGAGGAGTGATTCAACAAACGTAAAAGAGTTAATAAAATCGGTAGGTAGCAAACAAAGCACGCCACCTACCACGATCCTTAACTACTTGTTTCACCTCGTCCACGTTCAAACATCTGGTCATATTTCGGTTTTGTAGGTAACATAAATGCATGATCCCAATTTAAAAGTCGTAATATAATGGCATATTTATATTAGGTCGTTTGACCGATTCGGTCGCAGCCCATATTCGAGCACCGACTAGTGCAAACGGGTTAACACTAACTAGTCGGTGTCATTCGATGAATCAATTCGGTTAAACCGAATACGGTCGCAGCATTCGGTGACCGACAACGCTACGACCCGATAACACAGTCAATCCAGTACAGTACAGTCGAATAGATAACCTCCTTATTAAAGTCGGTCGACATCGATTTTTAGGCAATTATCACACGAACCGCTCGATATCCGCGCGGGAGAGCGGAGGCGAGATGCAAATGTACTAGCGGTGCGCCACGCGAAGAGTCGGTGAGTGCCGCTCCTCCGCGCGGTTGGGTGGTGTGTCGTGTCATCAACGGATTTCATACAAGCCAATGCGACGTGAGATCCGCTTCACCACCCAAGTGTCATGATTGTCAGAATCGCCTTTAAGTGACGACACGGCTGCAATAGACCAATAGCAATCTTCTTTAAAATTATAAAACTAGCAACCCGTCCCTGCTTCGCACGGTGCCATCTAGCGGGTCCACCAATACCACATCTTTCAAGCTGGAATCAACCATACACATTTACAAATTTAACTGAAATCGGTTAGCTGGTTTCAGAGCATTTTGACATGTGATTTTAATAATATTAAGATAAGAAGATTTCGAAAAGCGTGTTTTCGTAATTCTGCTCTTAAACCACTTGACCATTTTTTTTTTGTACTACGGGGTTGTACACTTGGATGGTTCTTAGTTATAGCTGCATATGGTGGGTGCCGCAGTTGTCGACATTTAGAAAAAGGAGAAAACTGAAAGTGATTCACCAGAAAACATTTAAGACATCATTGAGCCAAGACAACGTCTACCTTGTCAACGTCCGGTCAGGAATGCATTGTCAAATCATCGAGATGAGCAGAGAAATCAACTGTGACTATTGAAATTGTTACAATTGGTACAAAGGGAGTGCCTCTCTCTCTCTTTTAATAAAAAGTAGACCCAACACTAACGATACTCAATAATTAACCCTCATCGCGATGGCAGCCTTGACATCAGAATAGACGACAATGTCATGTTCGTGTGGCATTGATTTGCGGGATTATTATCGTAGCGCCCTTGATACCTCTAGTTTAGGGTTGTTTTATGTCAGCTAACGATATAAGGGAGAGTTTCACACCTCTGCGTAGACTGTAGACAAAGATAATATGGAGAGTCGGTGGCAAAAAAGTCAATGAAACGAACAGTAGTCACCGACTTCCGAAAGTAAAGTTATTTTCCATTAATTTTTTGGAGATTCGTTTATTTTTTTGTATTAAGCAATGTTGCATAGACTACAGTGTGACTTTTTGAAATAACATTTAGTTAATTGTGTTTCACTAGTTTTTGACAGATTAGGCGATTCTCACATAACACCGCTCGTCCGCGCGGTCTTGGCGGTGCGCCGCGCGGAGAGGCGGTGAGCGCCGATCCTGTGTGTTAGGCATCAACGGATTTCATACAAGCCAATGCGACGTGAGATCCGCTTTACCGCCCGACCGCGCGGACGAGCGGAATAGTGTGAGAATTGCCTTAAAATTATACCTTGGTTAGTTAAGTTAACATACGCAATCAGAGTTATCCCGCACGATTAACACCTAATAGAAACCCAACAACTACCGACGGGCAGTAGCTCAGACCTTCCTTTTTTTGGAGGATTTGGAATTTCAAGCAGTGCCTATGCAGTAGTATGCAGGTGTTTAGGTTACATACTATTTCAAGAACACAATATTAACATTATCGACCTTCCACGTTCACACGAGCCTTGGATCGACGTTATAAAGACCTTGACACATTGCCACGGTCAATTATTTACATCGAAATACCATCAATTAGTAAACATATACCGTAATAGGAAGTTGTTTTGCCTATAGTAAATAATACGAACCAAGGACTGATCTAAAATGTATGAGATATAGGTACTTTTTTTCCGCGGCTTCGTATTACCGTATATATAAAAGGTATTCTATGTCCTAACCCAGGCCATGTGAAAAATTTCACCAAAATCCATTCAGCCGTTAAGTCATGAAAAGTTGACAAACATTAAGATAGAGTCACTTTCGCCTTTATTAAGGTAGTATGGATTTGGTAATAAATCGTGTCGATGATAAAATACAATAATAATTGGAATTTTCAGTTGAGAGGTACTTAAAGAATAATATTATTAAATGCACATTATGAATTTATACATATTTTTTTAGTAAACCATCTCATTTAATAAATATATTTAATATAATATATAATGAGATGGATGCATCTTTTCATCATGCTATCAAAAGACTCCTGGGCTGCTGGAGTAGCAATCCACTACTGAACGTAGCTACTTAGGCATCCTCAAAGTGAAGACGCATGTGACCCTTGCAAAGTCCATCTCACACCAGAAAAACTTCTGATACATTTTGAATTCCAATATTAAACCTTCTTTCTTTATCGTTTTTTTTTTAATTTTACCTTTTTTATTTTTTTTCTTTATCTGACTTGGCAATATTAAATAAATACATTGTGTTTTATTTCAGGCAAAAATATCCATATACAATAAATTGACATGTATTGTAGTCAATAAATAATTGATAAATTGTCTACTTGTAGTTGAATCTAGATTTAGAATCACGTTTTGATCAATACAAAATCAATTAATTCTAAGCAATCTTATCTAATCGCAGTAAACATCCTGTGATTAACTTCATTAGACCAGGGCCAATAATTTTTAAAGCAGAAAAAAATCCAGCAGTATGGGAGTGCTCGGAAAATGTAGTTTATGGTTTAAGTAATGAAGGAAAAATTTACCCAACTCAGTGAAACTTTCGAAAGGGGGTAAGGGGGGGGTAGTATTTACGTTTTGAGATGGATATTCGTTTTTTTCGAATTGCGGCTAAACTATCCATCCCATCCAAAAAAGTTCAATGTAAAAGTGCAAGATAATAAAAAAATCAAAATCTTTGTCATTGGGCATTATTTACCATAACCTCAAAATTATCGAGAAAAACGCCAAAAACCGTTAAAAACGTTTTTTTGGTTTTTAATTTATATCTCCAGCATTTTTTTAATATATTGATGAAACTCGGTGAAAACGTTCTTTTTTATGTTTAAAACAAGCCTTAATATTTTCAGAGCAAAATATTCAGTAATCGATGTTTTATATAGAAAATTGAAAAAAAAAAGATCCACTTATATTATTATGTAGGACTTCAACGTAACTGGCTTAATTAAGGTCTCAGTATCTCTGCCCGTTCTATTGGTTAAACAGGCGAGATGTTATGTAAAGTTCTTGCTGAAACAAATTCACAACAAGAACGATCGAAAACAAATAGGAAACAATGGTATTATTTGAAGCAGTAGGTAGCGTTGTGACTTTGTTCAACAATCGGTACGAAACTACGGTACAACGCTACTAGTTCGCAATTGCAATTACTTTGCTCTCTGTAAGGCAACGATACAGCTTCATGGTGACGGAACGAGCCGTGTGCTAACGAGTTGCTGCTAAAGTAGAAGTCAAATTAAACTTGAAATAATGAAGATCACGGGATATCATAGTAATCACTTAATTAGCCTTCCCTAAGAACCCACTCTTTCGACCCATCTTTTGGAAATCTCTGACCGGGACATGATCTGCCATAAAGGCAGACCTATTCTTTAAAAATACCGTAGTTAAAAAAATATGCTCGTCATAGTGTTAAAGCCCGTGTCTTGTCTGAATCAAGGTCATGGTCTTACCATTGAGCCAAATTTCATCGCGTCAAGTCACTTATTTCTGATGTACGTATGGATTCCGAACTTTCCGAAGGGTCCAAACGGGGTGCGGAACCGCATACGATGCGACAGAATTTTTAAACGCTACTGACAAAGCCAAATTGGAAGCCTGTTCTTGGCTGACAGACTTATAATCAGCCACTATTATTGTATTGTGCTGTGCGGATATGTAGCAAATTAACCATCAAAGTCCGTGTCCGCAGTCAGGTCCGGAGTCCAGTCTTCTCAACTCGTATACTTAAATATCAGTCCGGGGTCCGAAGTCTAGCCCGCTCGGTTTCACTCATTTACTGCTGGGACTCACATCACGAGATTGGGTAACCGTAATTTCTTTTCGAGTTTGTGATTCTAGGGCACGCTGGGTTCTTCACGGTGACGTTTACCTCGCCATTCTTGAAACAGTGGTGTAGAATTTTTGTGTACACTGATAGAAAAATTATCACCTGACACCTATTACTAAAAGTCCCTTATTATTATTACTTACATTTTGTTATCACAAATGTTTTTTTTCTGACACTGACACCAAATTCTAAAAAAACAGGAAAAATACAAAGTTTTCATTTATCAATCGAAGTACTTACAGGGCGATGGCCATCTATGAAATCATCGTGGGTGTTAAGTCGGGGATGTTTTTGTTATTAAAATATTAGGTTAGATTAAGATGATGACTGTCACTGGATTAGTAAACTAGCACTTCGTACGCGACTTTGTCCGTGCGAATTTTGTACATATCTCTACGATTAATGAGGTCACGGTTAATGCGGTTCGGTTAGTTAATAATAACTTAAATAAGTACTAGTGCCAAGCTTCAATTTTCTGAAGAAATTACTTTTGTAGATAGAAAATCAAAAACAACATGCTGTACCTAAAAAAAATTACATTATAATGAAATATTGTCAGCCCTTTTCTCCAGTGTCTACGGATACGGTTAAGGACGGCCAGGAATATACGTACAATAAATCAATCATGAACAGCCCTAAAAATATATTAAATTACTTGTCTAACATGTCCGTGTGACGCAAAAAGACCCACGCGAAAGATATACGTCCCCCAATAAAGGTAAACGCACACTTGTCCGCGCCGTATGAATCGACCGCGCCGAACGAAACGTTCTAACATACGTACATATAACGTTATCTATTCGTCCGATTTGGTGCGGATAATTGTGCGAGATTTCATAAGATTGCATACAAGTAATTCTAAAATTCGTGTTTTTGGCTCCTTCGCTTCCTTCGGCTCTAATAAGTGTACGTTTATCTTAAAAGGTTTTGAACAAAAAGTGTATGTCTTTTTCTTTGAACATTATATCAAGCGAGATATCATAACATCATAAGTACTGCCTTAGTGATCGTAAGCGTGGCTGCTGAGGGACTTAACTGGCGAAATGTGGGTGTATTATTACTTTTTAGGTACACGTCTGCCTAACCTTCTGGGATTACAGGCGTGATGTTATGTTACAAGCTCTTAGCAACAACATGAAAACAAAGTTTTTTTTATAGTGGAATCGATTTTTTGTTCAGTAAGATACAGGAGCCGTTCTACAACGAATAATTTTATTCATTTAGGTAGGAAGGTACTTTAGCAGTTTACGAATCAGGGCCGTCCCAACGTTTAATGAGGAGACCTTTTCCTGAGAATTCTTCTTTATTTTTCCTTATTCTACTTCAAAGGAACTAATTGCTCTTATTGATAATGAGCGGCTTTATTGAGGAAAAACATTTTATTTTTGGAAAAATAATTTGTTTTTCGTAAAGGTTTTCATTGTGATAATTATCTTAGTAAGCTGCCGTCTGCCTAAAACAGTATTCAAACTTATTTATTGGCCATGCATATTTACTTCTTCGACTTGATCTTCGATTGTCAGAGTATCGGTGAAAATACCATAATAACACCCATCAGATTCCTCCGAGTCTCGGAAAATACGATAAGCCATTGATCCCAGTTATCATTTCATAGCGTAGCGTCGTTACGGTTAGTCAGATACCAGAAAGTCTTGTAACTGGGTTCTGTAGGGTAGATAAGCAGTCGCTTCATGTAAAATACAGCTCAAAGCGACCAAAACACAGTTGGCAGAAGGCTAAGCTGACGTTGATTCATCTTTCATAATAATAGTGCAACAGGTAGGGTTGCCATGACCTTTAATAGACATTCCAATACCTTTTCTAAAAAAGGTAATCCTTTTCAAACATGAATAGAACACATACTGGATAACAAATTCAGCCACCCAATACTTAAAACCAGTCTCAAAAGTTTAAAAGTCGAACTGCAGTTCACAGCAATGATAGGTAAACCAAACAGGTCGAAATCATGTATCGTATCGTTGGAAACTTAATACCTCCTCCCACCGCCTTCTACGTTTGCCAACGGCCAAGTTAGAGAACTTGCACAAGTACCTACCGAACTTAGTTCCAGAACTTTCCTCGCATTGCCCGGGATTATATCGCATATTTATGTTCCCTTATTGGGTCACTCGGGCTGTTAAGTCTGGTGCATTGGCACGACTCAATTACATCTTCAACTTGTTCGAAAGTTTAATTGTTTAGTGCTAATGCAACTAATATTTATATTGAACTACCTCATTGGGCATGAGGTCCTGGTTTCGATTTGCAGGTCGGGCAAAGTGTTATTGGGTTTTTCCATCAAGAATTTCTGAGTAGCAGCCACGGAGTCTGGATTTGTGCCCGGTTGATGGCAATAGGCTCGCCCCCTATAACATGGGACTTAAAAACATAACTGGCGAAATGTGGGTGTACTATTAGGTACATCTCTGCCTAACCCTTGGAGGATGGCAGGCGTGATGTTTTGTAATTAAGACTAACACCCGTATCTATAGTCAAGTTAAAACAATTACATTAGCTTAAGCAAATTTGCAAATTTTTTTATGCAATAGACACGAATTTTAAAGAAGTAAGAACCGTCAAAGAAAGCAAAGCTAAGAATTCTAACTTTTTACAGTTCTAATTCTAACTTCAACCAATTACTAAACTACATAATAATAATTATTGTATCTTAAAAAATGACATTTACTCAAGTAAACACTTTGACTTGTTTATAGATACGGGGGTAAGTAACTGATGATAATAGAACCTATTTCTGAGTAAACTATCAAAATCTGTTGTGTACTTATGGTCATTTTGCAAATCTCGCAATCCAGATGAAGTTTGATATAGCAAAACCCAATTCTAGGTGAATCTCGCAGTTGTTCATAAGCTACACTATTGATTTTTTTTATTCATTATTCATTTTTAAAACACCTTTTTAAATTAAAAAGAATCATTTAAGAACAGTGGCCCGCCGTTGTCTGAAGCAAGGTCCAAGCTATCGGTGGTTAGGGCTCCAGAGAGAGAGGAACCTCTTATAACAATGCAGGCCGTATCAAGAGTACCGCCTTCTGAATCGCGCCGTATTTTTTTTTTCAATACACTTTCTCGAAAACTGGCTCTTATCGCTTTACGATTAGCTTCAACATGCTATGGATTTCACCCTCGTGGTTTTCTTCTTATATTCCCGCACTATAGTGCCGAAATAAAAATCCCACACGTGGTGAGGCGGCTCGCCCCCACAAGCATTTTTATTTTTTTCTATTGCATTAAATCAATTTGGACTTTGAACAAATTTGGACTAAAAACTAAAACCAAAAAACTAAAAGTGTATTGAAAAACGTCGTTTGATACACGTGGGCATTTGTTACTGCAGTTCTCGGCTCCATAACACCCTCGCCTGCGGCTCGTGTGTGATGGGTGGATAATTATCAAAGATTTACTTGACCCATTACTCGGTGTCAGCATTTCGCACAGACTTAACCATCCATCTTTTTCATTTCAAGTCCTAACGAATAGCTAAGCGCTGTAAAACAGCTTCCAGAGCTTGGCCATTCATTAGAACTTGACTTGTAACTGAGAAAAGCGTTTTTTCAAAGCAAAAACAAAACGTTTGGTATTTCTACTAATCTAGATTGGCAAAAAACACAAGCGACTAATGGCGTCTTGTTATACAGAATAAGAAAATACTTCTTTTTTATAAAGATCGCGGAAGTTGGAAACTCCATTTATACAATGCTTCGAAATTATCTCTTTTCTATTGTCTTATACTGTATCCTAAAGTTTTAATGGCGAATACAATAAGCACATAATTTTTAATTAGGTATTCAATGTACTGCGGCTGACCAATGTCCTTTTTTTTCTAGAATACCAACTTATTAATTTATTTCACTTAAACGAGGATAGCTCGAGGTCGCTGGTGGCCTCGAAGTGGGTCCTTCATTAGACCGTGATTAAATGTCATGGTCCAAGACTTACCTTGACTAATACTACTGTAGCCATCCGGTGTCATCAAAGGCGTACCTCCTCCGTCATACATGTTTCAAGAAATATCCAAAACAGGTACGGAGCAAAGGAATTCACATCACTACCTATTCACAGGCTCACTATATTGTTACCACTTTTATGTTATACCATCTAAAACATTCACAAATTCACGTGTGGTTTTCACGTAAGCTATGATTTAATAATCGTTAATTTCGGAGACCTTCACTGGATTACGTGTTAAAACATACATCTACATTCCAATGTTAACTTTTCATGTTAAAAGTCATAAGCATAAGGAAACTAATTTTGAACGTTCTTGACTTTTAAAACAAGTAAAACATTAACAAGTCTTCCTTTGTGTAAGACAAAAGGAACCTTTCAAGAGCGAAACATCGGAGCTCTATCTCAAAGACATGACTTAAGTTTAACATTCAAGGAACAAAATTAAAATGATAGCAGCTTTCAAAGAATATTTGAGAAGTTTAACTAAGTTTATCTGCCGAGTCCAAGTTTCAAGTTTATCCATAGAATTGCTGGTCCCTCTTTATAATTTCATAACTGCGGTGCGAAAGCTCATCATAAATCATGACGAAATAGAACCTCCAACAAAGTTATTTACTGAGATGTTGGTTTAACAATGAATAACTGTTTCAACTATTTGTATTAGCTTTAGGTTTCGATGACGAAACTATTAATATTGTCTTTACAAACTACCAATAATTTAGATTTAGGTTGATTGATTGCGGAGGCTTGTGATATGTACCAATCCGCACTGAGGTTGCGAGGAGGATTACCCCCACACAGAGGAGATCTATGTTACAGCAATGTGAACATTATAGACCGATTAGCTTTTGCTCGCGGCATCGCTCCCGTGATGTTGGGGAACTAACCCAAGCTGTATAAGGCTGTGGCACTCGTGGATAATGTGGCTTCCCGTTAGTGAAAGAATTTTCGGAATCGGATCAGTAGTTCCGAATATACCCCCTACATACAAACTTACAAACAAATTTTGCCTCTTTACAATATTTTTATAGATTAAGGGTTATATATTGTGTCACTGATTTTCATGTCACGTGGAATTGATCCGTTGATCGTGGATCAAGGGAAATTCACTATTCAGTAGCTCTAGGGTACCTTGTAAAAAATGGTACGTATTTATTATTAGCTGTTGGCGGCTACTTCTTTCGCGAGGAAATTTTGATGTGTTTATCCGGGATAAAAAATTGCTATTCCAGACTATATTCTATCTCTGTGTCAAATTTCTATCTGTGCCAGATCCGTTTACCCGTTCTGCCACGGTTGAGTAACAAATATCCATCGATCGAAATTTTTATAATAGTAGTAAGATGAGATGATAAAGATAACGTTGGCGGACAAGACTTGTTGCGCCCCTTTCAGATGCATTTTGGGCATATGCTTCAAATATGTTAACTGTTCTTATTTATTGTTACTTATTCATAGAGAAAAATATTAAATAATAACTACAAACACTTGTTAGCAACATGACCATTTCACCGAGGCCTTTCAGATTTGTAAACATTCATATTTTTTGGTCTGTCCTTCCCTAATAATGGATATTTTCTACTGAATAATAAATGTCTTCAATTCCCAATGTTAACCTCGACATCAGTGATGTAATAAACAATTGTATTACCGACGTTATTCTTTAATTTATTAAACAGGAATTTGAATATGAACTTGACAAATATAAAAAAAAAACTTTGATATTTTTTTTTCATACTTTGGTTTCGAGTATACGTATGTATATAATTTGTTGTGTGCACCGTAGTTATGTAATTAGGCTTTAGTCAATCAATCAAATAATCGGTAAAATTTACGAGCTTCTTCCAAGTTTTTCGCACAATATCAAAGTCCTATTTGCAATATTATTTTATCGTTATTTTCTGACCCTTTCGAAGCAAGCTTGCATTACGTGTGTGGTTGTTACATAATGATGCCACAGCATTTGAAATTAGCATTATTTGAAATTTTAAAACAAAAATAAATCTCGTTTAACTGTGATTACATTACAAAAGCTTTCATAATATTTGGTTGAAGTCACATTTATAGAAGCATGTAACTTATTAGAACTAAAAATCAACTCAATTATTTTCGCAGTTTATTTTTACCACGGTAGAAGTAACTACGTTTAATATTAAACCTTTATTTCAATATTTATTTCAATCACTTAAATTTTCAATCACTATACAGAAAATTTTGCCTTTTTTACTACGGGTTTTTTTACGTTGTTTTCGCGGCGACGTGGCACGTCGGTACGAGCCTCGTGGTGGGACTCCACTACCACCCCATGGCACCACAAAACCCACCACGCATAAAGTAGAAATGAATGGAGTCGGCATTTTTTTACCGACGCATATTATGCTGGGATTTCATTTTATTTCGTCACTGAACTGTAGGTTCGACGCGCTGATGTGTTGATTTTAGCTGTTTATGGGGTTTCAAGCCTTACTATAGATAACAAAGACAATCATAATAAAGTAGAGCCACTTTAGTGTGATACGAAAAGACTCAAATATCGAAATCTTCAGTACTTCAGACATACGAATACTATATAATTGTGCATTTTACGGAAACTCTTCTAAAACAAATTTAAAAGAGGAGGATATCACAGCATCTAAATGAAATACGCTGCACTGCTGTTAGTTTGACAAGATTATTTGAATAAACTCAGCGACTGTACTTGGTATGCAAAACGCAACACGGGGCGTATCGTCGATAGCACTTTGACAAATTAACGTTGTATACTCCCGCCAGTCTCATTTCAGATTTCATTTGATTCATTTGAATTGAGTTGAAGTTAGCTCCTCCGTCCGTCTCCAACTTGTTTTTCTTTGAAATCTAGTTTATCCTTTTAGCTATGAATAATTCAGATAAAGTTAAACGTCAATTACACATCATCATGTCATCATTTTCCTACCCTTGTCCCATTCTACTTGGGATCGGCGCAACACGTTTTCTTCTTCCATTCTCCCCTGTCAGACGTCACGGCATCATTTACGCTTTTCTCTTTCATATCATTCCTCAAACAAATGAGATATTTAATCCTGTCTATTTTCGTAACACACACGGAATTAATCCGAATGTTTTTCAGGACCATTCCTATTATTTACCGTCACTGTCCATTAAAACTAAGAAACCTCAATAAAATATTACTGGCTGAATGTCAGCAGTCCATGTAGACGTCTGAACTCGAAATAGCCCACTGAATTTTTAATAAGACATTGAGAACTTACTTTCATGGCTCCTAGTAATTTATGTAGTCGTAGTACATGGCCGTGACCGTGTCCATGGAACATTGCATGACAATACAGTATCGATTGCTTGCACATCGCTCCCTGTATTTTATGAGTGTTGCTTGTTAATTCTGCGCTCCTGGTACCTCGCCTGTTTAATTGACTAAGTGGGGATATATTAGTAAGTAATGCAGTGCTCGTTTGCGCGGTTGACACACCCTGTTTTCGCGTGTATGCAATTCTTTGTTTATTTTGTTCTATAAACACTACGTGCCTTTGTTTGTGTCCATGGAAGAAACTGGGTTGACTTGGTGAGTCATAAATGTATAAGGATTGGTTCTGGAATAGTACACCTGCATTTCCAGTAATGATTAAGTTCCATGTAAATGGGGGCGAGCCCATTGCCATCAACACTTCACGAATCCAGACTCCGTGACTGCTACTGGGCAATTCCTGATGAAAAAACCCAATAAATAACACTTTACCCAACCTAGGAATCGAACCCCGAACCTCATGGTCAGCAGTCCAGACCAGTGAGGTAGTCACTCTTTCTCACTTTGTGATCATGAAACACCAAATTAAACCACTTAGAATTAGACCTAAGTATACCTACATTTTGCAAGTAGCAGTAAATTGCCATAGTAACCCATATACATGAAGTTTGCACAAACATGCAATGCTCCCTTACATGTTAGCTACATGTACATACGTGTGTACTCAGTGTAGGTAGATAATAATTTCGAAATTGTGTTTGAGCTTCGCGTACCTATGGGCAATTCATGTTATTTACTGACCGTTAGATAACGCTTTACTACGAGGTTATGTATAAACTACGGTTATACATAATGGTTATTACTTGCTATTAGTTTACATTATTTATACCTATTTAAGTACAGTACAGTTCTACCAGTATCACAACAGTTTCTACCTGCAATAAACAAATTATATTTAGAAACTACAGGATTAAACTTGCTATGATTGTGACCTGCTCCTTTTGGTCTGTCCAAGTTCATGTATCTGGTCGTATACGCACGACCGTGCGAACTACGCACCTGACTTTTCTGATGAAGATAACCAATAAGGTCCTTCAAAAGGTTGTAGTTCCCTTCAAAATGGTTGAGTTGAATGATGGCTGATCCATGCGTCATGTTCGTGAACGGGCGCTGTCAGTAGGGACTAGTCATCTCGCAGCTGCCATGGATTATTGTATTTTTTAATTGTTGATTTTATCTTTTTACTCTGGACGCTCTTACTCGCACGTCTTTCTACATCGTTCTCACATGTATGTATGTATAATCTCGACATGAACGATGTAACCAAGATTTTGTAAAAACATAATTATTGATTTAAAAGAGTGTCCATGGAGTTTCTTGCCTATTCTTCGCCATAGAGATCTACGCTTTCGAATGGGCAACTACAGTACTTTCACAAGTTATTATGCCATGTGTCAGGTACGGTAGCTTAGTTTATTTTTTGTGTTTTGACATTCAAAAGTGCCTGTAATGGTCTAATTGAAATAAATGCTTTGAGTTTGAGTTTGGTCAGTGTATGTCGTTATAAAGCGTTTCGTTAGACATTATAATGCTCTAATAGAAAAAACAACAACAATTATCCTCCAACTTTCTGGTCTGTTCTCAGCTAAAAAGTATTCACACACCATTTACTCACCCGAGTTACACACTGAAAGAACGTATTATGTATAACAATAGCATACTTCAAGACCAATGACAAGCTCTATTGCTCCCGCGTAAGAGATCCATTTGCTCTGCTCAGTTGAGTCTTACAACTCTCGTGGGACGTTGAGCAGCGGATCCAGACTGTGTGGTTATCTTTAATTTCCATGACCAATACATGAACAGTTTTATTTAAAACTTGTGAGGAAAATCATGGTTATCATGGTCATCATTTCTCAACGATGTTTGTTTCGGCTTTCAGTTTAACCGGTGAACTGCTAATCTGACCTCCGTAACCCAGTAACTGAGTAATATACCCCCTTCGTAAAACGAAAATACCCGAACTAACTGAAAATGATATATCGCCATTTACTGTATTGATATTAACAGCAATTTTTTTCTGATAACTTTCTAAAATATTTTTCTAAAAATGATTTACAACTCTTTATTGTATTAATGACATTACCACAATAGTAAGTTTTGCTGATTTTATTGTTTACCAATTATCATGTGTTTTTTTTTTTAATGTATAAGCGGATGATTAAACTGACGAAATCAGAGATGGTTTTTTATTGACATGCCCTTAAATGTCGTTCATGTTTTCATGTAATCACGGCACTATGCGTATTAGACATTTTGAGTATCTGTCATTCAGCGTTTATGGCATTTTGCGTATTTGTCATTAAGAGTTTCTGACAATTTGCGAATTTGACATTTTGCGACGAAGTTTGTCGATCTGACAATATCCGTGTCTGACATTTTGCATATCCGACATAGGAAGTATAAATCGTCTAAAGTACTAAAATGATCACAATTATTTTGTTATTTGCAAGTACTCAAGATAAGGATAATTCTTAATCTTTATTTCGTTGATTTCCTTATATTCAGCTACTGTTTTGGACAACAAGCCATTAACGATAAGTCATAAAAATCGCTTGATAGATTAATGTTATCACTGTTAATATGAATGTACTGCAGTATGATAATTATATTATGTACTTACATAAGTGACATCGGCACGTGTCTACATTTTTATGGTACCGACTGCTTATTATTTATTAAATTAAGTTATGTTCTTCAGAAACGTCTAGTGCGTAGTACTGGAAATGTATGAATGTATGACCAGATTTGTGAGCTTGGGCGAGGTGAAAGGAGTATGTGTAGATCCCCTGGGAAAATGGCGTGAATTTATTTATGATTGTACGTATTTTTTGTTTTCTTTGCAGTACCGGAACTTACCTATCCTCTTCATTTCTTATTTCAATAGGCACTCCCCCCTTTTATCTCATCATCTGCCCAGCCTTTTCCCAACTATATCACGGTCGGCTTCCAGTCTAACTGAATGCCCACCCCCAGACCCCAGTTACTGGAAAACACGACGGTCTGACTACCCGTCACAACTGTTAAAGATCTACAAATGATTGACGGGACCAATTGCTGAACATGCTTTCCGAGACACGGAGGGTCTCGATATTTAATCGATGGTCACCCATCCACGGACCGGCCACAGCTGGAGCTCGTGCCTTAGAAGATATAACGCGTGCGGCTGTTTTTATTTACCTACTAGCACTACCTTCTTGGCACTTCATTGTGAATGCCGATTCGTTAGTATAACTATTTACCGAAAACATTGCATTTTCTAAAACTGTGGTCAGCATTGAAACCTATGCTCACAAATACACAGATGCCATTTAAATTTAGAAAAAAGCACAAAAAACCTTATTCACCTTATTGGCGCCAAGCCCCACTGTTTCGTAACAATATTATATTAGCGATCTCACGAATGTAGGGCAAGCAGGGCTGGCCAAAGTAGGGTCGCACGCGATCAACAAGAATGTTTACGGAACCCGCGACCTAGGGGCCTACCATAACCTCTGACAGTGTAGGAAAGACAGGGCTATACAAGACGTCTAACTTCACCCCTGAAGCAAGGCTAAAACAATACTGCTATGAGAGGTGGTGGTAAGGGCCTTGCCAAAAGATGGCTATTAAATGATCTGTTTAGCATATCTTTATGTTTATGGTCGTTTTTCATTACGGAATTTGTAGGATGTTTTATGATAGGCGTTCAAGGTGAATGCGGCTGTTAATGCGTTGCTATCAAAATTATTGCACTGAATATCATCCCTTCAGTGATTAGTATGGGGTATCTTATCAGCCGAGAGATGGGCAGACGAAATTGTTAAAACTAGTCCAAATGGCTTACAGTAGCGCGACACCGTGGCCACTGGAAGAAAATGGAGGATACCTTTATCCTTAATTAACTTCTCCGACCTTTTTTTACTTAACCACCACGTTTATAATTGTATCTGTAATTAAGGAATAAAGAGGCATTTCTACTATTTATTTGTTATCTTACCAGCCACTGTCCGTTCGGCGCACCCTCAGAAGTCAGCAAGTCTCCACGCCGACTGGCCAATCCACTATATAATTTCACCACGATGGCAATCCAAACCCCAAGGGATTATTCTTTCAATTCATTATTTCATAATCTCAGTTTGAATCTGTCCATAATACCTTTAACCATGGAATTATTAAAAGTCACAAGCTCTTGGCTGCTTAGTAAAGGAGGAGGTGTTAACAACATTTTCGTCATGTTTTTGACATTGTCTGTCGCTAAGATGAGAATGCGACTAGCTTTTGAACTTTACGGCCAAGAGCCTTGACAAACATCTTTCGAGGCTCTCCTTAGGCGGCCTTAGGCGGTTGGATCAAGGGCCTGATTCAGAAGGCAGTACTCCTCGATAGGGCCGGCATTGTGTGGAGGTTCCTGAGCCCTAACCACCGGTAGCTTGGACCCTGCCCCCGTCACTGGCGGAACACTATTTTTTTAAATGTTATTTTATGTGTTTTTTTTTTGTAAAAAATAAAAAAGAGATGATTAAATGAATAAATAGATAATACAACCAATAACAACATACATAATACCTACATAACATATACCTAGGCAGATTTTGGGTTTTTTGGGTTGTTTTTGTTTTTGGAAGCGATAGTAATGTCGTCAGGTAATACGTTTTCTTATCTGGCAGCTATAATCTTTAAAAAATGTTAGTCACACCAATCCCATACATTTTCATTAGTCTTATTAAGACAGATAAACTATTTTATCAACTGAATCATTCATGAGTAGGTATTCAAAATGTACCCGATAAGAATATCTTTCTGATTGAATATAGGTGGAAATGTGGACTGACGTAATGACTGAATTAAGCACTTTTTTCTTCAAAGACTGTGACTCTTTCAGACAAAAAACAAAAACAATATTTGTCAC
The DNA here is from genome assembly GCA_964057025.1 of Standfussiana lucernea. NCBI lineage: Eukaryota > Metazoa > Arthropoda > Insecta > Lepidoptera > Noctuidae > Standfussiana > Standfussiana lucernea. Next base: position 14,561,371 of record OZ059785.1, read on the forward strand.
TGAAAAACTTGTTTTTTTTTTTAAGGGACACTCTTTCATTTCATCTTTAAATCCTCAAAAAAATCCAGATGATTAAAAACAATCTGGCCCGTACACTTTTCACCTTTAAACCCTTACGCAAAAGCCAGTTACAAAAAAAAAGAACTTTTGAAAATGGAACTTGTCCCCCAGCCACTAACGTTTAGGGCATTAAATTCACTGGGTTGCAACTGGCTAGGTTTTTCAACGCGTCAAAGTGTATTAGCGCTTCCCACTTCAACCAAGTGATTGGATTTGCGGCAATCCGCTCTGAGCTAACGTATTCCAGACTTGTCCCAAATAAGTTGTGCACGGGTTAATGCAATGGATTTACTGAGGTCTGAGTTGCCCCAGGAATCTGAAATGCAAAATAATTTGCTAGTCGGGTTCAAGTATACATTTATTGTGCAATTAAAAATTTTACTTTAGGTTGATGAAGAAACAAGACATACTATGTTCATCATGTTAGAAAACTTACAAGAAAATAATTGTAAATAAAATAAAACATGCATTTTGTTTAGAAATTAAGTCTCGTTGGTCCTAGGTCGTCCTAGGTCGGGCAAAGTGTTTTTGGATTTTTCCGATTTTTCCATCAAGAACTTCTCAGTAGCAGCCTCGGAGTTTGATTTTATGTCCGATGGCAATAGGCTCGCTCCCTATTACATGGAACTACATAACTGAAATGTGGGTGTACCATTAAGAACACCTCTGCCTAAGCCTTCGCGGATTACAGGCGTGAAGTTATGTTATTAAGTCTTTTTAATTAGGTACTGGGTATTTGAGCTCATAATTAAAATTTATTTAAATATCCATTTGGCCCCTGTTGCATTAAAACAATAAATATAATGTCTTCGTTTTCCATAAAATATGTGGACATACACGGACAGACGTCGCCCTCTGATTGCTCCATCGGAAGGAATGCTGAGCAGATAACGTAACATTTTTCATGGCAGCACCATGTTTATTGCCTACATATAATATGTATACGTGTGGAATTAGAAATATTACAAAAGTTTAGGCTATTCATTTTATTAACTTTTTCAAAATGTTGAAAATGTTTAATTACTTACAATTATAGTTGTATATAAACATGGTTCACAGTTCACAAAACATGGTATTTACGCATTGTATCCGCGACAACAATGTATAATTTACAAGTGCAAACTGTGATCCTATTATATGGAGTATACCATATCCAAGGCTTCTTTCATTTAAGACATGATGATTTTCTACTTGAAAATGAAGAATCTTTTAAATTCAATGTATCTAATCATCGAAGTTCTTCTGAAAATTGGATTGGACAACCAGTCGATCATTTCAACTTAAGTGATCTCCGTACCTGGAGACAGAAGTATTACAAAATTATGGATTTTTGGAAACCAGGAGGATCGATTCTGCTATATCTTAATGGTGAATCACCTTTGATACTATACAAGCCAACAATGATGGGAACGCTTTTGGATCAAATAGCTGAAGAAACAGGCGCTGCTATTTTTATGCTGGAGCACAGATATTATGGGACTAGCCAGCCATTAGATTCGTCAACCACTAAAAACCTGGCTTTTCTAACTTCGAGACAAGCACTGGCAGACGCAGCCCATTTATTGATCACATTGAAGAAATCTTCAGAATTCAAAAACTCCAAAGTAATAGTCGTCGGAGGTTCTTACGCGGGAAATTTAGCAGCCTGGATGAAGCTGCTGTATCCACTGTTGATCGATGCAGTACTATCTAGCAGTGCTCCTGTACTAGCGAAAATAGATTACAGTGAATATTTGGAAACCGTCACCGACACATTCAGAAAATACGGGTCACAAGAATGTGTTAACAAAATAACTGATACAAAAAAAAAAAAAAAATACAAAAATATTTATTACTTCTCAAACATTGTGTCATACATAAACTGAGGCAGCCCCAGTAAGTTACAATAGTACTTGTGTCGGAGCTGTCTCGCTCTTCCCGTAAGTGGTATCCTAACAATGAAAATGAAGTTAAAGAACAAAATAAAATACAATTAAAAAGGAGAACAAACTAAAAATTAGAAATAAAGATGTGAAATTAAACTAAATAAATAATAGTTATTTGAGCAACTCTCGATGTGTGATGAGTGATGTGAATAGGTGCGTGTTTTGTGCGTGCGTGTGTATTTGTGTGCGTGCGTGAGTGAAAACACAACAACAACAACAACAACAACAACAACAACTGATACATTTAATACTTTTCATGAATTATTACTAAGTTCTGAGGGAATTGAGAAGCTAAAAGAAGAAAACGATATTTGTCAAAATGTCGATATGACAGTTCCGGAAAATCAGCATATGTTTTTCACAGAAAAAATTACCCGTTTCGCCAGAACAGCTAAATATGGTTCTCCTTCTTCCGTTATTTCAGTATGTCAGGATTTTAAAGCTATCAAACTAGAACACAGATTTTCTATTTCCTGGAATGATGACAACGATTGTAATGACCATGATTTTAATAATTCGATTAATAGTATTTCTGATTCTATGTGGTCCTGGATTTATCAGATGTGTACAGAATTTGGTTATTTTCAAACTTGTTTTTCGAACAAACAAATGTTCGGAAATGCTATTCCTATAGATTTCTATTACAAAATGTGCAGAATGCTCTATGGTGAAGAATTCAATGAGGAAAGAGTGAGTAAGGGTGTCATGAACACTAACAGGTTGTATGGAGGACTCACTCCAAATGTGACGAATGTGGTGTTTGTTAATGGAGACATGGATCCGTGGCATAGGCTTGGCATACTGCAAGATCTGTCAGCTGATGCACCAGCTATATACATCGAGGGTTCTTCTCACTGCCATGATTTAGATCCTGACCCAAGGGATACCGAAAATATAAAGGAAGCAAGGCTAAGAATTATAAGTTTACTGAAAAAATGGATAGGCCAAGCATAATAAAGTACTTATTTGTATTTTTGTACTTTCTGAAACAACTTGTATCGTAATTTTTGATCATGTTCTGAAAACTGTATTTTTTAAACTATTCCGTTTGGGGTTCTAACGTAGGTTATGCATAACTATGATTTTATGATTGGTTAATGGTTTCCAATACATCAGTTTCCTAAAATGACTGGTAGCATCATTTACAGTGCAGGTGAGATTTCGGCTGCTCTGAATCCACCATGAAGTTTTTATGACTTTTAAACAATTTATCTACTCGTAGATTTTTAGCAATTCTGCTCTTCCAAGAAGTTTCAACTCGAATGCCTGTCAAATTTTTCCCGCAGAATGGTTTAGTGACACAAACACACATTTCAACTAGTTTGGTATCGGTTCAAAAGGCTGAATCTAACGTATCGCTTACTTGCAGTACCTACTTATTTGAAATTATCTGCCCCTTTTCACGTCGTAAACTCTCTTGATATTTCGGTACAGTGGAACGAGAGCAAAGACAGTTCTTTATAGTCTCTTGCACGTCATTGGAACAGTTAATATACAGTAAGTAACAAAAACCCTATTGTTCCTTCTACCTACGTTTTAAGAATCGGTATACACACGTAATAAAGCAAGTCATTTATAAAAAACTGTTCAACAAAATAATTAAAATAAATAAGTATTTAATTATTAATATTTGTAAGGTTTAACCGATTTCTTACCTCTGCAATTTTGCTGCATGAAGCGATGACGCGAAACCAGAAAGAGATAGAAGTTCGTTATTTCATTTTGACCTCTCAACTGGCCAATGCTTAATTTTATTAAATTATAACTTCATCAATGTTGTGCTTGTAGGTAAATGTATACGTACCCGAAAGGACAATCGGGTTTTTGTTACTTACTGTATATATATATATTTTTTTAATAAAACGTTGCCCCACACTAGGAATTTCTCCTGTATCGTGGGTGCGTTTACAAACATTTAAACTCACATACACAAACAACCAGACCCGGAACTACTACCTATCTGTAGGCCATACAAATATTTGTTCCGTGCGGGGATCGAACCCACGACACGCAGCGCAGCAGTCAATCACTCAGCCACTGCGCCAACCGTGCCGTCAATTGTGTTTAAAATAAAATTATTATTCAATCCAATAGCCTGCTGGCAAATTCATAAGTTGGTTATTTAACAGTTTTACACGAAAATCAATTTTTGTTTTGGTTTTTTAACGTCTTGCACATTAACTGGGCGTCCACGAGGTACCTAACACTTAGAAAACATTGCCAGACAGTCAGCTGAGCAGCTCCTTTATCAATGTCGATTTGCGTAGCTTTTTTCGTATGTACAGTCAGGGAAATAAATTGTTTATCAAATTTATTACTTTCTCCTTGAGAAAACTAAACATTAAAGCAGGTAATGTGATTCGATTTTTTAAATCCAATTACTGTACAAACAAAAACCACTATCAGACACCACTCCATTGAACGATGTCGAAATAAAAATAAACAGAAAGTAAAGCGACTGATTTTGGCTTTAGGCAAAACTGAAGTCTCAAGAATAATTGCTGTTCTTTTATCAGTAGGTGCCATCAGATCCATTTGATTTGCATGCTACAATTCGAAACAAAGGAATTATGAAAGTTTTCAAATAAAGAATGAAAATGAAGATGGAACGACGAGCATAAACTAAAAAAAAAAAACAGTTCAAATTCGGTCTTTAAAAACGCGATACTTTACAAAAACGTCATAATCTTGCTACATTAGAAATCGCAGGCCAGTTACCCACTGTTCATTGCCCCCACAGGTACCAACTACGAGCCCGAAGAAGTTCAGCACGCGAAGGCGGTAAGTACTTGGGTTCGCAATGATTTTCTTGACACGAGTACATGGTGTGCAACCCCTGGCTTTATCGATCCATTGCACTTTGAGTCATATAGCTCTTTTGTGATAAAAGATTTTGTATTGCCAACTAACTGTAAATCGATACGGTGGTGCACACACATCATGAACATCCTTTTATTTGAAACCCATATCTTCTTCATCTACAACATGTATCAGAATTTTGTGGTCATATTCTTCGTGGGACCAACATCTCGACCAAATAATCAGCCGTCCTACACATTTTATGATGAACTGGGCAAAATAATCACCATCTCCAAAAAAAAAAAAACAAAGGGAGAATGTTGTGTCTGGACCTCAGACCAGACAGGTGTTGTGTCTGGTTGGCTACTGCCCGACAGTTGTCCGGTTTTCCTATATGTATAGTCGCGGATAACTTTAATACCGGGTAAAACGGGGTGAATAGTGATACAGGGGTGAATCGACACGAAACTGTGAAAGGGATTTTAACGTGGAATTAATATGGCATGTTACCAAAAAGGACTCTATTTTATTTTCTTAATTATACTTGATTATTTAGAGAGCTTGTTGACAGCATACCATATTAATTATACGTTATATTCCCTTTCAAAGTTTTGTCTCGGTTCACCCCTGCTTTTCTATTCACCCCGTTTTACGTAGCGCGTTTCAGAATGTTGATGTTAATTCTTCCTTTGTGGCATAAATGGCGTTATATATTACTTTTTATACTGTCCGCTACACTATTGATATTTCATATTGTGGTCCTTAAATTATAATTATGGTCCTTATATATTTGAAACAAATTGTATCAATCAAAGTCGCTTTGTGTGTTTCTGTGAGACAGTTCTTCTAAACGGCACAATGCATTCAGATTCAGTTTGTACTATTGCTAAGGAAATTTATTCCGTAATCGTTGTGTTTTAATACAGGACAGCGTTAAGTAGGTGTGTATAAGTATTTTTTCAGAGAATTATTAACTATTAGGTTATTATTTACTTGGGTGGACTACTATCCGGGCCGGCCAGCGGGTAGGATTCATTTTAATAATTGCTCTTTGAACCCACATGGACCCTTTAACAAACATTGAGTTTATTACACCCCTCTGTCTAAAATGTCGTAGAAAACAGACGTAATTACACGTAAAAGCCAGCTACAGCATTATCGTTTTTTGCTAAAAGTCCCCTTGATGGATGAACATGAACATAGAGTATTTTAAAGTGAGCTTGATGGATGAACGATCTGCCGCCGACATCCATCTGTCTCAGCTTCGACAGGCGGACGGGAAGCGTTTTTAACAGTTTTGGTTTCATAGATTTTGATTTGTTTATAGACGAAGAAGACTATATAATAACAGCTACACAATTATGTCGATCTGCAACTTGTAAATTATACGAAAGACAGGGAGGAGTCGCAGCTAAATAATAACATCTGTCAGTAACGATCTTCGAGGTTAAGCAACGTTTGTTAAGGTCATTCCATGGATGGGTGACCAGCCGTAACATACCGAGGCCGTCCTTGGAAAGAACGTTGGTCCTAGCGGTCATTAGTAGTTAGAAGTATAAAAGCGTGACAGCCAGTTTACCAAGAGGTATCGCGTTACCCACCAACTGGGTTGTGAAAGTCAGGCATCACCAGTCTTAAAAACCCAAGTCCAGAAGAGACGCCTTTCGAATCGCACACCCTAGCAACATCCATCAAAGTCTGTTAGTTTAGTCCAGTTAGTTTCAGTCTAGCAGTCTTGCAATAAAACATTCAGTCCATGTATGCCTATTCAGTGCCACCAGACCAATCCTCAAACAACATTCAGACCAAACCTAGCGAGTATACACTATACAGCCAGCTCACAATCTCGTGAACACAGTCAACCTTAAACACACCTTATTTGCATTGGACGGTAAACCAGTTCAGTGCATCAGTAACCCTCGATCGCCGCTCCCTATTGATCCACTCAGCCGCGCCTTTTAACCCTTTGCTCACCGTCCACAAAGTACACAATTCGCAAAGTAAGGTAGGAGTATCTACGCCAAAGTTTAGAAAAGAATCGTAAATCGTGTGGAACTTTGTTTCGCTTTTACACTGCAGATGTTTAAAACTGAGCGTAATTTTTGTTGACTTATGTGTGGGTGGGGTTTCGGATTTTTTTATGGCAATTAGGAGTAGATAGAGTGGAAAAGGGGGCTTTCTAATTATTTTCTTCGTCTATATTACTTTTTTGGGTTTTTCTTGTGTTGAATTTAATGTCATGGATAAGGATTCCTTGGATCCCGCAACGAAATAAATCCGAAAACAATATTGGAGGAATACCAAAACATAACAACAAGAGTAATTTACTTAAACCACAGATATTTATGATAGCAAAACACGTATTTAATAAGAACAGACAATCCAATACCAATATTACTAGTTCCCATTCTTCCTGAAATGTGAAAGTCAATCTGTCTGAGTGGAAATTGCAACGCACGGGGAGGTAGGGAGCTTCGACTGCCAATCAATGGCTGATGGAAGAAAAAATACGTCGACCGTGGAGACAGGGACGGATTCAACTCGTATTTTCATTAGATACAATATACCAAATTGTTGTATTGCTCATGGTGATATCGGCCAGAACACCTTTTCATCTGAACTTGGAATAGGCTGTGAAAATGTCCGAGACAGAAGTCCGAAGATTCTTTACTCAAGTCTTGGTAGAGTTTTTTTTTTGTAAATTATCAAACTTACGGTGAAATTTTAATCTGTATAGTTAGTACACAAGTTGTTGTTACTTAATAAATAAATAAATATGTTTTGAAGAATATCGACTGGCCCCTAATTATGTGGAACTTAATATATCTGAATGACGAAATATGGGTGTACTAGGTACGCCTCTGCCTAACTCTTCGAGAAACCAGGCGTGATGTCGTGTTCTTATAAAAATGTAGTTTTAAAGAAGATCTTTGTTTTCAAATTATATTGTTCAATAAGGGTGCACCTTTTCATCATTAGCCAATAAAAAGCTATAAAAAGAAATATAGATGCACAAAACAAATGAAACAAAGAAATAAACTTAGGGCAGTTGATATTCACTGAAACTTGTTTCAGTAAGTTTGTTCCTAAGTGCAGCCCTGCACGACATCATTCATGATAGGAAAGTTACACGATCCGTATAGAGTGTGAAGAATATCACTGAACGACACTACCTTCCGAATTCCTCTGTTACCTTTTGTTTTTTTTTTTCATGATTTGTAGGCAAATGTAACATGGTTCTTTTGTCATCGTCAAGAGGGCGCTATTGGTTTAATATTTGAAAAATTGCGTGTGGTGTTTTGGGAATGAAAAAAACAAAGATGGCGGTCTTAGTTTCGACTATGAATACGCGCCAAAGAGAGGGCGCTGTTTGTAAAAATGTGGAAATTTGGCGGCACAGTCGGCGCAGTAGCTGAGCGATTGGCTGTGCTGTTCGTTCTGGGTTCGATTCCCGCACGGAACAAATATCTACAGGTAGTTGTTCCTGGTCTGCCTGTTTGTGTATGTGAGTTTAAATGTTTGTAAACGCACCCACGATAAAGGAGAAATTCCAAGTGTGGCGCACGGCTTAAAAATAAAGAAAGAATAATTTTTATTTAAAAAACAATACGGCAGTGTTTCGACTCGAAAATCATGCAGTTTATAATAACTTTTTCACATTTCATGTAAATGCTTTAAAATATGTAAATATGAAGTTCAAAAATATCTAAGATCAAGACAAGAACTTTGTTTTAAAAGCTAGATTTTATTAGGTCGAAAAGCTCATGATATCATGATCAATATGCTAGTTATTAATATTCCTATTTACAGTCGATCTCGTATTTTCTTTACTACTTTTGACAATGATTCCTAATAATTGAACCTTCGATTAGCTTGTAAATATTTAACTGTCACATTGGTCTTGCAAAGAAAATAGACTGTTGTTTTATGACGTGTGAGTGGTATTCGACCTTAGGGAGGTACAGCAAGGTCGACTACGTCTTTGTCGCTAATGAATCCCGTATTTCTTAGAAATAAAATGACAAAGATGACTGACACTGATACTCGTCAATGTCAGTATACATATTTCTCATATTACGTAGTTCTATAAGTGCTCCTGTGTACCTGAGTACAAGGCACTTTTCTTTGAGCACTTCAAAGATAAACCTTTGATTCGTTTCAAAGTAAAAAGAAAAGCTTGATAAGTTGCTAATCAATTGCTTCTTTGTGAGGGACAGAGAGCAGCTGATTCCATTTTTCTTCCGCACCGAGATTACCATAGTAATACCTCAATAAAGATATCTAATTTTCTTGCATAATTGGAGGCTTTACCAACATCTGGAGGGTTCTGGTAAACCAAACATTTGTAATTTACGCGACCGAGCCGCCTTGACAAAGTTTTCTCGTTGCATTATCTGACGGCAAAATGAGATATGACGATGCAACAACATATAAGGGTCAAATTTACTAGCTAACGAAACACGATACTTGAAGCATGTCAATTTTTTTTAAATAAAAATATACATATACCTACACCAATTATATCTGTGAGTCAAAAAAGGACTGATTGCATTCAATGATCCAAAAAAAAAATTATATCTTTTTAACCGACTTCAAAAAAAAAAAGGAGGAGGTTGTATGTTTTTTTTTTTTGTGTTTGTTACTTCATATCTCCGTCATTTATGAACCGATTTGAAAAATTCTTCTTTTATCTGAATGGATTTACTTCCCGATTGGTCCCATAGAAATTTCATCAAAATCGGTTCAGCAGTTTGGTTTTGAAATCAAAATAACTGGAAAAAATGTCATCCAAGTAAAAGAAATTGCGAAATTGATACTTGACAAGGATTTTTGTGTGATACGATAACTAAAAAGGGTAAAATAAAAACTTTTTGCAAAAAAAAACCGACTTACCGACAAAAAAGTTTTTTTTTGTTTTATCTAGTTAAGACAGCGGTAACCGTAAGGTGTAGCTAACTAAATTTAACCTCGTATACAGCGTGAATATTCTTTCGCATTTACGACGATAATTCCAAGGAAAAAGTGGTTCAGTTTGATGGTCTTCACCATATACTTTTATATGACCACACCTTTCTTATACAATATGCTGTATTATACAGTTTCGATACGAGATAATAAGGCGACAAAATTTAGTCGCGCTGCGCATGTTACCCTGGCAAGCCTGTATATTTACGGCCTAAGTCGGGTAGATTACCTTCTGTCTCGGCTTGAGTTACGGCCGCCTTATCTCTGACTTTTATAGTGTCGTACGTAATCAGGTGGACGGCTCTCGCATGTATCTGTAAGATATATTGCGTGGATGGATAATGGATGAATTTAAATGTGTGGTGAGAGTTTGAAATCAATGTCTTAAGATTGATATTCAGTTGAATGAACAAGGTTTCGTTAAGTGGCTGGAAATTGGAGCTATGGATAGGAAGGAATATCCGCAATTCGATTAACCGTTCGATTCCCAGATCAGACAAAGTGTTATTGGGTTGTTCTATCTAGAATTTTTTCAGTAGCAGCCAGTAGACTGGATTTGTGGACAGTTGATGCCAATAGGTTCAGCCCTTTTTATAAAATTTGGGTACATCTTTGCCTAATCCTTTTAGGATTGCAGGGATGCTATGTTATGTTTCTAAACGTAATATCATTGATTGCAGGGGAATCCTATAGCCACATGATAAAAGACTTACACTATCACTTACGGGATATCTTCCGCGATTAATATTTATATTGAGCTCCCGATATTTCGACGCTGTTGCAAGCGCCATGATCACGAGATGACTTTAGAATGCGGGTGGATGGTAAAAACTTGTTAGGTGCAGACAAATCTGTCTACTCCCTTTCCGTGTTATAAACCGTGAAAGCTTAAAACAGTGTATGATAAAAGACTGTTCAAAATTTACAAAATTTCTCTGAGAAACTCAAATTCAAAGCATTGATTTCAAATAGACCAGTTTACTTTTGTATTGTCAAAAACACATCGATGAAGCTACATCCAGTCGCATGGCATAATAACTGTGAGAAGACTATAGTTGGGGTTGATAAGGTCTATAGTTCCGGCGTAGGAGATCTCTCTTCAACAAAACCCTTGAATTGAATCAACTAAAACCATCTTAATCAAAATCTCTTTCCAACCTCAGCCTTCACACTTACAATATAATTATATTTACTCCATGTAATCATCTCAGATCTTAAGCAATAAAATTAATTACGAGGACTGTTGACAGGAGATAAAAGATATAATTGTTACCATTAATTGTTTTATTCACTATGACAATACTGTTGCATGTTGTTAATCGTTTAAAATGAGTGCTAAAGACTTTTATAATATAAAGAAAAAGTATGAATTAGTGGCTCCTGATGGTGGATGGGGTTATTTAATAGCGATAGCTGTGATTATTAATATTGTGAGTCTAAGTTCATAGTGTTTTTTTGTATCTTTGCCCTTTGGTGATGTTCTTGAGACAGGTCTGGCTTAGAGCTCGCATTTGGCAGGCGTGCGTGTGTGCAGGTGTATGAACAGGAGTACGTAAGGATTGTATCTGGTGGCGTTTTGTTGTTCCTTCCTACCTCCATCGAAAAAGAGACAATCAATGTGAGACTTGAAATATCTGTTTGGTCTTTAAGTCGTCAAATAAACAGGTAACGGGTAACGGTTTTGTGTGTCAGAGTGGAGCCAGGGTAATTAAGGACACTTGAGACTATTGAGCTCGGTTTCTGTGCTGGCAACGTACACATACAATCTTTTAAGTGTTGCAGATATCATTGGCAGCTCGGAACATTAACCATCAGATGGGCTGCCTTTTAGTTGCCTATCCAACAACACAAAAACTATTAGCGTTCGTCATAAACTTATTAATGAAGGAGGAATGACAACTGTATCTGTCGGGCAGTAGCCCACCAGTCACAACATCCGTCTGCTGATGCAGAACTTAAGACCTATGACCCTGTTCCTCATGCCTTTAGGATTATGTGAATAGTGAAGCAGTTCTTGCGTATGGCGTAAAGTTGTCTTTTGTTTATATGGTTCTCTGTTCCATGTGACGCGCTCCCGACAGACAAATAAGTGACGCGGATTGTCATAATAAATAATATGAAAAGCCGCGTCAGGACAGAATTGTCGCAAGGAACGACGTTTCATAATATTATCGCACGAACAATGACAATGCGAGCATCAAACTCCTGCTTGGTAAATAAAGATTACCCAGAGACTTCAGAATTTATGAAAAATAATACTATAGCACTATGGCACTACAAAAAATACTACAGCAGCATAGAATAAAAAGTACTACAGCGCCATCTATAACAAATATGGAGAACTAACATCCAACTCCTACATCGCGCAAGCAAAGTTATCCGCGATTTAAGACTATATAAAAAACCTGACAACGACCTGTCGGGCAGTATCCCATCAGACACAAAGACCGTCTGGTCGGAAGATACTCCCTTTTCTATGGGGGATGAAGAATTAAACACTATGTTCCTCATCCCCTAAAATACCAAAAATAATACCACGACGCTTACCAATACAAAGAGGTATCGTGTTAGTCAGTAACATCGTTTGTGGAGGTGAGATAGGCTCTCGCTCCATGTAAAATACTGGTAATCCAGGTTTATCCGGTTAAACTGACAGCCAACCACAGCATATCTGGGGAAAGACTGTTCAGATTGTTAGTCTAATTTTTTGTTTATTGTACGAAAAATTACTGATATATTTTTTACAATATTTCAGCTGTTGTAAAAAGGAGAGTTCATTCTTCTATCCACAGTTATGCCTACTTATGATCTTCTTCCAGTTCAATACAAAAAACGTTTTGTTGTTTTTCCTCATATTCATGAATGGTCTTGTCTTCAATATGCTTTCAGTCAACATCGACGGCATTCACAGCTAGCTATGGGCTGTTATACAAAGAGTTTCTTCAGGAAATCGGGAGGAACCCATCAAATACCTCCTTAATGCACGGTTTCAGCGCGATATGTACAGCAATAGCAGGTAAATATAATCTCTTTTGAAAATATTTTAGAAAGAGTCGGTCATCCTCTATCCATCATCATTAGCTGTCTAGCCTTTTTTTCAACTTCGTTGAGGTCTTCCAGTCTAACCGGATGCAGCTGAATACTAGTATTTTACACAGAAGGAGCGCCTATATATAACTATTATTTATCTGTATTTAACATTATTTATTTTATTGTGCAACGGTCTCAATGACAGTTCTCCTGAGATTAGCCATGGCACTTGAACATTTTACGATGCTCTTAAGGGCTTGCGGAGTTATTATATTAAATGCTGTCAAATCAGTAATCGTTTTCTTTGCTACATTTATTCCTTGTAATTTGATTTTATTTTCTGAAATTCTGTGGCCTAGACAAAGTGACTTTCTACCAGCGTTTTTGAAATCTATAAAAAACGTATTGGATTCCATATCCTGTTAAAAGATGTTGAAGAATTACGAAACTCTTCAAAAGCGTGTTACCTACATGCCTAGGCTTTTCCCTTCTATTTTGGAGTCAGATTCCAGTCTAAACGGATGCAGCTGAACACCAGTATTTTGCATAGAGCGACTGCCTGTCTGACCTCCACAACCCAGGGTTGTGGTACCTACAGTAATCATTAGAATTGAGTTGTCACAAACTTTCTTTTTTAATTTTCAGGGTTCCTGACCAGACCACTGCTGTCGATCATGAGTGTTCGAATGCTGATGCTGGCAGCGACGCTGATATTCAATACTGGTGTAATCTGCATCATGTTCGTGAGCTCTGTCTTCACGTTCCATCTATGCCATGGAATATTACAGGTAAATGTGGATATTTACGAAGTAAGGAGTTTTATATGGTTAGTATTTCGTCTATGTATGTCGTCAATGGTATTCTGATATGGCCGCTTTATGCTCGAAGTCTCTCAGCTAAAGTTAGACATGCCAGACACATCAGTGCACATGAAACAGCAGCTCGTCAAATATTTCAAGCACCCTAAAAAGTAATTGAACGCAGTCGAATGAACGCACCATCATCATTATTTTATTTGTAAACCAACTGCAATTTTTCGCTTTAATTGGAAAGGTTTCTAATGAAAGTTGATTAAAAATAAATGAAGTAAAGCTGATTATAATTATCCTGAACGTAAGCTGTTTTTGAAGCTTTGGCGAATTATGGACCGCAAAGTTATCATAATTACTTCTAACTAATTTAATCTTTTAACGCACTGTGCCTACGTTTCTTGACAAATCTCCCCTATCGCAGATCTGCTGGAAGAGATTTCTAAATGAAATGAGCGGTACCTTTGTGCTCTTTTGTCTGTATGTTTTTTTCCTGTATATGTGTTGTGGTTCTTGTCCCATTATACTAGAGGTCGGCGCAACACGTTTTTTTCTACCATTCTCCCCTGTCAGTTGTCACGGCATCATTACTCCTTGCTCTTTCATATCATTCCTCACACAGACCGTTCATTTGTGTGTACATAAATAAGTGAACTATAATCTGTCGGTTATTTGTTGCACATACCTAAAGCTTAGCCAACAAACGTCAGAGTATCGAAACGTCGGAGCTTAGTTTACTACGCTACGCTGAAGGCACGTAGTTTCGGTTCATCGGTTGATTTGCAGTCGATACGCTACCAATGAGTGGTCCATTGGGTGCTATCGACAACCAACAGTTTGTCTCTACATGCATACTAATTTATGGACTAAAATGAGGATGAATAGTTCCTAATTATTGAACATGTTACAATACAAGCAAAGAAAAGGACGTCGATACGATGATTTCAGCACATGTTTCTTAACACTCCAACTTAATTTTTTGGTAATTATTGAAAAAACTTGGCTGTTTCTTACAAAAAGGCTGAAATCTATGGCACAGCCACTTTTTTTATAACTGATGAAAATCTTCAAAGGATTTAAAATCATGTGCTGAATTATGGTATCAGTTTGCGTGTCAATGTCCTGAAAAGCCAAGCAAAGCAGACCTTTATAACCATTGTTCTAGGTTCAATAATTATTATGATTCCTAATAGAAACTTTAATCGGACCCACCATGGACGGTTAACCTTGTTACCATTATTTTCTGACGGGCTAATATTTAGCTCGTGCTATTTTTTCTTTTGTTCGCGTAGTACGAGAGCGGAAATCGAAATTTTCTTTTAGTGCATTTTCAGTAATCTTGAGTTCATCTCTGTTTCAGGGACTTGGATTCGGGTTCATATACAATTTGTCCTGCACTATACTGAACGATTATTTCGTGAAGAGGCGACTGATGGCGATAAGTTTAGTTCAAAGCGCTGTTGGTGAGTTTATCATAATAATTACTTACTGTGTTCATTAACTTGTTAATACATTATACGACCATAAATGTCCAGTCTGATGTTTTGAATACACTAATATTAAAATGAGGTCTCTAAGTTTGGATGCTGGAGATGAGAGTGCCACTCGATATATTTCTTTGGCGCGAACAAAGTCGTGAGTAGAAACTGCCAATTAAATCGATGGATACTCCAAAGCCATCTTTTTATTATTCCCATAAATGTCCAGTCTGATGTTTTGAATACACTAATATTAAAATGAAGTTTGGATGCTGGAGATGAGAGCGCTACTCGATATATTTCTTTGGCGCGAACAAAGTCGTGAGTAGAAACTGCCAATTCAATCGATGAATACTCCAAGGTCGTCTTTTTATTATTCTTGTAACTAATGCAAGTAACTTAGGCTAGCTACATTCTCGTACGGGTCGGCACATAAGATTTGGCAGTATATGAAGTAATTCTCTAGTTGATGTAGTGGTGGCAAGCGTGGCTGCTGAGCTTGACATCCTGGGTTCGATTCCCGGGTCGGGAAAAGTGTTATTGGGTTTTTCCATCAGAAATTTCTCAGTAGCAGCCACGGAGTCTGGATTTTTTAGGCTCGCTCCCTATTACATGGGACTTAAAAATAACTTGCGACATGTGGGTGTACTATTAGGTCCGCCTGTGGCGTGATGTTATGTTATGCTATAGAGCATAGGTTCCCAACGGGGGCGGTGCCGCCCCCTAGTGGGCGCTGGAGCTCTCCATTTGGGCGGTAGTGGGTCCAAACTCAAATGGGGAGCTTTATGAAATACCTCTATTTTCATTAAAAAACATAATAATAATATATGTAGCCGTTTAAAATGTTTATCTTATAACTATTTTCTAAAAGGGGGCGTTGGATTTTTTTTCTTGTAAAGGGGGCGGTAGTCCATGAAAGGTTGGGAACCTATGCAGTATAGAGCAATAACTAAAAGTACATATTTGCCTTCGTTCATGCGTATGGAAACTTCTTTCGCATCTACCAATACTGAATCAAATTCAGATCAGCTCAGCACAAATCGAGCTGAGCCAGCAGTACATAATTATTTTCGCTTTTGAGTCATGTCGACTTGAACAGCACTCCTTACTTATTTCTAAAGCCAATGTATATATGCCAATGTATATATATGTTGTGTGTGTGTGTATGTTGTGCTCCCGATTATCTAAAAACTTATTTCAAAGTGTTGGGCAGTTCTCATAGTCATAACCTTCGAGCTTCTAAAAATCTACTCCTCCAAATACCTTCACACCGTACCGGTTTTATGTCTAATTCTTACGCAATCTCAACTATAAAGCTCTGGAACGCGCTACCCATTGCCATTAAAAAAGCTGAAAACAAATTCACTTTTAAAAGAAAAGTTCGGAACCACTATCTAAGTCAGACTAAATAGCTCTCAATTACCCAGAAGTCTTGTCATAGTATTTATTATCAGGTTTATCGTTTTTTATTTTGGTATTTGTTAAAATATTTATTAGTTTATTTTAATTGTATATGTGTATTAGTATCTATAAAAGTATATTCCTACATTTTCGAAAGTAGTATTCTTAATTTATTTTTTTGTACCCTATCACAATTTTGTCCTATTTAACCCAAAGGTTGACTGGTAGAGAATGCCTTGTGGCATTAAGTCCGCCTATGTACCACTATTGTACATGAAGTTTAAATAAATAAATAAATATAAAATTTTCTAAAACGATTCTTCCTAAAGGCCCTTTCGTCAATATACATGCACAATAAGCTATTGAAAATCTAAAAAGTCCTGTGTTTGTGTTAGGGACAACAAAGCACTCTGTCAGCTCGACGTCATCGGCGGGTCCATCCAAATTGTTTGACATGTCGTTCATCAAAATCTGCGCTGTGTTCGCTTTATTTATTTTGTATAGGGCATTTTTAAAGGCTGTTTTAAGCGGCGTGTTTATCATGTTGTTGTTGTTAGTAAATGGTATTGTGTAGCTTTCAGTTCTGAAAACAATGTTGTTCTGTGTATTTGGGCTTTAGATAAGTTTTTGCTTCATAATTATTATTCGTTTATCTTTTTTAATGTTTATTTTTACTGCTTCAAATGTTCGTTTGTCAGAAACACTAATACACCATGATAATATAAAGAGTAAAGTTTGTAATTTTGGATGTAGGAGGTAATCTCTGAAACTACTTATCCGATTTCAAAATATCTCCTCTGATTTATGGTAGCCACGGCGATGTTCAAAGTGTCTTCAAGTGATAGTTAATGTCGTACGTGACAGATGGCGCCACTTATGGCCCAAGAAATCTTTTGTAATGTATCAAGCACGTTCGGTGTCATGATGGACGTGCGTGTTTTTTAAGTATATTTTTTTTTCTTTAGTAAGGTTCCCATTTGTATTCAACGTTCATGACTTAGTGAGGGAAGGACTAAAAAGGAAGTAAAAGTTTAGTGAATGAATAAACGCTTTCATGTTGATGACTTCAAACATAGGTAATTGAGAATGGACACATTTTGCAAGTTATGTTTAACTCCCTTGCGAGGGCGAGCCTATTGCACACCACCGTCGAACCGGTAACAATAATGGTAGATTCATATTAAAATGTCAATATTTCCTTCTTCGTACAATGTAATTTATTGCGAAGGGATGTGCACGGTATCCACTCAGCCGTGGTCTTTGTATAGAAACGTTATGTTCGCTTAAGTGCATCGTGTCTTGAATTGATCCTTTACCGGAACATTTTGTAAGATACCTAATACGCTCTAGGCTGTTTTATTTAATGTTATAAGGAAAATGATTGTATCAGATATGTTTTAAATTGTGTATGACGTTAACCGACGATGAAAAAACCAGTATTAAAATAGGCATAGCACTGCATGTTCTCACGTCTTTGAAACCTACTGATCCTAATATGGCCCACTTCCTCTCACTGTGAGAAAGTATTTCTCGCACAGAAAACATGAATGCATTGGGCACGAGTCGACACGGCTTACAATGAACAGTCGTACCCAATGCAGTACATCCTCATCAAAATATTATTTTGAGAATATTCAAACCAACATCGTCCGACCTTTGTCCCATTTATTTGAATTCGGTGCAACACGTTTTTCCTTCCACACTCCCCTGTCAGGCATCACACTATCATTTACTCCATTTGGGAAAGTTCACACCATTTTATAATAAACATTTTCCAAAAACGTCTTCACTTGTCTCAACTCACATCCAATTACACAGCTCCTTTCACATTACAAGGATTCATTTATCAAAACAAACTACACGGTCTACCGCAAATGTCTAGTAAGCTCACAGAGCGCAGAATAGTCGCGCCGGTATCATCTAGAAACGGCAGTATTCATTCTTGGCGCCAACAGTGCGATGAGTATCTACTTTTATTTTATTTTGGGACATGTCCACCACAATGCACACTGCGATTTCCAAAAGCCTAAATAAGACTAAAAACGCCAAAGCAATGAAGCTCGACGAGTCCCAGATAATTTATTCAACTGTTTTGGATCCTGCAACGAAATGAATCAGAAAAGATTCTTGCCAAGGGGTGTCGTATTACCCAGTAGATAGCTGGGTTGTGGCAGTCGTTTCATGTAAAATACTGATGTTCAGCTGCATCCGGCTAGACCAGAAGTCAACCCCAAAATAGTAGGGAAAAGGCGATTTCTGTCAACGGTGCGTACGAAAAATGTTTACAGTGTCACCTCCATGTTTTGTGACAAAACCTATTACAATTTCAGGCGACATTACATTTGGACTGAAGTTAAATTAAACAATATAATTTCGTATGTTCACATCGCAAGAAATGTTACTGAATAAATATTTTCTAATTTATATTCATTTTCGTCTCTCATTAACTACGTGACAGAGACGTGACGTTTGTAATTCATCACTGTGTTACCGCTCACAATTTATATTGACTTTCAAGTAGATTAGGTAATATTTTTAAGAAGGCTCAATTTTGATATATTATAACGGAATTACCGTGAAAGAAGTGCAACAATGATACCTAACAACCTACTTAGACTTACAACATGAAATGTTTGGTGAATTGTTTTGTCCAAATACAATTTCTTCTTCGAAATCATAATTATGTATGATATCTACATCATCCGTAGGTAGACTGAACGTTTATCCATTCGTAGGTAAACTGACAGACCAAAGATCAACGCTCACGTATAAGCACTGCACAGGACACCGGGATCAGCATAGCTTCAACTTGAAATGTTTTTTCTATGCATCATCTCAGATCAGCTATCCGAGCTATCAGATCCAGTGCAAGGCATATATGTATGTGGTCTTCATGCTTCGATTCCAGTATTCGCAACTGTAGTAGGAGTCATATAATTATTCTGAAAATATGATCTGTATTTTTTTTCCATAGCCAGAAACAATTTCTGTTCATTCTTCTTCTTAGCGTGACGGTGGCAAAAAAGTTCAAAATTCTTTGTAATCATATTTTAGTGAAGCCTCGA
Source organism: Standfussiana lucernea (assembly GCA_964057025.1). Lineage (NCBI taxonomy): Eukaryota > Metazoa > Arthropoda > Insecta > Lepidoptera > Noctuidae > Standfussiana > Standfussiana lucernea. The sequence goes on from OZ059785.1 coordinate 14,580,903, forward strand.
GAAACTGTTCTTTCATTACATGTCAATATCCGTTTCTTTTTCAGCGGTAATCTTAATGGTAGCACCCCTGTTCGTGAAGTGGTCTCTAATAGAATACGGGTACCGTGATACAATTCTGATAATGTCAGGACTGACTGCGCACAATTTTATAGCAGTAGCTCTGATGCAACCAGTCAATTGGCATAGGAGACGGATTGAAGTTCCTGATGGCAGTTATGGTAAGTTTATTTTTCTTCTCATACTCCTAAAATAAAAATATTTAGTTTCAACCAGATTCTGTCCCAACTTTCGTTTAACCTAAGGTATGAGAACAGGTCTTTAATCACATCGTATAGAGCTTCTAAGAATTTTCGATAGTTTGTTTTACCGACTTTCTCATCTAGAAAGAGAGTGAAGAGGCCTTTGCCCTGTTGAGGCACAATAAAGCCTGAATTGTCTCACTAAAGGAAAAAACCTCTTCTCCTCTTAATAAAAAATATACTCATACTGTACATACCTTAATTATAACGACACTCTCTTACTACCCTCAACCCTAACCCCCTAATAAGAGTGGAATTCACCGAATTTGTTACAGAACGCATTTTCACGAACTAGGTTCTGTATAAACCAGTTCTCATATCGATATTTACAGGATGGCGCCGATAATACGGCAATAAATGAAAACACTGGTAATACTAGTTCATAGGAATATTTTTAAACTATCAAAAAAATCGTAGCTTCGAAATAAAAAAAAATCAAACATACTACATAGCATCAACCTGATCTTAACGAAATACAACATCATTTATAAATATTGGTTTTCTAACCTTGGGCATAATTTGCACTAATCCGCGAATTTGGCAAAGGGTTTTGAAATAGCGAGCTGGCCACATGTGTTTAGTATTTATATTGATGCGGAGGTCGTTAACCTGTCAGTGCTAGCCTATTAATCTACATGATGTAGAAAATTCCGAATATGAAAAATAATGTCCTGTGACTAAACTACTGGATATATTCGAATGAATTTTTGTACCCAGACTGAGAACTTCATCACCATCGCCCTGTATATATCATATCTTCGTTGTGACGAAATCACTCCCTACAAGCAAGTCCTACTAAAAAATAAAAACAGTTGTTACAGAAAAGTTATTACGCGACAAGAAACTGAACGAAGAAGCTGGCGTCGTCGTGCCAATTATCAAACTGACAAACGCAGACGGCAATCTTCCCGATCTCAATGAAAAATTGTATTTAGCTTCGGAGGACGGGGAGACCGGCAGAATCAAGTGAGTTAATTACATTAAAAAATATTAAAACTTTTGGTGACACAACGTAAGTTTGGAAAGCCGTTGGGGAGGGCCTTTGCCCTGCAGTGGGACAGAGACGACTGATAAAAAAAAAACGTAGGTTACGTATTTTTAACAATCTCACGATTCTGAAAAATTGAGTTTGGTCATTTTTTTAAAGGGTATTTACAGCATATATCACTACTGGCGACATACATAGAACAGTTTTAAAGAGAATAACATTATTTGTACTGAATTCATTCTTAAAAAAAATTGACCCGAGTCGGATTTTTTTCGAGATTTATTGATAGTTCAGAATATCTTTGGGAAAGGAGATGTAACATTTTTGTATTGGACTCCGGCCATAACCTGTACCTTTTAGGAAAGCTGAGAAACTAACCCGTAAATAGAATAAAGTTACATTTTTTTCCTTATTATAAAGTGTTTTTTTATAATATACATATTATAATAAAAAATAATAATGTTTGTATTTATCGTGACAGTTATGATAGATTGTAGATATGACGTATACTCATTCAGTTAGAAAAAGTATGGAGGCGCCGCGTTATTCATATGGCCTGGAAATACCAACAAAAAAAGAGTATACCTACAAACAACTCAATAAGGAACGTAGAGTGGCTGCCATTGCTAGGGTTGTGTCAGTCAAGGAATATTTTTATTTTTCTCGACCACTCACTCTTGAAAAATAAACATTTGACATTAATTAAGTAAACCTGCTCATCTTTTTCTCTTACGTTTGTTTAAGTTAGTATATTATATAATTCCAAACGTGATATTTAGTAACACTCGTATGTAGCATCGATACTGGTTATAGTAACTCTATTTTCCTTGATTGACACAATTTCAGCAATGGCACTAACCCTAACTCCAGCTTAAACATTCGTGGGATTTTTTCCTCTTTTTTGATAAATGTACATCTCATGGCCGAAAATGTTACATCTCCTTTGGCCTGTTTAAGTCGTTTTGGTTCAGGCCCCGTACGGTGAAATGAAAAAGCTGAAAGCAAATTCACTTTTAGAAGAAAAGTTTGGAGCCACTATCTAAGTCAAACTAAATAGCTCTCAATTACCTAGAAGTCTAGTCATATTATTATTAGGTTTATCGTTTTTATTTTGGTATTTGTTAAAATATTTATTAGTTTATTTTAATAGTATATCTATGTAAGTATATACATTTTCAAAAACAAGTAAATTTTTTTATTTTTATTTTTATTTTTTTATTTGTACACTATCACAATGTTGCCCATTTTAACCCAAAGGTTGACTGGTAGAGAATGCCTTGTGGCATTAAGTCCGCCTATGTACCACTGTTGTACATGAAGTTTAAATAAATAAATAAAATCAACGTTGCTGAATAGCCCGTTGTTAGTTTTTGGGCCTTTTTGAAAACGTAAAGGGGCCCCTGCCCGAAACTTTTCATGCAGATGCAAATGCTTAGAGGGTGAACATAATATATTGCCATCAACCGGGTACAAATCCAGACTCCGTAGCTATTACTGAGAAATTCCTAATATCCCTTTAAACAAAGCTCAAGAAAGTGGCATCAATGATGCGCAGAGTGAGGGGGAGCAGCAATAGCATTCTAAAGGTTTTTTCAAATAGGTTTGAAGGGCCTACAATGGTATCAGGCTACATGTTAGACATGGGACATGGGGGGCTTTATGAATCTTCCTCTAATTGGATGCTGTGTTTTTGTTTTATGTGCGACTACTAACATACATAGTATGTAAGTTTTTTGGTATTAGTAACACGCTATGGGCTTTCGATGCCTGAAAATAAACTGTTTTTTTAACCCTTTGTGCGACCTTGGAATCGAACCCAGGATTCCATGATAAAATATTTTTACTTAGTTTCAGGAAAATCATCAATGCACTAGTAGATAAGTCGTTATGTGAAGAGTTTTTAATGTCATGCGTGTGCGCTGGTCCGGCACTCGCCATGTTCGCTGATACCACCTACTCGTCAATTCTGCCACAAGCTTTGTTAACTGCGGGATGGTTGCAAGTAAGTTAAAAAAGAAAAAAAAAAATCTGTCGCAGATACAAGACGTGCACACAAAACAAAATAAATATCATGTATTTATGAAAACTGAAGGGACGGAACTGATATTATCTGCAGTTTGCACGCTGCACGAAAATACAACTAAACCGAATGTAGATACCAACTCGAGTGTATTATGAAAATCTCTAACCATCGACATTGGACACCTCTAACATATTCAACTCTACTTATATATCAACACACAATCTAGAAATCTAATATTATTGATCTAATATTATATAATTTTATAAAAATACAAGGTGTAGTTTTGCATCCTCGTCAAAATTCAGAAGGTTGTCATAGAAAACGTAAATAATCAATATAAATTACGGTACCTGGTCAATATAATAAACGTTGCTTTTTTAAGTTGTTTTAATTTGACACTATTTCAGAGTGAAGCCCTTCTCAAAAGAGGAGAGTCACCCGTTTATCGAATGTGTTTGTTTGTGTGTATGAAAGCGCGGTTATAGGGCTAGTATTCGACGAGCCGCGTTTTAATACGGGTGGTGTACTTACCGATTTCCGATATTAAGAAAAAAATATGAAAAATTACCTACCCATTTTATTATTGATTCGGGTCGAGAATCATTAGTACAGTTACCTCCATGAATTTAACGAGGATGCAAAACTACTCCTTGTATGTAAACATGATATAATTTATATATCTATACGGTCATTGGCCTATTTTTTTAACTTTTAGTTGCTGTTTGAAATCAATTGATAGTAAACTAACACAAGTATCTTTATTTATTGTCCTGAAACTTAAAATAATAATAACAATATGTATATAGAGAAAAGAAAAAAAACATTGAAGGGCGTAAAAAAATTCATTCACATAGCTGTCAACAGGAATAGTGCCCAAAAAGGCTAGCAGCATTGCCACGTTGAATGGCATGGCATTTTTTGATAAGATAATTAAGAATAATAATTAAGTTTTTTTTTTTGTTGAGTCAGTGAGGTAGCAATTTAGTGACGTCACATGTTGCTATTGCCATACCAAAATCTATGAGAGAAACTTTTTGACAGCTCATAAAATGTATGACAATAAAATTGATTGGTGTTGTCAACTACCCTACTGGTGCACACATAAAGTAGATACCAAAGACGAAGAAGATACTCATCATTACTATAGAAGTAGATACCTACTCATACATATAAAAGTAGATACTCATAATTTTGTCTGTTTATGTATTAATTATAAAAACTTCTGATTCGTTCCCACGTAACAAGAGACGGAAATTTTTACTTTGTTTTGATTTCAAAGATAGTAGTTTTCCGCTTATTTCTTATGTAAATAGAAGTTTATCTGCGCTGTTATCTCCGGTTAAATCAGGCTTCTTATCTAGACTAGACTGAGATCAATTTAGTGTATTTATCGATATTTAACATCTCAAATTATGTAAAATTGGGTATGATTGTTATGTTACGAAAGTGGTGGTGGTGGTGTGATCTACAACGCGCTTTTCGTATTGCTTTTAAGCCCAGGAAATCGGAGTTCTTCTCAAAAAACATCAAACAGGAAAACATCTTAAGGAAACCGGTATATCCTAATCATTGGCCTAACCTTTTCAAACTATGTTGGGGTTGGCTTCTACTCTAACCGGATCATCTGAATACCAGTACCCATTTTACATGGAGCGATTGCCTGGCGCATCTGGTGAATGACAGCTCACTCTCTCACACTCTAAGGAAGTCAGTTTCTCAGAAGTAGAAACATTATATAATTTATAAACAGAGCGTATCGCATCTCACTTCTCCATGTTAGGGTTCAGTAATGTTTCTACTTCTTCAGTTCAGTCTGTGCCGGGTTGATGGCTATAGGGTCGCCTTCTATTATTTATGGGAATGAAACATAACTGGCGAAATGTGGGTGTTCTATCAGGTACACCTCTGACTAACCCTTGGGTGATTACAAGCGTGATGATGATGTTATGAAAAAGGTTATTTTACACATACACACACAACATACTTTACATTCTTAAGTAAACACATACATAGGTACAATCATACTTACCTACATAATATACACTCAATATTTGAATACCTGGAGGTATTCAAATATTAGTAAAGAGAGTAGCTATATTTAGAAACTAATGATAACTCTAAAGTAATTATTCGCTTGCAGGATAACATCGCTTTGGCTCAGTCTCTCTATGGGTTCGGCGACTTGGCTATGCGGTTGCTGTTTATAGTTCTAAGTAACTGGCTACACAAGCTGGGCAGCCAAGAGCTTTATGTCCTTGGAGTTACACTCGGCTTAGTGTCAAGGCTTGGTAAGTCTTACATGGCATATGAGAATGAGACAATTCATATAATTCGCCTTGTTATCGATAACCACAAGTGCGACTGCTATGCATCGTCCAGGCCTAGAGTTCGATTCCTAGGTCGTGTGAATGTTCTTGGAATTTTTAATCGGTGATTTCTTCAGTAGTAGCTTGGAGCTTGCTCTAGATTTATGCTCTGTTGGTAGCAATAAGCTTGACCCTTATTACAAAGGACTTAAACATAGATGTGGGTGTAGTGTAAGCTGTCAAACCTTTTAAGGGAGAAACGTCAGGGTAGCCCGCGAAATTCAAATTATCTTGGGATTTTTTTTCAATTTGCAGCTCAGTGTCAGGCTGTGTGTTAAACAAAATACTCAATGACTATTTTATGTAAAAAGTCATTAAATGGAATTAAATGAACGTCGAGGGTTATATGGATGATTTCAATAATTATAAATCTTTATAGCTATATTTGTAACGGTCGCGAATATTTTAATGAACTCACTGACACTAATTTGAAAGGTTACGGTTAACTGTTGGTCCAACCTAGCCTACGCATAACCAAGCGATAGATTCACTGCAATCTTGATTAGATGGTGTTTTGAGTCACGTTTTCGATACAGTTGACAACGAATATTGTTATAGATTTACATTTTAACAAAAATTTTATTTTTATTTAACCTTTAAAAATGTCCTATTTCCAATATAATAATGAAATTCATTACTGCTAGGCATCAGGGATGGGGTGTCAATACGGACTGTGGACGTCTCATGTTTCCGAATGTTTGGTTAGATGGTTTACTTAATTATTTATAGGCTATAATTGGCTGTAATAATATTTTTACAACTTTGTTGGGGTCAGCGTACATCTAATCGAATGCAGCTTAATACCAGTATTTTACATGAAACGACTGCCTATCTGACCTTCATAACTCATAACTACCTATCTGACCTTCATAACTCAATTACTAGGTAATAGGACAGGCGGGTAGTCCTTGGTGAAACTGATTTAACTGTGACGACTGTCAATTATTAATAAAGCGGAAAAATGGCTTAACGTGTATTCGCCAGGCAGGGTCGATATTAATGGATGAACACCATCTACGGACCTCCGCACGCCATGCCTTTAACCTTCAAACGAGCCGTGTGGCTGTTCTTATTTAGCCATGGAACCCCATTGTTTCCTTTTCCAATTATTATATTTCTTAAAAGTGGTTGTAGCAAAAAATTAAGCCTTACAATAGTCTGTTTAACACATAATAAACAAGTCAAAAAAAAAAGAAAAAAAAGAAAATTTGAAAGTAAGTTTTTTTTTAAAGAAGTTTTAATAGTCTGATTTTTCCCCAGGTATGTTATGGTCGAAGAGTTTCATAGCCATGATGGTCTACATTCCATTGGTGGGGGCCTCTCACTGTGCAATCACCATCCTCATACCGCTGGTGGTAGCTGACGCTGTGGCTCCTCACAGGTTCACAGCAGCACTCGGCATGCTGATGATGCTGTCAGGACTAGTCAATCTAGTGCTGGGACCTGCTATTGGTAAGTTTAACTGTCTATTCTAACCCAGGAAAATTGATTGTAGACTGTAATAATTGATGATAATAGGGCTAGAAAGAGGATGAATTCTGAGATCACGACCAGAGAAGTATGAAGAAAAAAACACACCCCAAATCAATTGAGATTAGAACAAGAGAACAATTATAAATAAAATATGTATTGTCGTAATCATCGGTTAAATCATGTGTAATTGTTTCTATAGTTTCCGAACAGTAATAGCATTATGTTTCTCAAAGTTATCAGTGAATAGCCAAACTATATACTGCCATAGTTAACTGCGGTATTATTAACCAAAATAATATCATTTACAAAAGTGCACTGTTTCTCTGACTTGTCAAATCATGTTTGAACACGACAACTTTATTGAATAACAAAAAAACGCGTGTAACGCAAATCTTATAACTTTATTACATTATTTTTTATCTAAAAAGGCTAAATCAAACGCGACAGACAGACTTGGTAAATAAGACAATAATTCTTATCTTTGAAACGTTGCATGATTTTTTGTAAGATAAAAGACGTATGATCTTTTATATTTTCCAGGTGCAGTCCGAGAGCTGTCAGAAAGTTATGGGCCAGTGTTCTACCTCATTGCGTCCTGCTTCGCCATTATTGTTTTATTCTGGTCGATAGAACTATGCTATAAGAGGAACAAACACAAGAGATTACAACGCAGGGAATATTTACGGCAAAAGAAGTTAAATAAATGATTAAAATGTTTATGTGTTTTGTTATTTTTTTCGCGTTACTTCTCTGATGTTTAGTCATATTTGTATAGCGGTAGGCACCTATTCTCCAAATTTCAACTGTGTGGTGCCAAATCAATAGTCTCGGAGTAAAATGGCTGTGAGATACGGACGGACAGACAGACGTACAGGACGAATCTATAGCTGAATGGATAAATTATCGACAGTGAAAAAAATATTATATCTAGTCGAAAATATAGTGATTTGAGTAATTTGTTTTACTTCTTATGTAGTTGTAACTAGCGACCCGCCCCGGCTTTGCACGGGTGCAATGCTGATACTAAATATACATACATATAAACCTTTCTCTTGAATCACTTTATCTATTAAAAAAACCGCATCAAAATCCGTTGCGTCGTTTTAAAGATCTAAGTATACATAGGGACAAACAGACAGCGGGAAGCGACTTTGTTTTATACTATGCAACGTTGTATGCTTTTACTATGCTATCTTTAAAACTACGCAACGGATTTTGATGCGTTTTTGTAGATAGATTGATTCAAGAGGAAGGTTTATATGTATAATACATGCATATTATAGTAGAGAAAACATTAGTATCTACGCCGTGCGAAGCCGGGGCGGGTCGCTAGTTATTTATAAGACATTAGGTAAATAACTGATGTTTAAAATGATTAAATAATCATTTTTAATGTTTCTTTCTTTCTTATAAAATGAATCTTTACAATATTTAAAATCCTGATTAAACACTGCAGTTTAAATTACAAAATGTTGTGTAATACCTAAGCCTATTTACGTATATTCATAGCTCAAAATGATGATAGCTAAGAAGAAAATACGATGACTTGATATTACACTATATCTATCTCTCCATCACACACATACACACACCCATACGGAGGTACAAAAATAGGCCACATCATAGTTGCAGTAACTAGTAAATATTATATTGTAAACTGTTCAAATGTCATATTGTAATATAATAATGTTATACTGTGCTCATGCTACAACTACTGTTACAAGCTCAAATCATAGGCGAGGACGCTGGCACCCTAAACACAAGTTAAATCTTACATTAGATAGTGTTTAGATAAGTGTTTTCTTGTACAATTATTTAAGGTAATATATATTTTTTTTATTAACATATCAGACGTATTAATAATATTTATCATCATACTCCTAGCCTTTACTTAACTATGTTGGGGTCGGGTTTCAGTCTAAACGGGTGCTGCTGAATGCCTGAGTTTTAAGGCGAACTGCCTATCTGACCTCCACAACCCAGTTATTGAGACACACGATACCCTTTAGTAAGAGTAGTTATCAGACTTTCTGGCATTTGACTACTCGTAAAGACTGCCAAAGATGCGTTTAGCCGATATCACTAGTTCACTTTTTGTACATTTCTGCCTCTAATTCGGCATCTTCCATTCTAAGTGAAACCTATATCACAAAATTAATCAAAAGTGAAAAATAATTCACTAGTGAACGACGATGGATTTCAGCACTCCCGATCTTTCACTTGCAGACTGAATCATCAATGTCTCAATCAAAAAATGAAATGATAAAATAAGAGAAACTAAAAGGAACAGGCACTCGAGTAAATTGTTCACTCGATTGAAGCGTCTGATATCATCTTACAGGGTTTTGCCGTCATCATTTTATTAAGAAAAAGAATCGTCGATGAAACTTTGATGACCTTGCAACTGGCACAGTTATAAGAGGTAGCGTATCTACTTGATAATATATGTATCTACTGTTGTTGATCCTTTTTGAGTTCAGGATCCGATATGCGTTCAAGGTTCTCAAGGTCGTACGAAATAATAATAATATGATTATTTTTATCTAGCGCAGTTACTAGTACCAATATGTATACACGGAGCGACTTCAAAAACTGATTTTCTTCAACTGTATTGATTGCGAGTTTATGTTGTTAGTATTTTTAACCGACTTCTAAAAAAGGAGGAGGTTATGTATTCCACCAGCACTTTTCTTTTTCATGTATGTTCACCGATTTCTCCGTGATTACTTGTCCGATTTAAGTGATTCTTTGATTCGTTGATTTTTCATTTAGTAGAGGAAGCTTGCGCAGTGGTCCCACATAACTTTTATTAATTACTTTACTTCGGTACTTTGTGAGTTATCCTCTATAATATGCATTTTTTCTTCTTCGTATACGTGGATGATGTGTTAATAAGTTCTAGTTACAATGTAAAATTGATACTTGAAAAGGATTTGTGTGCGATACCACAACCAAAAATGGCACAGTAAAAGCATTTTTGCAGAAAAAATAACCGACTTCCAAACAAAAACACTAAAAAGTGGAAAATAACTTTACTTTCGGAAGTCGGTGGCAAAAAAGACAATGAAAAAAACTAAAGTCAACGACTTCCGAAAGTAAAGTTATAAATAGGTCTATAATATAGATAAATGTATAGTCCGAACTAGTTTTTCCCATACAAAGCAATTACACTGCGACTAAACTGGATGTAGCACTCACAGGAAACTGCCGCCGGGGTACCGCTCGCTTAGCTCGTTCGGATCGCGCGTGGTTGGTCACAAATGTTTCAACCTAACCATTTACCCCGTCTTTTTGTGACAAGCTCCAGCCTATTTATCTTTGGCCTAGAACCAATTAGTTTGGCCTGAAATCGGCTTTGGTTGGTAACATAATTATACATAGTGGTACCTACTCGTTACTGTCTCGTCACGGCAGGCTTGTCACAAACTACTTAGTTAAGACAGACAATCTTCTTACAACGTAAATCTTAAAACCGTAGTTGTAAAAGAAATAATTAAGTAACGTATTCTGATAACATAAAAATTTTTTCATCATACACACGTTCTCTCTTCATTTGTCTGTACTATTATACAGTATGTTACTTTTTTTTAAAGTAAGTATTGTGTTTAGACCCTTCTAATTTGTTTTATACCGGAGCAAAAACAAGAAATACAGCGATGAAGATATGAAATACAGCTTTAACCAGAAAGGTGTGGTTAAATTAAGGTTGTGATTTACACCCGTTTCTATAAATAAGTCAAAGTTTTTACTTGAGTAAATGTATTTTTTTAAGATACGATTTTTATTATGTAGATTTTTTTAAATTACGTTTTTATAATGGAAATAGTTAAAATTCTTAACTTTGTTTTCTTTGAGGGTTCTTACTTCGTTTAAATTCTTGTATAATGCAGTAAAAAAAATGCACAAGTAATTAGTTAAACTCAAGTAATTACTTTAATTGACTATAGATACGGGTGTTAGACTCAACAGCTTTCACGAAACATAATCAGTTGTCCCACGCAAAACTTGAATACATATTCGACCCAAATGTAGGTATGGAACAGCTTATATTTTTTCGCGATTAAGATGTTGGTTTCATGGAGAAAGCTGTTCAGTTTTATGGTCCTAATCACACCCATAAATATAACCTCACCTTTTTGGTATACGCTGTATAAATATCGATGCTAATTATCACACAAAAGCTGAGCCAACTTTTATAAGAGGTGGTGGTACAGCACCTGGTTTTCCATTGTCCGGTTAAGCAGAAGCCAGCCTCATAAGTTGACCTGCGAGATGCTATTACCAAAAAAAAACTGGTTTTCCAATGCCCCCTTAGATAAAAAAATACCATTCAAATTGATGTTTTAGTTAAAAACTTTTTACAAAAAAAAGACACAAAAAAAAATTGAAAATAACTTTACTTTCCGAAGTCGGTGACTTTTGTTAGTTTCATTGAATTTATGCCACCGACATCCGAAAGTGAAGTTATTTTCCACTGCACTTTGTTTTTTTTTGGAAATCGGTTATTTCATTTGCAAAAAAGATAATCTTACCCTTTTTGTTGTGGTATCTCTCACAAATTCTTGTCAAGTATCAATTTAACATTGTGACAAGAAGTTTTTAGCACATCATCCACAGAGACGAAGAAGAAAACGAAGATATATATGGGACCACCGCGCTTGCTTCTTCTATTAAATGAAAAATGAATCACTTAAATCAGACTAGAAATTACGGAGAAATCGGTGTACATACATGAAAAAAAAAGATGCTGGTCGAATACCCATATATATTTTAGCCGGTTAAAAAAAAACTACAACACGCCGTATCACATAAGTCAACTGTAGTAGGTGTGACTGGCACATCTATGGTAAAATTATTTCATCATAGAACAAAACCATTTATTGCAGGTTTAAATACGAGTACAATGCTTGCAGTAGATAAAGTAAGTAAATAAATGAATCTTAATAAAACCAGTGGCAGAGAGTGTGGGTAGTTTTGTTGTGTTTCGTGAATGGTATCAAAATGGTGGCCGATGAGAAGAAAGAGAGTTTAAAGTTGATGGAGAGGAAGTATGAGCTAGTGGCACCCGATGGAGGATGGGGCTATTTAGTAGCCATCTCGGCTATTATTAGTTTTGTGAGTAAAGTGTTGATATTTTTGTGTAGCTGAACTAAAAGGGTTGCAGTTTTATTGTGTTTGTGACAAAACATCATCTGCTTAACCTTTTCCCGACTATGTTGGGGTCGGCTTCAGTCTTACCGGATGCAGCTGAGTACGAGTATTTTACATAGAGCGACTCCTTATCTGACCTCCACAACCCAGTTCGTACTGTGCAATACGATACCCCTTGGTAAGTCTGGTCAGACTGGTCAGACTGGTCAGACTGGTCAGACTTTCGGGCCACTGACTACCTGTAACGACTGTCAAAGATCTACAAATGACAGACGCGACCAACGTGCTTTCCGAGGCACGGAGAATAGTGTTTGTGACAAAACATAATGAAAAGGTGAAAAAGAGATTTCGGTTTCGAATAGCGTCTGATTCTGACTTAAAAGTTTTGCGTACCGGTACTTGGAGGATAACACTGGTTTAAAATGGGTATTGTTAAAAAATATCCCGTAGTATGTTCGTGTTATTTAAACTAATATATTAGTTTAGATATAGGAGATAATCTTAGGAGAATTCTTTTACTTATGCTATGGAAGCTACATTATTTTCAAGTGTCATGAGCTATATCAACGAAGTTCCCGTGAGATAATTTCCGACCATAAGGCGAATGAAACCGCGTACAAAGGCTTGTGATAAATAAATGAGTAAATAATTGAAACACGTGAGGAGAGATATAAAGTCTCATTTGCAACTGGAGATAGGACTGAATTCACGTGTTGGACGATTTAAATTACGAAATTACAGTCAACTTAACTTCTTTGCCAAATCAAATCTTGTTCACTGCAGACAGTCATTGACGTGCGCTACTAAGTAAAACAAACAGACACCCAAACTTTTACACAAAATTATGTATTAATGAGAGGAAGATAACAATAATAAGTAGTCAAATAAAGTGTTGAATGGTCATATTTTAACTTTGTAGGTATTATTTCTGACATTTCGTTATCTTTTTACGCAAAATTTAGAATAGTGTTTGCGAAAAATAACCCATAAGTATATGTATGTATGTAGGTACGGCATACTCCTTTGCTCTGTTTTTAATTTCTTTGCTACAAAGCCTACAAAGGTGGGCTTTAACGTTTACGTGAACATCACAATTTCTTTTGTAAGGCGTGCACCTTTATATGGATGTAGCTAAATGCAGCATATAGCTACATCCATATCCATCCATCCTATATCATTATAATATCAAATAAATTGAAATATATACCGACACTTGCATTAAACATTAATTGATTCACAAATTAATCAACTCTAGATGCCAGCAATGGAAGCTGTAAATAAATCATAAATTAAATGTACTTTTCTCTTATGATACATAATAAACAATACGTCGTTTAAAAAAAATGATGTTGTGAAATAAGACAAAAACAACTCAACAAATAAATTATACTACTTTTATAAAATGCGAAAGTTTGAATGAATGGATAGATGTCTGTTACTTAATCACGCCAGAAAGGCAGAACGGATCTGGATTAAATTTGACACAGATATAGAGTTGCATATAGGTTCCGTTTTTTGTCATAAAATCATCCACATCAAAATTTCCACGCGAACGAAGTCGCGGGCTACAGCTAGTCTGTAGATATAAGCAGGTACTTTGAACTGGTTTCTGCCCAGCCGCTGTTCAGAAATTATCCTATGGGATTATACTACCGATCAGTTCCAACCCAGGTCACGGTCCACCTGTGTGCCAAAATTCAACGAAATCCGTTCAGCGTAAAACGGCGACTGTAACAGACCGACAGACGTACACAATTACTTTAGCATTTATAATATGAATATGGATAACATTGTAGTATCGAAACTCAGCTGGGGTTAGAACTAGTTTAGAACATATTTCATTTTATTCTATGTCCGACGTGCTAATCTTCCCGAAAGGCAAAGCTAAGCTACTATTTTACCTTTTCAGTCAACCACAACGGCGTTTGGTGGGACCTTCGGAATGATATATGATGACTTCATTAACGAGGTGTCTATGAGTTCTGCCGGTATCACGCTGCTCACTGGACTATTCTGCGTTTTTACTGCATTAGCTGGTAATCATTATGAATATTATGATGTAAATGGTATACCACAGACTACCTGTAGGTAGTCTAGAGGGAGTGACAATACTATAGTATTGTCACACACAATACTGGACACATTGTCACACAATACTGTAGTATTGTCACTCCCTCTTCCTGTAATCCATTTAAAGTTTGTCTTGAAAAGATTGCTTTTAGTGATAAGACCGCCCATTGATTACCGTATGTAAAATGTCTACTTTTGTCGTATTTGTAAGTATGGTGTACACACAGCTCCATTAAGTGCTTACCTCCCAAAAGGCATGTGCGTTCAAATCCGTGATAGGCCCAAGCTGGTTTTTGTATTTTTCATAAAACATTTAATTATGATTAATGGATGGTTTTAGTGAATGAATAAGTTTAAGTTTGTATTTTTTTGTTAAAACTGTTTTTAATATTGTTTTATTTTTAATAAAACGTTAATACTTTTATAATTGTGTATTACGACCAGCAAATAGGGTTAACATTTACGAATAGTTGCTCAACGTATTATTACGTATTTATTAGACCGAAGATTTCAAGACCGCTTGCCGTACATAAGATTGGAGGTTCATATCCTAGGCACGAAATGTGGTTTTTTTAATGCTATTTTTGAAAATAAAATTATATTAATTTTTCTATTTCTTTTTGGTAATATGAATTTAAAAATTAAGAAAAATTAAGTACTTCAATAATCATTTAATAATATTTTGCTATTATTTGACAAAACTTTGTTCTTATTTTACAACAAAGATTTATAAGTACCTATTTTACAATTTGATTTGATAATTTACAGTTATCATAAAATACTTATTTTGCCAACGGACACAAACGGAAACGTTTACATCGAGCGTTGTAGTTATAACTTGAGGGTATGGATTAATTTTATAAAGAAAACGTAAGTAAGTAGAATTAATGGATACCCTCAAATTATAACATCTATCGGTTAGACAGAGACATAAAGATAAAGTGATTCGGACGATGGTAGATAACAATTTCATTGCAATATGGGCTCGCTGGCTAGTTCGTCAAACTGCCGGTATGAGATTGACGACGTTCGGTGATGCGATGGTTCGGATCCAAGTCGAAACAATGAACTCTTTTTGAAGTATTCTTTAGATTATTCGTAACGAATTCAATGTTGTAGCAGTGTATCCTTGAGGGGTTAGCAAATACTAACGCTGTGTGTACATAATAAAGAGTATACTATCTTTTTCTATCTATTTATCATTTACCGGACTGTTAACGCTCAAACTTAGTGTATTCTTCGCAATGTGGCTGATAGATGAGGGTGGCCGATGCTCAAGCAAAACAGTCTGAAATTTAATAGCTTTATGACCAGCATTGCAATTAGGCTGAAGATGATGACATATGTATATCACATTTATTGCCCTCTCAGCTTAGATAATTAATCACCATCCAGAAAAATTAAAATTATCAGTTTTCGACATACTATACACATTCATCCTATAATTTTCCCTCTGCTGGCACACGGGATTACTCTCTGGCAGAGAGAGAGACAGAGAGAGAGGGACCATAATCCACCACACGACCCCAGTGATCGACCTCCTATACACCAAGACTATTGTAATGATTCCAGGATTCTTCACCTCTGCCTTGCTGACTGTAATGTCGATGCGATGGCTTGCTTTCGTCGCGTCCGTCATATTCGCCTTCGGGACCCTCGGTACGGTCATCATGACGTCGACTTTAATGTTCTTCCTCACTGCAGGAATTTGCCAGGTAAATGGATAGATAATAATATAGCCTTAATTATGTAAAAACAATTTAATGATTTCCCTGTATACCATATTTTTACACACACCTCAGGTTAGCCAACTTAATAACACATAAATCGCGCCTGTAATCCCTGAATGGTTAGGCTGAGGTGTACCTTATGGTACTCACACATTTTGCCAGTTATGTGTTAAGTCCCGTGTAATAGGGGGCGTATTGCCATCAACCGGGCACGAATCCAGACTCCGTGGCTGCTACTGAGAAATTTCTGATGGAAAACCCAATAACACTTTGCCCGACCTGGGAATCAAACCCAGGACAGGACCTCATGCTCAGAAGTCGCGCTTACGACCAATTGACCAACGAGGCAGTCGAACTTAATAAATAGCGGTGAATAAACTGTAAAAGGACAGTACTTCAATTTCCCCACTAACGTATACTTGTTTATCGTCTGTCTGTCATTTCATTAGATAAGAAATACGTCAATTTGTGCAACAAAATTCTAGCTTAGTTTTAAGAACACGGCCATTATAAACGACGAAGTTTTAAAACAGACTGTTTTTATGTTCCAGGGCACCGGCTTAGGAATTATGTACAACTTGTCATGCACAATAATGAACGATTACTTCGTAGAGAGAAGAGTATTAGCCATGAGCTTCGTTCAGACCGCGACAGGTGAGTTTAAGTTGAAGTACCGCTTTTAATACTAAACTTCGTAGGTACGGTATAAAAGGGAAGACGCCTTTATCATACCAATGACAATGATGACTAAGGCCGCTTCCCTCAGTTAATTATGTCGGCGAAGCTGTGAACTTAACCAGTGAATCAATATGCCAATTTCCGTCAGAAACTCTGAATAAATTCCCGTTTACACTGACAACTCGAAAACCCGCCGTTGGGTTTTCATCCCTCGATTCTGCATCGAAAGTTGGATATCCAACATCGTGCTTTAATTAGGCACCCATCATTAATCATCGCCTAGTGTTTGTGACAACATCAGTGGCTTAGCGGAGCAGGTAAAATCTGCTTTAAAGTTGCCAAACGCACCTTCGCAGCATACCTTAAGTGAATCATTTCCGGTATGTTGACTCCCGTTACGTCCGACTCGAATTTTTTCTTGGTTTTTATGCATCGTATGTTACGCGTTAAAATCAAACGATCCTATACGTTGACTTATTATACATCTCTGGTGGAATAGCAGCCTAGACTTTGCAACTTAAATAATTTGTCAATTAATGGTTTTACAGGAGCTATTGCCATGGTCGCTCCAATATTCGTCCAATGGTCCATCGAACAATATGGATCAAAAGGAACTCTACTGCTTATTGGAGGCATATCGCTGCACAACTTCGTTGCTGTATTGTTGATGCAACCAGTCAAATGGCATATGAAGAAAGTTGAGGTTCCAGAGACCACTGAACTTAGTAAGTTTAAGTACTTATATCGTCTTCACCATCTCAGTTAATTTCGCAGGACAGCGTAAAACACAGGACCGGTAAATACGACGGTTCTTAGGGGCGGCCCATTTCCAGCAGTGGACGTCTTTCGGCTGTAATGATAATTATGATGATACTTCTCTCGGTTTTCCTTAAAGAGAGAACAGAAGTGGTTTGTAGACTGAAGCGTAATGGGCAGAATGTGTAGGTGTAGGAAATATCCATGTTTTGCCCGTTACGCTTAAGTTACAAATATTGGGGTTCGGCCTTTTGCCATCTCACGGGCAAAAATTCAGACTCCGGGCTTTACCCAATAATGGCATCGAAGCCCACAAGTACTTTCTCGTCGTACCTTAGGGCTGGACTTGGTTAAGAAAAATGTTTATATGTATTAATATCGGATCTCATAAGATGAGAATGTATGATGATGTTAAGACTTGAGTTAATATTCGTTTTATTATTTTACAGAGCTCCTGCTAGAAGTAAACAATGACGTCAAGAAACTGGACACACCATTTATCAAACTAACAGATGTAGAAGGAAACCCTACGAAAGATGAATTGGCGAAAGCCCTTGACTTTCCCGAACTTTATGAAAAGAAGAGCGGTATCAGGTACTTATTCTAATGTTCTTGGAATTTCTTACCTGTTTCATACGTTTTTTCAGTTTTTCTTGCTTTTTTTTTCGTTAGCCTGATCTGTCCCACTCCTGGGCAAAGGCTTCCCCCATTCCTTCCACTTTAAAAGCTTACTACGTACAAAAAAAAAAAAAACCATCACTATACATATGCTTTTGCAGGAAAATCGTGGAATATTTTATCGACACGTCACTGATCAAGACATTCCTGCTATCTTGTGCTGCCCTAGGACCTGCGATATGTGCCACCGTTGATGGTTTGTACATGGTTATGGTACCACAGTCCTTATACTCTATGGGATGGAGTCAGGTTAGTTGTGTTACATGCTTATTTTCACAACATAACATCACACCTTTTGATCGTGGGATTTCTCCCCGACGGATTAGTTATACCTAATAGTACACCCATATCTCGCCAAGCGAGCCTATTGTCATGAAACGGGCACAAGTCCAGGCTCCGTGGCTGCTACTGAAAAATTTCTGATGGAAAAACCTAATTACACTTTGCCTTACCTGGGAATCGAACGAAAGACCATCATGCTCAGGTTGCAATTGCGACCACTACACCGACCAGGTCGTAAAAAGTTATTTTTAGTATCATCATAATTTGCTCGGTTTCCACCAAAGCGGATACAGTCGGACTGGAGAGGAGACAATTTGACGATCCGAATGGCGCAGCGGTAGTGAGGCTGCCTTACGTTCATAGGGTTCCGGGTTCGAGTCCCGGTAGGAGCAAGTGTTTGTGTGATGAACATAGACATTTGTTACCGAGTCATGGATGTTTATAATTATGTATAATAAGTATGTATTTACAAACAAAAAAGTATCTATGTAGTATATCAACTATCTGGTGTCCACGACACAAGCCTCGTTGCTTAGTGTGGGACTAGATGGCGCTGTGTGTAATGTCCAGCGATATTTATTTAAAAAATTGGGCATCGACCAGTCATGTTAGTTGAAATCCACATCGCATTCCCGCTTTTTTGGAAACGGAGCATTACTGCAGCCTCATGTCTCACATTGTAACAATAATGCCCTTTCATAGGTCCTACTCCTACCCTAACTAAAAACAAAAATATTCCGGACAAACAAAAAACAATAGCTAAATAAATCAATGACTTATTTTTCAGGAAAACGTAGCGATGGCTATAACTTTGTACGGTTTCGGGGACTTGTCCATGAGAATCATATTCACTATCGTCTCCAAGTGGATGTTCAAACTTGGAGTGCAAAAAATCTACATCGCTGGAGTAGTCGTTGCAGTGGTCTCAAGACTTGGTAAGAATAATATAAACGAGCTTTAGAAAGACTCATACAAGCGCTGTGATATACTCGTAGTTGTATACAGTACTTATTCCTTTCAGGCTGAAGCTTAAACAGCTGTTTTTGAAGGCTCTCTCTCAATGCTCCACTACCCATACTATTATTATAAATGCAAAAGTAAAACTATCTGCCAGTCTATACCATTTCACGCCTGAACCACTGAGTGGATTTCGATGAGATTTGACACACCGATATACCATGCTTTGGGTACTTACTATTTTTATCCTGTTACGACGACTTCTACGGGGATGAAGCTGAAGGAAAAAGCTGGTCGTAATCAATTCATTGTCTTAACAAATTACAGGAATGCTGTGGTCAAGTAGCGTTATAGCCACGATGGTGTACTTCACATTGATGGGCGTGGCTCACTGCTCCATCGCGGTCCTCATTCCTCTGGTCATCTCGGATGCTGTGGCTCCTGAGAAGTTCACTTCGGCCATGGGCATCTGTCTCCTACTTACTGGGATTCTGAGTATTTCTATAGGACCTACTGTTGGTATGTATTATGTCTTTAATTTTTATAAACCTTATTCGAATATCCTTAGATTATTAAAAACATTACAGTCGCTCAGCCGTAGTCGAGTAAAAGGTATTGATGTAAATATTTTGTTTAAATAGTAACATAATCCATATTTTTACATAATTGACTCTTTTAATCCTTATGTAAAATCAGATAATTATGCAGTATTTACAAAATGCTGTTTTGAGGACTTGCATGTGCACCAACGCTATAGATGATAGCAATTCTGTTTTTTTTTTCAATAAATCATTACTGTGTTTTGGTGTTCAGAAATCATCGATTGATGGCTTAAATGAGAAATTAATATTTTCATTACTATAAGCCAAAACTAAACCAACAAGTTATTATTATCTAATGTCTTTAACGCCAATAAATATTATTGAAATTACCTCATAAATTCCAATTACGTAGGTAAATCTTGCTACTTAAACGACAGTTATTAACATAAGTACCTAGATTAAACTTTGACTTTATCATTAAGTTAAACGGAACCTATTAATGTCATAATATTAATTTGTTTTTAATAAATGTTAATTTATGCTTACTTTGGCGACGTGTAACTGATTGCTCTAATATTTTTTACAGGCGCTGTTCGAGATTTCACGAATAGCTACTCAAACGCGTTCTACACTCTTATATCGTTCTACGCATTCGTAGCTATACTGTGGCCCATAGAGCTTATTATAAAGAGCAACAAACGAAGAAGAAAAGTTGCATACAGTTCAAAATCTAGTCAATTGAATAAAGAATCTAAGTGAATATTTCTAGCGTGTTCGTTTTATTTATTTATTTTTTAAGAATTTTTGTTTATACATTTACTGTTGCTGTTAGACTACGCATACCACTGCTGGGCAAAGGCTTCGTGTTTAATTTAAGAATCTACTACTACCCATTTATTTTATGGCCAATTAGAACAATCTATATTCACGAAGTATCATGAAACGAGAAGGTTAAACATAAATTTAGTAATTGGTTGCAATCTTTAGATTATGCTTAAACAGGGATGCTTCGAAGTATAAAAAGTAAAACATAAAAATTCATTCGACGTGAGGATATAATTATGCATTATTTATTATTTTGCTTTGTTTTCTTTTCTATTGTTATTACTTTTTTTCTCTCTTTTTTTATAAATTGTAGTTTTAGGTAATGTAGACACTATGATTTGTTTCAATGTATGTTTCGAAATTCCAGTTTATTTACTATTAAGCGATGTAAGTCAATTTCTAGGCGACAAGGTTGTGTCTATGTACATATGTCCTGCATCTTAAGAACGACCAACTTCCAAAATACAAGCTTGAATTAGTTTGGGAGTTGGTAGATCATCTATCAAATTATTGACTAGCCCACTCCTACTTCAGCGTGGGATTTCCTCTCCAATATCTCGATATATTTTGTAATATTATTCAGTCAATAACGCGTGCAGTACGCTGAACTCTAAAAATCCAACGATTTGTACTCTTAAATCCTTAGAATATAGAGACTTTTCATTACTTCCCTCCACACATCAGCTCCTATTCTCATTTCGAAAGTCAGTACAGTCTAACAAACAACTGATACACAACGTTTCTTTCATGTCGGAATGTACAGTATTCATTCCAAACTGCACAAAACGAGTCAACAAAGTTGTCGACCAAATAGCGCCAGCGCAAACAGAGTAAAATGTGGTGAACTGTGGAGTCAGTTTATTTATTCGACGTGGCGAGGGTATTTACTTTGCAGTCACAAAGTACTGAGCGTCTTTGCTTCGTTGGATAGACTCCACATATTATCTATCAGTAAGGAAGAAATTCGAGTTTCAATTCACAGTACAGTATGTGCTACTACCATGCCGTTACCATGATCAATTGAGCTTTAGAACTTGATCTTCTAGCCTAAGAGACAGATGTGCTGGGGAGTTTGTTCTGCCACGTCGTTTTCCCAGCTAAAATGATAGGAAGTGGCAAACGTCAGGCGTTTTGGAGGACTGTCTCTTGTAAATTTTGACGTTTAAATATTGCTGAATATCAGCCTAATTTGAGTAAATGACTTTTGATTTTATGTTGCTTCACTAATCTTTATTTTACTTCTGGTGAAGCAAGATTACCAAAAAGTCTGAAGAGGTATTTTATGTTTACAAAAGTTTCCAAGTTGTATTATCTTTATTGGTCTTGAATTGACATAGGAATGACCATTGTTGAGATAGTTGAGCAATTATTTCTAATTTATCCTTTATTTATGCGAAGTCTGCATTAATATTATTGGCATATAGTTTACTTAACCAGTTACGACCTGTTCAAACACGAACTATTAATTTCGACAACCAAGTGACCGGTTCGGAAGCAGGATGCAGATATCACATGTAAAATATTTTAGCCAGTGTCTGAATCCTCCATTTGTCACTTATATTTATAGCCATAAAGTTTTTCTTTTGACCGTTAGTGATGCTACACAAAACGGTGAAGGAAGACGTCGTGAGGAAATCGGCATGTCCTACAAGCAAAAATTCAAACACATGTGATATCTATCAATCCCCACTGGGCACGCATGTGGGATTACAGCCCATTTCCTGTCCTGTGTGGCAGCAGTGGGAACATTATATGTGAGCTGATTAAGCTTATGCTGTTGGTACTTACACGTTCAGGTCCACACGTTCGATTCGGCAGTATTTGTTGACGGAACATGTATTAAGGCGTTTACTATCTACATATTATTAGGCCTTAGAAATCAAATTAGATTCCTGTAACGCAAAAGCCCTGCAAAATATTTATTTGCTGGGATAGAATCCCTTTAGACCCAGCTACATAATTTATCTTCTGTTCTGAGCGGCTTTCTTGACACGTGAAAGAACTGCGCCAAAGCTGAGGAGAAAAATATCGCAGGATGTAAAACATGATAGTTATTTATTATGCAGAATAGATATTATTATAATTTGAATGTCTAATATATTTTGACGCTATCACGTGTGTACAAAGGTGATCAAAAAATAATTGAAACATAAAATTCTAAGCCCACGTTCGGACGAGTCGTTTTTGCTCGCAGTGAAAATCTAAGATTTTGCTGCGTTTTTTTGGCGCACTAGGAGTGCGCTCTGTTTATTTTCCAGTGCGCGGTTAGAAAACGTAGCGGAAAAAAAACCGCCCGTCCATACGCGTCTTTATATGACCTGACTTGATTATCGTAAAGCCAAAAGGCGAATAGATACATTTTAAATACATTATGTACAATAAATCTGTCAGAGCATTTATTGTCTTTTATTGCGTTTTATATAACCTTGTTGTAATGATACCTATCCAAATTAGTTGCGAATAGTGAATTAAGTGGATTATACCACTGTTATATAACCACTGTTTTATATGACTTTTTTTATACATTGAGATGTCGATTTCCTTTATAATCGTATGACCTTGATAGAAAGAAATATTTGAAACTTAAAGTGACTTAAATATTTATTTAAAGAAATTGTATTATCCTGAAAATGTTGGCTGAGAGATTCTAGTGCAGCAGTGAGCTGTTTTAAGTGGGTTTTAATGAGTCTAAGCAAAGCCTAGAGACATGACTGAATAAAATAAGAACGAATACAATATTACTGTGCAGGATCTTCTGGCTTTCCCGCGGCTTCGCCCACATGTTGGTTACAAATTGTTCCACGAAAACGTGCATAATGTGTGACGGGGATAAAGCGTCCTATGACAGGTAAAAGTAGACAAAGATAAACATACTTTTGTACCTTCGGATTGTGGTAAAATGGGCTAACATTTGTATAATAGAAAAGTTTCGTAGATACCTAGACCGCTTCAATGGTAACAAAACCAGTGTAAGCTAGCTTCTATTCTATTGTAACTTCATAGGTACTAGATTAGCTCAAACTGAAAGTGTTACTACAGACATACGGTCGAATGTACCTACTAGAGATGCTGAATTAGAGGCTGCAACGGCTTGGGACTTCAAAACGTTGATGGTTGATCACGCATAGGTATAGTGCCAAAGTCAATATTATTTATCTCGCAGATTTCACAATAAGACATTCCACAATAAGAAAATCATTACAATAAATAATTCTGTTAGATGCACATCTAAATGATAGAAGATTTGATTTCAATGCCTCATTCTTAAACATAAATATATATAACTATAATTATATAACTATATAATTATATATAATAAGATTACCCTTTACTAATTTTAAAAGTCCTGACATTAAGCTGCCCGTCCCGATACTGTTGCGCATTAGGCATGATTGCCAAGTCACAAGTAGACTGTTTCTACCCTACATCCCTGGTCTGTAGGGTTGGGGCCAGCTGCAGCGGCATATTAAGGGTATTCGCGTAGAGGTTTGATGCTCAGCACAGTATTGTTCATTTATTGAGAAATCGAAATATTTAATATTTTTGCTGCTTTTTAATAATTTTGTTATTAATGTACCTAACATTCTTATCTTTTGTTGATCGAAATAAATAAACGCTCTCTATTATAAAGCCAAACATTTACAAAAGCAAGGCCGTATTTTGATTTTCCATTTTTTTTTAGTACTTTGTGCTATCATCATCTGCCTAGCCTTTTCCCAACTATGTAAGTTGCTGGGGTCGGCTTCCAGCTGAATACCAGTATTTTACATGGAACGACTGCCTATCTGACCTCCACAACCCAGTTAGTACCGGGTAATACGATACCCCTTGGTAAGATTGGTTGTCAGACTTTCGGGCCACTGACTACTTAAAACGACTGTCAAAGATCTTCAAATGAGAGCCGGGACCAACGGCTTAACGTGCTTTCCGAGGCACGAAGGAAACTCGGTATGTAATGGGTGGTCCATCACTTATCCACAGACCAACCTAGGCAAGCGCGGCTTAACCTGAAGATTGATCCGAGTGGCTGTTATTATTTTAGCCACGAGCTCCTCTAGTTATTACTTGATGCTATAAAGGGTGTAAATAGACCCTTAACGAATCCAAAACGCACTTGTTCTCCCCGCCATTGCGATATTTTTTTGTTCTGGACCATACCTGGGAACCTTCTTGTTACGGAGGTATTGTGGGTCAAAGTTCCAAGTTTTTCACAACTTTTTTAAATACTAGTTTTTAAGGTTATAACTTTACTTTAAATGCCTCTATGATCCGTTAATTATTTAATGCAACCATCAGCACAATGTCTTGCGTACTTTAAATTTAGTTTAGAGAATTGACGTATAACATGATTTTTCACCCCAAAAAAAATGTCGGTTCCCAGCAATAATTTTGCATAGGGTTACTTAGTTTGAAGTACAGAATGCTTGGTTGACTTCGTGAAGAGTCCGTTTACACCTTGTATTATTTCCAGAAAGTCCGGACATATGACAAGGCCTGACATGGGAGAAGTCAAAACGCCGAATATTTCCTGAAAAATTCGGCGGGTGGTAACCCTATTTTTTATAATATAATCAAGATCAAGATAACAATCTGATCAGTCGTTGACGATCGATACTCGTATGTTAATGTTAACAAATCTCTATTTTGAGTTTAGTTTTTATTTACAAAATAAACTATACTAAGTTCAAGGATATAAGCTACATTGGAAAAACCCAGATTAAAATTAGTTTTGAAACATTTTGTAATTATTAAAAGAGGACATGGCTAGAAAGGCGACTCATGAGATGACGAGTAATAGAGTATGCAATAAGAAGACATTTTACGCCAACTCCAAAGAAATTGTAGCAGGAGAATAATTTTATGGACCATCTTGCATTGGAAGATAAATCTGGGTGTATTGACATAAATGGTGCAAAAAAAATCGTGAATAGTAAGAGTTTCCACGTGGGTAACTGTCAAGATAGTGGAAGCATCTAAGCTACAAAAAGCAAATTATACTTGTCCCTATTTTCACTATTATTGAGGTGGAGCTTCATACACACAAGGTGTCGATTTAGTCATATGTATGTACATATGCATTTTTATAAAATATTAATTTTCACAGCGCTCGAAATTAGCCTCCAAAATAAACAAACAAAACATGATATCTTGCAAAGTTTTATCAAAACAAACTTTCAATTTGCATGAAGTTTCGCAGCTTGCGACCCCCTTTTGAATACTTTGAATGCTAATCAGCTGATACTTTCGATATAATTATATTTCTAATCCCCGACTAGAACTATCAATGGAAACTACCGCTGTTTATTTGGTAAATGTCTGCTTATATTAAATTTGAAATGTGGGACCTTCAAGAAGCAAAACCACTGGTGTACCTTGAGCCTTTTACGAGCCTAAAAAATGTTAACGTTTCACGTTCTTATCAACGTGGTTTTAGTTGCTGACGTCAAAATACCAACGGGTTAGGGTATGTCGTTAATTATGATTTTTTAATTGTTTTATTTATACAAGCATGACGTGGAAGCACGTGGCTTCGATATATAACTTGGCGTTGATCGATAGATATCCACGTGAGGTGAGGACGCGGCGCTTGCGGCGCTTCTGAATCATGAATTGTTTGGGTGATTGTACCATGGCGTATAACCCACCGACCCGCACTGGGCCTATGTCGTGGATTGTGACGGATCACTCCCTCTCACAGAGTTAATGATAGTATTCTATTACTCTATGGTAATATAATCGCCTAAACTCGCCTTGAGCTTGCCTTTAATATAACAATCCAAGATTCGATTTTGAAGTTCGAGTCTGAAGCGCCCTAATATTAGAATGGAATCGATCGGTCCATGCATGGATGACCGTCCATCACACACCTAGTTTCCTCTATGCCTTGGAAAGCACGTTAAGCGTTCCAGCTGTCATTTGTAGATCTTTGACAGTTGTTACAAGTCGTCAGTGGCCCGAAAGACTGACAACCAGACTTACCAAGGGGTATCGCAGATATTACCCAGTACTAACTGGGTTGTAGAGGTCAGATAGGAAGACGCTTCTTGTAAAATACTGGTATTTAGCTGCATCCGGTTAGGCTAGAAGATGACCCCAACTTAGTTCTGCCTAGGCAGATGATGAAGTAAATTAAAAATGTAAACGCATACAAACGTGAAAATGACTCACTGTTCTCAAGAAAATGTTTATAAATATAAATAATAAAAACTTTCCCTACATTGAGATAAAATATTATTCAGTGGTGTTATGTATGTACGTAAGCAGTTTTAAATTACCCCCTGTAAAACATGACATGTTTGTTTGCGCCACCTTAAGTCAATGTTGATTCGCGGTTGCTAAAGATATTATATAATCCATTTTAATGTTTTGAAGTAGTAATTGGGTTTCCTTAACGACATTGCTCTAGGACAAAAACAGCGGCAGATTTTTATCTTTGAGTAATCTTTAACATATTCATGGTGAGGTGTTTTCTGTACTTCTAAGATGAGTAGCGGCTTTTTTTTATCGCTTAATAGTGGAATCACTCTTACTATTCCTTGGGGGCCTAAAATGGCCACTTTAGCAGAATATAATAGAATAATAATATGAATCACATTAAAATTCTTAAAATGGTCACAAACACAGTTAATTAATAATATGTTGAAGTCCATTTTACGAATTGTAAAGTAATTTATTTATTTAATACTTCCAGCACAATGTACAGAGGCGGACTTAATGCCATGGGCATTTTCTACCAGTCAACCTTTGGGTGATGCAGAGACAAACAGTGGTAGGAGTATAATCTGAAAATTATTTTAATCAAATTCTAAACTAAACTACAAGGATATATAAAATACCATAAATATATATTAAAATACAATAAATGTATATTAATATATATATAAATGAAATTAAACATATACACAGATATACTAAAATAAAAAGACAAACAATGGGGAAAACATTAACGTTGTGAAGATACTGCCAGCTTTTTCCGAATGTACTCGCGAACTTTCATTTTAAACGATAAACGATTGGTTGCCATCCTGATTTCTTGATTTTTTTTAGTTCTATTTCGATAGTGGGCGGGTGGGTGTTCGTGGGTGGGTGGAAAGCTGTCTAGCGCCATCTCTTTCCCACTCTCGAAATAGAACTAAGCCATTCCTGCATTAAGAGGTCATGGGTGGCCACAACACACACTTTTAACAAAATAATACTCGAAATATTCGATAGTTCCTAAATCATGTCCTAAGAAAAATGGCGAAACAAACTCCAGGGTTTTAAGCTTGTGACTTGCGTGTTCGTATTTAACTGTGAACATTTATTTTACACTACAGAACACGAAGACGCCTAGGCGGTAGCTGATTTAGATCGTATAGCATCACGTTCCATTCTTATCAAGTGTGTCACCGTG
This sequence comes from Standfussiana lucernea, assembly GCA_964057025.1. Taxonomy (NCBI): domain Eukaryota; kingdom Metazoa; phylum Arthropoda; class Insecta; order Lepidoptera; family Noctuidae; genus Standfussiana; species Standfussiana lucernea. The sequence continues at coordinate 14,609,114 of OZ059785.1, forward strand.
TACTGGCTCTGACTCTAACTGAAGGCTTTTATGGTGGTCCGTGGCAGAAATTGAGCGCTCATCGCACTTTACGCACTGCTTAGTGTTTTGCAGTATAGCGCCAGGAAAGTAGCAATATTTTACCTTGCTTTATATATTATGAATATCATAACCGAATACTGATCTATCTGTTCTATTTACTATGCGTATGTACATTATTTCCAAACTATAATAGACTCATAATAATAATATCTACAAGTATTGGTTCTATTGTTCTGATTTAAAAGAGTGTCCATGAAGTTTCTTGCCCATTCTTCCCCATGTCTCCTACGCTTTGGAATGGGCAACTACAGTACTTTCACAGATAGTATGCCTTGTGACTGGGATTGTAGCTTCATCTTTGTTACGCTATAAATGCTTTGATTGTTTTTTTTTTTTGTTCTGAAAGCGAGCCTCCACCAATTAATTATGAAAAATGATCAGTAAACTTGAACTTAAACTGAAAGAAAATCCAGTTTATAACTTGAATTTCAAATAATATTCTGCTGAAACATCACACATAATGGTTTTCCTATGAAGAAAAACATACACAATGTTGTCAAACTAGAAATCGACGTAAAATATTACGAAATATTCCGACGATCGCAAAATCCGTCTTATAATCTACATGCGACGGATTTTTCCACAAAAACAAAATAAGCTGTATCCGCTCTGATGAAAGTTGTTCAAGTTAACGATGTTACCGCGTGGGCTGTTAACTAGATCGGTGGTACGGTAGAAACATAGAATAAAAACACCGTATAGAAGTGGAACTTATCAACTTTCCTTTTGGTACATACGGTGAAACAACAACCTATACATATCCAGTATAACCTGGACTCGCTTTGTATGAGGTTCCCGTACAATGCGAGATCTGCGTTTACTGGTTATGCATAGCTCGATTGGTCGTCGTGGGTACGTACCTACATGATCAGCCAAAATACAGTCCCCAGTTGAGTCCACATTTATTTTATCTGTGACTTAGAATTATTGTCAAATCAAAGAAACATACATCGTTTTAACTTCCAAGGTCGGTCCCTGGAGGGGTGACCATTAGCCATCGAGACTGCTGTGTCTAGGACAACTCGTTAAGCCGTTGGTCCTAGCTGTCATTTGAAGATCTTTGACAGTCATTGGGGGCAGTCAAAAGCCTAAAACCCTGACAACCAGTCTTTTTACCGAGTAGCTGGGTTGTGGAGGTCAGATAAGCAGTTGCTTTTTGTAAACTACTGGTTTACTGTTGCATCAGGTTAGACTGGAAGCCGACCCGAATATGAAAGCGTAAAAGCTAGACAGATGAAAACTTCGAATAGAGTTTCGCGTCTATGAGGAGCGTTTTATATATTCATCTATGGCGTAGTTAAGTTGAACGGAAGCGTAGGAAGCTCCTATCGAGTTAAATTTTTTGCACCAGATCTTTATTTTTATGTTTTAACAGCTATGGGTCGTTGATTAACCTCTAATAATTTTATCAAGGTTATAAATATTTGGTGTTTTAAACTTGTTTAAGATAATAATTTAGAGATTATTTTGGCCAAAGATTGTTATCGATGATATGTGCTGGTTTAGTAGAACTCCTTATAAAAATGTTTTATTAATTAATTGATAATAAGTTTGAGACGCTTGTAAAAATGTACCTATATTCTTTATTTGAAGGTAACCTACTCTAAGTATTTGTTAAAAATATGGATTTCTTTGAAATGTTGCAACTACGGAAGTTTTTTTTTTGGTAAATTCTTCCTAGAAGAAGGAAATTGTTTGTTGAAAAGTTTTAACAATAAAATCGTATTTGAAATCTATATATATAAAACATTAAAATTGTTTCTACCTATATCCATTATAGACTTTGAAACCATAAACCGTTATACCGAACTGGTGTCATTAGAAAGGCAATAATGCGAAGATGGTTTTAGACCACTAAAACAATGCATTAGGCACTATAGCGTGGTAGAACACGCCGGGTATCCGCTAGTTCATCATAATCACATTGTTTTATTGCTACAGAATCACAAATCTTGAAGGCACAGTTGGCAACCATTATCAAGTAGTGCTTGACAACAGATATAAACATCTTGTCTAGACTTAAACCTGTCAGTTGCAATGCAAATAATATGCAATACCACTAGGAGAATTACCAAAAATTATCTTATCTCATCTCTTTTAAATAAACGTGAAAGTTTGTGAGGATGTGCGGATGGATGGATGTTTATTGTTTATTAGTCTTTCACGGAAAAACTTTAGCACGAATTTGTTATGAAACTTTACACTAATATAAGTTATACATCAGAATAACACATAGGCTCTAAGTTATAAAGATATTGTGTAAAAAGTATAAGTTTATGCGTGCGAAGCCGCGAGTGGAAGTTAGTCATCAGTTTGTCACTCAGTCAGGTTCGTTGGAAAGCAGTACAAAACACGTGTGGTAGTTTATTGAGCACATGATATTATTTACTTTATTTTAATTTATCTATTTACTTTAACTCTTTGAAATAATCAAGTTATTTTTAAGATTACACATGTGTTTCTTATCTTTTCACTGCTATCATTCATCTATCACGAATTTTATTTTTTATAATTTCGTCGTTATGTAGATTCTTTATGATTATACCGTAATTGACTTCTTTTAGGCATAGATTTATCTTTGAGGCAAAGATTATTATCGCAATCAAGGATAGAATAAGATAAGCATCAAGCTTTAATTTCAATGGTTTTCGACTATACAGCGTGTATGAGAAAGGCGTGGTCACATTTAAAGGTCAGACCATCAAATTGAAGACCTTTTTCAATGGAACATCACGTCCCATACAAAACTGTAATACCGACTCGGCCCAAATGTATGGTGCAGCTAATTATTTTTTCGCTATAACGATGTTGGACCCATGGAGAAAGTAGTTCAGTTTGGTGGACTGACACACGCTTAAATATAATCGCATCTTTCTGAAACACGCTGTATATTGTAGGCTTCGGTAAATAGTTTAGAACTTTTATGATAATTTTTGCCAGTTTTGCAGACACCGATGTATTTGATGGCACTTGGTGGGTGCTATAATAAATTGATTTAAAGATAAGTTTTTTATAAAAAGGTCGTGAGATTCGTTATATTAACACAAACAAAATACGCGATTTGGACTTGGAGTTGCGGACACCAGCCCGTTATACCATACTACTATTTATTTAAATCTTTATTTATACTTCAAAAGACACAAACTTCGAAATAGCCTTGGCATCAGGTTCCCACTGTCGGGACATAGGCGGCCTCGTTATGCGTATGCGTTGGTGGATTTCACATAATAACTTCGATTTTTTTGGTCTAGGACAGGGGTGTCCAACATAATTTTATGGAGGGCCAAGTTTAGTATTTTTGTAACCGTAGCGGGCTAAAAGAAATGCAAAGTGACCTCTAAATTTAAATGAGACGGCAATTTTCATGTTCCGATTAAATGTTTATTAAAACCTGCCTTGTTGGTCTAGTGGTGTATGAGGTCCTGGATTGGATTCCCAGGTCGGGCAAAATGTTATAGGGTTTTTCTATTAGGAATTTCTTAATAGCAGCCACGTAGTCTAGATTTGTGCCCGTTTGATGGCAATAGTCTCGCCCCCTATTACATGGGACTTAAACATAACTGGCTAATTAATGTGGGTGTACTATTAGGTAAACCTCTGCCAAACCTTTCAGGAATTATAGATCTGATGTTATGTTATGATTTATTTACGAAATATGTGAAACACGATCGCGATCTAACAAGAGTAAAACCAAAATGCTCGCGGCGTTGACAAGTTTCGCCGAACTAGACTACGATGCTAAGGTCTGCATTCGCGGGTAGGTGAGGTGGGGCGGGTAGTTAAATATGGCGCGGGAATGACTGACCTAAGGACATTTTTAAACAAAGTTTGCGCAATTTTTATTGATGTCTTATAGAGTTTTAAGAGGCGTATTACAAAAAAACGCGAAATTGCATGGTTTCCTCGTTGAAATTGTATGTTATCCGTTCGTTGTTTGAAATAACAACTACTTGTTGAAAATAGTTCGTTTCCTCTACTACAATAACAATAAAGCGAATTTTAAATAAATTATTAATTTATTCAGTAATAATCATTCTCACGATGCATGTTTAAACAAAAACTCACGGAGACGTGATTTAGGAGCTCTAATTTGTAGATTCTATTGTATTCAATCTATATCTTTTGGGCTATATTTAGACCAATAAAATATTTTTTTTCATCTTACAAATATCCCCAACGTCAATAATGATAGAATACATTTTCGTTATATGCCTCTGAAGGGACTGCTGGGTTCTCAAACTCAAACTCAAGGCATTTATTTCAATTAGACCATTACAGGCACTTTTGAATGTCAAAACACAAAAAATAAACTAAGCTACAGTCCCAGTCACAGGGCATAATAACTTGTGAAAGTACTGTAGTTGCCCATTCGAAAGCGTAGATCTCTATGGAGAAGAATGGGCAAGAAACTCCATGGACACTCTTTTAAATCATTGTTGTTACAAAGTCTCGGTTACATCATTCATGTCGAGATTAAACATACATGTGAGAACGGTGTAGAAAGACGTGCGAGTAAGAGCGTCCAGAATAAAAAGATAAAATTAACAATTCAAAATACAATAATCCATGGTAGCTGCGAGCTGCGTTCGAACCTACAATCCACAACTTGTAATTCCCAGCCCTTACCACTGGGTCAATATTCCTTTAGGTACAAAATGTATTTGATTGATTTCTTGCCTACAGTATAAACCAAACGTCCTTTCTTCTATCAAACGGCTAAAAACCGGTATAACTGACCATTTAATATAATATTCACTATAGCTCTTATTTACAACAAAAGTATGAAGTTTTAATATAAAAAATAAAACCAATTTTATATTTTACTTACCAACTTAATAACCCAAACCCATTAATTTTTTAAGCCCATAAATAAAGTTGTTTGTATTTCATAAGAATAAATTATTTAGTTTGAAAAGTGTGTTGCCGAAGTGGCAGCAGGAAATCGCTGTAGATTTTTCGATCGAGTAGCTCATTAATCTTTAGGGTCTATTAAACCAGCTTAGTCGTAAATTAAAAAACGCGGAGGTACACTTTAGAAACAAGCGTATCTGTAAAATTCCATTGCTGTATAGGAAACTATCTTAGCATATGCATAAGCGATAATGACCCTATAGCAATCCCACTGTAGGGACTTAGGACCCCTCTTTATGCGAGGCCGGGCCGTTATCCATCACTGCGGATTGGTTGATGTAGCATGTCTCCGAAATTTTGGTTTTAGGACAAACCGTTTTTGATTTAATGTTTTGAGAGCAGTGTAAAGCGTTACAAGCTGATGCTAAGTTTGCAGCGAACATGACAGCTCCAGAGCTCAAGATGTCAGATTTAATGTGGTGTCGGAATAAGGTCAGATCACAGATCAGAATTGATTTCAGGTTTAATAAAATCCGCTTTGAAAAAAGAGGCTCTGGAAAAAAGAAGTCAGACAGGTTATAGACGACAGTAAGTAAGCACGCGATAATTTCGTGCTTAGTGAGCAACTGCGTAGGTAGGCCTACCACTATTCGTAAAATTAAATGTCATTCAAAATATTTAAATGCTAAATTTTAATACCGCAAATATAATTTAAGCTTGGATGCACGATGCAGCACCGCCCGAGCGGTCGTCGAGTCAACGTTTCCTGAGGATGCTCCTCTGGGGATGCAACTAGTATTGTTTTGGTTGCATGTTGCAACTACATAGTATATAGGTCGAGCGCTAATTTTCGCACTTAATTTAAACGCATATTTTTGCTACATCCCGGATCTATTTGCGGAATTAAAACTTAACATTTAATATATTGGATTTAAACAAAGTAACACCTGATTTCATAAACATATCGAAACTCAAACACTGTTTTAAGCTTTCACGGTTTATAACTGAACTTTCACTATCTTTTTTTTTTCAATATCGGGAGCTCAATATAAACATTCATCGCGGAAGATATCCCGTAAGTGATAGTGAAAGTTCATATCGAAACTGCTCTCCACGGAAACGGAAAGACCGGTGAACAGTTGATTCTAGTATTCAATTAAAATAATAGTTAAAGCGTGGGAAGTTTCGAAATAGAAAGGTTTAAAAATGAATAAAAAAGTAATCATCTTATCTAGTTATCAGTATCTTGGAACCCTTCCATGGTCAACGTAATTAAAGTACGATTAGAATTAGTTTACAAATCAAAACAAAATTCCAATCAACTCAGGTTTTGCGGTCACGAAGTAATCGTTTCCCACCAAAAACTATAAACATTATAGTCTTGCAGTCTCGATTACCTGCTTTGAGAACCTGTCCCTGTTTAAACTTCACATCTTAAAGTTAACAGATAGACAGTTCTAAGAGCGACTGCAAGTTTGTACGGAAGTTCGTAATTTTTGCCGATGGTAAATCGGAAGTTGTGTTGTTGTGTTTGGTGGGCTACTACTGCCCAGAGCCTGTTGCCTGATTCTGAATGCAGTTATGTTAATCGCGCGGATAAATCTGATTTCACTCCTAGGATTCCTTTGTGTTGTTTAGATGTCTTAAAAACATTATTTAGACACCCCATCTACATCTAAACAACGAAAGTTCTACGTATGTACCAACATTCATCATTCTCCTGCCCTTATCCCATTTTATTTGGGGGCGGCGCAGCATGTCTTAAGAATAAGGATAAGACACTTTATTTGTAAACATAGGTTAGTTACACGGCGTGTGAGATGTTACAATGTAATTAGCTTCTCTATATTTTACCGTGAAGCATACAAATAATTACAGTTTGCAATAAGTAATAAAATGACAAATAATTAAAACAATATTAAAAATTAGAAACATGTATTTACCTAATAAATCATAAATTAATTTGCAAAACATAATAAAATCAAAGGTTAGATGCCATTTAATAAAGAAAAATATAATAATTAAACAGATGTCAGGAAAAAAATGTCTAAGATTCAATCATATTTCGTCATAAAAATAAACAAGGAAAAGCAAAGTACACAATTGGATGTCTAACAATAAATTGCAATATAAAAATAATAATAAGAAAACAATTAAACAGACATGTCAATCATTTAACGTTAAATTAATATTTTTTCCTTCAGAAACTCATTAATATTATAATAGGATCTACTTACCAGAAAGTTCTTTAAATGACTTTTGAATAGATGAATATTTAATATTTTAATTGATTCTGGTATATGGTCATAAATATTTGGTAAAAAACACTACTATGCATCAGAGCTGTTTTGGACTGTCTCGAGCACAACATAATATTGACGTGTCGTCGACTCCGGTTAATTATGTCAGATGGTTTGGGAAATAAAATCGGATTGGTATTTGAAATTTAATAAAAAATGTTTACATGTATCTGGACATGTCTTCTTCTTCCATACTTCTCTATTACTTGTTATCTCGGCAATCGCCTCCTTTCTAGCCATATCATCCTTCACACAGTCCATCCATCGTTGCTTTGTAAACAAACAAAAATAAAAAGCATAAAGTAAAAGATTGTTGGTACAGAAATTAAATCTTCCCATAACTTTGTTGACACATACCGGTTCCTAATAGGCCCAAAATAACTCGGCTATTATGAATAGGACAACATTTTTATTTGATCGAACTCCTAGTTAAAACGAGCTAGGTTGCGTAATATTTCGAAAGTGGTAAACTAATGGTACTTAGACGAGTATTTAAAGTGAATTAGCTCATTCGATTGAAGAAACGATCATTATCTTGTGATCGTACAGAATGCTTCTTTATTTACGTATCTCAGGGGACATACTTAAATGAGAAATATCGTTTAGTAAATAGTTTTAAACTGCAAAACGAAGGTTAAATAAATAAACATTACGCAATCAAAATGAACTAAATTGTGTTTTAATTTCTTAATCAATGATAACGCTAATTGGTTTTTAAAGAGTTAAAAATAACCTATGTTTTTTAATTGCCCAATTGTGGTCTAATAGCGTAGGTCAGTGAACGATCTGACATCATAGATGCAGCTGGCTCGATAGGCATCAAGTTCATACTATCTATACGAAAGCTATACTTCTTGAGATTCAAAGTCTAGTCATAAAATTTAATCGGTTTCGTCTGGCAAACAATTAAAAGGTGAACCGATTTACGTCATAGACAATATTTGGTTACTCTTTACGATTCATTGGCTGTCTCTAGTTCCGTTGACTAAGATTAATATTTTTGGAATGTGTGTTAAATCTATGCTTAACTTAATGTTATAAAGCTAAAGAGTTTGTTTGTTTGGTTGGTTGAATGCGCTAATCTCAGGATATAATATATGAATAGCCCATTTATCGAGGAACGCTATAGGCTTAACTTATAATAGTGGTTAGGATGTAACATCACGCTGCAACCAATAGGGGCGGAGCATCAATCAAAACTGTAACGCGGACGAAGTTGCGCGGGTCAGCTAGTAATAAATAATTTTTATTTTATTGTTACTTCAGAGTGGCAAAAAGAGTTGGAGCTATGTAGAAGAACTTAACAGCTCTGCCAGCCAGAAGGCTGCTGGATGGCAGTCATCATATTATCATTCTCCTGCCCTTGTCCCTATTGCTTTGGGTTCAGCGCACCATGTCTTTTTCTTCTTCCATACTTCTCCATAACTCGTCATCTCATCAGACATATCCTTTCTTGCCATATCATCCTGCACACAGTATAAGTAATACTGCTATAAAGGTTTGTGGTACAAACCCTGGTAAGAATGTATATTATATTGTATAATCAAATAGTCCCACCAGTATTATCACAACATTCCAACATTGGAATCCCAATGTTGAGTGCTTCGGCCTCGGGGCCTGTCAAAGGGCGTTTCTTTAAAATCGTTTGATTTGATTCCGGTATCATTTGTATGCTCGTAATATACTTCTCTGTCATTATCCGTTCATTACGACAGGTGATGATTACAATAAGTGGTAAAATAAATAAATGTTTGTCTATAGGTTGCACCACAGCATGTTCGATACATAATTTCTTTGTAGGTAAATCGCTAAACTATGTATTAAGTATATCCAGGTACTGTGAGTACTATTAAGTACACCTTGGCCAATTGGCCAGGTGTTATGTTTATTTAACAGTAAGGGCTCATTCACACGGCGTCCGTCATTGACGAACCGTCATGAAACACGATACGTCATGACGGATGGACGTTCACATTGCATACGGAAACGTGCTTATCACGATCCGGCAAAAAAAACGAGTTGATGTTCACATTGGTTTCGTGATTTTTCTGGAAAAAAGTCACGATTCGTGTTTTTTGACGTACGGGATTTTTAAAAGACGATACGTGATTTATGACGTATCCGTCATTTTTCACGATACGTGATGCGTGCGAACACGGGCAAAAAAATCATCAAAAAAATTGACGGATCGTGAAAAAAGACGATACGTCAAAAAAATAACGAATCGTCGTCGTGTGTACGGGCTGTAAGATAGTTATAGCTATAATATAGCTAAAACCGACTGCGAGGTAATATAATCTAAGTTGTATTAAGCTGCATGTTTTCGTATTGGGGAATTGTCTAATTGTTGTTGGAACTTGTGTCTTTTTGATTTGATATTGGGTGTTATTTAGCTTGTGTCCTAATATCATGACACAAGCTAAATAATCCCAGGTTCATATGAAAGAGAGAGGAGTAAATGATGCCGTGACGTCTGACAGGGGAGAATGGAAGAAGAAATGTATATCCCGGAAATGTATCATATGAAACCGATTTATAAAACTATCTTACTGCGACATATACCCGGATACACGGTGCAGTGGACATCGACGCACAAATTGTTACAAAAATTCAAGTTACTAGAGACTCCAGCGTAAAAAAATACAAAATAATATCTCAATGCGGGTTTAAAAATTCTTAAATCATGTAACGGTTTCCTTGTCTATCTCCCTTACAGCCTGTATTTTATTTAAATGCAATACATGACGATGGTATTTCCTGGTAAATCATTGTCAATGGGTTTTGGCATTAACTATTAACGTTAACACTAGGAAAATAAACCCCGGGCCCATTCAAAGAAAAATGCATTTTAACAAATTATAACAAAAATTGGAACAATGCAATCGTCATGCGGGCTTGTCATTGCGTGTCGTCTTAAAATAACTATAAAATTACAGAGCAAAAGAAGAATGGATGCATTTAACTGTCAATCATAAATAATACCCGCAGAGTGGTTGAGGATAAGGCTTACGTTTTAAAAACTACGGAAAATACGAAAACACAGACATCGATAGGGATTTTCGTTGATTCGCTTTCCTACAATACATGAGTAATGTTATTTGTGGAAAAACATTGAGGACTCTCCCTAATCATGAAACTGATGATTTCAATCGACTTTGAGAACCTGAAAATTTACAGAAATAATGGTCTCCTCAATTTCAAGTTGGTTAAAAATTTTAATTATAATTTTAAATAAAACATATTATTACATTAAAGCACACTTTGGCATTTGCGAAAATGGTATGGAAATCTTTGGAAAGAAACTTTGGAACTGTTGGTGTTTTTTATTTGTGAATAAATCATGATAAGTAAATGTTTAATTGCCATGTGATAAGGTTAACTGTAAAAGATAGGGTGATTGCAATTTTATAATTTTAAATACAAACACAATTCAGTAGTGTTTAACCAAATGGATATCAAAAATTAAACGGGTTTGTAATGTAATGACTCTCTTAAAATTCTGAACTTTTAGTATAAACTACTGGAAAAATAATTAAATTGAAAATGTTTAAGTTTCTCAATGGACTCTGGGTACTTTTCCAGTTGACAGTGATGTGGGTGAATTATTTAACGCCCTGTAATTCTTTTCTATTTTTGATGCATGTACATTTTTTACCCGACTGCGCCAGAAGGAGGGTTATGTTTTTTTATTATTGTATTATTGTGTAGCCCATATTGTCCCACTGCTAGACAAATGCCCCCCACCATTCTTCCTTCCATTTCCCCACGATTCCACGCTACTTCTTTCCTATGTTCATGGAAGACATCCATTTCGTCCCGCCATCTCCTTCATGATCTGCCGCATGTACCTACATATTTTTAACATTAAAATATATTCGTACGTGTATATACTATACATGCAAGTATGGAAAATCTACCTTTCCGTGTTTGCCAGATGGTCACGTGTTTCAAACGAAAATTTTCAACACAAGGAGTTTTCCCTTGCAAGTGCAAATGTACTATTCAGTTCATGTTTTGGATAGACATTTCCGTCAATGCTTACATATTTCCAGAATGGTATGTTGCTTTGTGCAATGTAGTGTGATGGAGGCGCCAATTATGTTATATACCTGTAACAAAAATAAATTGTTAGTACGTAGTTATTTTTGGAGCTAAGTGAAGAATGTGTCCTATATAGAGGTAGTAATTATTATTTCTTCCACCAACATAATAATAGTGGTGTACATAATTATGTCGAGTTCCTGGTTCCGAGTATAGAAAATGGCAGAATAAAATATGAAAATGATGATGAACGGATTTTATTTCTTTCTTTCACAATCGTGAAATATTATTTCACATCGCATCTACATGTTTATTGGTATTTAAATTCAGATTGGACTGTATAGTAGAGAAGTGATATATTAAAAGTATTTTTATAGCCCTACTTGTCTGTCATCTGATCATTTTTATTTTAAATGCAAACTACTTTTGTTAAAATTTTTAACAAAATTTGCATTTTAATATTACTTGTTTGTTATTTGTGAATTTAGTCCAAAATAGCATATTTTATATATCGTAGGTATGCATAATATGGCTCCTAGCTAGTTAAGATAATATCAAAGTGAAAATGATTATATCTATCTGCATTTGATATAATTTTTGCATTTAATATCCATAGTACAGTGTTTTTTGCCCCATAACATCCACGGAGGAAAATCACATTTGAGTTGAGGATTGATGGCTCAGTTTAAGCGGTTGATTCGAAACCAGGAAGGCATTTTACTTTGTGTTATACAAGGTGTAAACGGACCCTTCACGAAGCCGTCAACTAAGAATTCTGTACATCAAAGTAAGTAACTCTACGCAAAAAATATTGCTGAAAACGAATTTTTTTTGGAGTGAAAAATCATTTCAAGGTAGGATTAATTCTCAATGTAACGCATTCAAAACATTATGCAGATGAATGCATTGAATAGTCAAGTTATTTACATTGAAAACTAAACTAAATTAAACAATTGCTCTTTCTCTCATTTCTTTTGACGAAAAGAAGAAACAATTAAGAAAGCGTTCGTAAAAGTCAAGTTTTAATGAATTAACATTTGCAAAACATTTCCGAAGTTGCTATTTTAACTTTCCCTCTACAATAAAAACGTATAAAAGGAAAATTCAATTCAAAAAATTGTTAACAAAACAATTGTTTAACAAAAATTGTAGATTTCGGACCACCTTTTGTTGTGAAATACAAAGAGAAGCAGGCGAACTTTTGTTTTGTGAAACCGCAAAAAATTAAATCAGTATTATGAAAGTTCAAAGGCAGGTAGGTTGTATGAGTTCGGATTTAATTTGGAAAACCAGATAGAGCTATTAATATTAAACTAACGTCAATTTCATTAGGTGATATTCTTCTTCTTTATCGTGTGGTTAGTGCCTAACCTGGTGTCAGAGTTTTTATGCCACCCATGGGCCTCTGACTTGGCTTTACATGCCGTCAAGCATATCTCTCAGGCATGCTGGTTTCCCCACGATGTTTTCCTTCACCAAACAAGTGATAATTTATACAATACGCACATGATTCCGAAAAATCAGAGATGATATTATTATTAGGTGATATTGACAAAATTGGTCTTCACTAGCTGAAAATCGAATTCAGTAGATAATAACACAAAGTGGAAGTTTGCCCTGCAGTGGCATAACACAACTGAAAAAATGACTGGAGTGAAAAATTCCGTGAGTAGCGTAGTAACATCTGCCCAGTCTTATCTCAACTATACATGAGTCTGTTTCGAGTCTAATCGAATGCAGCTAATTACCAGGATTGTACGTGGAACGACTACCTATTTGATCTTCACAATCAGGAGCAACACGATGACCCTCGGTAAGACTGGGTGTCAGACTTTCTGAATTCTGACTAACAAAGAACTACAAAGGATGTAACTTGCCACCAACCCATCCACGAATCAACCTCGGCAAGCGTTGTTTAACCTTGAAGTTCGTCCCGTGCAGCTGTTATTGTTTAGCTACTAGACCCAATGGCAGAACGATATACGTATGAGGTTCGGTATCTACAAGGTGTAGTTTTGCAACATCGTCAAAATTCAGGAGGTTGTCATAGAAGACGTAAATAATCAATATAAATTACGGTACTTGGTCAATAATAATAAACGCTGCTTTTTTTAGTTGTTTTAATTTGACACTTTTTCAGAATGAAGCCATTTTCAAAAGAGGAGAATCACCCGTTTATCGAATAAACGTCTGTTTTTATTTGTGTGTGTGAAAGCGCGGCTGTAGGGCTAGTATTAGACGGGCCGCGTTTTAATACGTGTAGTGTACACTTATCGATTTCCGATATTAAATTTAGATTTCCTCCTTGAATTTGACGAGGATGCAAAGCAACACCTTGTATTGGATATCTATTCATGTCATTGTATATTTGCAGCCTCTTTATAATCATAATTTTCCTGCCCTCATCGTATTTGATTTGGGATTGGCGCAGCATCTCTTCTTCTTCCATTCTTCTCTATTATTCTTAATCTCAGCAGTCACCTCCTTTCTCACCATATCATCCTTAACACAGTCTATCCATCGCTTCTTTGCAGGCTCCTCAACATGATAATACAATAATTCAATAATCAGCTTGTCAGCACAAACACTGTAAATTTTAACTGAGGGTATTCCCAACACTCACAATCGGCGCAAACGCAAACAGCTTCTTAAGCAAATTACATTATTTTGTCAACATCTCTGTTATTATTTAATAGGATTTAGATAGCGGTGTTATAAAAGTACTTAGTGTGAATAGAACTAGCAGTTCGCACGTAATATTTATCAGAGAGGGTTAACCGAAAAATACACACATATAATGTCTTTTATGACTTTCATGCCCCACCTGGAAGTCTCTAAAGCGACTACAAAGCCAGGTGAGCCGCTGAAGGTAAAACTTGTTTCGGGAGGTATGCCGATGAAGCAGAGTGCGACTGTGGTGCCTCGTTACAAACCATGGCCCACCGCCTTTCCGGCTCTTGTGCAACTCCACCTCTTCCTCCTTAGAAGCTGAGTTCTAGTCGAAACTAATTTAATAAGATAAGTATGGGAATCATCAAACAGACGCAGAAGATTTTAGCTATCAAAAGCAAAGGCATTATTTTTTTTTTTTTTTTTTTTTTTTTTAAAAAACGTTGCCCCACACTAGGAATTTCTCCTGTATCGTGGGTGCGTTTACAAACATTTAAAGTCACATACACAAACAACCAGACCCGGAACAACGAACGGATTACGGATTATCAGCGAATAATGTTCACAGTTGGACACAGGCTTCCTTACTGTAGGAGTGGCCGTAAGCCACAGCGAGGGCTCAATGTGGGTTGTTTGATATCATCGGTTCTAGTACACGTTGGTTACCGCACAATATTATCCTTTGCCGTTTTGAGAGCACTGTTGATGAAAGTTAAGTGTCTGTCCATATTAGCCCTAGATCGACAGAATTTGAAGTCATGAGGAGAAGTCTTTGCCCAGCAGTGGTATGACGCTGGCTAACAGTCTCAGTACAGCACCTGTCCAGGTTTCATTGTAACTAGACTATACTGAAATCTCAGCCCATATTTTCTAAAGGCTATAGGACCTGTCGCTAGTCTGAGGAGTTTCATTGCAAAACAGCTGTGTGGATTGTAGGTAGATTATTTTAGGCACTTTCTTAATTGCTACTGAGAATTTTTACTGCAATTATAATAAAAGATTCGTAAACGCGAGTATATTTCCTTTATATTTTTATCGTCTTCCTCTTTATCGCAACGGAAATCCTTTATTACTGCACGTCTATGGTCTTAGTTTAATTTAAAACGTGTTGTATGTTTATTGTACAATGTAATGGTTGTCAAACGCGTGTGATGAAACTAGCTTTGCCCACCATTTCGTTCGCCGCTTGGCCACCTACTATCATACTACATCTGTGTTGCAACAGCCACTGTGGACGGAACAAATGAATGACACTGCTTCAAGCATGATATTGCGGACGGTACATAATTTCGCGAAGAAAATAAATGACAAACGCGCGAGTCGCTATAAGCGCCAAAGTTCAACTGTCACAATTAAACCCTTTTGGGAGCTCCTATCTAAGAAAATCGCTTCAAGTTCTGAATTCGGTCACGTAACGTTATATTTATTAACTAAACTAATAATATCAAAAACGGTTACATGTGATTAAATATAACCTTACAAAGTTTATTAATATGTATACTTCCGCAAACTTTAACTGTAGTTACAAATTGTTATTCTTACTTTAACATTGCAAACGTGTTTAAGGTATTTGGATGATGGTTTTTCACCATATTTTATGTTATTATTTATGGATATGACCTACTTCTTATTATGACTTCAATCCACAATTTAATGAAATACGCTAAACTCATCAACTGCCTAGCCTTTCTCAACTATACATAAGTCAGTTTCGAGTCTTATCGAATGCAGCTGAATACCAATATTTTACATAGAATTCTTTCCGAGGCACAAAAGAAACCGGGTATGTAATGAATGGCCACCCATCCACAGACCAACCTCGGCAAGCGCAGCTTTACATGCGGCGGTTATTTTTTACGCCAAAGTAATCCATGATTCTAAATTTTTATACATTACTATTCAGTAAAATCAGGCTCATATACACACATCAAAAGTATCTAGGGATCAACATATATTTTTGCAATAACTTTTCTCCTGATTGATATTAATTAAAATTTTCTTTAAGGATTCATCAAATAAAGTGTTTTCGTTTGTCACAGTAACGATAAACCAAGTCACCTTTGCATTAATAAAGAAATTTGCCATTTTCCTAATAAAGGGATTTTTGACATTTGAACCACTAACATTAAAGTTCGAAAAAAAGACTGAAATAACAGTTTTCTTTAAAATTTTATTGGGTAACTTAAACAATTAATAATCCGTGTTTCTACCGCGAACACTAACAACACAAGAACATCGGTTTGGCATACTCAAAATGAGTTCATCCAAATCACGCTGTGGAATGGCCGCCCATGTTCGTTGCAACAACAAAAAAAGGTCTTCTTGCGACTGGATACCCTCCATATTCGGCAGAGCTCTTCTCTGTAGCATATCCCATGCATGCTCAATCGGGTTCAAGTCTGGCGACTGAGCAGGCCAGGGCAGGACATTGATGTTAGCTGCGGCGAGAGTCTGTCTTACAACTCTTGCGGTGTGCGGTCGTGCATTATCATGCATTAACTGAAATAAGGGACCGATTTGCACTTGTAGAGGAACGATGACGTGTGATACAATCGTCTCAGCATAAATTTGAGCGTTGAGGTTGCCTCTGATCCAAATCAACTCAGTTCTTCCGCCGATCCAAATACCCGCCCATACCATGATGGTTCCACCACTATAAGGATGGACTTCCTGGCAGGATTTTAATCGCTGTTGGCGTCCAGGGGTTCTCCAGTGTCGTATACGTCTTGTATCCGGTCTCATACCAAAACGAGACTCATCAGAAAAGCACACGAAACGCCATTGTTCTTCTGCCCAATTTCTGTGTTCAAGAGCCCATTGATATCGAATCCTACGATTGTGCATTGCTATAGGTGGTACCCGTAGCGGTCTTCGGGAATGAAGGTTCACTTCATGCAAGCGGTTTCTGACTGTTTGGTCGCTAATTAAGTTCCCTGAAGAGTGATGAAGCCTCACGGCTAACATCATGGCGGTTATTGTTGGAGCTCTTCGAGTTAAGATTTGAATGTATCGGTCTTGTCTCCGTGTGGTGCAGCGATACCGTCCTCCATGGCGCTCAGCCACGGTACCAGTGCTTCGGTAACGTGTCCAAAGTCGACTGATAACACTCTGACTTGTATTCAGAGCTAAAGCCACAGTACGTTGCCGGGAACCAGCTTCTATCATTCCCACGGCTCTGAGCATTTCTTCCCTGCTTAAATGACGTCGCCGCTCCATAATAACGTTGGTTTTAATCAGTAGTAGGGAAACAGTAGCACTAATAATGTCTTCAATGCGTTGTATGTTTTTATAGGGAAAATATTGACAGCTTATTTTCATCTTTTACTCGAATTTGATTGAGAGTTCCTGATTCAAATTATGAAATGCACCAAAAAGGATCCATATAAATTTATAAAATCATAAATTTATTACAAAGCCACATCTCAATCTCAAGAAATCCGCATAAAAATGCTTGATCCCTAGACACTTTTGATGTGTGTAAGTTCATCCAAAGCGTATGATTAGAACAAATTTAAAATTATTAGTTCTAAATACACACAATAATTATTTATTTACTTCGGAAAATAGAAGAAATTTTGATTTGGACATTTTGACAATTGAGTCGATATTTCTACGGTGACACACACTTGGCTTGGAAGTAATAATATAATAGGCTTTCTTAATTATATTTTAAAAACCGATTAAAACCACTTATTATTCATAGTGATTGCAACCCATTGCCTAACATAATCCACACGATTGGGCATTATTATTATTCATTTAATAGCTTAGTTCATTAAAAACCTATTACAATTAAGGCATGTTTTTTTTTCAATAATTTATTATGTGATTTTTATTACATACTAATTTAGGTTAAATTCCGTCGTTATTACAATCATCTTTACAATTTAATTGATTAATTATTCAGTTAAGAAAATTACCCTAAATACAATCTCTCATTTCGCGTGTAATCCATTTTTCGCCAGTTATTTTTAAGATCGTATAAAGGGTCCGAGTCTATTGCTATGAACCGGGCTCAAATCCAGACACTGAGAAATTCCTGGCGGAAAAACCCAAATAACACTTTGCCCAACCCAGGAATCGAACCCAGGACCCCATACCATGATACTCAGCTCGCTTGTGATCATTGTACCAACGACAGTCTTTACTAAAATATTTAACGCAAAACTATTGAACCCTCCAACGATGAGTCAAAATTGAGAAGTTGATTCGTCAACACTTGGTACATTGTGTACCCGAAGGAATACCTGGATATCAACAATTACTTATTCAAAAACGGATTCCACAAAGCAAGACTGATTGACGAAAGCTTGTAATTTTCGTGAATGAACTTCATTAGAAGAAAGGACATTTTCGTAATTTTAATTTAGAATTCGGAATTGCAAAGTGAATTTATGTAAATATGTCATGATTTTCTTCAAATATTTTTATTCCGTCTTGAATTTTGTTTTTGTTATGTCAAAATCAATTTACTTCATCCGATTGGTTTTTTTCATTGTCTAAGAAATCCTGTTCAGAATAATAGGTACCTACACTATTTATTCTGACTTTTACTACCAATCTGGCTCTTTTCAAGGTGTTATAAAGTAGAAATTCTCCAAGCGGACCTATTTAAGCTTTTCTAGAAGCCATTTTTTAAATGTCACCTTATCTAAACTGAAATAACTGTGTTATTGGGAAAATTTGCAACCGCAATTTATCCAGAATTTTGTCGCAAGTCTTTATTCACATGCAAACTTTAAATCTGGTTTTGGCTCGGAAAAGCGGCGTAAAAGGGTTGGGTTTAAAACTTAATATTTGTAACATTAAGTTAACTAGGTGCGCACTTGAAGGGTTAGAGCATAAAGGTATAGGGATTAAATAATATATGTTTTCTTATTTTTAAGTATTTCTTATCATTTTCAACATCACGTAATCATCAAAAATCAAAATATTTTATTTCATAATTATAGGCCTACATGGACACACTACAACGTCGAGCATGGTTTGCGTTGGTCGTTTCCATGGAGAAGAACCGGTAAGAAACTCCACTCTCCTTTCCAATATGCTGTCTATGCGTATTATAGTATCTATGATCGCTATTTTTAATTTAAATTATTATTTTAAATGAATAGGATTTTGTTTAATTTTATTTATTGCATTGTAATTTTAATTTTATATGAAAATTTTAATGAAATTATCATTAGTATTTTTTCATGTTATTGCTAATAACTAAATGTACTGCATGCTACAAGTATAACCAAGATATTAAATCTAAATATTTGTACGGCTGAAATATAGTGAAACTCTTATATGTATATCTTAAGAACTTATGTAAGCTACCTATATTCTTGCAAACAAATATTTCATTCAGTAACTAATACAACTAGGTACTATAAAATAAAATAAAGTCCAACATATTTTTGCATCGGATGCAATTATTTGACTCGAACTACTTACGTGCGTTTCGACGTCACGCATAAATAAATGCTGATATCAAATACAGCCTAGTTACTGTTTTGATTTCATAATTTCCTACTAGCAGAATACCGACAAATAAAACGTAGGTATTCAATACATTTTATGAAGATTCATAGTTTGCACGTATGTAACATGTGATCTATCGCGAGCGTATTTTGTTAACTGTAGTTTACTTGCCCCTTTTTACCATGAGAAAACAAATTAAAAGTAATAAACAGAACAGGTTCTAATAATCACCAATTTGTAACACTCAAAATCGTCATAATCGTTCATAACTTCACCACGGTAGCAACAAAAAAACTGCAAATCGTTCTCACATAGCACCCAGACTAAATCTTGCAGTCACTAACCATCATAGGCATTAATGGGTTCAACGAGACGCCCGACAAAAAATAAAAACAATCAGTGTTTGTGTCATTGGACTATTTAAATGGAATGTGTTGTAGTGTAAAGTTTGAATTTGTAAATCGAATGCTCATTGAGACCGCGTTCGCGGCACGTGGTGGCCAGCGTGTAAACGGCCAACGACCAACCTCACCGACTCAAGAGGATAGCTTGGCTCATCTGCTACCGAACTGTTGGCCAATTACGTCGTCTCAAAAATTAAAAAAAAAGTTTTTTTTTTTCTTAAAATAATCGGCATCCCCGGTCTTTCAGGCGACGTGAAAAGTGGCGTGTTATATTATCTACTTACCTTGTTTGTCAATCGTGTTGGTGGGAAATCCGAACATCTGTTTACATTCTGTACCCTCAATAAAGGTGTTACATCTTAAGCTTCAAGTAAATAGCCTCCGTACAATTGACGATAACATTAGATTTATAAAACCGCCGCTAAAGTGATAAACGGGGAGAAAGAAAAGGTTACTGTGACAATGAAAGTGAAGGAAAATAAAATTGAGTATGGAGATGTGGATAAATATGAATATGTGCCCCCCGAGGGAGGATGGGGGTACATGGTGTGCGTCGGACTGTCTGTGATATTCGTAAGTAGATTTATATTTATTTCTTTACGTCGTCGTTCGTGGTAATTTGTGAACGTCTGCGTTTTGAGCGGAAAGTCACAGTTTGATTCCCAGATTAATATTTTATTACTTATAAGTTTTTTTTTTTTGTTAAAAAATGCTAATATTATATACCATTAATTTAAAATAGAAATCAAAGAACCAAAGAGATTTTTATTTATTCTACAAAAGCCACCTTTGATCAATAATAACTTCAAGGCTTCTAAATCAAAAGAATAATAAACACTTGATTTAAAAAAAAAACCGCTCCTAGTTTCAAAAAAATTCCAAACGATTAAAGTTATTTGCTTATTGCTTTAAGTTATAATTATTTTAAATTTATCTAATTAACATGTTAATGTGACGGCATATCAATTTGCTCTAAAAACAAGATTTGTAAGAGAAACTCAACAATCTATTACTACACAAGTCCATCTGATCTATTCATAAAATCTTAAAAATCAAATCTTGGATAAATATCATTATAATGTCATCAAAAAATAAAAATAAAGTGTTGCAGCAAAAAAGTTATAGTATACACGGTGTTTTAAATTACATGAAGACAAAAACTACGGAAGTTATTTCTTTATAATGTGCACAATAAATTCACATAACATCACGCCTGTAATCCTTGAAGTGTTAGGTAGAGGTGTACCTAATAGTAAAGCCACATTTCGCTAGTTTTATTATTTTATAGTCTCATGTTTCCTACCCTATTTAATTGCCATCAACCGGGTACTAATCCAGATTCCGTGGCTGCTACTGAGAAATTAAATAATTAGAGTCGTCTCTTAGCATATTTAAAATCGGCTATGTAATAATAACTGTATTCTATTAATAGAAAACAAGTTAATATAAATAAAACAGTAACATACTAAAAATAAAACATTACAATTTTTTTGTTCTTTTGCAAAAGTTAATGGATCATCATCTTAATGCCTACCTTTTCCCAACTATTTATTTATTTATTTATTTATTTATGTACACACAAAACACATGTAACTATGTTGGAATCGGCTTCCAGTCGCATCAGATGCAGCCGAATTGCCAGTATTTATAATATGTATTTTATTTGGCAAAACTGAATGGGAATCACCGGAAAAGAACACTTCAAAAAATGAAACCTTTTAAAAAATCGGTCTGTCTCTACATCTAGTCAATTTACATTAGCATTCTCGGTTTGCTAAATATAGTATAACACCTGCACAATATATTTGGTGAACAGCTGGTGATACCTCACCAAGAGGAAAAGTTTACACCATCTAACATGCCGCTAAGCTTAGATAGGTGAAGCTCTAAAACTTTTGGATGGCAATCAACCATTTGTTGACCAGAGTCCAGTACTTGCGTACTGGCTCCGCACTATAGTATCATGAAATTTCGAGCCGTTGGGAGTGAAGCTCTAGGTCCGAGTACTCACAGCCTTTTCAACGAAATTTCAATACACTTAGTTGACACTTCCCGCGACCCAAAGGCTGGCTTTTACCTTGGCCAGAAGCTAAGCGTTGCCATACAACGTGGCAACGCCACTAAACACTTGGTGAAATTACCTGTTGACAGCGTTGAGGAGTTTTTTGACGCCAATATTATAGTTTATTGTTAAGTGAGTAAGTTTAGGTTAGTTTCATTTATAAATTTAAATAAAATGATTTTATTGATATTCAATAAAGTTTGCTTATTTCGCTTGAGCTGTTCAGAAAGATATTATATAATTATGTTCATGCATCAAAAGCGAAAATGACGTCATTTGCTGCATTTCTGTTCGGACGACGCGACTCAATATCACGATGAACTAGCTGTTACTAAAGTGACAAAATCGGTGTTATGTGATCGGATCAAGCTGATTCTCGCGTCGATAAGAGTAGCTTCCTAAACATTCATCTGTGATCAGCTGAGTCAGTACTCACGACTTAAAAAAATGTTGCTAAGGATATAACATTAGCTATACTCCGTTTTTTTATTTTTTATTCATAGTTGTAATTAATATAGAATTACGTTTTGCATAATATTAACATTATAGTAGTAGTTATTATGGTATACTCGTATTCTATTCTATTATAAATTACAACGTAATAAAATTTGACACTTTTATTTTTTTGTACTGTGACGTCAAATGGAATTTAATAGTACATTATTTATCTGTTTTTTTTTTTTTATAGTATTAAAAAGCTTGAATAACGGCCAGATTTAGAGTATTTATTTGTAATAAGTTTTGCATACCAGCCTGTAACGGTTTTATCTTACATAAAAATGCAAATAGACACGTCTGTTTTAAGCACGTCAATAAAATTATGTTCCAATTAATACGACTATTTCAACTGTACATCGCGTAACTCAATATATTCAGTAATTGGCATACATACTAGTTTTTATAATATAACTTTCTAGCTCCTAATTAAAGCAGTTCATATGCTTAGATTTCCGAAGTTATCTAGTTACTTACTCACTATCGAAGTCTTGTTGCTACCGCATTATTAACACGCAATAAAGCCAACTTACCTTCAACATCTATTGTTGTCTGTTTAAGCGTTTTTTACACACAAATCCACTCGATTTTAATGAGACCACCGCACGCAAGAAGATTCGTCAATACAATATGTCTGATATAGATAGGAACCTACACATATTTATCCAAATAAAATTGTAGCGATGCAATTGGGGACGCTCTATAATAAAACCCGGTTTCGGTCCCATTCTTAAACTCGGTTTATCCCGGGTTGCGATGCTCTAGCCCTGTTTTACATGGGATTTAAAACGTAACTGGCGTTGTGTGGATGTAATATTAGGCACACGTCTGCCTTGCCTTTTGAAGCTTACAGACACGATGTTATGATGATATATTTAGGCATATAAAATTGTTTCCATCATTTTTTTTCTACGGTCAATGCCATCAGCCATAGTTATTTCAATTAGTTAAGTGTTACAACGTCTTGCACCATATTTTTCTGTATTACGAACCTGTTATATGTATTTCGAAGGTTGCTATTGGCCCGTTGGTTCTTATTTCCGTCAAACTAAGGTGTTGGGCCATTCATTGGGCACGTGGTATGTTGCTAGCTTCTTTCTTTCAAACGTGACTGTAAATTAATGTAGTCAAGTTGGTAGCCAGTGGCAAATGGCAACGGCATTAACGTCATTGACTGAGGTTTTGGTTGGCGATATTGTAGACAAGAGCAAAGAGAATTGTACTGATGGCGAAGATTGTAACTTTGCTAGATTATATCTCAGAAACGTGACGCTTCAGAAGATTTTGTCTCATACAAGACTTGTTTGTATTGATACCAGCTATGGATTAATACAAGTCTTATGCGTGGCTGTTATTTTGAAAATAAATAAAATGGCGGCAGTTTGGGCGGGTTTCATACAAAAATATTCAAGCCCTTTCTTCCTCCTTCAGGATTTAAGATTTAATAATAATGATAATGTAAGCGAAATAGTATGTGAGCATTTAACTAAAAATAACATTCTAGCAGAACAGCAAAATTGTTGCCGTAAGAATAACCAAGAGTCTTAGGAGCAACTTACCATTGAAGCTATTACTATGAACAGCACTGTGAAAAGTAGAAGGATATTCACACAATGTTTATAGATTATGAAAAGGCTTTTGATTCAGTCATGCACAGCTGGTTGCTACACGTATTAAATCTTTATAAAATTCACCCTACACTTAAACAATTTTTAGGAACTTCCATGCAGAATTGGCAAACTGTTTTATGCTGGCCATACAAGATCAAATATTAGCCACTCAAAATTGCAGAAAATATATTATAAAAGACCCAAATCAAAGAAACTATACAACGCATAAAAGGAGCATGTAAATCACTAGCACACACCGATTATAAACACCGTCATGACCAAGTTGCTGCAATTATAAACCAACAGTTAGCATTTAAACATAAACTAGTTCATGAAATGGTAGTATTATAAATATAAACCGGAAGTAGCTTTAGAAAATAACGATCAGAAAATTTACTAAATAGATAAAACAATTCATTACAACGGATCCGACATTACCGTTCACGACAAAACCAATAAAACGGTTTATCTGATAGATATAGTAATATCTAACTCACGTAATATTCAAACCACAATATCCGAAAAGCTCAGTAAGTGTCAAGATCTTGCCATTTAAATTAAAACCCAATGGAACGCACAAACTGTCCATATAGATCCCATTGCTCTCTCTTCTACTGGTATTATACCAAAGTCTCAACACTACAGATGCCAACTCATACACTTTACGTGCTGCAAAAAGCCACTATTCGTAACACCTGTCGAACCACCCGAAAATTTCTGACTTCTTCTTCATTATCATTCACTTTCTCTATCTAAATTTCACCTTACATCCTTGGTTCTGACCCGCGTGTAAGGTTTCCTAAGCTCTCTTAAATGAGAAGAAACATAAAGAACAAAAAAAAAAATCTTTATTCCGGACACAAAGATCCATATTTGAGGCACAGAAACTTATAACTAAACAAAAAAGAACACACACACATACAGAAAACACGCATAAAAACACACATGCAGAAAAGAAAAGACAAAATATTACAATAAAACATAAAATAAAGTATTATATAGGCAAGTAGGTACATTTAAAATACAGGCAAGTAGATAGGCATTTATACATGGGTGATTTGTACCCAACGGAAATATGTTGCTGTCGTCATAAGCCTGTCTGCCAAACTGATAATTTTAGCATTTTCGCACCTATCAACCCTGGACATGAACGATGCTATCCTTTTCCTTTGGATGGCATTAAACGAGTCGACTCGTGCTAAGGTATGCATTTCTAAAGCGCTACAATAACACTCCAAGCCCATCAATCAGTTGTCTGAAGATATTATTATAGGCGACTCGTCTGCCATCGTGCGCCCTCTTGGTAGACCAACCTGTCAACTGTGGACTGACTACAATCAGTCCACAGTTGACAGGTGTAAAAACTGTGGCAGAAAGACCTAAACAGCGTTATTTTTACGTCTTGATGATCATATTACCCACCACACATAAAGCCCTTCATTGTCTTTCGACATCCGCATATTCTTTAAGATTTGAGTTTTTCAAGTGACCAAGGTATTTGAAGTTCTCAACTATCATAACATTTTGGCCATTAATAAAAATTGCAGGTATGTTTTCCGGTCCCTTTCCCGATTTGAAAACTACCATCTCGGTCTTTTTAACATTATAAATCAGATTATGATCTGCTGCATACTTTTCAAAGATAGCAATCAGTCTTCGCAACACCATGTCATCTGTATAACTCAGGTTGTTGACGTATCCAACCTAAGCCCGACAGGAGTGCTGCTCAGCTCCACGATCAAGTCATTCATTTATATGTTGAATAGATCAGGAGAAGTGACGCCACCTTGTCTAACACCACAGGGGAGACGGTAACCTTCACATAACTCGGCGCCCCATCTGACGTTGTGGGTCTGACTTTGGTACCAGTACTCAAGAAGACCAACAAGCTCAGCGGGGACACTCGTGTCGCGTAGTTTCCTCCACAATAATTCATGGTTAAGTGTGTCAAATGCACGACTTAAATCTAAAAAATAAGCATACATAGTGGTCTTCTGCTGTTTGTAATAAGTGACAACTTGCTTCAGTCCGAATATGGCCATATCGGTGGAAACCTGGCGAAAGCCAAACTGTCCATCATCGAAATTTAATCCCGCAAAATGAGAGTGAATGACTCGTACAAATACCTTGGTCACTATTGTAGCCAGAGATATGGGCCAATAGTTAGCCATGCTCGAGATATCTCCAATTTTATTCTTGGTTATCGGAACTACGACAGTTTTAATAAGTTCCGAGGGTACATGACATTGTCTCACGCAGAGTGTAATGAGCCACGCTAGCACTTCACAGATATGTTTGCCCGCAAACAACAGACGTTCAATGCTAAGGCCATCATGGCCCGGAGACTTACCTCTATTCATGCTCATCAAGATAGATGCTAGCTGTTTTGGAGAGACAATCACGTGATCGTTCTTCAATTTACGAAGTCGGCTACCACTACCTGCTGAATATTGTTACTGTCTTCTAATACATTTTGCACATTAAAATGTTTCCTAAACAGATTAGCTATATTTATCTTGTCTCGTTCACCTTCAATGTTTACTGTTAAAAAACTTTTACTATCAAGTCTCTAAAATGCTCTCGAGCCATTACGTGCGAGTTCTTGACGTGAAAGTTCCATTCTACCACTTTCCGCTATACAATAAATATGACACTACTATTTATTTATTTATTTATTAAAACTTTATGCACAAGTATAAATAACACTGTACAAAGGCGGACTTAATGCCTTGGGCATTTTCTACCAGTCTACCTTAGGGTGATGCAGAGAGAAAACATAGTAGGTGCAGCATAAAAGAAAATGTCAAAAAAAACATTTATAAATAAAATATAACAATAAATAATAAATACATACATACCAACAACATTAAAACAAATTAAAGAGAGAGGAAAACTAACAACAATTTAATTTTGTGACGAGTCTGCCAGCTTCTTCAGTAAGTGTTCGCGAGCTTTTACTTTAAATGAGAACCGACTGGTGGCCATCCTGATATTCAGAGGGAGCGCATTCCAGAGGAAGACCGCCTGAACTAAGAAAGAAGATTTAAGAAAACCAGAGCGGTGAGAAGGACATCGCAAAAGACGGTTATTGGAGGAACGAAGATTTTTGCTGTGCGCAGCGCATAAATATTGGAAATGAGAAGTCAGATAGGAAGGAGAAGTGGGCTTGTTAAGTAGAGAAAAGAGAGTAGTCAATGCCCTCAACGCTCTGCGCTGTCGGATGGGCAACCATTTTAAAAGTGACCGCTGTGCGGATACATGGTCATACTTACGAAGATTAAATACGAATCGAATGCAGTTATTGAGAAGTCGGTCAAGTTTATTGAGGAGATCTGCATTCAGGTCATAGTAACACACATCACCATAGTCAATCAATCAATCAATATCACCATAGTCAATTTATCTTACTACTACTTTTCTCAATTCAATGTTGCGTCTCCTAGGACCAAATGTTGCACAATATTAGTACATTATTTTGAAACAGAATCCAAAAGTTATCTAATATACAAACTGACTAAGTTTTTTGTGGACATTTGCATCAAAGTTACAAGTTAGGTTCAAAACCCGGCGTACATAATATGAATACTTATTGTAATTATTCATATTATGTATCAATTTTTTTTTAAATGGAATACTAAAAAGCAAATTTAAATACAAAATATGCAGTTTCACGGCTTAAATGTTTTTATTTTTAACAATAAGTGAGTATGCATTATAATTTATTTGTTTGTGAATAAATTTGCATGTTTTTTTAAAACCTTATTGGTTTTGCCAATAATAGATTGATTTATTGCTTAGTCGCTATTAAAATTGTATCGAATTTGTGGGGAAACCTGGTAAAAATATCCATATTATTTTTAATTCGAACATAAATCCTGTCCGTCAAGAACCTTTTCAAGCCTTAGCGGCAGAACTCACTTCGGTGTTTGGTACAAAGATAGACCATAATCTGGGTTCGGACAATACGTGCCCGTGGGATAATTTCTGACCTAAACGGGAGCAAGCTACGGGTAAAAGCTAGTAACTACAAAACTGGCCTGCGAGGAAAGTGAAATGATTTAAAAAAAAACAACGATAGGAATGAACTCTAGCACTACGTTTTGCTGAGTGAGAATTAAAGAAGGTCGAAGAAGGTCGAAGATTAACCGTCATTCATATGAATCAGCGTATGGTTAGATACCTTTTATTGATAGTGTTTGGAATGTTATTTATAGCAAACGTTTTATTACGGTGTAGGAAACGTTCTCAAGACCTTATAATAAGCATTAGCGCTTGCCCTACCTAGACCAACGGGGTACTACTCGTAACTCTTAAAAATGTATTCTTTTCATTAATCAAACTTTAATGTTGTTCAATTTTGGAAACCCGGCAACAAAATATATGACGCCATATTGTTTTATTTTTTTTCAGATTGCCGGCACAGCACACCAGCCAGTATTCGGCTTCATATATAACGACTTTTTGGACGAATTGGGAGTAGGCACAGCGGCCGTCACACTCGTGTTTGGGGTGTTTCAAGTCACATTGGCTATTGCTGGTAAATATTGCGGTTAATTATTCTAATGTGCGATTTTCACACGACACCGCTCTGCCACGTGGTCGGGCGGTGAAGCGGATATTATGTTGTACTAGCGAATACCCGGCGTGTACTACGCTATAGTATCTAATGCATTGTCTCAGTGATCTAAAACCATTTTCGCATTATTGCCTTTCTAATGAAACCGGTTTGGAGCACATCGGTTCAATAGTTTCGTAGTCTATAACGGACATAGGTAGAAACAATTTTTGTATGTACACAAAAGTGCCGTTGTGATCTTCAATCTTTATGTATTCTTCCTTATTGAGTGTTTTATTCCTCCATATATGTACAAATCCTACATGTCAAGCAGTACTATTAGTATTATTAGTGGGTGTACTATTAGGAACGCGTCTGGCTGACCCTTCGGAGATAACAGTCGTGATGTTTGCAACTTTATCTTTAATAAACCAACGAAACAATTTTAGGCTGATGTGTCTGGAATGGTAAAAGATCCGTCTCGATTAAGCATACTTAACACCGTGTACAGTAATGAATGTGTAGAGTAACAATCATTACCTTTTCAAAAAAAGTCCATGAAAACGGGAATTGGTTGTAAAAAATCGAGAACAGTACTGTTTAAGCCAAAGGCACACCGAAGCACGTGTCGACACAGAATGCTTTAAGTATATTGCTGAAGTTTTTTTACATTTCCGTGCCAAGCTAAGAATGGGCAACAGAATAAAGCCAGTGTTTGACTCTATATTGTAATTTTAAAACTTCTACGCTCTTTTCTAATTTTAATTGTTAGCAGTTTTTCTCTTTGTATTATATATTTGGCAAATTGGTTATAAAAAGGAAAGGCTTGTACCTATGGAAGTGAGAATATTTACTAAATATGATATTTTTCGGCAAGAGACTTATTTTTAGAGTTTCATTAAAAAAAAAAACAGCAAACTGGTGATTCGTTAAGTATACTCCACTTAGTAGTATTAAAAAGTAATTTTGTTTGTATGTCTGCCTTTCTGCTTGTCCGTCTGCCCGTCGGTTAGCCTTTTCACAGCTAAACTTCTGAAGGGATTGCGATGTTTGTTACACAAGTAGACCATGATTTAAGTAAGGATGCTTTTTATCCGAAAGCGGTACGTTTCTGTTAGATAATTCCTGGCACAATCGCGGGCGAAGCCACGGATTAAAGCTAGTTCAACTAGAAGTGGATTCACGTCATCAATGTAGCAAACGGTTGTCAAACGAGCAACGTCTAGCTTCCTTACCCACGTGCTAAGTTTGGATATGATTTATTATTTTATTATATACGTACCTACAATATCTAATTCCACAACCCTGTCGTGAATTATATATTTAATGCTAGTTAGGTAATTATTTATTTATTAATTAGATCATGAATACTTACCAACCAATGAGGCAGTCATGTTGCTCTAATTTAATCATTAATATCAAATTAAAATATATCAAACTTGAAGAAATAACAAATCATATCTATTAAAGAGACCAAGAAAAAAGAACTTTTTTGATATTGACAGACATTATTGGGCCTGTAGTTTTTATTTCTAAGAAAACATTTCAAAGATGACACCAAAGATAAAGCATACATACGACCAATTTCACGGAATTCATGAAGTTATGGTATAAGTTATATCTGTCCTACGTTACGGTTTGCTACGCGGCGTCTACGCATTTGCTGCGCGCAATCAAGCGTCTACACGTGTGTTATGTACTGTCTAACCTGGCGTCAACATTGGGTCAAGTACCACGAAACATGTGTGAAGACAGTTTTACTTGCCACAAAATATTTCAAGTTTTTTTAAAAGATTCTATTTTGTCATCGATGTTTTATTGTCCTACATAAGACTCATCAATGTTACAACTGTTTGCGGTCAAATTTTTAATTTTTTTTTATAGTTTTAAAACCTTCATTAACTAGAACCTGCTTAGGACAGAGCGTGTTTCTTAGCTATTTCTTATAACGTAAGCTACAAATGTCCCCTGTCCAGCAGCCAAAAACGTTTTTACGACTTAAGATTTACCGATAGATAAGCAAATCAGAAATTGAATTTTTTTCTTTATGAGTGTAAATTAATTCTAAATATTACTATAATGGATGTT
The DNA here is from genome assembly GCA_964057025.1 of Standfussiana lucernea. NCBI lineage: Eukaryota > Metazoa > Arthropoda > Insecta > Lepidoptera > Noctuidae > Standfussiana > Standfussiana lucernea. Next base: position 14,639,737 of record OZ059785.1, read on the forward strand.
TTTTTACTAAATTATGAAATAAATTGGATCTGATAACCGTGTGATAACTTTATCAATACGTATTTTCCTACCGTTTAAGATAGCGATGAATGTCATCGCATGTGTGATAGTGCCTTATATTTTTCGGCAGGCGTTTTCATTCCCATTACAATTCTTTCGTCTATAATTTAAATAATGTTACCGATACGACTACAAATTGATATTTTTCGGCTTCTATGCAATAGTCAGCGTTTCGACGAGCATAGTTTGGGGTGCCCCCCAGCTAGACCGATGATAATAAAAGGGGGTTAGTTAGGACAGGGTCCTGTATGTGTGAGAGAGGTAGGCCTCTCTCACACATACAGCACATAGGTGTCTAGAAGTGGATTGCAATTTATTGACTTGTTTGATTGACCCGGAATCATAACGAAAACTCGAAGTCACAAAAATTACATTCATCACAATAACATCACGCCTGTAATCAACGAAGGGTTAGGCAGAGGTGTATCTGATCGTACACCCACATTTCGGCAGTAATGTTTTAAGTCCTATGTAATAGAGGGCGAGCCTATTGCTATCAAATTACACTCGATTCATCAAACTGTCACTGCTAACATGATATTATTAACATAGTCGAGTGTTTGCTTTTGTGAATATATTACAAAAAAACTTCAAATATTTAACGCTTTAAAACTGCTTGTTTATACAAAGCCTTATTATCTGTTCTTACTAAAAGAAACTGAGAACGGAAAAAAGCCTTTCAAATCCAGCGGATTACTTTACTTCGCTCGCTACGGCAAAGTTTCTTGAAAACTTACCTTAGCTTTGTCTAGAGAAATTGTTAACATTTTCATGATATACACACGTACACACAGCGATATATTTTATAGGTGCTTGAAACATAAGCTTTGATGAAATTATTTAGAAACCTATTACTAACCCACAGTGGGAGGTGATAGATTTAATTAATTAATTGATTGGTGTGACCTATGTATGTAGACATCAAATACTTTCTTGTGTCCAATATTCGTAGATTATGTTATCATACTTTTTCTTTTGTTCCAGGATTCTCAGCAAATATAGCATTAAAAAAACTATCGTTAAGACAAGTAGGTTTAATAGGAGCAGTCATATACACGCTAGCGTCATTTCTAGCCATATTCGTGGTATCTACGACACAGCTGATCATAACGAATGGCTTCCTCCACGGCTTGGGAATGGGGCTACTCATACCTGTCTCCTACACGAGTTTCAACAGCTACTTCACGAAGAAAAAAGTGCTCTATCTAAGTCTATGTAAGGCTTCAATTGGAATGATAACGATGTTTTACCCGTTGTTTATCAAGTTTACGATAACTGAGTATGGGTTTAGGGGAACACTCGCTATACTCTGTGCGATATCAGCGCATAGTATATTCGGGGCTCTGGTCATGCACCCCGTGAAATGGCATATGAAGAAGCAGCCGAAACCTTGCGAGAAAATTGTTTGTAAGTTTTTACTATCTACATAAAACGGAAGGTTTATAACGGTCACTGTTCTTTGTGCAAATTCATTTCGCTTTGCGAATCTGTTCGTACTGCATAAAGTTGAGCTTTATATTTAATATTAAACCAGAGAAATGCAATTTGGCTTTCAGTTCTGGTGCTGCTTTATTGTTTGTTCACTCGGCATTTCAAATTAATATTTTATCAAAGGCCGACCTTATTATACTACGTAGCATTTATAAGCAGTTCGTATGTAACTTCTTCTTGAAAATTACCCACATTGAGTCGCCGTTTTAATGTAATTTTCTCAATAATCATAGCTTAAAGACATTATTTCCTTCACAGTAATACCACCAACACCAGCCAAAGAAGACAACAAGGATAAATTCGATTTCGCCAAAACCTTACCAACTATCGACACATCGAACCCGAACGCGAGATCCGTCGAGAATTTGTATCGAATTAATCGATTGGAAAATTCCCAGAAAGGAGCCGAATTACTATTTGTATCCAAATTAAGCGATTCTAGACGATTAAGCATACCAGTTGTCTTGATCCCGGCAGACGGGAAGATAGATAGTAAATTCAACTCGAGTGATCATGTGTATCGAGAGAATTTGTACAAGGCTGCCTCTGTATCGAGTTTGGGTAACTTTGGAAACATTGCCGCGGAACCGATGCCGATTATAAAGAATAAGGAAGGAAAATGGTATGTTTTATTGTATATTATTTGATTGAATATAGTTAAAGCATGCTAAGTCGATGCCATTCGTAAATCTTTCACAGTAATCACGGTAGTTAAGACTGCTTGTCAGAAATGCGGGCATCTGCACATAATTTTGCCAACCTGACTTTCCGAGGGGTTAACCAATATCTTGAAAGGAGGTCAGATAAACATTCACTCCATATAAAATACTAGTATTTGGTTGGACTAGAAGCCGTGTCAATACAGTTGGAAAAGGCTAGGCAGATCATAGTATTGAAAGCTTCACGAATAGAGGACATAACTTTTTGTTACTTTTTACCTAGTGTTGTATGTTCTGGTTATTACCAAGCAAGCACTAAGGTAGTGGATCTGACTGTTTAGTTTGCACCGTATATGGCCATAACATAATCAAATTAAGCGTTTCATAGATAATAATATTATTAAAATAAATTAGTGATTTATATTCGTAATCCATACAATTAATTAGCTTGCTCCTTAAAAAAAAGCTTTACTAAAGTATTTATGAGAATACTTTAGTAAATGCCTATTTTTCAAGCATGCCAGACGGAAAACAACATTTTTTAATAAATTCTTATGTATGCCTTACGCGCTATAATCTAAATAACAAAATAAGGTTATTTTGACAACTTTTAAGTAATGTTTAAATCAATTTAAAAGTTTAAATAATTTAGTAACGACTTATAAATTGTTTTCAATGGTCAAATTGTCGTCCTCATACCATTTCAAGAACTGATAGTCAGTCTGAAGTAGTTAATACTTATGGATCTTAAAATATATTATTAAAGTAGGGAATTTACACTGAGGAAAAAAGTTAACATCTTGAAAGGGAAAATAATAATTAGAGGAGGTAACTTGATAAACAATGCGTGCTGATAAAAAAAAATCGTGAGGTCTAACTATTATTATTTCTTATAATAATACTAAAGAGACAAAAACTTAGCTCGTATTTGCATAAGAAATTGGATACAAACATATTATCATATAACATTATAATAACTATAAATATCTTGATGAAAGCTTCTTTTATTTGAATGCATAAAAAAGTGTGTTCTTAAATTAAATCAGCGCCAACCTTGTAGGCTAGGTGAATTGGAATTCCTGACTTACGTAGTACCTATTTTAATAATGGTATTATTATTAGACATTTTTGAACATGTTTCTTGTTTTTAATAAGAAAACCGGAACGTGGTTGAAAGCCTACAACAACAAATTGTTGCGTTTTTCTCGGAATGCATACAGACTTGTTTACGCATATTATCACGGAAAGTTACAGTTACTAGATCAACCTCTGATTCGTTGACTTGGCTTGGTTGATGATATCACTAGAAATTTGATTTGAATTACTATGTCATCTTAGTCCGACCCATTATCTAAATCAAAAAAAAAATGCATTTTTGTGTACTTAAATGTTATAAAATAGTTGCATTTTTTTTTGTATTACCTCTTGTCTTAAGCCGTTAATTTTTAGAACTTTGCTATTCTGACTAAAGCCAACTTGCACCCCAGATCTCTAAATGTTTTTATCACTAAACGTGGTTAAAACACATTATTTTTGTATCTGTCAATCGTTTTTCTATAACAGAGGCATAATGTTGATTCAATAAATAGGTATGATTAGCGCTGAACGCATTCAGATGAGTTTTTAATGATGATTGTGTCGGTTTTAAAAGTTCAATACCGACAAAATAATCATTTACATCATTTCATTCACTTCAAATTACATACTCATTACTTTCATTTACTTTTCAGTTAACAGCATTTCATATACCATTGGAACTTCCCAAGTTTTTCAAAGTTTTGGTTCATTCACCACATGGCATGCCTTACGAAGTTTTTGATGACAATAGATAAAGAGACCCTAATTAATAACTCATAAGGTTGACTTTAGTTCTATTGTCTCTAAATTATTTTATAACACAATCTTGTCACTTCTTTTTCAGGCAAACCGTTGCGGAATTCCTGGACTTATCCCTATTAAAAGACTTAGTATACGTTAATATTATATTTGGACTGGCATTAACTTTCTTTTCCGACCTCACATTTTTTACTCTGGAGCCATTATTTTTGGACAAAAAACATCTAAGCAAGGTAAGGTTCTTTAATATTTTTGCCCCAGAACGAATATTAAGCTGAAAGATTCTAATTACATCGTTTTTATCTTGGCCAAGCACTTTATTTTTGGTTACAACATTGTGTTTGTGAGTCATAAATCTAGTTTTTGTTAACCAACGATCTCGAATAGCGGTAAAAAAAGGATAATAGAAACAAGATGGAGTCTCAAGCATAAACATAGAAAAGCAAACAGCTTAAAAAAGCCCTTGGAATTATCATCCCAGATGTTAGTTCACTGCATAATAATATGTAGCCTGTATGCATAATTCTGATCTCTAACCACATTGCAATTCTATTCTCGAATTCAAATTCACACAGCACTGTGTTGCCACTTCAAACTAAAACTCAACGTTTCTGGCTGGCAACATATGCGAGGAAGTGACAATAACAACTTTCATCGTCGCGTTGTTCCGGCTTTTGATGATACAGCTTGTAACAATGGCTACATTTTTGCTGCTGTCATTACTTTTTCCTGTTGTGGTCATGATTACATTCTGTTATAACTGTTGTCTTTGAAGGAATAAATAGAGCCACATTTCAACACCCTTTTTTTATATGTGCAGTTTTCATGCACTTTTTTCATAAGAAACTAATTTAATGACTACTCCACCTTTAAGTACCTATAGAGTCATGAAACCACAAACAGAGATTCGAGATTTTCCCTAATCACAAAACGTATAGGAAGCGCTCTACAATTTACCATCAGCATGTCAAATACTCGTAGATCTGTAGTCTTATTATCTTGTCGTATACTAAAATTCATGTATGATAAATAGTAAATATAAAATCAATGTCTAATATATCAATACTAATATTATTTAGAGGTAAAATTTGTTTGTAAGTTTGTATGTAGGGGGTAATCTCCGGAACTAGTGATCCAATCAATTTTTGTTTTGTAGGAAGCCACATTATTAGTGGCTATAAATTATTTTAATATCATGGTTATTAGCCAAGCTATTACAATGTTTGCGAACGAAGTCGCGGGCGAAGTGCTTGTAGTAAATATATCTACTATCTCAGAAATCGACACTAATATTATAAAGAGTCCCTCTTTAGAAGTAAGAGGTAATCTCCGAAACTACTACTACTCATCCGATTTCGAACATTATTTTACGGATGTAAAAATACACAAAATTAAACGGAGTGCAATAGGATATGTTTCTTCGACGCGGACAACGTCGCGGGCAGAAGCTAGTTTGAGATATAAACAAAGACTTGGTGGCCTACCATGACGTCTTAAAGCAGGAATGTTTTAATGTCATTGACAATTAATTATGAATCGTTTTTCATTACTAAAAAAGGAAAGGATCACGATAGATGTCGATTCAGGACAGCTTTATGACATTATTATTGTTTTCGGAATTAAGTATGTCAATAAATGTATGTGGGTCCATGACCGTTATTCCACGTTTATCTGGCGCTTACTATACAATATTACCAATTAAACAAGATCTTATTACTTTCCAGGCAGAGATAGCGAACATAATAGCAGTAGGTGGAGCCATGGACATGTCAGCACGACTCTTCCTGGGCGTCGCCGGACAATTCTTCAGAATGAACAGTCGATATATGTTCTTCTGCGGTGCCCTATTTACAGCAATATTTAGATTCGGTGAGTGAATTTGTTTATTACCTTTGTTTGAGCTGGTCGAAGATGTTCATGTGTTTTTGAAAGTCTGTCCAATATTACTTGTGGTCAATGTAATGTAACACGTTTCATTCTTATATTCTCCCCTGGTATTATTTACCAATTTTTCTTTCACATCACACCTCGCACAACCTATTTATCTTTTCTTTGAAAGGTTGACACTGTGGGACTAGAAACTTGATGAGTCGGCCTGACATGTCCAAGAAGTGTCGGCCTTACATGTACATAACTCCTCCTACAGCTATTATATACATTTAAGTAACAATAACTGTATTTAGCAAAAATTGTGTATTGTGTACTGAATTTGAGTTAGTTTTATTTATTTATTTATTCAAATAAATTAACATCTAAAATCGCCATTTCAGTAACCATGCAAATAACAGGTGCAAGACATTGACATGATAAATATTCGAGACAAAAAGAAAAAAATTCAAGGTGTATCCAGTAGATCTAAATCCAGAATACTGCAAAAACAAAACAATTTGATCTACATAGACGTACATTGTTCGCACTGTTTATATAGGGAACGTCTGTATGAAGTGAATAATCGGTAATCCGGCAATAAGCGGTAATCCGTCAAGTTGGACCTTTCATTATATGTATAGCCTTGCCACACGTGTTAAGGGGCTATTAAAGGTGGTATTTAATGTAGATGTAGGCAGTGAAGGTGTCGCTTGGTACGTTGGCTAGACCTAAACTTAAAACAGTTAATCAATTGCGCATCTATGGAACCATTTATAATTTTGTGTAGTATAAGTGAGTCAGAATGGATCCGTCTTTCTTTTAAGCTGATCATATTATAGTGCCTTAACCTATCATTGTAATCAGGTATAGCTTTTCGGATCCCATTCTTCATACATGGATACCTAACAAAACGTTTTAAAAGTAACTAGAGCTTAACGAAGACCTACTCATGTCGTCCAGTCAGACAACCTCATAACCGAGAACTTTGCTATCACAGTCGAGCAAATAATATAAAAAAAAAATGTGATTATTAAAGAACAGACATTTTCAAACAAATTAATTAATTACCAGAGTATTAATTTCTTCTTTTGCGTTTTATTTTTAATAGTATCAATAAAATTTTAAAACTATAAGTGCACTATTTTATTACTCTTAATATCAAAGGCTGTATAATTATTTATGGTACTAATTAGTAGAATTTTAAATACAACAATTAATATTGGCTTTTTATTGAATACTTAAGATGACTGTCGTCAACGGTTTTTCGAAGACGAATATTATTCACAATAAATCTATTTTTGAAGTAGTTTTTGCTGCTCAATCTATACCTTAAAAATAATAGATAGATATTTTCTAATAGCTTTATGAATTTTAAACAGTCCACGACAAAGGCGCTATTTTTAGAGGGTTTATATTATTTATTTAAAGGTCAAATACGGCTCTCCAAGATAAATCTGAAATGATTTCGATGTTTCCTTAATAGCTGAAACATAAACATACAATTTTGAAAATAATTCGTCTGTTTAAAACCTAACTAACATAATAAATGTGATTTAGTTGGTTTGTGTATCACGCCTTCACACCTCAATCGCTGAATAGATTTTGATAAATTGGGCACATTTGTACGTAGACCATGTCCTGACCAAGTCATAGGATACTTTTTATCCCGTAAGTACATGCCTGTGGATAATTTCCGAAATTAAAAACGCTAATTATAAATGCTAGAAAAACATAAAATAAAAATATATATATCTATAGATATTTTCTAACAGCTTCTATATGAATTTTAAATAGTCCACGACAAAGGTGCTATTTTTAGAGGGTTTTTGCAAAGGTCAAATAGAATTAGCTCTCTGAGATAAATTTGAAATGATTTCGATGTTTTCTATAATAGCTGAAGCATAAAACTACACTTTTGATAAGCTGAGCAGTGATAATTAAACTGATTTAATGGGACATAAAATCATAGGTAACCCAATGCTTTTTAATTGGGATCGCTTTTATATAGTCATTGTTTATAAGTACAAAATATTTTTAGAAAAAAACAGGCGCCATTTTGTCGATCACTTAATGGACTATGCTGCACCTACACACATATATAGACAGCATTAATTGTATTATTTATTAATACTTATTCTGTGGTCAGCTAATAATTTCACAGACGTTTCGTCATTAGTAATTCTCTAAGCGGCTCTCTCACGTGATGGATTTTGACCAACTATCTCGCAAAGAGGAGGCTTGTGTTGGGTCCCAGCAATGGGAACATTATAGGCTGATGTCTTTTCTTAAAAAACTAAAAACTTAAACTCACATAGACAAACAGCCAGACCCCGAACGACTGCCTGTAGGCCATACAAATATTTGTTCCGTGCGGTCACTGCGCCAACCGAGCAACCGTTTCTTGCAAAAAAATAGTCAGGATTAGGTACGCACAACGAGCACTCTACCTATGCAATACCAGTAATAAAAAATTAAAAAAATATAATATAAATTTATATTTTTAAATGTTTTTTTTTTATATGGGAATATTTAAAAATTTAAAAATAAGGAAGAAAAATAAATACAGAAGATAATAAAAAATATATAGTATAAGCTGATTGTCATTGTACGGGAAGCCTATACAAAGCGAGGTCACGTTATACTGGTAATAGATAGCTTGATGGTGTCGCTGTCTGTACTTCCATTTGGTCTTAAATAGAAAACCTGTCATTTGAATATCATTTTAATCCATTTTATAAGTGACAAATCAAGTCTATTAAATACTATAGGCAGGTATACGTCCAAATAACGATCCTACCCACAAATTAATAATGTATTTCACAATATAGCTTTGTCTTACATCAGAAACCTGACCACTGAACTTAAAAAGCGACATAGCAACACGTTCTTCGGGTTTACAATTAAACTAATGTTAAAAAAAAACTGCATAAGTTTTCTTTATTGATCTCCATATGTGGTTTTCTCCGGTCAATTTCCCACAAACGCCCGATCACCGCGTTACAACTGCAATTAAATATTGACAAAGACAGCTCTTAAACGCCGTTTAGGTGTGCTAATTGCGTTCAGTTTCAGTGATGAAATCTGTCCTAAGTTCCTATTTCTTGTTTACATTAATAATCTCTCTTATATGATAGCCAAATTATTGGATATAATTCTATTTGCTGATGTCACTTCGCTAATGTTTTAAATAGATAGAAAAGATACGGATATCTTACATACCAACGACAGTCTAACTATTGTTTCGAAATGGTTCGCAGTCAATAATCTTTTAGTCAAAATGTCTAAAGTTCTCCTTACCAAAATGTAACGTGACCTAAATTTAAACCTTGACAAAAAACTTGAAGTTATAGCGGAAACTGTATTCTTAGGGATTACTATCGATTCTAAACTGCAGTGGGGTCGCACATTAAAACTCTTTCGGGTAGGTTAAGCTCAGATGCTTATGCAGTAAAGAAAATAGGGCTGTTAACTTATGTAGTCACAGCTAGGTTAGTAAACTACGCTTATTTTCACACATTATGTCTTATGGCATTCTGCTGTGGGGATCGGCAGCAGACGTTGATTAGTCTGCGCGATCTAAAAAATGGCAAGTCCCTCAGAGAAAAATTTAAAGAGATCGATATACTGACTCTGTCTTCACTTTATATTCATATTAATTTAGTCCTTTTATATATTTTGTTTTCTTTGTATAGATTCTTTTTTATTTACCGCTTGTTTGTGAATGTGTAAACATTGTAGGCCTTATAGATTCCTAGATGATTGTTAACTTTTGTTAATTTTATCTTGTTCTACATTTTTGTAGTAAGCAACGACTTACACCCGTATCTATAGTCGTGTTAAAGTAATTACTTTAGCTACAGTCATGTTAAAGTAGTTGCCATAGCAATTTTTTTTATGCCATAAACAAGAATTTAAAAGAAGAACCGTCAAAGAAAGCAAAGCTAAGAATTCTAACTTTTTATAGTTCTAGAACTTCAACCAATTACTAAACTGCATAATAAAAATCGTATCATAACAAATTACATTTGCTCAAGTAAACACTTTGACTTGTTTATAGATACGGGGGTTATTGTGCTGTCCTCCCATACTTAAGTACTAACTCTGTAACATAAAAATATAGCAAAACCAGACGTTTTATAAGTGGATGGCCACTTATAAAACGTCTGGCAAAGTTCGCGTTGGTGGTTTCCATGGAGAAGAACCGGCAAGAAACTCCATGGTTACTCTTTTAAAATCATTTGGTTTTATGTAGGCCTATGTGAAACAAAATATTTTCATTTTGATTTTTAGTCAAAACGTTAACACGACCAGCTTTTAACACCACCAATTATTAACACTATACAATTTTATTTTGCAGTATTTATCCAGTTCACCACATACACGCCTCTACTCATCCTGACCGGTGTCCTGGGTTCCTTGAGATCTCTGGTCCATATAGCCCAACCCATAGTGGTAGCAGAACACGTACCTATAGAGAGGTACCCACCAGCTTATGGGCTGTACATGCTGTTGGCTGGAGGCATCAGTTTAAGCGTCGGGCCTATGATTGGTGAGTCCATCATCACAGTATTAAAGGGAGATGGTGCCTGAGGTAGCTGCGTGGTGGTGGAGGGGTGTGCCGTGTGATGACCTGCCACGAGACCTCAGACATTCATCCACTGACAGGTGTCAACTGCCCTCCCTCACCTCACATCTACCTCAGGCACCGTCTTAATTAAACAGTAGGTCTGTTGTAGGAATCATTCCCTCTATTTCCATCCGAAACAAATGACAACAGTTTAAAAAAGTTCAAGCTTCACCTCAAGGTTGATCAAGTACTTACACTTAAAACAAGAATTGAAACGCTTTTAGATACAAAAAATCTTAATGTTGTAGACATAGAGCGACACATCAAAGCCGAACCACCGCGACACAGCCCACCGACACAAATCGGCGGCGGCCTAAAAAATGAGCAACATATAAACTAACCCGCCGACCAAAAGTTGCCGACGTAGGTCGGCGGGTGCGGCTTTGGTGTGTATTGCGCCTAATATCCAATGCAAAAGAGTTGTTGGTTTGAAACAGAGTCAGCACCAACGTGTTTTTTTTTTAAATTCACGTCAATCCACAATCATCACACATTCACAGGCACTTTAGAATTGGAATAAAAAGATGCAGTTATTGGATAATCCAGATCGTTTCAATGTCCCGTTTTAAAAAAAGAAAACAATAAAAAGTCAGCGGATGATATTTCAAATCAATTAAGTATAAAATACGTCCATCAAGATGATATAAATGCATAGTTAATGATAATTCCACAGCTGTTAGCATAACAATTAAGGTGTAGTTTTGCAGGTGTTCTAAAATAGCACAAAACATCACATGCGTCGGTTTTCTTTAAAAGAATGTCTCCCAAAATATTTTGATGGTTTATTACCATTCATTTAAGGTCATCGACACATCAGAGACATATCACGTGTATTTGGACCTCAGAGTTATAATTAGAAAATGTTGACTTATATCGCTTACTAATTGGCATCGAAGCGTGTGACGCGCCTCAACTAGGTGGCCTAGCGTCCGTATAAAGATGGCTGGGATAGACTGGATGCAGAAGGTGGAGGGTTGGGTGTCGTAAAGTTGATTGATTGGATTGTCAATTCTTACTTACCATCACAAATTCAAATTTTTTGATGAGTACATTATTTTCCTTCAAGCTTGTTGCCTCGCAATTTTGTCAATGTTCTACATCTGACTGCGAATATGAACAATGCACATCATATTTTATGGGGGTGGGCCTTGGCAGAAAGAACGTAATATTATGTTGTTTCGTGTACAGACTATTATGTATTCTGTGGTACGCGTTACATCTGGAGTTATTTACAATGTGGTCCTTGTAGAAACAAGAACAAGTTTCCGTGCGTACTAGCGTTTCTGCCATACCTTTAGCTTAAATTAAAAAGCACCTCACAATTTAGGAGGCATTAATATTAATGATAATATTTAAAAACGCGGTTAAGTGTTTTTAAAGTAGAGTGTTTTTTTAACCGACTTCAAAAAAAGGAGGAGGTTCTCAATTCGGTTGTATGTTTTTTTTTTGTTTTTGTTACCTCATATCTTCGTCATTTATGAACCGATTTGAAAAATTCTTCTTTTATCTGAATGGATCTACTTCCCGATTGGTCCCATAGAAATTTCATCGAAATCGTTTCAGCAGTTTGGTTTTGAAATCAAAATAGCTGGAAAAAATATGTCATCCAAGTAAAAGATATTGCGAAATTGATACTTGACAAGGCTTTGTGTGTGATGCGATAACTAAAAAGGGTAAAATAAAAACTTTTTTGCAAAAAAAAAACCGACTTCCAAAAAAAACACTAAAAAAAGGGGAAAATAACTTTACTTTCGGAATTCGGTGGCAAAAAAGTCAATGAAACAAACAATAGTCACTTTAACTTATCAGTTAAAATAGAGATTTAAAATGCACTCATAACCGCGTTTTTCTCAAAACCGCCATTTTGCAAGTACTGCGTTTATTGTTACGAGGGCAGTATTCTTTTCTGATTAATTTCGTCGTGGGATCCAAGACAGTACATTGTGTTTGTCTTCTCTGGGACTTCGTCGAGCTTTATTGTCTCGACGCTTTTCTGATGGTCGCCACTGTGGATTCTGGCTTTCAGAAGTTGCAGTGGTTTGGGAATAGTATGGCCGGCTTACCATTATAAATAAACCCTTAACTTGAGCCAAATAAAAATCGGTTGTCTGTAAAGTCGGTTTACTGACGATAGTTGAACGTGACAACGTCACCGATTGTGCCTCTTTGTCGCTCTTTCCGCGCTCTCGCTTGCACTTCAAGCCTTAAATGGAACGCCTCAGAGCGAGGTAACGCCGCATTTTTTCGTGCGTACAGCCGGCTCCATCGAATTGTAAGACGTTGTCACGTCAAAAGTGTTAATTTTTGCTTATAAAAATACTGAAAAGGTAACACACATTTGCCATACTGCGGCTACGAATGCAATCTATTGGGCCCTTCAAATTAACCGGTACTTACCCTAAAATATCTATTACAGCATTGCAATGCCTCAATTCAACCCTTATTAAATACCAACCAGTATGACATTAAACACATTTGCTTACTACTCAACACGATTCAGCAATCCTGTTTAATCAATATCGTTCACATCGCTGACGTGCGTGTTCCTATTATGCGTGTCGGTTCAATTTGTATCTATCCGACGTTTCAACCGAATATTCAATACTGAGAACACGTTAATTTGACGTCGTAGATATGTGGAATACTCCTTAGTATGTATGTTACCGTCAGTGATTCTAAAGCGTGTACCAGGTATGATCATATTTCAGGGTGTGATTCAGACCGGGAAACTGAACAGCTTTCTCCTCTCTTATAGTGCCTGGGCAATACATGGAAAAAACTGCGTACTACTGGTTAGACCGGAGCAGAGATGTGTGTACCTTGTACAGGCTACTCACGCTTAGTTTAGCGACCGCCGCTCGCTGCTCACCGCATTCCACTCACGTCTTTTCTCGTCTCGGCTTAAAAAATAACAGACATCCCCTCTGCTCTATGTTCAACCGTTTCCACTAAAGGTAGCAGAGATGAGAAGTATAAAAGATAACGAAAGTCTATTATACGAGTAACAACACGTAGGTCGAGTCTAGGCCGTAGGACAACGATTGTAAAAAAAAAACAAATTGAAAGAAATTGTTTTGAACATAAACCACTCCAGCCACCGCGATGCGATTTGCGGAATGACGTTCCGTACGCACGCGCACGGTAAGAAAGAAAACAAGTGAGGAGCGCGCGTTTTTCTTGACATAACTCGTACAGTTGAGGACGTGAATGGAGCGCTATGTCTGTTGTTTCTATTCGTATCTATATATCAAATAGTCAACACTGGGAACACATTGGCGTCATACCTAAAATGAAACTCAGCATATTACTGACCCACTGCACTCTAAACTCTTCTCATAAAGAGATGGCGTGATGACCAATGATAACCACCACGCTAAAGGTGGATTAGTCAAGGTTTCTTCACGATATTTTTGATCACCGATGATAGTAATTATGTCCATGATAAACTTTAACAGTACACACATATGAATTGAAAATACATATTATGTCATTGTTACTACCCTGGCTTTTTTTTCTTCCTACCCGTACTCAAAATATGCGCTTTAGACGTGAAGTTGCGGACACCAGCCCGTGATACAAAACAATACCCTGGATTTGGACCCACAATAAAGTGCATGAGAGGCCAGGCCTTACCCACTGGGCAATCACGACCAAATCACTATGATAGACGTTTCAATTTGTGTCTATCCGATGTTTCATCATGTTATCCGTGAACAAATTAATTGACGAACAAAGTTGACGGCCCGAATGGCGCAGCGGTAGTGAGGCTGCCTTACGTTCATAGGGTTCCGGGTTCGAATCCTGGTAGGAGCAATAGTGTTTGTGTGATGAGCATGGACATTTGTTACCGAGTCATGGATGTTTATATGTATAATAAGTATGTATTTATAAACAAAAAGTATCTATGTAGTATATCAACTATCTGGTGTCCACGACACAAGCCTCGTTGCTTAGTGTGGCACCAGATGGCGCTGTGTGTAATGTCCAGCGATAAAAATTAAAAAAAATTAAAAACAATTGACGTCATACCATTATTGCAGTATTTCACTTGAAATACCTGGATTACTTCGGTTTGAAGCACCGCTACAGGAACAAAGGGTTCTGGGAACTAGTTTGATGAATCCATCGAACAGGCTTTGACGTGAACTACTAGCTGGAATTGAATGATGTTGTTGCTGGTTTTGCTTTGTGTTGGCTTTGACGTATACGTGATATTTATAAGCGCTATTCAATTTACGATTCGTCTGTTAAATTCTTGGTCAGCTGAATGTTTTGATTTACAAATAGGCTTTTAAACAAATGGTTACTTTTGACACATAACAAACATGACGCCTGTGATCTAAAGGTTTGGTAGATGTGTACAAAATAGTACCTACACTCACATTTCGTCAGTTATGTTCATGTCCCATTTAATAGGGGTGATTCTATTGCTATTAACCAGGCACGTTTATTGGTGAGATTCAATTGTTATTCCGTTTTGATTTATTTTTGGCCAACTGATTGTTGTGATTTACAAAAATAGGCTTTGTAACAAAAGGTAAAAGTAATGTTTTCGGTTTTATCTTTTTTGGCAATTTGAGTCGTAGTGCGAATCGGTGACACGCTTAATTTTAAATCGAAAATGTTGACAATGATCACAGCGGGCTGCCGAAGCGTTCAGCTTCAAATAAGAAGTTCTGAATACAATCGAAAACCCTTACAGCCCGTTAACACGGCTTCCGTCATTGACGATCCGGCATAAAGCACGAGACGTCGTGACGGATGGACGTTCACATTGCATACGGATTCGTGTTTTATCACGATCCGGCAAAAAAAAACGAATTGGTGTTCACATTAGTTCCGTGATTTTTCGGGAGCCACCGCAGCAGCGAATCCGTCACAAAAAAAAAAAACACGATCCGTGTTTTTCGACGTACCTGATTTTTAAAAGACATTACGTGTTTTAAGACATGTCCGTAATTTTTCACGATTCGTGATGCGTGTGAACACGGGCATTTAAAAAGCATTGCCGTCGTCTAAAAAAATGACGGATTGTGAAAAAAGATGATACGTCTAAAACACGGATCGTCGTCGTGTGAACAGGTTGTTAGAGCAAAGGTTTATTTGAGTACGTATCACCCTACCACAGTTTGTCTGCTTCACTCAAAGGTTGACTGTGTGAAAAAGCCTATGCATAAAGTCCGCCTCAGTACATTTGTGTGGTCAATAAATTTATATTATTTTTCCTATTCCAGGTTTCATCCGAGACTACACAGGCAGTTACGCCATTGCCTTCAACATGATGACAGCATGCAACCTATGCTGCGTAGTACCCTGGGCAACTGAAGCCATAATCAAATACAGGAAGAACAAGAACTCTGCCAACGCCCTCAAGACATGAATCTTCAAGCTATGAGCGCCAGTAATAAATAACACGTGTTCGTTCTTTTTATAAAAGGATTTGAAACTCCCACCGTGATTTAGAGATGTCCATTTGACGGTTTAGTCGATTAGTAAATTCTTATTTCAAATAGATTGACTAGCCTTAGGTCCTGTGGAGCATCTCTAATGGTGGTAACGCGCATGAAGTCGCCGCTAGAGGCGTTCGTGTAGAACTGTAGAGTAAGGTCTTCAGAAATGCCAGATGTGTTCGCGCGTTCCGCTCTTTTTTATCACGTATTATATGTATTACTAATAACTATTCACGATTGTGGTCAAGATGAGTCATTCCTGATTAATTATGACTGGATGATTTTAAATAGCAAGTTAAAATCTAATTTGTTGGTACTTGGAGGAAGAATGATTTTTAAATGTTTCATGCTTGCTTATTTTAGTGATTATATTGTAAAAATGTATCTGAACTTTACACTATGTTGCTATACACAATAAAAAAAAAACTTTTTGCATTAACATAACTGACTTTTTTGTGTTTTTTTGGAAGTTGGTTATTTTTTTGCAAAAAAGTTTTTATTATACCTTTTTTAGTAATCGTATCCATCAATTTCGCAATTTCTTTTAATTAGATGACATACTTTTTCCAGCTATTTTGATTTAAAAATCAAACTCGATTTTGATGAAATTTCTATGGGACCAATCGGGAAGTATATCTTTTCAGATGAAAGAATATTTTTTCAAATCGGTTCATTAATGACGAGGATATGAGGTAACAAACACAAAAAAAATACAACCGAATTAAGAACCTCCTCCTTTTTTTTAAGTCGGTTAATAAACTTTTTATGAAGTCCTTTAAAGTTTAAATTAGCATTAATGATAGGACCTTACTCTCAGCTGGTGAGCTCAGTATTGAAGTATTGTAGATATCATTGAGATTTTTAAAGTTACTATTTTGTATGTCTAGTTTTTAGTTGATTGATCAAAGATTTCTCATTTTGCTATCGCTTAAAGTGAATGCAGTAGTGATTTTGTAAATATTTTTTTTATTAAGGAAACTCGAATTTTAAGGATAATGTTTTTTGTTCTAATTGGATAATGATTTTGAAAATCAAAAGAACTATTGTCATATCTACCTATCGGTAGGTTAGAGTATATTATTAACTTAGAATATAAGTCTAGTTAACACAAAGCTGCCAAATTCTTGCCATATTATAGGACTTTGGGTAAAAGGGCCACCACTTAGAGTGGTATATTTATATATAGTGTCTAAGCAATGTAAGTAATTAAGTATGACACTGCCAGATATACATAAGTGTTTTAAACATTCCTACATATATACTGTTCAATACGTTGAAAGTCAAGTTACTTAGTGTGTATGCATTTCAGAAATGGTATTTTAGTAAATAGAATTTATTATACTTGTACAAGGTTTATTTTACAATAAATAATAAGGGTGTGTTATACGATGAATAAACTTGTGAATGAAATGTAATTATGGTTTCCTGAATAAGTGTGATAAATAGTAATTGATTAAATGAAATAGATATTTTTTACAATGCCACTTTGTTTTTTAATTATTATTTTTGATATTTATAGTACCTGCCGATGTACATTAATGGTACCTATGTATCCTCCCCATACTTCGGAAAGTTCTATAAGACGTTGGATTAAAAAAAAATGAAACCTGTCACAGTCGGGCTGTCATCGTTTTTTTTAATGCCAAGCCAATTCATGGCTTGCGTTTGGCAGCAACTCGCTGATGTGAATCGATGACGCGGCCTAGGGTGGAGCACCCGCGCCTATAAGAAACCGAAATCTACATATCTTTGACAGAAGTTACGGGCAGTCAAAGTCAGTCAACAAAGGAGCACCTATCATAAATAGCAACTGGTTTGTGGCTGTCGGACAGGTAACCTTTTCGTGTAAAATACTGGAATTCAGCTTTATACGTAGGCGTGAAAAGGCTAAGCAGATGATGAGCAAAGGTCGCAATTAGGTAGAGTTATTTATTTACTTACACTAATTTCATACAGCGAAAGAATAAAGTGGTTATGCCTCAAATCCCGAGATTAATTTTAAAGAGCAGAAAGTCCCGTGATTTATTAAATAAAAAAGTTAGTGTTATCTTATCTATCTCTGAGGTTTTTATTATTATTTATTTGTAATATTGTTGGCCACACGGGATTGTATTATAAATCCCGGGAAGATCCATATTAATATCAACATTTCGATGCAAGTACATAAATAACTCCACCAAATTCCGACCTCTGATGATGAGTACTATAGCACGACGAAGAGGTACTTTAAATTGGACTATTTAGGGGATTAATTACCTTAATGGAATATGGATACGATTGCATAACAGTTAATTGATATCAATAAGCAGATATCACACAACGATTAGGTTGGGTTATCAGTCAAAGCCGTGAAGATTGCATGTTCGACAAAAGACATGCAGTGTTATTTCTTTAGAATTACTTATAAGTATAACAAAGGATCTCTGATGGTTCAGAAGACAATAATAAACGTCACTATGGAAAATGCACTGTAAATTGGAAGGAACTGTTTATCTTTTAAAAATAAACATGTGATTGAAAAGCGATATAATATCTAATGATTATTTATTTATGAGATAGATAGTATGCATTTAATTTTATCAAAGCGTATTAATGTATATCAATTTCAGTAGGTACAGAGTACTCTTAAGACTTTACCATAAGCAACTCGTTTCAGCGATTCGCGTGTTACGACTGGGACCGCGGAGAACACAAATGATAGAAGAGAAAAAAATATTATATAGTATTTATATTTCGATTATTCATCTTTTATATTTTTTTTAGCCCTTGATTCAGCTGTCAAGCGAGAGCCTCTTCAGATGTTGGTCGCGGCATTTATATACATATATTGGTTATTTATATAATTTTTGGGTTAACATATATTTTGTCTTTGTATTTTTTTATGTATATTTAAAATTGTTATTTGCTCTATGTATGTTTTAAGTATTCCATTTTATCTTTTTTTTTTACGCTATGTCTTACCATCATTTTCCAGCCCTTGTCCCATGTCACAGGGGGTCGGCGGAACAATTTTTTTTCTTCCATTTTCCTCTGTCACACTATTATTTACTCCTTTTTCATATCATTCCTCACACAATCTATCCATCGTTTCCTTTGTCTTCCTATCCCTCTCTATTCATCAACATTTATATTCACCTCTCTTTTAGTCACATGCGATTCGTCCCTCCTCATTACATGCCCATACCAAGACAGTCAAAGACGAACGGACGGCGGCGAAGTTGCTTCGCTACTGGTCGTAAATAGGACTTTAAACACACTATATCACAACTAAATAAAAAAAACAAGACGAGCCTACCAACTGCGTAATTATAAGCTACAATAAAAGTACTAAAATAAGTATACGCACACCACCCAGCAATATATTTATAGAGTAATAAACGTTATCTTTACATGTGTATAACTACTTCTGTTGTGTATAAGCGAATAAGTGAACAAATAAATATTTATCAACATAATGAACACAGAGCGGTGTGCATGTGTTGTTTTAGGTACAGCACACACTATGCGACTAGGAGGGAAAAGATTGAGAAAAAGTCGCAGTAATTATAATCATGATGTTTGGTGGTTTTCGTGAAAGTTCTGGAAAAGGAAATATATCCGAGAATTACTTGAATTTCAAGAAAAGTAAGAATTTAATGGATACGAGTAAACGAGAAAAGTAAGTACCTAGACTTTTATAAAAAACTGACTATCACGGTAGACCTTAGATGTCTAGAAGATGCCAATAGGTAAACAAAGATACCATGTATATCAAAATAAATGAACAATTTTATCAGAGGAAGATTAAATCTCGTCTCTCTAGGCTTTGAAACCTTTAAAAATAAATTGAAATCAAACCTAGATGTAATTATTTTTCAAAACTGAAACCATTCCGATAATCTCGAGATTTTTGCTTCTGAACTGAAAATTGGATACCTACGCCAATAATTGATTTTGATTGGTTTTGAACATCAGAATAAAAATGTCTGTTTTAAAATTCATTTCATCTTGTTTGTCTTTTCTTGTTAACATTTTTGGATCGAATTACAAATTGGGCGAACCCTTAGTCTTAAGAAATTGGAGTTTCGTTCGAGATATCATTTTGAAATGAGCAAGATTCAATTTTAGAACTCATCCAAAATGCTCAACAAAATTAATCCACGCAAAGAAAAGCACTAAACTCTTTAATAACTACAATGCACTACCAACAAGTCGTAACGTACAACGTGCGCCCACACTATTACAATCAACTGTCAAACGTCCAATAACAAAAAACAGAGTATGTGTTCGAGCCCTAAGGCAGTCCATGACAGCTGTTTATCAGTCTCGTCCAGCCCACACCCAGTATACTTGCGACGCCATACAACGACACAGTCAGTGGAAAAGTGATTTAGTGCAATGGATGAAACAAAAGAACTAAAGGAGCAGAATGATTTAGAAAGAGTAAAGAAGGAAGAATCCTTGGACACAGTTAAGGAGAAGGCTGACACAAATAGCTGGGGTTATGCTGTCGGATTCGGAACTATCATAACCTTTGTGAGTATTTTTTTTTTAATAAACTGGCGCGAGAATTATTGTTTTGTCTACATTGCAGCATTGGCATCTGTTTTGTTTTTGTTGAATTGTGTGATTATATCTAAAGGTCGTCGCTAAATGAATCACGCTTTTGTTTGAAACACGAAATTGGGATGTTTTTTGTTTATAATCAACCTTCTTACTCATAAACTATTAGGACATTGACGCCAGGAAGCAGCTATATTTGTTCTATCTATTTATACCAATGGTTTCACATTCGGCGAGAGTGTGTTTTGTCTGGGGGCTTGATTCTGTTGAGGATGCGAAATATACTTTAGAAATTAGTGTCACCTAATATTCTTGAGTGTCTAGTTACTTGTATGAGTTCGATATTTCAAAATATGTGATACTTTTTTGTTCAGCTGGTCTTGAATTCCTGTTAAGTGGCTTATAGCTGTTAATAAAATCATGAGTTTTGGCTCCAGTATTGTTGATAATTGGGTGTATTCCTTGAAATGGGTTATACAAGAGCTACTTTGAAGCAATTCTGACCCCGATAACGTGGGATCCAATATCTAGTATAGCTACTTAACCCCAGTCTATTCTGTCTGTCATTTCCATACCAACGCCACTTCGTGCTATTTGATTGCAACCAACCTATGATTTCCCTAATGTCACCGGACTATCACTCCGTTGGATGTCCTTGTGTTCAATCTGGAAATAATTACATAATGGTCTGTGGTTCCCAAAGAGCAGTCACATTGGTATAAGGCAGAGGTTTTATGTTTCTTTTGATTGAAATTTGTTAGTAGCTGTAGGGGTCAAATCTATTGGATTTTATTATTTAAAGTTACTGTTACTGCTAGTCTGCATCATCGTTGCTAAGCAGTAGGCTCTGCCCATGACGTGAACCTCTTTCAATCCAGGTAATGTGGAGACGAGCAAAAAATGTGGCCACTTTTTCAAAAGTAGCTCTAATTTATTAAAATCTAGCTTTCCTACACATCTCACCTTCCTGTCCTTACAAGAAAATTGTATTATCTATCATCGTTAATGTAAACACATTATGGTTTAACAATGTATTAATTTCCTTCTTACAACCCAACATATATTTCGCCAAACAAGTAATAATTAATGCTAGTGTTATATACATATTATTTTTATTTATATTTCCTGCTATAACTGTAACTTGTTTAATATTTACATCGATAGCAAGGAAACATACCTTTGTACTTTGGCCTTGAATAGAGATGCAAGTATCGCATTTGTTTCGATATAAGTCTCGTATCGTACTTATTAATACCTCTTACAGTCTTGGCAAAATTTCGAAGGAGCTCGTGTCTAAATAACAACAGCCGCTCGAATCGATTTCTTCAGGTTAAAAAGCGCCTGCCTGGTTGGTCCGTGGATGGGTGACCACCCATTTGTGTACCGAGTTTCCTTCGTGCATCGGAAAGCACGTTAAACCGTTGGGCCCGGTTGTCATTCAATGATGATGATCAATGATGATGAATGATGATGATGATCTTTGTAAGCCGTTACGGGTAGTCAGTGGCCCAAAAGTCTACCAACCAGTCTTAGCAAGGAGTATATCGTATTACCCAGTACTAACTGGGCTGTGGAGGTTAAACGTTCCTTAAAAAATACTGGTATTCAGCTAAATCCGGTAAGACTGACAGCCGACCCCAGCATAGTTGGGAAAAGGCTTGGCAGATGATGAAAGTCTAGGAAAAATTAAAAATATTCTTTTAATTGGTTTATCATGCAATATAGAATAATGTGGTACTATCAATCCAAGCGTTCATCATATTCGTTTGTTTCGATCCACATTTTTTTTATTATCGGATCCAGTTGTATCGATATTGTAAAATATCGGATGTGCTTGTGCATCACTAGCCTTGCATGCATGTATCGGGTTCCTATATCAATTCTTGTTATTTAGATACTGAGTAGGTAGGTATACATTGCTTGTTCTGTGTGAATTACGTTCGGCTGCAGGAGGATACAAAGAAACCGATATAATTTGCTTAAAAGAAGAATTTAATTAATAAAAATTATTACAATTAGGTTGGTAAAAACTAGGTTGCGTGACAATTGCTCGATGTCAGAAACAAGAGTGGTTTTACAATGCACTAAATCAACATCCGCCACTGCACTATCTTCGATCCCACGCCCTTGGAATGCTGAGCAGGCGAATCGCACGGTGCCGGCGACGGCGGGCGCAATGCGGTAGGTCATCGTAGGTATTAGTCATGCTCTTAGGATTTTAGGGTTCCGCAAGCACGACATAACATCTCCCTCCACAAGATCGGCAACTATTTGAAGACTCTAGTTGAAAATAGTGTCGATGGCGAAGCTGGATCAATCTCAGTTTTGCAGGCTTCCTTATCCTTAGCCTTAATATCGGTTCCATTAGTGGCTTTCTGTAGTTGGTTCAATCTACGACGACGAAGTGTAACGATGATGGCGAGTACACATGCACCGGATAGTAGAATGTATACCGGTATGGTAGTGTGGTATATAGCTTCTGTGTTCGACGACTGTAGCGTTACAGGTTCTTG
Source organism: Standfussiana lucernea (assembly GCA_964057025.1). Taxonomy (NCBI): domain Eukaryota; kingdom Metazoa; phylum Arthropoda; class Insecta; order Lepidoptera; family Noctuidae; genus Standfussiana; species Standfussiana lucernea. The sequence goes on from OZ059785.1 coordinate 14,662,784, forward strand.
TAGAGCGATTTCAGAGTTACTTGAATGCAGACTGCCAAGGTCAATGGTATCTAGTTTTATAGTTTTCACTGGCACATTATACGAATTTTCTTTTCTAATTGGTACGTCCATAATTTTCAATATCTTTCCCTTAGTTTGATCATGACGATTGCTTGCAGTAAATGCTGCGGTTCTTAGTACGCAACCTTTAGGTATGATAGATAAATAGCTCCCTTTCAGCATTCTATAATTATCTTCAGAACAAGTTAAGCGAACTTTCGTAGGTTTAGGAAAGCTTAAAACAAAGTGTTGGTCGTCTAGCTGCTCCATAGCTTCAGAAGACAGGATGACTGATGTAAATTGACAGGATTCATTAATTTTCTGTTGAAGTATAAGCTGCTGGATACAGTCCGATTGTTTGCCATGGTGGTGACTTAAATCATCCTCGCAAAGGTGACCGTGGCTATACTTCGGACATTCTGTCTCCATGTACAATAGATCTTTTTCGTGAACCGCTAAGAAAGGATAAGCTGGAATTAGGACCTTATTGTCATGATTAGGAGCCAAGGATAATTTATATAGGATGTAGTTAGTAGGATAAAGTATCGGAAATTTCATAACTATCACTAATTTATTCCCATTGTAATAATATCCTAGTCTAATTATATCAAAATATTCTCTAAAACTTATGTCTAGAAATTGATCGTTATTATATAACATACCTAATCTATTCATCATGTCCTGAAACATAGCATAGTTGAATATAGAATTATGAATACTTCTAGCTCTTATAAATGCCAATAAATTTTGCAATTTGTCAAGTTCTTTTGACAAATTATCTATATTGTCTCCTAATATCATTAGTAACTGTGCTAAATGAGCATATTTAATGGTATCTGTTTCATATCTACTATTGTTAGCTAAAATAGAATTGATAATTTTCTCGATTTTATATTGGTTTTCTACTATTTTATCTGTAATGTTTGAACTACGTGAAACCCACTGCTTACTTAAACTCATTTGGTGATTAATTTCAGCAACTAAATTATTTTCATTCTGTTTTAAGATTGCAATGGCATTGTCGTATTTTAATGCATCTGTATAATCTAAATTACCTGAAATGCTCTTTATTACTGAACCAAGACCATCTATGAGACCTCTTTTAACACGCTTTACCTCAAGTGTTTCTAACTGTTCCGATATTTCTTCTAATTTAGTACCTAGATATTTAACGTGGAGTTCATGGAGGGGTCGCGACATATTACTCAATTGTAGCGTAAGATTTTGCAATTGCTCGTTAATTGTCTCTAAGCTATTTCGCATATCATCAAGGTTTATAATTTGGAGAAAGGAGTGGAAATGTGAGATAATTCTTGTGGATCCCAGGTTGAAGGGCAAGATACCTGGTCCATCGTTAAGACTGTCTAGTGTTATTTCGTCCGCTCGGGCCAGGGCCAGGGTCAGGACTAGTAGTATTTTCAGTGTCCTGTAACAAACGAGCACTATTAGGCACCCGCTTTAGGCGTGATTTAGGCACGGTGCCTCTTTTCTTTTTAGTATAGATATGAATAGGCAAATCCGCTAATACCGTATCATGAGTATATCTAGCTGCTAACTTTTGCCTATGGCATAAAGGATTCCTAATAAAAACTTGTTGCTCTGGTTCGTAATTTTCTTCAGGTTCACGATTTTTATTAACATTTTCAGTAATTTCAGTGCGGCGATGAAGTGAAGTGTCGTTGAGAATATCGTATACTTTTGACATTCGTCTACGGTGTTCCTGGATATATTGTTGTAAAAGATGTTCTGATAGATTCATATCAAAAGGATCTCGGGGATCAAAATGACCAGTAATTATATCGATTGGCCTGCATTTTGTAAAGCTATGTATCGAGCTATTATATGCCAATATAGCATAAGTTATAAGATTAGCAATTGATTCGTTTCGATGTTCTAATTTTAATATACGCAAATGTTCTAGCAGTGTAGAATTAAGTCGTTCTACCATTCCATTTTCATTGGGTGTATTAGGACAGGTTTTATGATGTTGAACTTTGTGCAATCTAGTAAATTCGGAAAATATTTGATTACTGAATTCCGGACCATTGTCTGTTACAATAGTTAAAGGCACTCCGTGATGAGTAAAAAACTTTAACAAAGCTTGTACGACACTAATTGCTGTAGCATCTCTCAAAAAGTATGCTTGACCATACTTAGAGAATGCATCTACTATTATAAGATATTTATTCATTTCAATACTAAGTAGATCTAAATGTACAACCTCAAAAGGCTTTGTAGGTGGAGGTACTATTTGAAACCTTGGTCTAACTGGATTGCGATCATACTTAGCTTGCCCACATATTTGACAATCATTGATATACTTCGTTACATGCTCTTTCATATTTGGCCAATAGCATCTACGCGATAATGCTAGATAACACTCATTGATACCTCTATGATTGGTTTTACCTTCATGATATTTCTTTATAATTTCCTGTTGCTTGAAATAATCTTTAACATTTTCTACCTCGGTTTTGGTGAGTACTAATTTCATTGCGGAATTTTTAAAGTATTTTTGAATTATAGGTATTATAGTATACATTTCTAATGTAGGATTGATTAAAATACCGGTCTTTACTTTTGGATTTACGTATTCTTTAATTGTGCTAATTATGTCTTGTTCTAAATTAGATTTTGAAATTTGTATGACAGTTCTAGTATGTGTTTCAAATGGTTTAGAAACACTAGGCCTACTTTTTATGTCTCCTACAACATTAAGATATATTTGCTGATTAAACTTATTAAGGGGGTCGTCGGAAATAGGGATTTCTAATATTGGACTTTCTAAATCACTATGGGCACTCAAAGTTCTAGAATCCGCGCTTTCAGTTCTAGAATCTGAGTCTGAAGGTGCACCTTGTGACGTGTTAACTACTATCGAACTAGTCTCTTCATGATGAATTTCTATTCGTGACAAAGCATCTGCATTAGTGTTATGCTTTCCTTGCTTATAGACCACTGTGAAATCAAATTCGCTTAGCCGTAGTCTCCAACGGGTTAAACGAGAATTCGGCTCTTTAATACTCATCACCCATTGCAAAGGACGATGGTCGGTCACTATTTTAAATTTACGCCCAAATAAATATGGCCTGAAATACTTGGTTGCCCAGACTATAGCCAATAACTCCTTTTCAATAGTGCTATAGTTTATTTCACTAGAGTTAAGCGTACGCGAGGCATAAGCTATAGGTTTATCAGAACCAATAGACCCTTGTGAAAGTACTGCTCCAATTGCCAAATTTGAAGCGTCCGTAGTTAGTATAAACTCTTTTTTAAAATCAGGGTATTGAAGAATTGGATCATTGACCAGAAGGGTCTTACATTTTTCAAAGCATTCGACATAATTTTGATCAAGTGTAATTTTACAGCCTTTCTTTAAGCTTTGAGTTAAGGGTTTGGTTATTTTAGCAAAATCGGGAATAAATTTTCTATAATAACCAAGAAGTCCTAAAAACCTTTTAATTTCGGTAGGGGTTTTAGGTAAGGGGTATTTCTGTATTGCTGAGATTTTATCTGGATTTGGCTTTATTCCATCTTTACCTATAATATGTCCTAGATATGCTGTTTCTAATTTAAGGAACTCAGATTTGTCCATTTGTATCTTAAAGTTTGATTCGCGTAGTCTTTTAAAAACTTTTTCTAAGTTGACTATGTGCTCTTGCAATGATGTACTAAAAACTATTATATCATCTAGGTATACTAGACAAATGGTATTCTGTAGTTCTCGCAACACGTTATCCATTACTCTTTGAAATGTGGATGGACTATTTTTAAGTCCCATAGGCATTCTTAGAAACTCGAAATGCCCGTGTTCTACATTAAATGCTGTTTTTGTAATATCTTTGGGGTCCATTTCAACTTGATAAAATCCACTAGCTAAGTCTAGCGTAGTAAAATACTGGCAGTTACCCAATTTGTCTAAGACGTCAGCTATATTGGGGATTGGGTATTTATCATCTATTGTTTTCTCATTAAGCTTCCTGAAATCTACTACAATACGCCACTTCGCCTTTCCTGAAGCGTCAGCTTTCTTAGCTACTACCCAAATAGGAGAACTCCAAGCAGAATTTGAAGGTCTAATTATACCTTGTTCTAACATTTTACCTATCTGTTCTTGTACTTCCTGTCTATGAATATATGGATATCTATAACTCTTTGTATAGACTGGAGCCTCATCTGTAGTTTTAATTGAGTGTTTGATTTGATTTGTGAATGTTAATTGTTCACCTTCAATATAAAATACGTCTGCATATTGCGAGCATAATGATTCTAAATTAATGCGCTCCTCTTCATTTAAGTGGTCAGTACGAAGGCGCGATAGTACGTCTTGTACGCGTTGTTTTTGCTGTTTAGTGCGCGTGCACTCGACATTATGAACTTCTGCGGCCACTGCATGATCCATTGAAAAGATTATGTCATTTTTACTTGGATTCTGTATTTCTAATATACCCCTATTCTGTTTAACGGTGGTAAGGCATTCACGTATGATACAATTACAAATAGATTGTTCAGGAATATAAGCTTCTCCATCGTGGACGTTAATCGGAACCTTTACTAACTTAGATGAACCTGCTGGAATAATATTCTCATATAAATTAGTATTACGTGAATCATAAATTCTAATAGGGTTTGAAGCGAACTTTGTTGTAAATAATTTATTTTTATAATCTATTGTAGCTTCCCATTTTTCTAACAGATCTGTACCAATTAGTCCATCAAAGTAATCGTGGAACTTATAGATATCAAATGAAACTGTACTTGAATCATTAAATTCATTAAAAATAGGTAAATTAATTGAATAATTGTTTCTAGTTTTAGCATGAACACTGTGCACTTCGAATGGAGAATAATTTAATGGAAAATCACCAAAGTATTTTTCGACAGCATTAGGACATAGAAATGATTGATTCGCACCTGTATCTATTAAAAGCTTAAGAGGAGGTGACGCGATTTGAACGTATGGAAGGTACCGTTGCGTTTGGAGATTTATTTCTATTTTAATTTGTCGGATTTCGGAGTTTTCTGAAAATCCGACTCCTCCGATTCTTTGGCGTCCTCTTTTATGCTTCCGGACGGTTGGGGATATTCTACACATTCCTGAGGGGATGGTTGAAACTCATAGTAATCGTAATAAGTTCCATCATAATCGGTAAAGTAATCATCGAACGAAGGATCATTATAACAATCACTAAAATGCATCTCCCGACTTTTGAAATAATTATTGGGTGGAGGATTACCTGATTTGCTCCAATCATGCTTAGAAAAAGCGTTATTAGGTGGTAATTGTCTGCTCACAAAATGGCTAACACCACTCATTGGGCGTGGTTGCGCTAGGCCACTAGGCTGGTTAGGAGAGTGCTGCTGGACTGCTTGAAATGGGTTATTCTGACGGTTATAGTTCGGTGGGGGTGCCCTGAACACTAGCTGAGTTCGGGTCGGACCAAACTGGCGAGGTTGGAAATAATTCGGTTTCCACTGCGATGGTTGTTGAGCTGGAAATTGGAATCGTGAAGGTCCTGGCATGCTATAATTATTAGGCCTTGGATCAGGCATATTGAACGGCTGAGAGGGCATTTTAAAATGATTACCGGGTTGGTTATTGCTATTAATTCTTTTATCGGGTAAACGGTCATTACGATTTTGCAGATACATGGTATTCGTTTCTTCATGAACAAATTCTAGTGCTTGTTCTATACTTTGAGGGCGCATACAACGTACACGTGATCCTACAGGATCTTTTAATCCGCGCACAAACGCCTGGAGTGTTAATTTCTTATATAAATCCCTTTTAGCGTCTACAGTAGTTTTTAAGGCGTCGTGTAAAGAAACATAAGTCATTATTGTACTAAAAAGATTTTGACAGCGCTCATAGAATTCTTGCGAAGTGTTAAAGCCCTGTGTTAAAAGAGATAAATCGCTATAAAGAGCGGCCTCGTCCCTGTGGTCAGCAAAATTATTTATTAATGCCCTGCGGATGCCATCCCAATCACTTGCTATACCATTCGAGTTGATTAAGCGAGCAGCAGATCCTACAATTTTATTTAATATACCATTAATAAGTGCAGAGTTAATTAATACGGATCCACCTTGCACATTATAATATTCTTTAACTAAATGATCACACAATTCAATAAACCTAGTCAGCACATTCGGGTTCCCGTCAAACTCGGGTACTAACCGTAATGCTTTATAAACCGTATCTAAATCCAAAGACATTTTTCCAGAAGACGATTCTGTGTCCTCGTATAATTTATCTAAATTAATACCTCTACTAGAGTCTATCACTAATTCTCTACTACTTCTAACTATCCTAGTATTCCTGGATTTTCGTGGAAAGAAAATGTTGGAAAGTTATATTAGTACGGGCTAGGAGTAAGCGGTCACTAGAAATAATCTAATGTACTTACATGAACATTATATCAGCCCCTTTGCGTAATCAATGTCTGGATTCCTCGAAACAGCACGACGTGTAGATTCTGGATACTCTGGAACGACTGGATAGCCGTACGGACGGCTTAACGATTACGGAAATCTTCCTTACGCGAAACCGACCGCGAGTATCCTACCGACTGCGCCAATTACGTTCGGCTGCAGGAGGATACAAAGAAACCGATATAATTTGCTTAAAAGAAGAATTTAATTAATAAAAATTATTACAATTAGGTTGGTAAAAACTAGGTTGCGTGACAATTGCTCGATGTCAGAAACAAGAGTGGTTTTACAATGCACTAAATCAACATCCGCCACTGCACTATCTTCGATCCCACGCCCTTGGAATGCTGAGCAGGCGAATCGCACGGTGCCGGCGACGGCGGGCGCAATGCGGTAGGTCATCGTAGGTATTAGTCATGCTCTTAGGATTTTAGGGTTCCGCAAGCACGACATAACATGTGTAATTACACTACAAATCTAATATGGTAAACACTGCAGTTTGTATTCATTGTGATATGTTTGTAAAATGCATTCATATTAATGATCATAATGTACATTATACCTATTTATACACCTTATTATGATGATTTTTGTTTGAGAAGTATGGTAATTGCCAATACATACTGATTTTGAACAGATAATATATAAAAAGAGTTTCCATCCAAAGCGTTTAAATGCGTGTTTCGTATTTCTTCAACCTTTGGCCTTTGCATCCAATGCCGAGTGTGCGTCTGTTCCAAATTTCTCTATTATTGGCGGTTTTTTGCTAATCAGTTTCTTCCGGTCACTTTAATAACATCATCCGTCGGCCTAGTGGGTTATCTGCCCACATTCCTCCATCCTGTGGTCTCCACTCCAGCACTTTCCTTCCCCATTTGAAATCCAGTCTACAGTATATATGACCCGCTCAATGTTGTACGTTTTGCATTTACTACCCTGATATATGTAAGACAAACTACGTCCTAGTATAAATATTTGCTCAACAACAACCTGTATTTGCCGCCAGTAAACTCCAAATGCCGACCTCATGATCTTATATAATATAAATATCAAACGATAACATTATAACAACCGTTAAAAAGTCTTCAAAAACAAAATGGCGTCGTTCTCGCAATCTCGAAGTCAATTAAAGTATTAACTAATCTTTCCGCGCAATTTGTCCGAGTCACTGGAAGAAATGGCTCACAAATTCACAATGACTTTCGAGCAATAGGCTGGAAAATCACAAATGGCTATAATTTATTTGTTTTTAATTAATTTCATGCAAAATTGACTTTTTAACAAGCATTGAATTGACTGGGAACTGTGTGAGACAATTTTTGAAAAACGTTATTGAGAGCAATAGATAGGATATCAACAATTCGCAAAAAAATTGGCTTTAATTGTAAAACTAGTTCAGTTTTACCGTTTTCGTATTATGAAGATATAAAAAATGGACGTAAAATGACATCACGCCAATAATCCCCGAAGGGTTAGGCAGAGGTATACCCATTAGTACACCCACATTTCGGAAGTTATGGTTTAAGTCCCGTAAAACGAGGGCGAGGCTATTGCCATCAACCGGACATAAATACAGACTCCGTGGCTGCTACAGAGAAATTCCTGATGGAAGAACCATAAAAGCAGTTGTGACCACCAACGAAGCAGTCCACATAGACGCAAATTAATGTAGGTAATAACGCAATGATTATTTCCTACAAACACGAAATTGTAAATTCTGCTAGTCAAAGGCTTATTCACGGTACTTCATCATAATAACATTCTACCTTTCATTTGTACCGTTTATAATTACACAACGTTGGGTCTGATGTAAAGCCTTTGTGGGGATTTTGGTGCAACGCTTTGACCGCGTTATTTTATTGTCATCTGAAACCACTACGCTACAGTTTCAGAGGCTGCCCAATTATGAAACAGTATTCCATTAATCGAATTTTGTTCTCTAAATAAAATAAAGGAACAAAGGGAAAGCTCGTTTTCCAATATTGTAATTAAATTGTGAAATTAAATCCAACAGTTCTATCTAAATAATTTTAATTGATGTTGACTCCGTTTAATTAGATTGATTAATTATTGAATAGCAGTGGCCTGTTCTTAACTTTGCTTACAAATCTTAAATCAGTAGGATTCGGGTTTGCCAAAGTGTAACTGAGATTTTCTGCAAAACAATGTTCTCAAAATTGGGTTAAATGATTTAAGTCCTCGTTCTAATCTTGATCGCACTTCGGTTGTGATTCATCCAGGTGTGAAATAACGGATTATGGGATGACAGAATGGGTAGCAAATTTATCTCTACCAGTTCCTATCGGATTTTGGTTCATTCTAAAGATATTTCCAAAAGTATGATCGATATTTTCGACTGCTGAGCATGAGATTTTGATGATCGATAATATAATAAAGCGAAGTTTGATTGTTTATTTAAACGCGCTAATCTCTGGAACCATCAGTCAGATTTTAATAAATATTTTCTCATTTGATAGCCCAATTCCTGAGAAAGATTATAGGTTATTTAACATCACTTTACAGTCCTTAGGAGTTGAACAAAACGAAGAAACGAAACGACGAGACGAAACATTGGAGCACAACTAGTTATTTTATAAAATGTTTACAGATAGCTGGTATTGGGCACGTCAACTCGTTCGGGCTAATCTACAATGATTTTATTAATGAAACTCAATCTACTGCCAAATCGTTAACATCTGCACATGGGGTGTTTGCCATCATGTTGGCCATTGGAGGTAAGTGACATGTTTAAACTTAAATGTATTTTGACTTTATGCTATGAAAAATGTCATTGTACCTAGGGCTTACCTTTAAAATTGTTCATCAATCATACCTGAACGAGTCTAGTGACAGTTCGTAAAACTATTTAGTCTACTTGGGCCCTACTCGTATCTATAAATTAATTCAATCTGAACTGAATTATAATGTTCTTTAAGATTACTTTTAGTATATTATGATTGTCAATACCTTTTTTATATAAAACTCCTATGTTTATAGGATGCTATTAACCAATATTATAACTTTTGTTAATTTCCAGGAATAATACTCAACAGTATAACAAGAAGATATTCTTTAAGATTTGGAGGCATTATTGGAGCTGTTCTCCTATCAACCGGATCATTCAGTACCATATTGATCACAAACACCAGCCAACTTCCTATCACTTTCGGAGTATTCCAAGGAATTGGTTTCGGAATGGTGGTACCAGTGTGTTACTCGACTTTGAACCATTACTTTGTGAGAAAAAGAACTACGGTCATGAGCATTTGTAAGGCGGTCCAAGGAGTTATTCTGATGTGGTACCCTCAACTGCTGAAGAAAATGATGAACGTATATGGGTTTAGGGGAACTCTACTCCTCCTGGCTGGAATGTCTTTACACGTTTTTCCTGGCATGCTCGCGATGAAAATGGATACCCCAGTACCAAGAAAAATTCAAACAGCAAGTATTTTTCATTTGAACTCTAGTTTTGTTTTTAGAATGAATTGTTTATAAAATTGAACGTGGTTACTAATTCACAGATGATGTAGAAAATGGAAAGGCACACGAAAATAAGGATTTATTGCTTCCTAAAGATAGGAATAAAGATACGCTGAAAACGGATCCGGCAAGCATGAAAATTCTTGAGAAAATCAGGTAATCTTTCATTTCATTGCTATTAAAGATCAAATACATTGTTTTAAAAACTATCTTGACTTTACAAATACTATGAATAAATATAAGCCCGAGCCGCTTATCTACGTAAATAAATATAACCCATTTCCCCAATTTTATTGTATACTCAAACAACAAGTACAAGTTTTGTCATGATAAAAATAAACCTTGTTTAAAATTCACCTTGATGGTTAAAATGGCGACCAAAATACGTACCAAAACTGAGATTGGTTTCACGAAAATGTTCGTAAACAGGCGACTATGGGGCCACATTTATAGCCCTGAATTGAAGGAGTTAAAACTCATGGAAAGAGTGTTTGCCCACATGTGGGATCAAGCAGGCTAACAGTTACAGTAACGCATTCTCATTTTTGTTACATCATTTTATCAGTTTGTTTTCTTATTTTACAGACACAAAATTGTAGAAATATTCAACTTCAAGATATTGAAAGATGCTGTGTATTGCAACATCTGCCTCGGACAGAGTTTCGTCAACTTTTCCGATCTCACTTTCTTCATCTTACAACCGATGCTGCTGTTTCAATATGGCTATGATAGTGTAAGTTGTACGTTCTATGCCTTTTCCATTTCTTTTGTAAGAGCTGATCTTCGAAACTGCCCGTTAAATTTCGAATCCTCATTCACTGAAAACGAATCTATAGCCTTGTGTGGTTTTACGGTATAACAAGAAACTTCACGTGAGCAAAGTCGCGGGAAGAAGCAAGTTGAATATAATTCCCTTATAAATTGTTATACACGAGTCGTAACATAACAATAATACCGTCGTAATTCACACAGGCCTATATTCTCCCAAAGATAACACTAAAGTACACCGTGGTGGCATTAACTACTTGCTTACTCACAGACACCAATAAATATAGATATTTTTCGCAAGGTTAGGTTTTTTGGAGGAAACAATGAATCGTGATAAAGGCCCGTTTGTTTATATCGATTGAAACATTTGAACTTCAAGCAAAAGTCGCATATAAATACCAAGAAAAAAAAAGTCTTTTACTGTACCAAATAACAAAAAAATCGCATAATCAGTGTTAATCAGCCCTTTAACGTGTGATAGGCCTTCTCTCTGTGAAGGGGGATGAGCTATAATCATCCCCGTTGGACCAGTGTGGGTATGGTAGAATAATCATGCTATGCACATGTCTTCGATTTATTTGGTTCTCGGACACATAGGTAACAACGTAAGTAACCATTACCACTGCTCCCAATTAATTTGAAGACCGCCGCGCCGGGGACAAACGTTTCAGGGGTAGTGCCCATGAATGAAAGCCTTCAAAACAATTCAAATAACTGAGGGTGGAAGCGCCAGGTTAGCCAGAGAAATTTAATTTTTCTTCCATTTTTTGTAATTTGCATGTTAGTGTCAGGTTTTTGACGTGACAACGTCTTATGATTCGATGGAGCCGGCTGCACGCACGAAAAAACATGACTCATGCGGCGTTACCTCGCTCTGAGGCGTTCCATTTAAGGCTTATGGAACGTCTCAGAGCGAGGTAACGCGTAATATCTTTCAAACAAAAAAAAAAAAATAAAATTTTCTTTTGAAAAATGAAACCATTTCATCAGTATTTTCTTATGACGTTGTCACGTTCAACTATCGTCAGTAAACCGACTTTACAAACAACCGATTTTTTACTTTTTCATTAAATAGTCATTCATTGGGATTCAATTAACTGAGAGGATTATATTGATTAAAATTCTGTAAAAATATACGTATTACGGCCCCGCATCAACATACAGCCTGACTCTGACCAGCAAATTGCAAAAAACGGTCTACCCTGGCGCTTCCACATGCTGATTGTTCACCACCCCACATCACACAATATTCACCAAGAATGGTATCAAACGTGAACATATTCCACTATTCCTGTTTCAGACTGAAGTTGCCTTGTGTATTTCAATCTGCGCGGCCGCCGATGTCGGTGGAAGATTTGCTTTGGCTCTCATCAGCAGTATATTTCAAATCAACACAAGAGTGTTGTATTATGCAGCGACACTGCTCACCTTCCTTATCAGATTAGGTATGAATATATTTGTCTGTCATTATTTTCTTATCTTGTTTGCTGTTTTGAATTAGTATTGAGGTATCTTTGTTTATTTGAGGTTTTCCCTACCTAGTTTTCCATTTGATGTCCAATGTTGGCTGTCTACATTTTACAGACAATATTATTTTTTTGAAAATGAGCCAAGTCTTTTGAAGAGACATATTTTATTTATTAAAATGAGGTATAATATTCCTAAAAAAATAAACAAGAAAACAAATATCGAATGATCTCTTGGCGGACAGACGGGGGGAGCTGTTAGTGAACATTTGTGGAATTGTATTCGAAAATTATAGTGGCATTTAGTTTGGCCACGCGCCATAAAATCCTTGTACAACTATAAAAAAAGATTTGTCAGTTTCACCCGACGTCCAACAGTCCCAAGAATAAGCGTTTTTTAAACATCTTTTGAGTCAATTCAATTTTATTTCTCCATTTATATCAACAGCTTCATTACTTTCTTTCAGTAATGCTAGAAATCACCCAGTTCGTCTGGATGGCGATTGTAACCGGTGCACTAGGAGTCCTAAGAGCTTGGCTCCACGTGGCCAGTCCATTGCTGATCTCCAACCACGTGCCTCAGGAGGATTTCCCTGGAGCGTATGCCCTCGCCATGTTGGCTACTGGCACAGTTAATGTCACATTTGCTCCACTTATAGGTAAGATGTATACTATTTCTGACAGTGGCTAGTACTAGATATATTTCTGTCACAATACGGGTTTAGAAGGAAATTCGTAATATATTGCTTCACATGTTTGAAAAATTCTTCTGCTTCACGCAATGCATGATTATTGTTGAAATACTGCTTTAAGCCATCACGATTTATAACTAAACGTACACTGTCACATACGGGAGCTCGCAATAATTGTTAATCACGGAAGATATCCAGTAAGTGACAGTGTAAGTTTATTGTTCAAACGTAATAGGTGTAGGTGTAGTGAGTGTGACATGAAATGACGACGCAGCATTCCTTCTTCGACAATGCACTAGATAAATCCAGTTTGATTGCAGAAAAACAAACTAAAGTAAATGCACATAAAACAGAATGTCTAGTAAATAAAAGGTACGAAACAGCTGTTGTTTTGTAGAAACGATTAACTCTTTTAGTTGCAGTTTAAATTCAATTCACTTCCTATAGCGAATTTCAGAGTCAGTAATCTTTTATTTTGCGCTGTTAGTGGCCACGCCATCCTCGAACTACGCAGCACCTGACAATGTCGCAAAATCCTACGTCGCACGAGCGGGGTCTTCCCCGAGATGAGAATAGTATGATGACCACAGACGGAGAGTAGCGCATCAGACGACACCCATCTAGTTAGAGGATCCTAACATTTCAATTTGGAGATGAGGAACTTTACACCCTGTGTCTCATAACGCTATAGCAATAAGGGTCAATTTTAAAGCAGTAACGACAGTTTCAAACCAGCACTACTCCTTAGTTCCGCACCCATTAATTCGATCGCAAAAATATAGTTTTTAAAATGATATCGATACTGTTGAGTGCGAGCGAGTAATAATAACATGAACTGTGCTCAAAGCAACGTTACCCAGAATTTATCGTTCTAGGCAAAGGGCCGAGGCTTTCGACATAATTACTCCCAGTTAGCTGTTACCGCTGTACGTGGGGTTTCCAGTTAGCAAAAAGCCTTCGTTTTATGGGAAAATGCTGTTATGCGGGACGTTTTCAGGAAATGCAGTAAAAGTGTGTTTTGTGAAAAAAAAAACACTCGCTAGGTGAAGTGTTCTTGTGAGCTGCTTTGATCGTGTATTTTTCTTTTACGTTTTCTCAACTCATATAATATCTACTTGAATGTGAAACCGAAGTCACACAAAAGCCGAAAATGACGGATCTTTTTTGTTTATGAACAACCTGCATGCCTTGTATATATTTATATACTCATGTTTCTACAAATAAATGTCTTTTCTTGTCTTGAAGTAAGGGTGAACAGTTATGGCCATAGTCAAAACAGTAGACAATTCTATAACATACATTGGTAATTTATCGTTTATTTTTAATCAAAAATGAAGAAGCCAATGAGAAATTTCTTTCAGAATCCTTTGAATGTGGCAGAAAAGACAAGGTAGAGATCTTAATATTATTCTACGACATTTATTTATTTAAACTTCATGGACGATAGTGGTACATAGGCGGACTTAATGCCACAAGGCATTCTCTATCTACCTCTACATCATTCAGTCTACATTTCTTCTGATGGTCTTTCTAACTATTTGGCTATCAGAAAACAATTCTATTTAGAGTTTGCTGTTTTCATAGCACGCTTATCTGCCTAAGATAGTCTTAACCGAGGAAAGTCTGCGCACAGCAATTAGTGATGTCATTGCGATTACAATACCTATGATTGTGTGATAACTGATAAAATCGTCTGTCTATGTTAAATTTTCAATTACAAGAAATATAAAGAACACAACTAATAATTAAATTACATCACGTTCTAGTTCATCATGTTCATGTTGTACTATCTTTTATCTCCTAATCGACTTTCGATTCTCTGATAACCAGGCTTACCAAGGGGTACCGTATTACCTAGTAACTGGGTTGTAAAGGTGAGACAGACAGTTTCTCCATGTAAATTACTGGTATTCAGCTGAATTTGGTTAGACTGGAAGCCAAACTCAACATAGTTGGGAAAAAGCTGAGCAGATGATGATGACGTCATCATCATTATAATTATAATGCAAAAATATATTTGGTTTGAGATTAAAGTTACTTGACTTTAATTTGCGCCATCTCATTCCCACTCTCGAAATAAAACTAAAACATTCCTGCATTAAGAGATCATAGTAACCCCCCTGAGGGTCGTATTTGATTACTCAAGTGAAATCTTTCAATAACATTGCCCTCGTATGCTGAAAGGTGTGAAAAATAAGTTATAAACCGTAATAATCAGATATGAATAGATTAGCTAATCATTTTATAATCCATCAATGAATAAACATTTGTAGATAGGTCGTTAATTCTACTTGATAAGAAGTAGGAAAATTATTTTCGTTGGAAGACTAAACATAGCACGGTTAGCAAGACATCATCATTCTCTTGATCTTATCCCAATTTATTTGGGGTCGGCGCAGCATCTTCTTTCATACTTCTCTTTTATTCGTCAGCTCAT
The DNA here is from genome assembly GCA_964057025.1 of Standfussiana lucernea. NCBI lineage: Eukaryota > Metazoa > Arthropoda > Insecta > Lepidoptera > Noctuidae > Standfussiana > Standfussiana lucernea. The sequence goes on from OZ059785.1 coordinate 14,678,098, forward strand.
CAGAAACCTCTTTTCTTTCCATATCATCCTTTACACAGTCACTTTGAATTCTTATGTTTAGATACAACGAAAAATCACTCTTTTAAAGCTAAAACGAGATTTTTGAAGTTTTTAAACTGATTACTGCATTTCCTGCGAATAAAATGGACTTTTTTCGACTACACTGTGATATCTAAGGCTGTGGGCCAAGTAATAGGTGTCAAGTTCGAGCCCAAGACACGCACCTCCGATTTTACGGATTCATGTGCGTTTTGTATAATTATCACTTGCTTCGGTGAAGAAAAACATCGTGAGGAAACCAGCATGCCTGAGAGAGAGATATTTATCGACGGCCTGTAAAAAAGCCAAGTCAGAGGCAAAATCTCTGACACCAAGTTAGACACTAACCACACGATAAAGAACAAGAGGTAGGTTTGTGGCAAATACTAACTTTAACGTTTTTCTTTTCAGGCTTGCTGAGAGACGTGTACCAAGATTACGTGCCAGCGTTTTATGCTTTAACTTTGTGCTGCATCCCATGCCTTCTGTTTTGGCCGATAGAATACGTCATTAAAACGAAGTGAACCTACTCCTAACATTATGTAGTTTCAGGAAAATCAACTTTACAGGTACAGCTTTATCATGTGTGTTGTGAAAATATTGATTGTATGAATTTTAGAATGCACAGTTTTTTTCTATTTGTACATTATTTGGACTTTGTCCAGCAATAAATGCGTAATTTTAACTTGAGTTGTTTACTTACAAAGGCATATCTAAAGTCGTAACTAACTAGTTATGCGTGTCAAATCAATGCAAGGCATATACCCACATCTACATATTAGTTCATCTTATCAGTAAAACAGATTTCAACTCTAAACTGTTTTAGTCCTTTCAGTACTTAAATGCCTGTTTTCTCTAAAGAAAGACGACGCCTACATGACTTATAAAAACACGCCTTTTTTATTTCCTACGCTCAACTAAGCGCAGAAAAACAAAATTCCAACTGAAAAATATACCCATAGTCATTAATTCATGTGTTGCTTAATGTTAGTGAAAATGAGCATAATTAATGTCTTTGGCTTAAAATGAACCTCTCAAATGACACAGTAAGTATTGGAATGGAAGTGTTCGGGTCCGTACCGATTTGACCAAATCTATCGTCTTTTAATTAAAGCTTCGAGTATACCGCCAATCACCACAGTATACCCAAACACAGCATCATGACCCACTTCTTCGAAAACGTCTCACACAAAATTAGCTGTCCTACTCTCTCCATCATTTCATTTACGCAGATCTTACGAAAACAGTCTTCAGGTAAAATATTATCAGGTACTTTTTCAGTGTTACCTCAGTATTACGTGGGGCCTCTTTCAAGGGCCATCATTATTAACCCTTAACGTGCGGGGTGCTTTAGAAAAACCTTCGGCCAACCTTCCGCATCAATCTTTCTGACGATTTCTTATTACCCTTTTCTGTGGCTAATCGGTTTCGAACGTGTGAGGTTTTTAGAAAAATATGATGGGCGGATTTTTTTTTTTTGATTTCTGGGTTACTCATGTGTGGTTATTTTTAGTGATAAAGGATTTAAAGTGGGTGAGCGGGAGGTTGAGTATAGAAAGGTAAATCAACCGGTTCTAACCGTAAAATTTTACGGGATTGTTTGATAATTTGAGCGATCTCATCATCATCCTATCCTTTTCCCAACTAGGTTGGGGTCGGCTTCCAGTCTAACCGGATGCAGCTGAATACCAGTATTTTACAAGGAGCGATAATTTGTGCGATCTTTTCTATTTTAATTCCAAGCAGAAGAAGTCGGTTTACTTTCTGTGATTTGAGTCCAAAACTGACTTGGACATTCCGACTCTTGTATCCGAGCTTCATACCTAACTTTAACGATATTATTTTTCGCCTTTGAGTGAAATGGTCATGTCATCTGTGATTAATTTTCTGTTGTACTATTCAGTATTGAACAACTTTGTAAAAAGAAATTCGCAAATAAAATGTGCCCTATTTTTTAACAATAAGGCACGTTTTGTAAAGTGTTTTTGGGTATTAATAACTAATGTTATGCCCAAAAACACTTTTACACCGGGTAATCCCGGTTATTAAGCGTAATTTGGGTATTGTAATACCTCGTGGACATTTTAGTGAAAACACAGGCGTTCTTGATGTCGTCGGTCTACTTAATGAAGTCAAAGCGTGAACATATGGTAATCAAAAGAAACCTTCAGCATCAATCACCTCTTGCATAAAACAACCTAGCCGCAACATACTTGACTACCTAAGCGGATTATCGGCACATCTTGAAATGCATGGCAGAAACAGCTGAACCAAAAGAGAACCAGTAAAATTTATTCATAGGTTTCCGACAACTTAGTTTGCTTCCATCAGATTGGAGTCAGTATGCGCAGCTTTTATTCTATTACCCCGTTTATATCGGGAAATTGTTGCATTGGAGTTTTGCATAAACATTTTTAATTTATTGCCTTCATAGTTTTTGCTCATTTGGTCGGTGGAATAGAATATGCAAAATGATGCATATTAATTCGGGATGGCAGAGGGATATTGAATATTTCAGTTTGTGATTTCAATACATTGTTGATGGGTTATGCAGATTTTGTTGCGCATATTGGTAATGCATTACCAATTTAGGCATTATTAATTAATTTATAAGTGAAGCCCAGTATTTTATACCTTCGACAGTTTTCGAATCTATCTACCTATCATGTCAGCAGACTATTGGACACAGCGACTAGTAAGACATCCAAAACAATGAGGTTTTTGTAAAATAAATTCATTTGCGTTGGGTTTCTTCTACCAGGCTTGGTAAGTCCAGTACAAACCTCAGACAAAACTGAGTCCAAAATCTTGCTTGCTTTACTTGTTGATGTCCTTCTTAATTACAAAGTCTGCTTCACTTCAAAGCACATTAGGAGTGCATTAAGCTGATATTCGGGATAATGTCAGCGGTGAACCCTGACGATAGCTAACGTGATTACTGCTTAAGCTGGTTCCCCAACATTCAGGCACCGGAAACTTACTAGTTCCATGCCAAATGAGATTATAGATGTAGTTTGAGGACAGGTAATTGAGGAATGTTAAATAAGTCGAGAAATGAACAGGATGTAATTGGTTTTCGTGACAACGAAATCGTAATTGAACTTTTTGTTGTGGTTAGTCAAAGAATTAAGTCGTTGAATGTGCCCTCACCGTATTTAGGTCGCACAAAATAATGGGTGTAAAAGTACTCTTAACGAAGTCGAAAGGCAGTTGTTCTTACCTGGTGCAAACATTGTGACTTACCTGGGAACCTTCTAGTTTCGAAGAATTTTGGGGTCAAAGTTCCAACTTTTTCTCATTTTTTTTTAAATACTAATTTACTGGTATTTACTTTAAATACCTCCACGACCCCAGTCAATGCATCCATCAGCACAATGTTTTGAGTGCATTACATTGAGTCCTACCGTAAAAAGTGATTTCTCCCAAAAAAAAAAGTCGTTTCCCAGCAACAATTTTTGCGTAGAGTTACTTAGGTTGATGTACATAATGCTTGGTTGACGGCTTCGTGAAGGGGTCCGTTTACACCCTGTATGATCCACGTTTTAAAGAGTGAGCTCGCTCGTTCCACATGGAACGATAGATACTATTTTTGATATGAGTGAGCGAGACAATATATTCACAAAACTTGCACACACTACATTGTTCTTTAATTACAAAATACAAAACGAAACAAAGATTTAAGTAGATTTATTTTGACATTTGAATGTAGGTCAAACGGATGATGATTATAAGGATCACCAATGATTAAAACTAACTAAATATTATAACACTTTACGTTTAACGTTTGCCTTGATTGCAATAACTAAAGATTTAAATAAGTAGACCACCAGACCACCATCATTACATGACCACGTCAAAAATGATCACAATTCCGTTTCGTTGATAAAATGACATTTTAATAGCAATATCTCGCTCACTGATACTGAAAATGGAATTTATCATTCCATGCAACACTGAAAAAGAAGACTGAGAAACGAAAAAAAAAGAAAGATGAAATGAAGACGGAGAAGAATGAGCTCACACTTTCGCGCTATATAAGTAGGTACACTCAGTCAATCTTACGATTTAAATCTGTATAAAAATTATTATCTTCCAGCTTGCAAAAACCCACACGCTTCTCCCAATAAGCTTAAATATAAAAATGGAACTTGAAATACGCAAAAGAAATATTTCCGACATAATTTATTTACCGGAAAGAGACAGGCTGTGCCTATTTTTGATTTCTGACAAATGAAAATTGATGTAGGTAAGGAAGAAATATAAATATCACCTACAACATTTTGTGTCGACGGTGAAAATGTTTTCGAAGTGTATGACGAAAAATGTGAGAGGAAGTCAAAGGTCATGTGAAATTGTAGTTACAGTCCGTTCACACGACGACGATCCGTTTTTTGACGTATCGTCTTTTTTCATGGTCCGTTAATTTTTTTGACGGCGGCAATGCTTTTTAAATGCCCGTGTTCACATGCATCACGAATCGTGAAAAATGTCGGACACATCTTAAATTACGTAACGTCTTTTAAAAATCAGGTACGTCAAAAAACACGGATCGGGATTTCATTGTGACGGATTCGCCGATGCGTTCGCTCCGGAAAAATCACGGAACTAATGTGAACGTCCATCCGCCATAACGTATCGTGTTTTATGACTGATCGTCAATGACGGAAGCCATGTGAATGAGCTGTTACCTATGTGACGGGCTTATTATTGCCTGATTTGAATGTCTTCCGAAAACAGTGGATAAGAACAGCCAGAGGCTTTTGTTAGATATAGTTAGGCACTAACCAGCGGTACCTACGAATAAGCCCATAAGCTTGGCTTGCACTAAAGCTTATGGGCATTTGCAAGCTTACACTTCACTTAAAGGTTTTGGAAAGTCTTGCCTTGTCTTGTCTTGTCTTGGTTTTGCCTTGGAAAAAAGAAAGAAAACGAAAAAAGAATTGTCGCAGTGTCATGAAGTACATACAAAATGACAAAAAAAAATAAACATTATACATACAAAGCGTAACTAATATTGAAGGAACAAAAAAAATACAGCTCGCACGTCCTGACTTCAACAAGCAGGGTTACCACTCAGCATGATGCTGTGCTATGCGGGGCCCACAGTACAGCGCTGGTTTTCAGTGGTGTCACAGCATAGATATTTTATTTTTATTTTTAGCTTGTCGTAATGTTGACCCCTAGACACGCCACTGGTACCAACAATATTAAAACTTTCTCATTTGGATTTTATGTTTGTGATCATGTGTCTTTTTACACGTTTATGGAGTTTTCTCTCATACAAATAAATTAAAGTAAACTTAATACTAAGCTATTATAAGCATAAGACTCATTCAAAAAGATCTAGAACGATTTTACTTTTGCGTGTAAGCAGCTCGTTTTTTTTGTTTTCAGGAATACTAGTGAGGTTTTAACACTGTCTCCAGGCGATAACCTCAAAGCAATTTCACGTAGGGTAGGTCAATGACACGCAGGCGATTGTGTCCCACGAGCAACGAGATCGATAGGCCAACAGAAGAAATGTCATAGAAAAAATTAACGCATCGACGTGAGAACCCCTTCGTTTTTTTTTCGTCGGTTAAATGTGATCTCATGTCACAGTGACACTAAAATAAGACTGACACATCACTCTTGTTCTGACTGGGCCCATTTGGATCTAGCAAGCTAGATTACTTTTATTTGCATGTATAGTAAGTATAAGTATTTAATTAGACTATGATTTTGTTCGGGTTGACTTGTCTATTGTAAGAAGATTTAACTACAGTATTGAAAGGCAGATATTTTCAATTAACATCACATAATAAGCAATGAAAAAAATGTCTGGTTTTCGTTCTACTTTCAAAAATAAGAACAAGTATAGTAGGAAGTGAGTTAAAAAAAATAATTCAAACTGTTTCAACAATTTCAAATAAATTATTTAAACAACAATAATAATTTATGACAAATATTGCCTATTGGTTAGAATAGAAAAACAATGCTAAAATTACCTGATTTGTTTTTTTTTTTGTTTTTTTTTAATGTTTATAGTTTATAAGTTCTAGACAACAGTAATAGATTTTTAAGCAGTAAAATATTGGTCATTTAGATTAAAGACGTTTTAATATTTTTTGTTCGAGTTCCTTAAAATACATCGACATCATTATGTTGTATTTATACGTCTATAATAATCACAAAGAACCCTTTGCATACTTCAGTATTCCGTATTAACATGCCTCAACATGATACTTATTTTCACATATTTTCATAAAATCATTTAAAACAACTACCTCTCTACCAACACCTTTTCCCCAAACCTATTTAACTTATTGTACCAAAAAATTATCTAGACAAAACACTCTAGTACATGCAATCATAACTTGTGACAGAGTAAAGACCGTCTTCGTACCCAGGCGCTCACCCGGGCTAGCTGTATCGACCCGCGTACATTCAGTCATTCGCCCGGACTAGCTACTGGTAATGTCAGGTCAATTTGTCTTAGTTCGGTGTAATCTCTAGTGGGGTATGGTTTGTTGTACAGTTTCGGGGTATTATATCTATTAAGATAATGGCGTCAACGCTTAGTGAAAACCGAACAATTGTTCTGTTACACCAACCTATCACACACTTCCTTGTTTTTGTTTTTGTTGGTGATTTGCGTTGATTATTATTTTTCGATCCGAAGCTCATTCATATTTACATTCGTTTTTCAATGCCATGCGTTGCTTGGACCTCGAAATGGCATTCTTTGATAAGGTTTTTTTCAGCTGTAGTTTCATTAAAAATATTTGGCCATACTACCTACATACATAAACCCGCGCCTGTTTCCTATGAGGGTAGGCAGAAATGACTGAACGCCACCTACACGCACGACGCGCCAGTTGCGAGTATTACTTACCTCACCATTATTATCTATTCTGGTTATAAAACGCACCTATTCTATTATAAGTGCAGTCTCTAACAACCATAAAATAAATAGATGCGTTTTGAGCACACTATTTGCATTATTCGTGTCAGCTGTTACCGGGGTGCATTAGAAGAGCCTCCCCGAGCGACGTCCAGATCATAATAAAACGCCCGGCGCACCCTGTTAACAGCTGGTACTCGGTAACGCAGAGTCCAGCTGGCCAATCTTCTCACCACGATGACTCCCCACAGACCCCCCCAGGACCATCGACAAAGACACAGCAAATTTTTCGCTTTCATGACAGACATCATTATTTATTTTGGAAAACTTGTAAAGGTTTATTTTTACTTACCATAACATAATCTCTCCTCGAATGGGTTAGGCAGAGGTGTACCTAATAGTGGTCCCACATTTTACGCACGCCTTAAGTCCTCTGTAAATAGGGTATGAGAGTATTGCCATCACCTGGGCATAAATTCAGACATCGTGGTAGCCACGGTTTTTGGGAAAACTCAATAACACTTTGCCCAACATAGAAATCTAACCCAGAACGTCACGCTCAGAAGTCGTCTACAACTAGATTAACGTATTTTGACATTGTATTCAAACATTAATAAGTATTGTGTTGAGACTTCCCAGCATGGCGCCTGATCATTGTAACCTAACCTCAAAACACTTTATATTTGCCTAAAAGGCGTAGTCGACGGAGCCCCCCGACGTGATAAAAGTCACATCTTCATAAATAATATCGTACAATCATATAATTTATGTAGAGCAATATTTGCCACCGCGGGGGTCAAACGGTCGCAATAAATTTTAAGCCAAATCGCTTAAGTTATTATGTAAGCTTAAATGTTAAGTGAAGTTTAGCCACAGTAATTTATACGTTATGTTTTAAAATAAACAACCAAACATTTATAATATGCAATGGATAGGTATGTTACGCAAACTATTGGCAGCAAGATGAGTTGCTGTAAGTTTTAACAATTAAAGACACATTTCATGAAAAATGACCGTTTTCCCTAAGACTATAGCTAAATTAATATACAAATGTTATAGCACTGTCAGAATGTTTATTATTTTTATTGTTTCCTATTAATTCTTAGTATATACTGCCACCAACAGTGTACCAAATAAATAAATGTCAATTCTCGGTGCTGAGCCGAGCGTGGAAAATCCAACGGTGCGGTTTTATTTTGCTGTCAAAAATTGTAACTGAAAACTGATGCTTTCTCTCGACAAACGCCGAGCGCCGTCGTCAAACACATCAGACCAGATAGAGGGGCAAAACTTAAAATAAGACAAAGTAAATAATGGATGTGAACTGTGAACTTTACGCAATAAACCTTACTTACGAAAACCTACCGCGCAAAAGAATTCCCAGAAATTAGGTAATCTGCTCGTACACAAAATACCGGGAATTCGACAGTAATTTTCTTTTTGACTAGAAGAGGTGCTCAATCGAGACGCACATTCATGTCAAGTACACACTCACTTTGTTTATAACAGAAAATACGCGAGAAAATGTTAAAAGGCACAAAACATGTCGAATTTGATTGATATGATTATCTAAGTCAAACGCGATATGGTATGGTGTGAACGCGATAATCTCATGCCCTCATCCTAGTTTTACACGCACCTCTGATTTTTCGGAATTATGTGCGTATTGTACCTATAATTATCACTTGCTTCGGTGAAGGAAAACATCGTGAGGAAACCAGCATGCCTGAGAGATATTTCTCAACGGCATGTAAAGCCAAGTCAGAGGCCCTTGGGCGGCATAAAAACTCTGACACCAGGTTAGGCACTAACCACACGATAAAGAAGAAGAGTCCCAGTTTATTTGGGGCCGACATTATGCATTTTTCTTCTTCCATACTTTTCTATTTCTCGTCATCTGAGCAGTCAATTCCTTTACATAACATAACATCAAGCCTGTAATCTCCGAAGGGTTATCCATATTATCCTTCACACATCTCATCCATCGTTTCTTTGGACTTCCTCTACTCTACATAGAATGTGGTTATACTCAAAACTTTCCTCACGACATTTTCCTCATTCCTTCGCATCACATGCCCGTACCACACAACTTCTCAGAAACCGGCGCCACTTTCAGACTTCCTCTTGTGTATATAAACGCGATAATATTGATACATTTTACGTGAACAGCTTCTAGGTACATTTTACATATTGGAGGTAACATTTCACGTACAAAGATAAATGGGTTGGGCTCTGGAGTTACGGATGCAAAAAACAGCGAAGTGATGATAAATTCGATGTGACAGCTGTATACCCTCAAATGTAAGGTGTTTCGAATACTTAAGACTATTATTTACTTTTTCATTTGTTTGTAATACGAAGGGACAAGGTGATACCTCCCTACCTCCTTGCCCGAATTTGCTCGTTTCCCAAGTGGCTAAGTGCCCGATGGGGAACTAAATTAAATTAGTGGTGAAACATTAAAGTTAAAATGTTTATGAAGAAACTCCCTTTTGAATGTTGTAGCTAGCACATTATGGTAAACAAAAGTATTATGGAACGAATGCTTGTTTTCACAAACACTGGACTATATCCAAAAATGCCTTAATAAAAGCGCACTATTAGATTGTGTAGCATAGTGCTGAAGAAAACGGGAATTAATGTTATCTGCCTGCAAAATTGTTTATTACCGACCAATATTGTTCATAAAGGCTCACGACAATATTATTTCGTAAGAAGTTAACGCCTAATGTAATCACTTTTTTGTTCGCAATTTATTATTATACTAGCGACCCGCCCCGGCTTCGCACGGGTGCAATGTAGGTACTAATGTTTTCTCTACTATAATATGCATGTACTATACATTTAAACCTTCCTCTTGAATCACTCTATTAATAAAAAACCGCATCAAAATCCGTTGCTGAGTTTTAAAGATCTAAAGCGGGAAGCGACTTTGTTTTATACTACGTAGTGATAGTGATTTATTTACATCATGAGTTTTTTTGTCGAGTAAAACTACTAAAGTAGGTACTACACAGCAAATAGAATCCAAATTGACATGTTCCCGTGTTCCTTGCGGGAACACGTGAGCCGATGGCAATACAAGTTTGTTCCTCAACTTATACCCAAGTTTATAATAAAATTTCAGCTGTTTCAAGTTATAACGGAATTTATAACTGAATAGACCTTCGATAAGATGGGGTGTTGCTTCATGAGGCGATGGTATTTCTGGATGTATATTCGTTCGTGTTCTAATCGTATTGATAGAATTGATATACCAAGCAAATCTGATATAAGAAGAAACACCAAGAAAACTGTAGGATGATGTTGAGATATTTTACGTTTGAATTAATCAAAGTAATTAGACCAAAGCAGTCTACACCTGCAAAGATGCCTTCCAAATAAGTCACAAGGCTAGATTCCTGCAGTGTTTGTATTTTAACTGAGCAGATGGATTTTCCAAACATTCATGAAGGATTACGAGTTTCCCTCAAACCCTTCTGTTTGTGATAGAATGTGGTGTTACACTATTGAGGTGCTTGTCAATCTCATGCATCTATAATGGGTGAAATATACCCTTAACGAAGTCGAAAGGTTATCCCCGTCAATGTGATTTTTTTTTGTTCTAGACCGTACCTATAAATACTGGAGATGAATTTAATGGGGGTTTAATAAACTTCCAACTCTTGCAAAAGTTTTTTTTTAATACTTACTAATACTATAATGACACTGAACCGGATCGATAAATAGTCTAGCTAGAAGTGACGCCCTAATCCAAAATTCTATTCAAAACAACCAACAAGATTTATAAAATATTATGCCAAAACCTACTGACCCAATTCCTCAACGAAACTAACACACGAAAGAATATCCCTAATCGTATTCTCGTATAAATGTAGTTCTTCTCAGTCTTGTAGTCCTCGACAAAGATTTCTTTTGTTACTCGCATTCGGTCCAGTGACCACATAGAAAGTGCGCGAGGTAAATGGCCATTTTCTGCCAAGTTGAACAAAGCCTCGGGTGCAAAATGCTTGTATTCTCGCAACGGTTCGCTCTATCGTGAATTATATTATATATTATCTTGTTTAGCAATGCCGTGTTTACTAGTAATGCTTTTTGAAATGTCGTTGATGTTGTTTATGTTTTATTTGTTTTCAGAAAAGGGTTAAAATTAAAAACTGACATATTTTACTAGAGTTCCATAAACCAAGTTATAAAACGGCTGTTTTTTCTTATTATTTTATGATAGGTATACTTATAGTATGTGTATATCTACCTAAAAATGGTTAAGCTGTACACCAAAACACAGCCAAACCATTCAAAAAATATTCTTTCTTTGTCCAAATTCAGGACACTCGAAAAAATATAACAAAGAAAATCCGCTAATGCAGACCATTCAAATACCAGGACAGCAGAAAATTAAACAGGTCTCAAGCCTCCTTGATATCACGTCAAAAAGTTAAGTGCTTCTCGCGTTTCGCGACAAATCGTTGAGTTGGCATAAATCATCCCTACTATGTCATGTTTTCCTAGTACTTTATAAGCTGAGTAACTGGAACAATTTGATGATACAGTTTGGATTGTCGCCAAATTCTGTTGTTCTATGTGTTGAATTTTGTTTCTGAAGGAATTGATTGTATCTTGGGGAGTTAGAAACTTCCTGTTTATTGTTTTGTTCACACGATTCTGTTGTGAGCCGACTAAGTTACTTTTTTTGTTTGATCGGCGAACGAAAGAAAAGTAAATAAAGAGAAACAGAATAACTTTGCTTCTAAGTAGGCTTAGGAGACTTACCAGTTGGTAAGAATATTCAGTAAGATGCCGCCTTATGTAAAAGCATACCGTCATCAATATCGTACCTATATAACGTTAGAATATCCGACAAAAAATCCGAATCATCAAATGTTAAATTCCGTAGACAACTGGTCGATTTCTTAATTCAGGGAAACAGCTCTAGCTTAGAGTAGATTTTGTCATTCCAATCCATTTTGCTCACTGATACATATTGTATTATTTAATATTGAATGAACCTCTAGAAGTTTTTGTCTATATTCTGGAATCTATCAAAATAGAGGGCTGCGACTTGCGACCCAACCACTGGATATTGCTTTCAGAACAAAGGCTGTCTCAATTTATAATAACCAGTTACCAATGGCATTGTTAAATAATTAATCTACTATTTAGGTTAGGTATTATCAGCAAATAATAGCTCGTATAAAATAATAAAACCGTTTACTGATATTATTATTGTTTGTAAAATTATATCCTTGCAGCTCCACCTAACGCAATTTCCCGGAACTAAACGAAAGCGCCATCTAGTAATACTACTCTGTATTACAATGAGAGGAGGAAACTGAAAATTGAAGAAGGTCTGCGTGAGTTCACGATACTGAACAAGAACATGTTATAATAGCAGTGACGCGTCCTTCCCATAGATGGCGCTGATACTAATTTCCGTATTTAACTTAAAGCACTGAAAAATAATAAATACTTGGAACTATGTATGTAGAATCTCAGTTGCGGCCAAACTCAAGCCTATTTACCATTAAAAAGAAAGATGAACGAATGGGAAACATCTGTTGTTATTTTCACCTGCCAAAGATGAGAAATGAAACCTTAAGTACCTTCTTAAGTCTGTGAGACCCTTAAATATGACCACAGTTTTCCGGTACACGCTGTATATTTTCTAGGGCCTGGTTGAGAACCATTCGAGCTGTTGTCAATGAAAAGATTGTTGGATGGTTTGAACAGAGGCGTACCTATATTTATCAGTTATGCTTGAGTCCAAGTACCTAAATTAACAGTCCCAAAAATATCATTCAGACATTTTAACCAGTGCTATTTTCACTTCAGAAGAAAAATTCAACATTTTATGCTGGTGATTGAAAACTCTTTCACAAGCTCCAATGCCTGTCAAAGAACATTTTATCCTGATTACGTATTAGTTCCACATAGTTAACCCACAAAACTTAGTTCCTCAGTAACAGTTGTATCGGCCATACGTTCAGAATTACAATTTACTTATCGCTAAATCATTGTAGACGTCAAAAGTTCACCTAATTTATTAGATGCTAGAATTATAACTGTATCTAACAAACTGGGTAATAGTTTCGAATGAATACTGAAGTATGTTTTAGTTTCAGGGAAGAGTTTAATCGATTGTCGGAAAATAGATTGTAACTGGAAGGTTATTGAATTACTTATTCTTTTTTTTTGTTATCAATGTCGTGGTCAGACTCTTAGGATTGATCGCTTCATGATATGCTTGAACATTTTCATGAAATGGTTGTATTTCGTGGAATAGAACTGCACCCGCTAGCTACATCATATGGTCTGGCCGAATCAATGAATACTTCGCGTTGATTTTTGAGATGGGGCAGTAAGGACTCGTCTACTTCAACCATTGTAGCTACATAATTATATGGAAATGTCTTTATGTCCCTTAAATTTTGAAGCAAATCTATTTAGGTAACATTTAACATGGTGGCTTTACTCTGAAATATTATGTATATTCTTTTAAAAAGACTTAATCAAAAAACTTTTTTGCAAAAAAAAACCGACTTCCAAAAAAAAAAACACAGAAAAAGTGGAAAATAACTTTACTTTCGGAAGTCGGTGACTATTGTTTGTTTCATTGACTTTTTGCCACCGACTTCCGAAAGTAAAGTTATTTTCCACTTTTTCTGTGTTTTTTTTTTGGAAGTCGGTTTTTTTTTTGCAAAAAAGTTTTTATTTTACCCTTTTTAGTTATCGTATCACACACGAATCCTTGTCAAGTATCAATTTCGCAATTTCTTGTACTTGGATGAAATTTTTTCCAGCTATTTTGATTTCAAAACCAAACTGCTGTACCGATTTTGATGAAATTTCTATGGGACCAATCGGGAAGTAGATCCATTCAGATAAAAGAAGAATTTTTCAAATCGGTTCATAAATGACGGAGATATGAGGTAACAAACACAAAAAAAAAAAAAAAAAAAAAAACATACAACCGAATTGAGAACCTCCTCCTTTTTTTGAAGTCGGTTAAAAATGAAACATGAGTATTGACGGTTTTCCAGCTTACTTAGCAATTTTAACTATGTTGTGTTTATATCTGTTTGCTCAATGACAGTCCTCAATTAGTCACTGGTGTATTAGAACGGACCGAGACTAGAAATTAAGTCCAAAGCTTTACCTATTACTACAACAATTTTTAACAAGACTAACATATAAGCTTTGCGGTACACCTCAACCAACTTATCTGTGCAGCTGGGAAAAAACAGAACTAAAATAAATTGCAAATTTTCTTGACAAGCAACACCTTGGACTGCACACTTAAAGCGTAAACTCTATCAGCCATGCTCTATCTAACACATTTTTGAATATCCACTGTCAATGTCACGTCTCTTGGTGACTGAGATTGTTTTCCCAGAAATATATGATGAGTTACTATCTGTACTATCTTAGGGTTAAATTCTTCGATCCCCGGCCACCATAAGGAGGGGCCTGCGGGCGGCGAACTGAGGGCTGAGTTGTCGCCCGACCAGGCTCAAAGAATTAGCGCGCAGTGGTTCCTGCGCGCTTTCATGGAGAACGTGCGGTCACTAAATAGGCCGCACTTGGTGATGGGGCCCGCCTGGAATGGCGTGCTGATACCAGTCGGGGGTGCGCGCGAATGTATCTCCCGGGCCCCCGACACATGGTATTAGTAGGCACAGTGGGTTTTTAGTCGGTTAGAATCCGACATAAACCTCCGTTGGCCCCAGAAGGAGGGTACCCAGTCAAAAAAAAAAGGGTTAAATTCTACAGAACTACAAAGTTCAACCTCGTCTTCAATATTATTATAAACGAACTTCAAGCAAACGTTCTGCGGTTTTTGCTCATCTAAAAGTTTATGTAGACTCTCGATGTTTCTGCCAGCCGTATCGATAGTTCTGAGGTTTATGTTAAACTCTGTTTTAATGGAGGTCTCGGCTATGCTGGGGCTTGTATTGATTGATTTTGAAGAGGTGTTTGCTTATACTTTCAAGCTGGACTAATAATTTGTTGATCTCGGTAGGTAGGACTGACATTTTCTTCCTTTGTTTGCTTTATGGGCTTCTAAATAGGCCCGTATTAATAAACGTTCCTCAACGACGTACTCAAGTGCACAAGAAGCGATTAAAATCATTGAACTGCTGATAAAATAAGATGAGCAATTAAAATTCTCGGCACAACTACATAATAATGAGTATTTTTACAAAATTTCGAAGATTTATTTGGCATTTTTTACTAGCAAATACCACTCTAATTTAACTTTTCCTTAATCCTTAATCTACGGTATTATCAAAATGAAATACAAAAAAACTTTTTTGCAAAAAAAAACCGACTTCCAAAAAAAAACACAAAAAAAGTGGAAAATAACTTTACTTTCGGAAGTCGGTGACTATTGTTTGTTTCATTGACTTTTTTGCCACCGACTTCCGAAAGTAAAGTTATTTTCCACTTTTTTTGTGTTTTTTTTTGGAAGTCGGTTTTTTTTTGCAAAAAAGTTTTTATTTTACCCTTTTTAGTTATCGTATCACACACAAATCCTTGTCAAGTATCAATTTCGCAATTTCTTTTACTTGGATGACATTTTTTCCAGCTATTTTGATTTCAAAACCAAACTGCTGAACCGATTTTGATGAAATTTCTATGGGACCAATCGGGAAGTAGATCCATCCAGATAAAAGAAGAATTTTTCAAATCGGTTCATAAATGACGGAGATATGAGGTAACAAACACAAAAAAAAAAAAAAAAAAAACATACAACCGAATTGAGAACCTCCTCCTTTTTTTGAAGTCGGTTAAAAAACAATTTCGATGGTTTTTTTACCATTAAAGACCGAGTTTGAAATTGAAATTTAGACACAATTCTGCAATGCAAGTTTAATTCGACTCCGCGAGACAGACGAAATCAACTGCAACCGAAAATACACGGCCCCCACACGGTCAGGGGTGGCGGGTTGGTCAAGGTCTGCTGGTGAAAATAGACAAGCTAATGAAACAACCACTTCGGAAGCGACAATGGACTGATTTCAAGGGCTTTAATGTTTTAGTTCGGTTTGATTTACTGTTTAGTTTACTGAGACTTTAAAAATAGCTTTGGTCACACAAGTTACAGGTAAGTCTATATGGGGTGACCAAAGATTATGAATTTCTTCACCCTTACTGTTCCAAAGTGAAAAGGAAGCCCAGCACGAAAACTTGATAACTGAGTAGGTGGGTCATAGGGCCCACTTTCAGATTTTAAAAAAGCACAAAACCTAACAACGGGATGTTCAGCAATATTGATTTTCATCTCATCGCATGGAGTCTGAACCGAAACCTTAAACTTAAACGGACAACTATGACGATGGAATTTTGATTATTTCACTAAATATGACGAATCTGAAAATTTGGGTAGTTTTTTTTTTGGTAGTTTGTTTTCCGCATGAATAAGGATAACGTTTCCTGACCCATTTGTTTACATGAAAAACTTGGATTGGAGTTTAAACCGTCCCAGTATTGAACTGTAGCCATAACAGACCCCTGTTCAATGTCAACGCCGAATATAGAACAGCCCAGACATTGGGAGCAAAGCATTCGGGGTCACTCTGATCAGCACTGAAGGTTGAGCTAGCTAACCTTCTAGTTTGAACAAGGTATTGTTTGACTACTGAAGTAGGAGATAGCTTTGTTAACCACGATACTTGTTTAGATATGTATTTTCTCGACGGTGAAATGAAGACCGTTTGTCAATCAATTCCAACATCAATGATTGCTAAGTACGCAAAAAATCGCTCCTGAAAAATAAATGGTTACTGGCACAGCTGATAAGCTCACTAAGCCTGCATGTTGGATTAAGTACAACCCACTCCCTACCACAGAGATTACGCCAGTGTCCCAGCAATATGAACATTTAAAACTTTTGGTGTAGAGTATGTACCGTTCCATTACCAAACTGCAGCCACAACAGACCCCTGCTCAATGTCGACGCCGGATATAGAATGGCCCAGACATTGGGAACGGTGCATCAGGGTCACTTTGATCAGCACTGAAGGTCGAACTGACTAACCTTCTAGTTTAAATGAGGTATTGTTTGATTAGTAGGATATAGCTTTTGCCTTTGGATTCACTTGGTTCGTTTATTTTCTAATGCAAAACCTAATTACCTACGAGTTGAATTTTCATCTATGTGACTAATTTAGAGTGGCATCCACAAGCGTGATTGAAAGAAGCAAATAATTATAATTTGTCATTACAACAACAAAAAGGACAATTTTCTAGTACATTTTAAAATAATCACTGAAATCTTGCACAAACGGTACTAAAGGATAATGTATGAGCTGCTGCTTTTAAATAAAAACAACCAAACAAATAAACGATTTTTGCTACCAATCATGTACACGGAACATTCCTCTCACAGCGACACTAAAATTAATAATGGAGATGATAAAAATAGAAACGAAATCTTCTATCCTTACCCCGAAGGAAACAGTAAGCCTAAACTTCGAAAATGCCATCAGGTAATCAGCCAAACGTAACATTTCCAAAGCTAATAATGATGCTGACAGCTTTTTCGAGCTTTCTTGACGCGGCAATTTACTCGTTGCCACTGCGAATTCTGATTTACGGGGTTTTTACCGTAGTGATACTGAATTGTCCTTAAAGGTTGGTGATAAGTATTTTCTAGGGAATGTAATATCACAAATAAATAAAATACTTTGCTATTTGAAAGCATTTAAACACGGTAAATGGACGTTGCTCAGTTACATGAAAATGATTAGGTATGCAGGCAGGTAGGCAGTACCTTTAGACACAATGCCTGACAGTTGCAACTACAACACACTTTAACAGCTCATTCACACGGCTTCCGTCATTAACGATCCGTCATGACGGATGGACGTCCACATTGAATTATAGAATCGTGTTTTACCACGATCCGGCAAAAAAAAAAACAAATTGGTGTTCACATTAGTTTCGTGATTTTTCGGGAGCGAGCGCATCAGCGAATTCATCACAAAAAAAATCACGATCCGTTTTTTTTGGCGTACCTGATTTTTAAAAGACGTTTCGTGATTAAGGACTTGTCCGTCATTTTTCACAATTCGTGATGCGTATGAAAACGGGAATTTAAAAAGCATTGCCGCTGTCAAAAAAATTGATGGATCGTGAAAAAAGTCGATTCGTCAAAAAGCACGGATCGTCGTCGTGTGAATGGGCTATTAAATAGAACTAGTATCTAATAAATTTTAATAGAATTTGGAAATACTTTCCAATCCCTCACATCAAATGCCTAAAATTCCTCAACAAATACGAACAAAATTACACAACACAAAACCAATAAAATGTGTGTAGATGTAGAACGACGAACCCCCAAACTGATACTTTCAGTATATGTATGTCGATACCGGATACTAAACTAAGAACGCAAAGTTAAATTAATTCGCAGAATCGTTATTACTAGCTCGTTGGTCTAGTATCCGCAAACGATACTGCTGAGTTTGACGTCCTGGGTTGGATTTCCAAGTCGGGCAAAGTGTTATTAAGTTTTCCTCTCAGGAATTTCTTTAGAAGTAGCACCCACAAAGTCTGTGTTTCTGCAAGGTGGGTGGCAGACTCGCCCCCTATGGTTCTTTTAACTGTGCAATTTCTTGGATTTGTCTGGTTTGTTGTAGAGGTCGTTTTTTTCAAATAAATATAAATATGGGCCTTAAATATAACTAGTGAAATGTGGGTGTACTATTAGGTACACCTCTGCCTAACCTACATTTATTACAGGCGTGATGTTATGTGTGATATTAAATGCTGAACGTAGACAAAGTTAAATTAATTCGCAATCGTTATTACCGAGAGGAGCGGTAACTGTGATTAATCGATTGTGGTAAGCATTCGTACCGAGTTGTTATTCGATGTGGGTTTAAAACTTAACTTACATAATTATGTGCTCTGTAAATGAACGAAAGTGAACTTTGTGGTAAACCGAGATCCAGCTGCTGAACCCACTCCTGCACTCAAATGATGATCCAGAATGTTATTTAAAAGCGTTTTCCTTCTAGAGTGTGGGTTGTTGGTTAAACCTTCGTACCGTACTGTGTAATTTATTTCATAACCAAAAATGGCCAGCATGTCGAAGCACTTTTAATAGTTCGATGAATCAACCACATCCAATCGAAGACATGTGGCATCTACCAACTTGCACTGGGCCCATGTGGTGGATACCAGCTCACTCCCTCTCGCAGAGAGAGAGGAGGCCAGTGTCCCAGTTGTACGTAACAGCCCGTTCACACGACCACGACCCGTCTTTTTTGGCGTATCGTCTATTTTCACGATCCGTCATTTTTATTGACGGCGGCAATGCTTTTTAAATACCCCTGTTCACACGCATCACAAATCGTGAAAAATGACGGACAAGTCTTAAATCACCTATCGTCTCTTTAAAATCTATCTCTATCTCGCACACACACTACACAACACACTACACCTTCGTCATCACACTCACACTTCACACACTAACAAACACACACACACAAACGCATGGTTATTTTAATTTAATTTTGTTTTATTATTACTTTTTTTGTGTTATTCTTTTCTTACAATAGTTCTACATGTATCTTACAATTGTAATAATTTAAATCTCGGTGAGGGGGGCCAGGAGTCCATAGCACAGGGTATTCTAGTTTGGATTCCTGATTCCCACAAACCTTTGTACCTCCAATATTTGTAACACCTGTATATTGTAATTGTACTTTGTGGGAGAAAAATAAATCTTTATTAGTATTATTATAAATAAATCTTTTTTATAAAAAATCAGGTACGTCAAAAAACACGGCTCGTGATTTTTTTGTGACGGATTTGCTGATGCGTTCGCTCCCAAAAAATTACGGAACTAATGTGAACAACAATTCTTTTGTTTTGCCGGATCGTGATAAAACACGATTCCATATGCAATGTGAACGTCCATCCGTCATGACGTATCGTGTTTTATGATTATGACGGATCGTCAATGACGGAAGCCGTGAGAATGAGCTGTTACACTAAACGCCGATCGTGCTACACTTACACTAAACAAAAGAGAATAGTAATACCTTATTTTATTCTTCTTTTTTGATTTCTATTACCTTTCCTGTAACTAATTCTGTGCTACATACACAATTTGTTATCCGTCTGTGAGAGCTGTCGGTTTTCCTATTGATAAATAAATGATTGTGTATACAGATTTAAAAAAAGTTGTCCTTGTGTTTGTTCGGCTTGTTGGCATAATATCTTATTTTCTTCGGCAAGATTAGAAAATTCAACAGTGCGCTTTTAATTATGCATAGTGAAAATGGGCATAAATCGTTTCGTTTCTAATTGTTTACTTACACTTTCAATAATAATATAAGGAGCTTTACTAAGAATCACTCAAATATGGAACTCTTTTTGTCGCCAACCAAAACGGCTCAAACTTTCGTTAGTAATATCTTTACTCATAAGGCAGTCGGGGAAAAATAATTAACTTTTGTAGAGTAATCCCGAAAAAGGTAATATCTATTTCGGTATTTTGGAATATTCCCGAAACTACCGAAGGAACTGGATGACTGAACAAGAAATTATTATGTTTTCTTATTCTTGTTCCATTCAGTATTTCTTTCGGGTATTAAACATAAGGTTGTACGAAACCCTTTTACTTATGTATGGTCATGTTATTCTAGTTCAGCTACCTTTTTGTTATATTTATCGTAAAGTTTCACACAAATTCCCAAAGACTTTCAGTGATTATTGTAGAACTTGGTATAGTAGATTTCAATTTAACTCGTAGTTTGCTAAACGCAAGAGAATGCGGTTCAAAGGGAGTCTCATTAAAATGTCTGTAAGAAAGCTTCTAGGAAATAAAAGAAATCTACCTCCTTGGTGTGAAGCACTACTGCTGGTCTTGTGTTCGATTCCGATTCCCAAGAGTGAAGGAAACTGATGAAAGGAAAGTGATTATGGATCCTTTCATCAGGAATTACTCAGAGCCGAAAGTTCGGATTTGTGCCCGGTTGATGGTAGTAGGCTCGCTGCCTATTACAACACATATCGAAATGTGAGTCTACTGTAGATACCTAATTGCCTTGCCCTTTGGAGATTACAAGCATAATGATAAAAGAAAATTATGAAAAGTGACAATTTGATAACAAAATCTCACGTAGAGAGAGAGATTATTTTTTAATGACATTCTTCAGACTTTTCTACACCAAACACTATGGAAAACAATTGAAGCAGTGCTTCGGATAAAAGACAATGACATTTATTAGAATAAAACAAAACGTTTTCTTTGTTTTCTCGCTTTCAATAAAAGGAATGTCACCTTTTTGTGGGAGCAAGCAACGCGACGCGACGCTCGAAAAAATATTCTAACACAATGGCTGTGTTTTCTATAGAGATGGAAAAAATAAAACGAATTTAAAAGTATTATGGCTATAACTCCTGTTAATATCATCTTTTGCATATTTGCAGACTCCGTAATGTGATTTTGTTGGCACGGTTAAAAATGAGTTACGCTTTCATGACTCGATGAGTTTTATTTCATTGCAATTTTATTTTTCTGGTCTTGGAAACGTTTGGGTTTTTTTAACAATTCGGTGTAATGACCTATTTGTAATATCTTGCGAAGTAATCATTGCTTATGTTTCTTTGACTTTTGCCCTGCAGTTGAACTGCCGAATAGCCGGTTATGGTTGTTTTTATTTTGTGTTATTTTAAAATACATTAGCTTTTGTTGTTGTCATCTTGAAGTTGATCAAACCAACACCTAATCTATAATGTTAAGACCCGAAGATACAGAAGGACTCTCCCTATTAAGTTAAGTAAATAAACACTAAAGAAAAAATAAAACATTCCGATGAAACCAAATCATTGCTCAATTTTAATCACAATTCCATAATATCACAAGATCTTTTCAACAGGACACTTTAGGTACTTTGAAACACGACTGCCGCCGTTTTGATAAAGACCATTTCCTTCGCCGTCTTTAGAATCATAAATCATCTTATGTTAAAGTCTGTCGATATCAAAAGATATATTAGAAAAGAAAGCTTTGCGAATGTACGGGATATCTTGAAAAGAAATGCGGTGCTGTGGATTACCTGCAACAAAAGAAATCTTGGTTAAAATATTATTATTTAAAAGTAGGTTAGGTTACTTTGAATTTTTTCAAGTTATTTTGGCTCGTTTACACCACTACTCATTAAATATTTTTAACATTAAATATAAGTCACTGTCAACTTCTAAAGATTGATAAAAACAGAACGATGTTTTAAAACGTTTAGAGCTAAACGCATTTACCGTTTTGTGGTAGAAGCGGGCCTTAATTAGGATGCCGTAATAATTAAAAATATATAAGTAGGTATTGGTAATGTATATTAAATTATACTATTTAGTTTGTTCAGACATAACCGCATAATATACACGTAGAACATTATACTTTTATGAAAACCTCAAAAAAGTGCAACGTACGTAGAAAAAGAGATTTAAAATCCCTACCGAATCTCATAATATGACGCCCTAGTTCACATTTAGCTTAACGAACTCCTGAAATCTCGTTAAATAACTTCTCCAACGGAGTCCTACTAAAATCCACCGTATTTTTTACTTGCTCGGGGATATTAAAAGGGATGAAATAAGAAGTGCATACCGTACGTCATTAAAATAATACTGGAGAGAGAAATTCCTTTACCGCTGCAGCGTGTAGTGCTCTCCCGTCGTTCAAGTAAAGTTAAGTTAACCTGGGGGTCTGCTCTCTACGTCAACGAAGATACGGGCCCGTTCGAAAGTAGATCGAAACTTCTAAATGAACGCTACGCCCTATTGTTTTAGGATTCATGAGTTTTGAAAATATATCGGGAGTAGGGACAACTGTCCAATCGTGGTGTCATGCGTTTTATTTCGGGTACCTTACTAATTGTATGACCGTAATTGATACAGAGTAGGAAACGCCCGTTACTTCGGCCGAAACTACGGGTTTCGTGCTTAGAGAGTAGACCTCCTGTACTGAGCATGATATTTTGTGTACTTAAATGGTTGGGTTAAAAAATAATTCGTATCAATAAAACGATCGATCGCCCGGATACGCGATCGTCGCGTTCATAACGTCATTCATTTGTTTGTAGGTACCGAAAGGTATGTTCGGACGACAATTCCTTTGTTTAGTACGCGTACATCTAGTGCTATCCGAAATCACTCTTTTTTTAAACGTCAAAACTTGCAAAGTCATATTAATTTAGCTAACTCGCTCGCCCTTGTACACTATAAATCACCTTATATGCAATGGTCGTTGTTAAATACCAGGAATTTTTCAGTAGTAGTCATGGAGTCTGGATTTGTACCCGGTTGATGGCAATATGCTCGCCCCTTATAATAAAGCCGGCGAAATGTAGTTAGTATAAGGTACACCTCTGCCTAACCCTTCGAGTTTTATGGGCGTGATGTTATGGTGTTACCCATCAAACAGACCACATACACCACTAAAGCAGTAGAGACCCCTGGTTAATGGTTTGTGCGAAGCCTTTGAGTGATCTAGTTGGGTAGGATTTAAGTAAGTTGTGGGAAAGTTTCACTGTATGGTTATGAGCGAATAATATCCCGCCCAAAAAGCCTCACTGCTCGACTTTGTAACAGGTATGTGCCTTTGAAAATACCACGGAAGTAGATACTGAAATCGTTTAAACCAATAAATACCTAGATAAAATTTGAAGGTCTGAAGTTTTTTATTTAATTTAAACGTCCATCACGACTATTTAAGTTCCACTAAAATGTGTCCATAAGGATTATAGAACTTAATGTGCAGTAGCAGATCAGAAACATAATTACATTTATGATTCAGCAGAATCTGTTATTGAGCCCAAATTATATTGGAAACCTTTTGTTATTCAAATTCTTCCTTGTGCTTTATTTTACTGTATTTCCTTTCCACGCCACATCCAATTTAGCACAAATTCCTCAAGTGGTTCGCGAAACAATTGAGTTTCCGTTACAATAGTCCAATTAAAATCGTTTGCATCAGAGTATTCAACAAGATAAAGTGCATACACTGTAACTTATTGTGAGCAGCGCTGCACTGAGATAATTATGATGCAAGCAATCTCCGTCCCTGGCAGGAATGAAGGCCCTTACACTCTAGCGTTTCCTTGGCAATTTCCTGGCAAGTCGAGAGCAGTGGTGGGCTAGTAGTAACGACCCCGATTAACGAGTGTGGGTCGTTGGTTCGAACCTTAGCAGACACATTAATTTGTGTAAATTATTTTATGACCAGTGCGATGGAAAATATTGTGAGGTAACCGGCATGTCTTAGAACCTCACATCAGACATCTACCAACAAGCATTGTGCTCAAGTGGTGGACAACAGTGGGAACATTATTGGCTGATTATGCTCACCGCGCTTGCTGAGCAGAGGCCCAGTGTGGCTTCGGTGCTTTACAGTCAACTATACGGTACGGTTGGTTACAATCTGAAACTGATCAAGTCAATCCTCATTTCACAGTAAGTGTGTTTTAAGGCTGGTTTCCACAGGACAAGTGTTACTTTTAACTGACGTGCAATTGGCGGTCCTATTCGTGCATATGGTGAGCAAACCTAGCCAAGGTACCGCTTATGTGTAAGGTCCCTACGTCGGGTGGGGAAAGGAGGCGAGGGTAGAAGTCAAGAGGGTGCAATTTTGCCTCCAACTAGTAAGCAGTCAACAACCTCTTTGTCAATGTACAATCTCTGGTAATTAGGGCTTCAATTGTTCTCAGAGAGCTCTGTTGAATAATTTTGCAGGTGAGTTTGAGTTATCGACCGGGTTTCATGCTAATTGCATTATGGTGACGTCATATTTGATTTCAAAATGGTGATAAAACTGACAAGGATCCCAAATATTTTTGATTCGATCGTTGTTTTTGGTTAAAGCTTTTAAAACTTGTTGATACAAGAAAACTTTCCATGAAAAGGGATTCATCAACTATCTAAAGTATGAAATAATGAATCATTCCTTCTATGTCGATTCCGTCTACGTTAATTCGTGAAACAAATAACATCAGTTTTAAAAGAATATATCACTTTTCGTGTTTATTTGTATGACTGCCTAGTTCTAAACTGCAGAGTGGATTTGAATGCGATTTTTAGGATTAGAAAATTAATTCTACACCTGCTTTTGCCCTCGGTTTTGCATTCGTGTTGGTTAAAAATTATCTCATGAGAACAGACCACCAGAATAAAAAGTATTCTCTGTCCTAACCCAGGTCTGCCGACCTAATCTACCCTGTATGCCAGATTCTAGACATTAAGACATGAAATGTAAGTATGGATTAACCGTATTATAGTTATAATAATATTTAACTTAGATACAGCACGAAAAGTCAATGTTTTCTTATATAACTATATTATGAGCAGGGAAGAGTCGCTAGTCTAAACAAAAGTAAGACTTTATGTATCATGACACGGGTATTCGTATTTTTCGCCGTTATATACTTCTTCATCTGGTGCGTCTCCAATTACTGAAGGCTGGCCATTAATTCCGAATATGTCTCCTTGTCTTTCGCGAGCACTCGTGACTCCGGTCTATACACGAATGTTACATACACTATTTCACATAGTATTTGAAATTACGTGTAAACTTTAACGTATAATTCGACGTAAAATCTAGGATTATCCTCTGAGAAACTTGCATATAAAAAGGAAGACCATCATTAACCAGTTTGCATACAATACCAGGTGGTCTACCATGACGCGTTAATGGAGGAATGTTTTAGTTCTATTTCGCGAGACAGCTGACTAGCGCCATCTTTCTCTCTCATTAACCCTACAGGTAAAATACATTTACGTGCCGAAGCTTCAAACAGCCCGAAGAATGACGGAGCGACGAGGCTAAAGATTATTCCAAGGAAATTGGATTTCAGAATAGCCGCGTATTAATTTTCAATTATTTTTAGCAAGGTTTTCAAAGTGACAAATATAAGTCGAAGGACAGGCGATGTGACGGGTTTTCACGATTTCTTGCCATTTGATTTGAAATCAAATATAAATAATGAAACAGTATTATAATGCTTATTTACCAGTTTTCTTTGCTTGTTATAATTTTACCACAGAGGTACATTCAGGGAAATAAATTGTTTATCAAATTGATACAAAAAGAGAATTTGTCGTGTTATAGCTATTTCATACAAATGGCAAAAAAGGATTGTGGCCTTGTAAAATAAATTTCAAGCGTCTTCAATTTACTTCAAGAGCCTTTCTCAGTCCTAAATAACCAGAAATCCACACCATTAACACCATGAATCATAACAGAACCAATTTTCACTTGAGTCCCAAAATCAATTCACGATTTCTACAACCATACCGTACCTTTTACTTGGTCTAATACCTTCTATACCCGTGTGGCCGTGAGTACCAAACTTGGTAATCATCAATCATAGCCGTCTAACTCCGGTAAGAGTTGATCCATCAGCTTTTAAGGGATCCTCTTTAGGTGGCGTATACTGTCTTACAGGCTTTTAGTTGAATGTGTGGTAATGTTTGGATCTATGATAGACTGGCTTTTGATAATAGAATGGTCGCAAATCATCACACGAATATGTCTTGTCTTTTTTTTTTTAAATATAGTCTTTGACATTCGGGGATACTGTAACTTCTCATTGGTGAAAGAATTTTGGGAATCGGATCAGTAGTTCCGAAGATTACTCCTACATCTAAACTAACTACCTCTTCATAATATTAGTACACATAGAATACGTGTAGTGAATTAGTTTCAGTTTATGTGGCTGCCCGATTTGAGTAACTTGAGCAATACACCTCGTAGCCCAGTTTTCTATCGCAGGATTTTAAAGAATTTCGTTATACCTACACGGCTTCATAATATGTTGAAAAATTGGTCTGCCTGACGAGCAAAACCGCAGTGAATGTTGTTGAAATTGGGAATGTGAGTGTTATTCGCTTGCACCGTTGGTTTGTTGTGGATGAGTTTGCAAACTACTTGGGTTTAAAAAATCATCCCCAACGATCGAACCGAAAAGCACCAAAGTATGGAAAATATTGGATTGGTTCTCTAAAAACTTTGTAAAGTTAACACTACAGACTTCTCTCGCATCAGAACAGTTCATAGTTTATGAACCTCAGAATTTGGTAGCGTAGTCTACTATCCTATGACTTGGAATCGTTGCCTACTCGTGTAAAATGACATTCTATAAATTTAAGAATATAGGATATTTTATGTAAATAAAATAATTAATAATAATTATAATTTATGTTAATGAATATTTTAAATTTTATTTTGTCTATGTTTCAATAACTTATGTATATAAAGGTCTTTGAATTATTTGGCCTGCCTAACTTCCGCCATTTTACTTTATTTTCAAAATAACGGCCACGCATAAAACCTGTATCAATCAATAGCTGGCGTCAATACAAACAAGTTTTGTATGAGATCAAATATTCAAAATTGTCACATTTACGAGTTAAGCCATCAAAGTAACAATAACGCAACAAAGTAAAAATGTGACGCTTTGGAAGATTTTGTCTCATACAATACTTGTACAAACATATAACCTAACTCAACACTCCAACTACTTCTACTTCAACTTAACTCTGTACTTGTAAACTGCCAAAGTTTATTTTAATTACTAGGAGCTTAATTTGTTAACTATATTGTGCATGTTGTGGTCTCCTATAAGTGAAGGAGCACACCTACATAATACCTTGTTGTCCAATATGTAATAACGTTTTGTGTATACCTTTGTGTGGACGTTTTGTGTGGACCAATTTTGAAGTAGAAGAAGAATTTTTCAAATCGGTTCATAAATGACGAAGATATGACGTAACAAACACAAAAAAAATACAACCGAATTGAGAACCCCCTCCTTTTTTTGAAGTCGGTTAAAAAAGCTCTAACTGAGACAATCCCTGAGGTTAGTGAACGGTAGTGGGAAGAAGGAAGTATTTTCGGCCGTCAACGGGCAAATGATGAGCTCTTGCAACACGTCTCCACAGGACCTTAGGACACAGCTTCCTCAGGCATCGTCTCAGTTGAGCATTAGGCCTGTAAATTTAGTCCTTCTTTCTTCTTTATCGTGTGGTTAGCGCCTAAACTGTTGTCAGAGTTTTTATGCCGCCCAAGGGCCTCTGACTTGGCATTTACATGCCGTCAAGAAATATCTCTCAGGCATGCTGGTTACCTATAATTTAGTCCAGGTGGCCTGTGTGGCCTGGTGACAGAGCTATACAGGATGTCTAGCGCCATCTCTTTCCCACACTGGAATAGGACTAAAACATTCCTGCATTAAGAGGTAAGGGTAGGCCACCTGGAAGCTTATACTCAACAAAGCTATTGCAATAAAACTCCAATTTCCCAGACGACAAACGTATTAAGTAACCATTAAACGTTGGCGGTAACTTGATTACTAACTTGAAACAAGTTAGCACTTGTTCGTAACGGTACCCATATCATATAGTGCTGCCGGAAATTTGTTTACCGGTTGTAAACTTAAAGGTATAGGTATACCTACACCTTTCCGCTCTACCTACTGATTAGTCAAGTTGGCAGCTTACCTTGAATTAAAGTCATGACATAACATCACGGCTGTGATTCCAAAACGGTAACTTTAACATCACACCCACAATTCGCCCGTTATGTTTACCTAAAGTCTTAATTATGTAATAGGGAGCGAATGTGTTATTTCCATTAACCGGACAAATCTACACTCAGTGGATGTTACTGAGAAATTCCTGATGAAAAAACGCAATAACACGTTGCCCGACCTGAAAATTGAAACCACAACCTCATCTTCAGCAGTCGCGTATGCGAACAGAAGAATGAGAATACTGTTAAAAAAAACGAGTGTTTTAAACCCTGCCAACTTTTATCGGTAATTTATCTAAACATGCTTTAGACATATTTCTCGACGGCATGTAAAGCCAAGTCAGAGGCCCCCGTGGGTGGCATAAAAACTCTGACACCAGGTTAGGTACTAAACACAAGAATAAAAAAGAGGATCATTAATTATGCCACTAATAGAGGCATAAAAGTATATTTTGTTATAACCCATGATCTACACTAGTCTTGTGCGTCCAGACGTTAAGACGTAGTTCTTTCACATCTAAAATATACCAGCCGACCCGCACCAGATTCGCGGTGAATCTCCATACAAACTTTCAACCCCTATTTTACCCGCTTAGGGGTTGAATTTCCCAAAATCCTTTCTTAGTAGATGCCTACGTCATAATAGCTATCCGTTTGCCAAATTTTAGCCCGATCCGTCCGATGGTTTGGGCTGTGCGAGTGTGCGTTGATAGCCAGTCATGACAAATTATTTTAAAAGTATAGAAAATTATAATTATGGATACCATAAGGTACTAAATATATTCACTCGAAGTAGACTCATCTTTATTTTAGCCTGGAATCACTCACTGCTGGTTGTAGGCCTCCTCTTTCATTTGCCCTACATCTCGGTTCTGTGCGTCCCTCATCCAAGGAGACTTTTTTATTAACAGCTAAGAGAGAAAAGTGAAAGAAATCGGCGGAGGCTTTTGTCCAGGAGTGGGACAGCTCAGGCTTACAAAACAAAAATGTCAGAACTTTAATCAATAATTTCATGTTAAAATTCCATTATATGCTAAAATTTTAAGTTAACAGTCCACGGCCCTCTAAAATGTTACTACAATAGAAGTTAAACCCCATTCAAATTACCTGGTGTGTCAAAAGTTCCACAAAATTGCACGTTTTTGATCCCTGAACCCTCGAACCGAAAATTGAATTTCCCGAGCATAACTTTATAATCCACAAGCCTCTTAACTTTGACCGCTACTCGACGTACCTTTTGGTCAAAAGTTAGGAGTACCAATTAAGTTATTTTCTTTTATACATTTTTGGTTCAAAGGGTAACGAAGAATTTTGTTGTTACATTTGGCTATAAGGAGCTCGTGGCCATACAATACCAGCCAAACAGGTCTTGGCGCTTGCCGAGGTTTGTCCCTGGATGGATGACCATCATTACATACCGAGTTTCCTCCGTGCCTTGGATAGCACGTTAAGCCGATGGTCCCGGCTGTCATTTGTAGATCTTTGACAGTCGTTACGAGTAGTCAGAAGCCGATAGTCTGACATCCAGTCTTACCAAGGGGTATTATTTTACCCAGTTACTGGGTTGAGGAGGGCCGATAGGCAGTCGCTTCATGTAAAATATTGGTACTCAGCTGTATCTTGTTGGGGTCGGCTTCCAGTCTAACCGGATACGGTTAGACTGGAAGCCGACCCCAACAAAGTTTGGGAAAAGGCTAGGCACATGATGATGATTCTTGGCTTCAAACTTCGCTTATTCTGCAAGGTTATGGACTAGGCAAATATTTAAATCATTAGATCTGCGAGAAGATATCATTCAAATGTATTTTTCAACGAAACGAAAACCGAAGCATGTTGTGTCGCGGTAGGGCCAATCGAACGATTATAATATTTAGGATTAGGGTAGGACTCAGAAACTTCAAGTAAACAGTTGTGTTAGAAATTGGGCGAGTACCCATATCATGGACTTTTGTTGAACTTTGATTAACCCGTGTGAAATTATACTCAAGTTTCCCAATGCTTAATACTTGAAGGTTTTAGGACCTTGAAGTGCTAAGTACGAGTATTAGGCAACTATAGCATTGATTAGGAGTTTGAAACCCACAGTGTTAATTAGTGTAGCGCAAAATGAAGTGAACTAATTAGCAGCCTAAAACAGTTTATATTTGTGGGCTTTGAAAATGGAAATCAGTCACCTTAGCCAGCATTTTAAATAGATATTATATTTAGTTTATATTGATACGGAGATTGATTAGTATTTTGAGGCACAGCCTAATACGACGACTCAAATATGTTGGGATACTGCTCCATTCATAAATTATTTTTAGACTGTACGGGTTTAATGATTTACCTTATCCTTGTAAAAAAATCAGGGTCCGAGACAATGTCAAACACGAATGTATCCAAAATAATAAGTAGTCATTTGACCCGAGTAGGTATTGATATTTTGTATAGGACAGCTGAATATATGTATTTGCGCGATTTAGATATTGGTCTCATGGAGAAAGTTAATGAGTTCCATGGCCTGTACACACGCAAATATGACCGCACGTTTCAAATGCATGCTGTATAATGCGCAAACGAAGAATTTATGTTTCATGTAACATAATGTATCTGGGCAGTTTCTAAATGAAATTGAAAAATATAAGAAAAAAAAAATTGAAACTTAAGCTCCTCAGGATAACTGCCAAAAGTATATGGCCTAAATCACATTAAGATGCGGACGCATGCGAAAATGGAAATTGATACGCGTTTCCATCCAAAAAAGTTATTTTCATTAGATAATTAATAGCGAATATATGTTGATAGGTATCATTTCGGCCTAATTCACAGTCAATTTAAATACCAAAAAAAAAATGTGATACGAAACACCAAGGTCAAATAAACAACAAAATCGTCAGAACTTGAGAGATGTAGGCCGCAACAATTCTGACACAAGAATACCTAGATCCATCAAACAGAATGGTCCACCCAATCTTCCAAATGAACTCCTAACAAATCCTACTCCAATTTTAGATCTCCATATAATATCATGTATACTACAATATAGTAAATCAACTAATTATGACGAAGACGAAAGAAAATGGACCTCTCAACAAGTTTATGAAGAACGAGAAAAGTTAAAAGGATTCTTTCGCCGACGATAATCAGTTCGCGAAAGCGAGGTTCGTTATCCAACACTTTTATATCAACGAGCGAGTTAGTGTTTGGTAAGTTTGAATAACCACAAGGTTTTCAGACTTGGTAAACTTTGATTAACATAGACGTCATAACATCTCACTTTTTCCTTTTGTAGAAAGAAATTCTCCCTAGAGACGGCACAACTTTGCTAGAAATAACTAGTGCGATATTTAACACATTGGCCAGTGTGCACAGTTACTAGGGAGATGACGCGGACGGTTCGCTAAGACACGTTTTCGCTCTGGGATTCGCTCCCGTTATGTACGGAAATTAGCTCACGGGTTTTAAATGTAGCCTGTGGCTCTCGGGGATAATGTAGCTTTGTCCCTACATACAAACTTACAAACAAATACCTTTTTATAATAATAAGTATAGATAATGATGACGAAAATTTCAAAATATACAGGGTGGGAGACACATTGACTCACACACGGTTACCACGTTTTAAGTACATAATTCCGAACCCAAATAGAAATTTCTCATCGGAAATTAAAAAAAAAAACAGCTGTTCCATTCATTTTGACCGTGTTACAGGTATTGCACTTTTGTGGAAAACATCAATTTTATTTTAAACAAGCTGACCGGCGCAACTTCGTCTGCGTAACATTTTTGATTAATGCACCACTCGTATTGGTCGCAGCGTGATGTTTTATAGTCTTCTTCGATAAATGAGCTATCCAGCACTAAAATAATTTTTCAATTCGAACCAGTAGTTCCTGAGATTAGCGCGTGCAACCAAACAAATAAACTCTTTAGCTTTATAATATTAGTATAGATTTCCTGTGAAAAATGTTCGCTACAAACTTAGTTCAGTATTCTAAACTTCGAAGCTTAAAACTAAAATGATACACCACATTACGTAAACATAGCTACAACAAAACTTGAGCACGCCGACACAGCGACGATGTCTAAACTTGGTTTAAAGCAATCCGCGAACGAAGAAATATGATGGGCGACGTACACGCTCAGTACCTGTAGGTAAACTTGTGTAAAGTAATCTAGATGAATCTTAAGTAGAAAACTTGTTTAAAGCCTACTAATTTTGTCTTGTTGATTTATAATATACCTACCCCTTAATATATGGCTTTACGTGGTGAAATTACAGTCTTCACACAATGTTCGAGCATAAGTTTGGCATAACTTGACTTTGTACTTAAAACGTGACAAACTATTAAATTCATGATACTGCGTGCGGTATAATAAAACTTTTTACCATATAGACAGAATAGTATCTACAATTCGCCTTTGTTGATTTGCTGTATCTGCAATTTTTCAAAATTGTACACAGCCACTATAGAACATAACATAAAATTACGCCTGAAATCCCTGAAGGGGTTGGCTGAGGTTTACCTAATAGTACACCCACATTTAGTCAGTTATCTTTCGCCATCAACCGGGCACAAATCCAGACTCCCTGGCTGCATAGAAATTCCTGATAAAAAAACCCAATAACTACTACTTATACTTCATCCTGAGGATCGTCTTCACTGGACCCCATTAACCGGACAATCTGCCTCAATTGCCTGCGGTCCAAAGTTGCCACCACCACCTGCTGAAATTTGCTTGGGGACGTAGCTTCTTAAATGAAATATTGTTCGCACCACAACACAACCAACCACGCCTACACAACTCCAAATAAAGACAATACTTCATGATCATCAACTTCATATCGAGGTATTAGTAATATTAGCAGCTCCTTAACGCACTGTATTCAATTTAAGAAACGCGAAATGCGAAAATTCCGAAGATAACTTTACTGGCTTTCCAAATTTTATCCAACTTCATTTTTTTATCGAAACATGGATTGGAAATTATTGCTAATGTACAATGATATTGACAATTTCGATCCTCGATATTCTGATATTACATAATCGAATTAACGTCAAATCCAATACCAAAACTGTTGGTAACCGAATCAGAGCGATTTCAAAGCGTACAGTCAGCTTCCGGTACTTTGTGGTATTAACTGGCCTCTGGGCTTTAACAAGTTTAACAATATTTTAGTATATGGCATATAACTATCAGCATAGGATTAGCATTTATGCAGTTGTCAATATCTATGCGTATCTAATTTTCTATCCAAATTAAAATTCGCTTTTTTTCTGAACAGTGTGCCCCGTGTTGATCTTTTAAATTACGCAATGGATTGTGATGCAGTTTCATCCATTATTACAGAGATACAGAGAATTTATTGCGGAAGGTTTAAATGGTTTAATACATTCATATTCTTCAATAATCATAATCAGTGATCGGAATAGGTACAGCTAATGTGCCTAAAGTTCAAGGAACAGAAACGAAAAGTGGAGACTTCCTTACGACATTTTTTTTTCGGAATATTTTTCCGTATGTCGGAACATTACTTAAGTACAACTAAAATGAATAAAGTAAAACAACTATCGAATTCATTTACTGTTTCTGTTTAAAAAAAAATGCACGATTTTTATTGTTTAAAAAATAAAGTAAATCTCCTTATCTTCGTTTGAACACCGTAAGTAAATGCGGAAGCTAATTTAATTTTCATACCAGCTTCTTTACCTGAATTAATAACAATAGAAAACATTTCTGCTGGCTTTTTGAGAATGTTCTCCTTGTTGTCGAAGTCAGTTAAATAGGAAAAATAATGAATTCAATTAGTTTACTGTACTGATTAATACATAACATTATTATTAAATGTACTTAACTGATTCCGAGACATTTCAGAGTTTCAGAAAAAAATATTCTGAAAAAAACTTTTAGTCGTATGGAAGTCCCCACTTTTCGTTTTTGTTCCTTGAACTTTAGGTACATTAGCTCTACCTATTCCGATCACTGATCATAATGGATAAAATCATGATACTTTGCCAGCTTTGCTTACTTTGCTTTGTGGTACAGACCGTGCGAAGTACGCGGGCTGCTAGTGTGTATTTAATATCAAAAAAGTTTTTAGTAGCACATTATTTCAACGTTACGATAATGCCAGTCAGCTATGAGGGAGTGCCTCCTAACCTCTGCGTTTAAAAACCGAATCGAAACTTCCTATGTATAGTTTGAATAAAACAGTTATTCAAAACTATATATTGCCAACACATAAAGCAGCAGTACTAACAAAACTAGGTTTTTACAGGGTTTACGAAACACAATGTTTCAGCGGTCGTTAGTACCAAAAAACTGTCACAGAGGGCGGTGATTTTTGCGTTTGTCGCCAGGCGGAGGTTATCATATCTCGTTTCAAAGTCCGTTGCTCTTATTATGCCCTGAACAAAAACTGATCAATTTTGTATGTTATGGATGATAATACAAGGTGTTGCTTTGCATCCTCGTCAAATTCAAGGAGGTAACTGTGCTAATGATTCTCGACCCGAATCAATAGTAAAATAGGTAGATATTTTTTTTATATTTTTTCTTTATATCGGAAATCGATAAGTGTACACCACCCGTATTAAAACGCGGCCCGTCTAATACTAGCCTTATAACCGCGCTGTCACACACACAAACAAACACAGACGTTTATTCGATAAACGGGTGATTCTCCTCTTTAGAAAAGGGCTTCATTCTGAAATAGTGTCAAATTAAAACAATTAAAAAAAGCAGCGTTAGTTATTATTGACCAGGTACCTTAATTTTTATTGATTATTTACGTCTTCTACGACAACCTCCTGAATTTTGACGAGGTTGCAAAACAACACCTTGTATATCTTCTTTTAGATGACAGCATCATGTTAAGTAATGTTCCAGGAACTACTAGTACTTTATTATCGATTGATAGAATACCGTTTTTTTGCTAGTCAAAGAATTCTACAAAATATTCTGTTTGTTTAGGACGATTGGAAGCTCGATTGCTGTTTGTTTTATTTAAAAGTTAATTCATAACATTTTTATTTTGGTCGGTCAGAATCAGAACAGATCTTGAGTGAAAATTATTAACCAATCAACGCTTCAACATAAATCAGTGATCGTACCTACTCATGGTTGTAGTTCAGATTAAAATTTACCTAATAGGAGCTGGTTTCTTGCACAAACCCTGCGGTTTACACCAAATATCCTGCGACAAATACACTACACTGATGTTATTTGCTTTCAAGATACCTACCTCTTCGTCTGTAAGTATTAATTTTTATACATTTTTTATCACAGGTACTGTAAAGTTTACGGTAGTGATTATACTATTATGAATAAATCCTTAATCACGTTATAAGCGCGGTCGCTGTGTCGAGACCGATAATACTAGTTTCGTTTGTATGCATGTTACATTTCGGTTTTAATTAGTGTGGTTAACAGGCACGGGCCTTCCTGTATTTTGTTTATTTCGCCAGATAGCCATTATTCAGTTATATACTGAGGCGTCTCAGTGGGCAAGCTTTTTTTGAATTGCTATACAAGGTGTTGCTTTGCATCTTCGTCAAATTCAAGGAGGTAACTATGCTAATGATTCTCGACCCGAATCAATAATAAAATGGGTAGGTAATTTTTAGAAAAAATTAAAATACCTACCGTATTTTGTTTTTTTCTTAATATCGGAAATCGATAAGTGTACACCACCCATATTAAAACTACTACTACATACTAATACTAGCCCTATAACCGCGCTTTCACACACACAATAAAACGCAGACGTTTATTCGATAAACGGGTGATTCTCTTCTTTTGAAAGGGGCTTCATTCTGAAATAGTGTCAAATTAAAACAACTAAAAAAAGCAGAGATTATTATTATTGACCAGGTACCGTAATTTATATTGATTATTTACTATGACAACCTCCTGAATTTTGACGAGGATGCAAAACTACACCGTGTATATAACGATGAACTTCAGCATCCATCATCTTCCTCTGAAAAATAGGCCTATAAACGATGAACAATCAGATAAAAACAAAGAAACTCAAATTATTATAACATTTTAAAGATACAAATTAACAAATTGAAAACGAATCGATTCAAAATATCACTTCCAATTGATGAAGTATCAAATGTCACGGACAAGAAAACAATCGTAATTAAAACAAGGTATCAAATCACGAGGTAGAGGCAAAATACTCTATAACAAACAAAATTAATAACGCTTTCTCCTTTCAAAAACTCATTTAATTACTTCCAGACAAATTGTTTGAAGAAAACGAGAACTCACAAAAAGTCTTAAATATTTTTTTCAATACTTAGGAGCTCATTAAATTAGGAGAAACGAGAGCAGAAAATTAAAATCAATTTGCTGAAAACCACTACGGAATATGTGCAAAGTCACGCAAACCGCGAAAGCAATTATTAGGGATCGTGTATGCTTGATGAAAAGGTCAGTATAAAAATGGTAAAAGGCATGACCTATTAAACGAAACGTGATGAAAAAATGTTTGATTATGGAATGGTTGTTGATTTTAGGGGTATTGGAAGGTTATTGATATGAATAGGAGCTTCTGCCAAAGTTGTGTTAAGTGATACAAGTCTGTATAACCTCTGCCAAAGTGGTGTTAACTGTCGCGGGCCAGGTGCAGCCGATTTTACCAGTATTTTACATGGAAATTCACTACATGTAAAATATACATATGCTTATCCGATGTCTGCAACCTAGTTACTATAAGACAACGAATGTAAGTAATAAAGATCCCGTAAGTTGTGAAATTTACGGAGTTTTGGCTATCCGTAATATCTGTCAAAGATCTAGGTACAAATGACAGCCGGGGTCAACGGCTTGCGTTTTTTATTCAAAGAGGGATTTTGATCCATATAGCGCCCATGGAAAACGTCGCTTCAACGCGATTGACCCATGACTCCTTACAGGTAACACCTGTCAGTTGTCAAATTATCTTCAACTAGCTTATGCCAGCGACTCCCGCTTCGCCCGCGTGGAGTTCGATGATTGACCCAGGGATCGTCCTACCGTGATGAAAAGTAGCCTATGTGCTATTCCAAACTATAATCTATCTCTGTACCATATTTCATCCAGATCCACTCAGCTGTTCTGGCGTGATTGAGTAACAAACATCCATCCAAACTTTCTCATTTATAATATTATATAGTATAGATTAATAATATTTTAATGACACTTTTCTGATTGTGTCATCTTAAATATGTATCTTTTTGTATTTGCAAAATGCCAAGTCTACGTTTAATCTACGTTACTTCTGCTTGCCGCCTTTAATATTGAATAAACTTTATCTCTAAACGTAGTTTTTAAACTCAATCTATCTAATTCACTCACTCTATATAGCTTTTTTTTCCGGATGGGAAATCATCAAATGACTTCTCCCGCTCTGG
Source organism: Standfussiana lucernea (assembly GCA_964057025.1). Lineage (NCBI taxonomy): Eukaryota > Metazoa > Arthropoda > Insecta > Lepidoptera > Noctuidae > Standfussiana > Standfussiana lucernea. The sequence goes on from OZ059785.1 coordinate 14,715,944, forward strand.
GCTGAGCGGGAGGGAGTGTCAGACTTTTACTGACTAAAACCTACCCATGTTCCTTCATCGCTCTTTGTGTTCCGGGGCCGCGGTATCTCTTTCGAACAACCCGCAGCACACTCTATATAGCTACCAGATCAAAAACGTCGCAACCCCTGTTTTCTGCATGAAATAATATATTTATTAAAATAAACAGATGATCAGAAGAACTGTATGTCACACAGTTCTTGAGATTAGTTTGGTGTACAAATAGGTAAAACATTTTGCTATCAAAAGCTTCCAAATAAAAACACATATTATACGAGGTAGCAACATTATTTTCTTAACAAATAAAGTTATTCTAACAAAGATCACCTTTTACCAAGTTGTACAAATTGTCGGGTCGGAAGGAAACTCAAGTTATGTAAGTCAAACGGAGGTCTCTAGCCTTTTTGTTGTCATTTTTATTTGATCACCGAGTTCGGAGTTTGATTGTATGTCACAAACTAATTTATAAAAAGAAATACAAATAAAGACTTATAATTCCATTTTAGTTGTATTTTTTTTTTGACGAAGGTTAAGTTGCATCGCAGATTAAACACCTCCTTTCCTGCCCTTTGTACTTCAAAAGCTGCAGTCAAAGGGACCGCCGCACTACCACAGACGACGCCGTGGGCCAATCAAATACAATTATAGCGCCGACACGAAGAAGATGATTATAAACTCCATACTTTTTTGTTTTTGTAGCTGAAGTTAGTGCATAGTAACTAACTAAAACCTTACAACATCGCATTGAACATTTTGTATTAGATTATTCTGAACTTAATCGAGTCTAGATAAACACATCAACCTCCGAAGATCCAACGTTGAGGCTGACGTAATCACATTTATGGCCACAGAGACGATCAAGGAAGGGCTATGGAAACCAATATTGTTGCTTTATTATCGATATACAATAGCTTTATGAAAGCAAAGGTACTCAAAGTTTTAGAAACCTGCTAATATCCTAAGAGTCAGTGCAGACAGAATAGAAAAATCTCACACCAAGAGCAGAAACGCGCTTCGAGATTCCACGCAAGTGGATACGAGCGGAGATGTGCAAAGCGGAGAAGAGAGCAGACGTGCAAAGTGGCACGCCGCACATAGCACACCGTTCACCGCACGCTGTTCACAGCACGCCGCTCACAGCACACCGCTCACCGCACGCTGTTCACAGCACGCCGCTCACCGCACGCCGCTCACAGCACACCGCACAACGCACGCCGGTCACGTCTCTTGTCGTCTCCGCTAGGCTACACAATTACGAGACATGTCCTCTCCTTTCTGCTCAACCATCATCATTCTCCTGCCCTTATCCCAATTTATTTGGGGTCGGCGCAGCATGTCTTGATCTTCCATACTTTTCTATTACTCGTCATCTCAGCAGTTACCTCCTTTCTAGCCATATCATCCTTCACACAATCCATACATCGTTTCTTTGGTCTTCCTCTACTCTTATAGCAATCTACATTCATACTCAACATTTTTCTCACTACATTTTCCTCATTCCTCCGCATAACATGCCCATACCACGATAATCGATTACTGCACAACTTTTCAGTCACCGGCGCTACTTTCAGACTTCCTCTTATGTACTCATTACTCTCTGCTCAGCCAGTCCCACCAAAGCTAAGTGGAGAAAAGAAGTGTAAATAACGAAATTATATTGTTGGTTTACAACACAACTCCTCTCCTCTCGTCTTGTCTCAGCTTTGGTGGAGTCCAGCCCTAAGAGAAGGCTCGCGACCGCGCGAGGACGCGCGCGTCTTCGGAAGCATACGCGAAAAACTAGGATATAGTAGTATGAGCACGTCACAACTTGCTCGCGCGGCCTCCGGTATCCTTGAGGAATCCCGAGCCTGGGCTAGGAGACGCATACGACGATATTTCTACAATTTCCTACTTTATGCAATGGCAATACGGCACTATTTTTAGAATTTTTCCGTTCTGTCCGAACTGACTCTAAGGATACAAGACACCGGATAAGAGAGCCGAGACAGGTGGTGATCCCTTTCAAAGCGATTCGTATTTTTACGAAGACTTTCGCCACGATCGCAATAAGCTGGTCGGTAACATTTTATCAACATCGTTATCGCTATGGAATTATTAAGTGCTATTAAGCGTCGCATGGTCGTCGCGTTGTCTAGGTCTTGAGGTATTGTTGCTTTTAAAAATTCAGTTCCATTTTTTTTCTGGCAGATAGTGTTTATCTGGGGAGGCTAAAACAAGCCATAATGTAAAGAAAAGGCCCAAACGTCCCAAAACTTCACAACGTTTCTAAAGGAAACAAGATAAAGTTGTTTGTTTCTCTTCACCTTTAACGTAGTCTATGCTTTATTTTGAAACACAGCGCAAACCCTTCCCCGTAATCGCTTTATTTATCTTTTTGTCGATTTTTTATTTACTTCCGCCAATTCCTTTTGATTTACTTTTATCAGTTCTTTTTGGCGTATTTCTTTTATTTATATTTAGTTTATCCTTGATGGGCATACATACTTATGGATGTAGGCGGAAAATACCGGAGTCCGCCTCCTACGATCTTTATTTGCTTACTTACATCCTGCTTTTGCTTCATCTCGTTCCTATAATTGGTCTGGTCACACACCACACCTGACCATTCCCAAGAACATAAAAAATAAGGTCAGTCAGTTAATGTCCTTCTATGATGTCCTCTGACGCCAATTTCACTCACATCCGTCTAGTAAATACTCTTTGTTGGCTGTCTTTTATTTATCCCTTCAACATGACCAAATGATCTAAGCATACTCTTTTCAATGTTTGTCACTACATATTGTTTTACCCCTTGAAATGCACTCATGATGTACTTGCTGTCGAATTCAGTTTAGTCTTCTTTTTCATGAATAATTTTGTTTTAGGACCGTTGTCGGTAAGTTTGAGAATCGCTGAGCTGGGAGTATCAGTTTATAGGTCATAAATCTTTTACAGATTTCATTTGGAATCTCATGTGGTGGATGCTACTTGATTACATACGGTGCTTTTAATTAAGGTCCTTAGAAAATCTCTTATAATAACTAGCTATCCGCCTCCATTTCGCACAATTTTTAATACTTCACAAAACATTGAGTTTTTTAAAATTATATGGCACTTTAATACTACTGCATTACATAAAAAACCGACATCATAAAATCTAACAAAAAGGACACGAAGAGCAATTTTGTTTTATACTATTTATAGCAAGGATACTTAACCCTTCACCTTTCAAAGATTTTTTCACAACTTTTCTGCCGAAGGACATCCTAGTGTATCTTGTGAGGGCCGGTACACATACATATGTATCTAACGAGCAAATTAAGGCTAAGTGCACCTCTGTATAACCATTTGGGGAAAACAGCTCGTAATGTTATGAATTGAAGTCATATCTCAATAAAATCCAAGAAGCCATTACAATTTGACATGAAATTTTATGAAAAATTCACAAGTCCATTGAATGGACCGCAGTGCACAGGTAGTCGTAAAGAGCCAATTATTTCCAGCTCTTGGTGCGTTAGACCTGCCAATTATATGGCTTCGCCCGGACGTTGTACCAGGGAAATATATTCTAGTACATACAACAGAGGAGTTGGTATAGCTTTATGAATAGGTGTAGGTACGTACCTAACAAAGTGCTCAAGGTATGAAAGATCGAATTGATTTCGGGAGAAACGTTCATCTTAACTAAATAGAGAAGAGACTTGTTTTTTGAGTTCTAGGTATGTTGTATTAATGTATGCCAATATGAGTGTTATTATAAAAATAAGCAATGCCTATGTAATAATGTTTTTGTATGTTTTTCACCTACAAAAATATCACATGAATAGCAACCATTGTGTTATTGAGTATAATATTCTGCTGTGACACTTAAAAAATCAAGGCGAATACACTTTACTTAATAGAACACCAACATTTCGCCAATTTATGTTTCATGTAATAGGAGGCGAGCCTATTGCCATCAGCCGGGTACAAATCCAGACTCCGTTGAACTCAGAAATTATGGAATAACCAAACAACACTTTACCCGACCTGGGAATCGAAACGTCATGCTCAGCAGTCACACTTCATCGTTTCTCTATATGCACGTGGCAATAATTCAACTCAAACACACAAAATATTACATTATCAATTAAGTAATAATTATATTAATGATTATTAATCAGTCAACTAAAAGAGGGCGGCCATCATAAGTCCATATACCTCACACTAATTGGCATGACCAATTAACAAACCCATGCCAGCATTGACAAAACGACGTCTATAATGTATGTAGGTATACACCGCCAGCCAGATGATTCTATTCACTATCACAAAGCATAACATCACACCGCTTTCCCTAAAAAGGTAGGCAGATGTGTTAAGTACACCAACTTTTCTTCTTATCACACTGGGTGGTTATGTTTTACCCGTTTCCACTACCGTCAAGCAAAGCGACATCTAGTTAGGTAGTTCCAAAGTTAAGCAGATCCCTTGATAACAACTCCCGATAAGGCCTTAGTTTCACAGTAGTCTTCGATGTCAACGTTTTGACACTTATATACGGTTTTTATGGTAACATTGTAAGAAATATCTTGTTTGAAAATTCGCAAGAGCGTATCGATGTGATTACATTAGTCTCGTCTAGTGGCTGCTGAAAATCTTCTTGCACTATAAATATTAATGCTTATTTGGATGTCGCTGAATTTGTGAAAAAGTAAATATATTTTTCTCATTTTAATAGACAGTTATAAGGTTAATTTAGCCTAGTGGTGTGACCGTTGGACTGCCAAGTCATATGTCTCGAGTTCGAATCCAAGACACGCACCTCTGATCTTTCAGAATCATGTGCGTATTGTATAATTATCACTGGCTTTGGTGAAGGAAACCATCATGCCTGAGAGATATTTCTCGACAGCATGTAAAGCCGAGCCGAATGCCCATGGACGGCATAAAAACTCTGACACCAAGTTAGGCACTAACCACACGAAAAGAAGAAGATTTTAATACAGAGTTGTGAAAGGCGGAGAACCAGGTTGCACTTGGAATAGAGCTTTTCCAGCAGCAGACTACTTTAGGGGTGTGGCTGTAGTTGATTGACTCTTTAAAACCCATAAACCAGAATATAACTTTCTTTTGAAATTCTCCGAAAACACTTACCACGAGTCGAAAATCAAACCCAGAACCCCACTCTCAGCAGTCTCACCAACGATCACTAGACTAAAGAAGCAGCCTGTTCAATAAATATTTAGTTAGCATCAATCTCGTAGCCTATTCACTGAAATGTGTTCAGTTCTCAGTAATCTGCGATAAAACGTTATCGCGGCTTCAGTTAGCTTCGGATTTAGTTGGCTGGTTCACTCAGCTGGATAGAATTGAACGATGCATAAATTGTATTGCGGTGTTTGTCAATGAATCATTCAATAAATAGGGATGTTACAAACATGTTTGGGCGGAACATTCTAAGATAAAATGTAACATTCACCAACCTGTACTGTGTTCACGTGGTGAAATCTATAAATATAGCTTCACCTGTAACTATCTATGTAAAAAAATCTTTGAAGTTAAATTTGACCCACTCCCCGGTTTTCGATTGAGCTGAAATTTTTAGTTTAGATGCCATGGTTAAGTGGCGTCATTCTAAATCCAATATGGCAGATTCCTCACGAAGGAGTCTTTAGGAGTCGAAGGAGTAAAAAAAGATGGCTTCTAAAGATGGCGGACTTGTTTTTTTTATATCTTTCCATGGTATGGGTATACAATTAAAGGCTCTTCTGAGAAGAATACGAGAAGCGTGTTTTTTATTTATTTTTTAAACCATAATTTATTTTCTGTCGCTCCGCAAGTTGCGTCGCAGTGACACGTGGCATTCCGTAAACAACTTATTTCGTTTAATTTCTTTGCAATGACACATGTCGCTTGCACATGTACGAGTAGCTAGTGGGCGGCATGCTGGTTTGTTCCCTACAAGGGTCTTTAGTTTGGGCTGCACTACAAGAAGTGATGGTATACTTTACCCAGGGACAGAATAAAACAACAACAAAATATATCCGCAGGTAAACCAGATCAATACACTTATACAGCGTGTTCACAATGAATGGAAATCCGAAGCTATATAGCACAGATAACGAAGCTGTATCTGTGGAGCGATTGCTTTCATTGTTTTCTCTCTCTTCGGAGATAAATAAACTGCAATTTCGTTGTGTTGTCCGTTGCAACTTGCACTCTTGTGTGTTTCGATAAAGATCAATATTGAGGTACACTGAAATATTAATCTTTTTTTTATCGTGTGATTAGTGCCTAACTTTGTGTCAGAGTTTTTACCCCCTTTGGCCTCTAAACTTGGCTTTACATGCCGTCGAGAAATATCTCTCAGGCGTGCTGGTTTCCTCACGATGTTTTCCTTCACCGAATCAAGTGATAATTACACACATGATTACGCACATGATTCCGAAAAATCAGAGGCGGCGTGTCTTGTGTTCGAAATCGATACCTGTGACTTGGCAGTGCAACGGTCACACCACTAGGCCATCACTGTTTCACTATTTTTTAAGATTTTAATGACAATATGACTTTAAAACAATTGAAATGTCCCTTTTTATTTCGTTTGGTATACAAGAAAGTTGTTAAAAATGGACACCTAAGGCATACGCAACTTCTAATTTGTTTAAAACACACAATGTCATTTGATGCAAATAGGAGAAAACTACTTAGACAAGGAGAGTCATCTTCGTATACAGTTACACTAGCCGACAATTAAATTAATACCTAATTAAAATCACACTGTTTTATTTACAAAGCTGGGTTCAGCGCCAACAGTTGAAAACGGGTATAATTTCGTTGAATGTTCTATAAGCAAAAAACTTACTTACGTTATTGTATGCGGTTTCTAAACCTATAATTATTAAACGGATAACAAAAATAGATTTTTCATTTAACTAGAATCCTTATCAGAACCTATCTAGTTTTTTCAACCATGTTGGGGTCGACTAACCGTCAGATCGGAAACAGCTGAATGCTAGAATTTTTCATGGAGCGACTGCCTATCTGACCGTTACAACCCAGTTAACACAACGCCACTTGGAAATACCAGTTGACAGGTTCCTGATTCCATAATAACTATAAAGGAGCTACGATTGACAGCCGGGACCGACAGCTTAAAATTTTTGCGAGGCACAAAGGGATCTCGGTATATTACGGATGGTCACCCAACCACTGAACGACCTTTGCAAGCGTTGGTTAACCTTGAAGATCGCCTCGTGCGTGTGTTACTTTTAAATCACGAACCACTTACCTACTACCATGTCAAACCACTTTGATGCGCAAAAGTGTTTATTGCATGGTCCCAATTATTTACAATAAATTACCAAGTGGTTGGAAAGATTTAAATACGGTGCTGTTTAAGAGTAAACTACGTAAATTTTTGATAGAGAAAACGTACTACAGTGTAACCGAATTTCTAACAGAGAAAAATATATTTGTTGACTAATTGTAATGATAATGAAAATTGAATTTGATTGATTGATTTATTAATTTATGAATTGAAAAATTGAATGATAATTTTAATAATAATTTTAGTGATAATTTTAATATTTTTAATGATAATAGTAATGAAAATGATATTTTATTAATTGAATCTGGTCCTTATAATGTAAGTACATGTATCATAAATGTAAATGTTTGCATGCCGAATGGTAAAATATGGCTGAACTTTGATATTTATAACAACTGTTGTGTATTACCCATATTTGCAAAATAAAATTCTATTCTATTCTATTCTATTCTATACTATAAAGTAGATTTATACAATTCATCAAATCACACACGGCTCACACTCCCGTCCAGTGTTTCACCACAATTGTCCTAATCTAGTGAAGTGTATAATTTGACATCCACCTTAGCGTGGTCACGACAGTTTGGCATTGTGCCACAGACCCCGTAATGGTGGCCAGGCTGAGAAGATAAATCGTATGTTTGGAGATATCTGGGCTCCTAGGCTGCCAAACTAAACGACCTTCTAATATGGGAGCTGATTTTTTGGGAATGAAGTTTGATTCAACTTAAAACCTCAAAATTCAACAGACAAATATGATTTCATTTTTCATTTGAAGCTTTTTAATCGTGCATTCCCTATTAATATGTATGTAAGAAATATCCTGTTCAATATGTTTTGGCATTCCCATACCGTCCTTCATAGGTTTATTTTTAGCTTTATCTATAAGTTAACACATACTTGCTATTTTATTCTGTTTTTTAGCTGGTAAAGATCTTGAATACACAAAAAGGTAGGTACCTCTATTCGCTCAAATGAAAAAATTCCCTTGTTTTAGTTTCAATAGTTTAGGCTTTTGTATGGAGTCATGAAGTTCCTGTACATAAACCCTAAAATGTAGTTAAAACATTTCATTAAGGGTAAGTTTCCATTAAACTATAAACTTTAGGAAGTCTCTGGACACAGCTCGCCTTGTCTTTCCAGTTTAAGTGGTCGTCTTAACTTTCACTGTTAAGACAGTCAAAGTTAATACGCCCACTTATATACCTACTTATATATATTTCTATATATTATAGGTTAACTTAAGAGTTAACTTATAACAACGGTTTTAGTACGGACGTATCACTCATTATATGTATATCGGGCTGGTGTCCGGAACTCGAAGTACAAAGCGCGTATTTTGCATAAGTATGTACTTACTTTCTAAGTCAATCTTGGACAGCACTGAAAACGGTAGCCAATTATGGGACTTGAACATAACTGTCGAAAAGTACATATACTTTAGGTACTCCAGCACATCTATGCCTTATTTATTTACTAAGTGTTTATTCGGCCAAAAACCAGTTAGCGTCAGGATGGTTGGTTGCTTATGGCAAGCGGCTCTGAAAGTATATTCAAAAATTGCCACGCTATTGCTTATATTTGCTACATTTCTTCAATAATTGCTACATAATTATGATACATTCAGGTGAATATTAATTTTTTTTTTGACCAGCCATTCTGACGTCAGGATGGATGGTTGCCTCCGTGTTCAGCATGAAGGACGCAGAATTTCTAAAAGTTTGTTGTATCAAAAATTGCTTACTAATTGCTTCTTCCACGAATTTAAGTTTGAGCTTCGTACATGCATGTACTCTGAATGTATCATATTATGTAGCAATTATTGAAGAAATGTAGCAAATATATATATATAATTCCTGAATATACTTTCAGAGCCTCTTGTCATAGGCAACCAGCGATCCTGACGCTAACAAAAACCATAGTGTAAGTAATAAAAAAAAACTTAAAAACTATGTTACTAAATTCATTTCATTTGGCATATTTTGCTGGTTTTAAACAACGGGTCAACTGCCAAGATATTATGCGTTTCATAATGTACAAGATCAAAAGCCTTGGAAAGGTCGAGATAAGCTGCATATACAGGTGTTTTCAGATCCAAGTTAGTCAGTGGAAAGTTTATTCCTGAACCGGAATTGAGCATCATTATGTGATTAAGTGATGTTATATTTAGCGGAATCTTTTAAGATTACTATAATTGCTTGATTATCTAAAATTTTATGCAGTATCTACCTACCACCACCTGAGTAATTCTTGTTTAGTTAACTGCCGGATAACTTCAGTTTATAGAGTAGATATGATTGCACGGGTCAAAACAAACGATTGTTACCGTACAACATAATCGAACACTAGAATAAATACAATAGTTATAACTTTCAACTGCAACAATAACATAAGTTTTAATACATCAGTCCGAGCATCAAATAGATGAGTTTGTCGACCCAACTTTCATGTGTACCTAATTTGGGATTCATAAAGTTTTGCATACAAAATATTCAGTGTCGTATCAAGTTTGGCATAGTTTTTGATACCGGTAAAATAAACTGTCCACTAGGGACAAAATTTATAAGAACGTATTTCATGCACGAAGACAAAACAAAATGATGTTGTTGTGTAGTATTATTTATTTTTTTGTTTCATGTTTTGTTTTCTATCCTGTCCGGCCTGTATAGATAAAATAAGTTTCATCCAAGTACTAGAAATATTTCAACTGATTTTTTAAAATATTTATCGTTTACAGTTTCGAATGCTCCAACGAGCTGAATTCAGATGAAACGGTTTCGTTAGGGTTTGCGATTCACATTTCACGTTCCCGCTATTTAGTCATTCATGATGAATCATCCAGAAAAATCACAATAACTTATTAACTAAAGAAGAAAATTGAGTGAAAACAAAACGGTATGATTTTTCACTATCGTTACAGAATATCACTTGGTCTAGCTCCTCAAGTTCATAAGATGACGTCGAAATTGTTTTGTAACTATAGTAAGCACCAGGTAAACGTGGAATAAAATTCATTGCCCTTTCGTTAATTTCTCTGCGTAGGTACGCGGACTATAAATTATGAATCGTTTTTCATTACTAAAAAAAGGAAAGGATCACGATAGATGTCGATTCAGACAGCTTTATGTCATTATTATTGTTTTCGGAATTAAGTATGTCATGTATATGGGTCAATGACCGTTATTCCACGTTTATCTGGCGCATACTATAAGGTCCTTTTCTCAGTAGATTGAAAATTAGAAATACTTAGATATTGTTACAAATGAATTGTCTCCAGCGACTTCTGCTGGTGTAGTAATAAATAATTTGAATCTCAAAGGAGAAATAAAACTTTTTCAAACATAATTAATTAACACTGGACAAAGAAACGGCAGATAAATAACGGCATTCTCTATAGGTGCCGATGGCGGTTGCTTTTATTTTTATTCAGGAGACAAAAGATTGCATACTTTCTCTTCAGAATTTACTAACCCATAATTTAAATAATTTGGGAAGAAAACATTAATTGTGAAAAAGTTATGCTGCTTAAGAATATATGTACTCTTGATCGGGTGCCTCACATTTGATATGGCAGTATGTGTTAGGGGTTTGAATTATTCTTAATTAACCACCATTTTCGTTTATTTTTAAAATAGCGGCTACGCATTAAACCTGTATTAACCAATAGTTGGTTTCAATACAAACAAGTTTTGTATGACGCAAAATCATCTAAAGCGACACGTTTCCGAAAGATCATCTATCAAAGTTGTACTGATGGCGAAGATTGTAATTTATATCTTAAAAACTTGACGATTAAATAGATTTTGTCTCATACAAAACTTATTCATATTTATTAAGTCAAACGGATCTTTTCCGAACGCATACCTACTCGTACATACATCTGATTTTGCTGCAAGGCCGTGCCGAATCATTCCAAACCAAACATGTATGATCTTAAATACCTTTAAAGACTTAGTTATGCCATAAGAATTTTCTGCCTGTCGTGTTTTGGGTGATGAAGAGAAATTATACTTCACTCTCACCGATACACTCCGAGCCAGGGCGAGTGCAAGAGTTTTTTTTTTATTAGCCTTGTATGTCCCACTTAAAAAAGTCGAAACTGCTTGTTCTCCCCAAAATTGCGATCCTTTTTTTTACTTTTTTCTAGTTACGGAGATATTGGGAGACAAAGTTATAACTTTTTGACAAGTTTTTTTTTAAATATAACTTTTTAATATTATGAATTTACTCATCCATCAGCTCAGTGTTTTGAGTGCGTTACATTGAGTCCTACCCAAAACGTTATTAATCAACCCAAAAAAACAATAATTTTTGTCTAGAGTTACTTAGTTCAATGTACAGAATACTCGGTTGCTGGCTTCGTGAAGGGTCCATTTACACATTGTATAGCCAGAATGAGGGACACCGAGACTAGACGAACGCCCCTCCGTTCACACTCGCACTCGATCAGATTCGATCGGTTCACTGTGATCAGAATCGTTTTACATGTAATACTGAGGCAAATAAAAGCAGGTTTGTTAGGTCACATTGACAAATTATTTGGTTAGTATAAGCCCGATTAAAATATTGTTAGTATTGGTTAGTTTATGTCGGCCAAACTCTTACCTTTTGGTGACACTGGTATGATTTCAACCCGGTCTGTAAATAAAAGGAATAAAATTTAATTATAAAAGAGTGTCAAGATTCTGCCTTCTTTTTCACCTTTATGTCAATTGGGGCTTGATTTGATTAAGATTAATCATTGGAAAAAATTATAATATAAATAGAAATCAGAGCTTGGGTTTAAATTAATCTAAAATGTGCTTTGTTTTGCTGATTGATGCGATCGTCGATAAAATGAGGGCTTTTGGTTCGATTCCAAATATAGTCGAAACTTGATTTTAACGTACGGTTTACACAAGTATTGTCCTAATTACTATACCTAGTCAGTAAAAATACAGTTACATAATTTAAAACTTGACTTGACTGACCATAACGTACAATTTGATAAAATAATATTGCCTTTTCGTGCGTCAATTCACAGTAAATTGGAATGATGACAAGGTTTCATGGTTAAGCAAAAGAAGCTCAACCAACAAATTATATCTATTCGACCAAAAAGTCCTATCAACAGCATTAATAGCTGGTACATTATCAAAATATCTCTCCACAAACAAACGAACTACATACTTATAACTCTTCACACAACACCAAAAACTCGCTCACTTAACTGCCCATCGTCGACAAAAACGTTTGCCGTAATTTAACACCATAACATGGGAAACTGCTGGGCTCACGGCTCACGAGGGTCCATCCATCTTGTTCCTGACGCGTCCATGAGTTATGTGGCTTGTCCTGTACCCAGTAATAGATTCGTTTTTACTCTCATTATTTTACTTGACGTATTTTTGTGAGGTGGTTGATGTAAGGATTTTTAAATTTACTGCTTAGTGAGATTTTTATAATTAGACAAAGTATCAGGAAGTCTTTGGTATATGTTAGTTTGATATTAATGTATTGTGCTCATGAATGTCCGAAATAAATTCTGTAAATGATGTTGGAAACCATATCAAAATGCGTTGCGTTGTTTTGAAGAAAATCGCTGTTACACAGACAAACAAAAAAGTGACTCTAAATAGACAATGAATGAGGCTAATTTTGAATTGTTTTGACATTGTTGGTATTTATTAACCGACTTCAAAAAAGGAGGAGGTTCTCAATTCGGTAGTATGTTTTTTTTTTTTTGTGTTGGTTGCCTCATATCTCCGTCATTTATGAACCGATTTGAAAAATTCTTCTTTTATCTGAATGGATCTACTTCTCGATTGGTCCCATAGAAATTTCATCAAAATCGGTTCAGCAGTTTAGTTTTGAAATCAAAATAACTAGAAAAAATGTCATCCAAGTAAAAGAAATTGCGAAATTGATACTTGACAAGGATTTGTGTGTGATACGATAACTAAAAAGGGTAAAATAAAAACTTTTTTGCAAAAAAAAACCGACTTCCAAAAAAAACACAAAAAAAGTGGTAAATAATTTTACTTTCGGAAGTCGGTGGCAAAAAAGTCAATGAAACAAACAATACTGACCGACTTCCGAAAGTAAAGTTATTTACCACTTTTTTTGTGTTTTTTTTGGAAGTCGGTTTTTTTAGAAACGTTTGCATAATTTTATTACTCAGTTGCTGAGTGTAATCAAGCAAAGGTTTTTAATTTTAGTAATTTAAGGTACTATATTTTGTAAAACGTAGATTTTTAGTTTTGACTTCGAAGCTTTTTCAGAAGTCTAAGTTTTTTTTATGATTGGTTCTTCTGTGTGATCTTCAAGTAACCCAGTTTTGTCGTAAAACTTAAATAAATATTGGTGTTATTGGGTTTTTCCAACACGAATTTCTCAGTGGCAGTCTGAATTTGCGCCCAGTTGATGGCAATAGGCTCGCCCCTATTACATGGTTTTAAACATACCTGGTGAAATGTAGGTGTACTGTTTTTAGGTACACCTCTGCCTAACCCTATTACAGGTGTGATGTAACTTAAGTAAATAAATATACCTAAACGGTTATACGGCGTTACGATATGGACATCGTGACACAACATGAAACTTTTACCCCAGATTAAGTAAAAGATTGGCATTTTGGTTCTACTCGTTGTCGATCTTTGTCAAAACAAACGTTCCTTCTTTCTTAATCATGACATCAAAACCCAACCTATTGGGGTAACCAGTTCGAATTATATTAGTAACTCTATGTGAACCCGCATCCTGCCCTGACGGGCGCACCAAAATTGAATGATTGATTACCCCAGCTAGCCCGTACATTGTAACGTTTTTATTATTTTTAGAGGATTTTAGTTTATCCACGTCGATATAGAATCCCCTTTGGAGTAAGCGTTCACGATACTATTTTCCATTTTGAGGGATGTTTTCCGAGTTTGATTTAGTTTACGTAAATTTTGGTTTGGGTATAAACTTCCTTTGTCTTATTTCGTTTTGGGTGTGTTTACCCTTTTTTAGCGTATTTTGTGAAAAGATAAAAACCGTATATGAACACATGTACTTACTTGACACCGCCGTGACTTTTTAGCAGCGATAAGAATAGAAATACACCAACAAAATGATCGTGGTCTCTAATGTCAATGTTGTAGGGGCCTAAAATGGCCGCTCTAGTAGAATCATAATAAATAAAAAATATATATATACTTTTATTGATACAAAAATACAGGTTTTACATACTTATTTGAAGCCCTGGCTCCTGAGCTAGGTAGCTACCTGTGTTACAGGAGTCAGTGTCTTGGCACAAATTGTGGTAAATTTAACATTTTTACTGTGCAATAAAAAAACATTAAAAAAAATTAAGGTAGTATAATAGGATAATAATATTAATTACCTACGTAACAATTGGTAACATGGTCACAAAGTCATAATTCAGAATATTAACTGCGTCTAGGCTGGCCAATGCCCACTAGTATTCCACATGGTGAGGAAACCGGCATATCCTGGAACCCAAAATTCGAAGACATGATGTGACATCTACCAACCCCCATTTTAGGAATTATTATCGTATTATGATTCTGCTAAAGCGGACATTTTAGGCCCCCTGCACTCTGTGTTTGCACGCAAAGCGAAGGTACATTGCCATTGCAATAAAGCTAGCATCGATCATGTTTCCAGTGATTGTCGACAAGAATGCATACACATTTCGTCGTTGGAATATTTGGTCAAAGTTGAGGTTGGTTAACAGTCTTGCTGGATGTAGCACCAGTATTTTACATGGAACGGGTATACCTAGCTGACCTCCACAACCCCGTTAAGGGTATCGATACTTGAGTAAAACTGTTTGTTAGGCTGTCTGGCTTCTGCTGTCATATCAAAGTATCTAAAGTATTCATAGTCAACATGTATATTTTTAATCAATTTAAACATTAAAACTGCCCTAACAAAAACCTTCTAATTGTTCCGGTCGGCGAGTTAGCCAGAAGAAATATCCCACGCCGAACCCAATTCAAACTCGTTCTCTTATCGCTCTTAATTTGGTTCCTAAAATAGTGTTGTGGGTAAAGTCAATGTAATTTCAATTAACCTTTATCCCTACAGTAATATAGTTTCTATTCGAGTACGATCAAGTTAGTCTTTTTCGTGGTAAAGATTAGTGTTTGAAGTAGTTTTCTTAACATAAGTCTGGTAGGTATTTACAAGGCAGGTGTGAGTGTCAACGCCAGGGGGAGGGACGCCCTAGACACCTGACCTCATTGGTGATGTTCTTCAGAAAGAACAGGTGCGTACTACTCGTAAACGGCGTGCGTGTATGACCAGATGTTTGAACTTGGACGAGACAAAAATATATGTACCTAAAGATCGTGTCGTTCTGTAGTTTCTGCCCACCTCCATAAGAACAAGGCGTGAGTTAGTGAAAGTATTACTGAATAGTACTCAGCGTTATCTTGTCATTATTTTCAAAGTAGACTAGATAGTTGTTATCAGTTTCATTTTCAATCAGGGTTATTACAAAGTTAGATGAGGGATCTTATCATGTCGATATGATGAGTAAGGCTTACATTTCCTTTGAAACATTTAAAAGAGTCAGTTTATTAATGTGACAAGGTAACTGTCGCTTTTAGATATACATAACTACCACAGTATTTTTTGTTAGATAGTGTACGAACTACGTACTTTGCATGCTTGACATCACTATAATTAACACTGAGAACGTTATTTACCATGTTGTTGTGATATTGTTTGTTATTGGTGTATGCTTGACATCACGCTAAATCCTGAATCGCAGAAGCGAGTTATCTGCGAGATTAGGATAACGGCCTGTCACCAAGCCTACACTCTGTACTAACCGGGTTGTGGAGCTCATAAAGGCAGTCTCTCCATGTAAAATAGTGGTATTCCGCTGGATGCAGAGCTCATAAAGACAGTCGCTCTTGCGACTGAATTTGCGCGATGCGCGGTTAGTCTGGGAGCTAACCCCAACACAGTTAGGAAAAGGCTGGGCAAATGATGTTTATTGTGCAATCTATCTATATACACGCATTATCCTAAAGCCAATTTTTATTTTATGTTATCTTAATACCTCCGTTTAATAATATTGAATGCGCAATTAAGTTCGGGAAATGCTGACCCAATGTATTCCAGCTTTAGAATTTCACCGGAAAAACGCTTACGAATTCATACCCTAACATTTTGACATCGAAATTTCCAGAACGTGTATCGAATTTTGACGATATGCAACCAAGCTTTATTTTAGCAGAATAACTTTTGCCCGCGGCTGCGCCCGCGTGCTTGTCAGAAATTATATCAAGGGATCAGCAGGATATAATATCCCATATCTAATCTCAGGTCATGGTCTATCCTTCCGCTTTCATTCAAATCCGTTAGAGCCTATGCACACGATGCGTTGCTGTGATAAACAAACAAACTCACTTCCACATTTGGTTAGGTTATGGAGATACATATACCACGATCTCTATAAATACACTTTGTTTTAAACAACTTTAGGATGGGTACACACGTTCTTTTTTAATTTTATATAAATAAATAAAATAAAATAAATACATTTTATTTATTGGCATAAACAGGTAATTTACATGGTTGTGAATCACTGGTGCCTGTGGTAGGTAGTGAAACACCTGTATTACAAGTCACCAAAATTATATATTTGTTTATGGCTCAACGTGACATTTTTTTAAAGAAATGTTTAATGAGGCCATAGATGTGCCGTCAAATAATTTTGACTTAGTGATTATTGGGAAATTAACGACTCAAAACTCTTTATTTACTACCAAAAATTACAAATTGCACTGTATAGTAATACATGTTTCAACTATACGTGTAACTCAAATTAAAGTAACATTAGTGTGAGTTCTGTGTAGCAGATTAGATGGAAAATAACTTAAATTAGAGTTGTAAGAGGTTACTTTTAGTAGAATGCATGAGTCATCTGCCAAACGGTTTTTAAGCGAGTCTTAAAATGTTAATCATATCTGAAAATAATTACTCTCAGGCCATAGGTAGATTAAAATATAGTAAAATCGTCGGCGTGCCCAAAATATTTCATTTCATTTATTTGTTTGCGTTTCACAAAGTAAAAAACAAGCTGATACAAAAGGCCTAGAGCTAAGAACCGTTGTAGACCCTATCAGGGCACAGCAAATTATTATTGAATAGGTGCATTTATTACTTAAAGCTGTTAAAAATCGAAATCTTGGAAACTAAAAATTAATATAAAATAGTTATCTGCTTTATGTTTTATGAATTCCATTTTCTCTTCTTCTTTTACACACTTTGTCTACATCTCTTTTTTTAGTATCTCCTTTCGCAGGTATGCTGGAAGAGATTTAATTAGAAATAAGCATTACATTTGTACTCTCTTTTCTGTTCCTTTTTTGATTTCTGTATTTAGTGTGTACATAAATTGTTAAATAAATAAAATTATTGTGTAGAATTATTTTGTTATGTTGTGCCATTGGTTCGACATCCCTGTTCTAATCCTTTAAGTTCACATAACACGACGCCTGTGTTCGCGGAAAAGTTATGCAGACATGTAGGTGAAGCATCCCCACTAATCGGAAACTAATCCAGACTCCGGAGTTAAAATAATAAATTCCTGTTCGACTTGAGAATCGAACCCAATACATCAACTTTCCTCCCCACCCAGTCATACATATTTACATCACTGGACTTATGATCTTGTCTACCGAAGTTCCTGCTTTCAAAGTACAAGTACCTGGGCGACCTACCTCTGCCTGCTTGGGTGAAAATAGAAAAAAGATTTTTCCCAGATAAGAGTAAATCCGCATATTAAAACTATCATCGAAAGGCGATTTTGAAAAAACTTTTTGCAAAAACATAACCGACTTCCAAAAAACTTTTCAAATCAGTTCATAAATAACAAACACAAAAAAAAGCAAAACTACCGAATTGAGAACCTCCTCCTTTTTTTGAAGTCGGTTAAAAATCACGTTCTCGTTCGTTCATTTAATAGTATAGGATTACACTTAACATCACCCATATCCGGGAAGGAGTTGCGATCCTATACGGATCATTTTCATATATAATTTTTGAACGCCAATGTATTATAAGAAAAAGCTTATTTCAAAACAACTAATAACATGCCTTTTCAAGCCTATTGAAACCCGATCATCTCTAAAGAGATTTAAGATTCGACTTTACTTTGTCAAGTCCCTATCGAAAGGGTCAATGTGGTTACAAAGTCAAAGAGTTTCGATTTCCGCAAGGACTGTTTCCAAGGCAGTAACGATTTTCTCTATCTATACTTTGAAGCGATGGTCCAGAGGGGCCACGCCTCTCATGCATGAGGTTGTGGGTTCAAATCCGGTCAAGTACCGATGTGACTTTTTCAATTCATATGTACTTCCTAAGTTTATCTTGGACATCACAGACATCGGTGAAGGAAAACATCGTGAGGAAACCTGGACTTATAATTAATATAAGTCTAAAATCGCCTACCCGTCTTGTACAAGCGTGGTGATCAATGCTCGTGCCTTCTCTGTTTGAGAAGACGCTTTTGCCCGGCAGTGGGACAGTATATGCTGATATTATTATTTATACTTTAAAGAGAGGTACTTCAGCTAACTGCCTTCTTGATCTAGTGGACGCTAGCTTTACTGCTGGCATTAGATCCTGGATTCGATTCCCAGTTCAGGTAAAAGTGTTGAATTGGGCTCGCCCCTATTTGATGGCACATAAACATAACTGGAAAACGGTGGGTGTATTATTAGGTATACCTCTGCCTAACCTTTAAGAGATAACGGGCATGATGTTATGTTATGTTATTCCTAAAACGACATGTATTATGCCACTTATTATAATAACGATAGCTTCCATCAGACCATTGAATGGACTAAACGAAACAACAATTTAAATAACCCTCACTTTTGCTTCGCCGTAGTCTAAATGTAACTTAACTTAAAATGTCACTATCAAAACACAAGTCCTACCCATTCATCTGTTATCAATCCCCTTCCACAGTTCGCTACACACGAAGCTTTTATCACAGAAGTGTTCACTTTATTTGCTAGAGCTGCACCGATATCGATAGTGCGATAGTGCGATAGTGCTCATTGTGAGTGTTAACGACACCCTTAGCCTTTCAAATAAAACGACTGCTAGGTACCGGTTTTATCGCTTCTTAGAACTTCTTTATTAACTGTACTGAGAAAAGTACTCGTGTTACTGAAGGTTTTCTAAGTTACGATTAGTATTTAATTTCGGAGAACTGAGCTCTCAAGTAATTTTAACGCAAAACTGTCCATTCGCGCAATAAGTGTCTTTCCCGCAAAAGTCAATATTATTGCGAGAATATGTCTTTGCGTAAGAGCCCCTAATCCGGAGTTTTAGTGATCACTCAGATATAATATGAAACACGCGACTTCGTCCACGGGAATAACAGTTGTCGCGGTTGGATAAATAATATTACTATGTGGACCCTTGAGGTTTAAGCTTACTCGATACTAAATATCGTCAAAATCGATTCAGTAGTTTAGCCGTCCAGGCGTTACAGATAGTCAGACAGGCAGAGTTACTTCAAAAACTGTTACAACATAGCTGTGCACCGCGGTTTCGGAAAAAACCTACAAAAAATGGAACTATGGTAAAAAATGTCACAAAAGGAACGCTGGGTAAAAGTACTGGGGATCATATAAAATGTGGGTGTGTAATAATAAATTATGGAGGTATTTATATAATTAGTAGTATTTTTGTAGAACGTATTCTAAAGTACTTCTGCGTAAATGATATTTTTAGTTTTATTTTTTAGCCCCTTTTGCCCCATTTGCTTTTTAATCATTGTTACGGCAAACGATACCTTAACGGAAAATTGAATTCTTTTAAACCCGAACATACCCATTTTGTTGCGGAGTTATTTTAAAATTATGATATCTCCTAAGATATTGATTGAAATCAAGTGATGTCATGGACAATTTTGTACACAATTAAATACTTGTGATTCTTTGATATTATTTATATGGATAAGGATTAATATTATGTTGATAAAACTCCTGCGCAAATAATGCATTAATTTCGAACAAATTTGATAACCATAAAAAAGGTTATAGTGAGTCAATCTTAAAAGATAGACATATGCCGTCGCGGATTTTTTTGTTAGATTTTTTAAAGTGGAACAATTCCATCATACATAATTTTTACGTAACTTAAACCGTTTACGCAGCGCACGTTACGGAAGCTCTCAAAAAGGAATAATTTTTTCACATTTTTTTTTCCGCTCCTTTTGGTTGCAGCGTGATGTTATAAAGCCTAAATAAAGCCTTCCTCGATTAATGAACTATCCAACACAAAAATAATTTTTCAATTTAAACCAGTAGTTCCTGAGATTAGCGCGTTCAACCAAACAAACTCTTCAGCTTCGTTATATTGTTTCAACTGCATTAAACCACTATCTATACGAGGACTGTTCTAGATAAAATAAGCAAAATAATGTTCTAAAATAATTTCATTCCTAAACACAAGGCAATTCAACATCGAATCTCATTTCACCAGCATCCTTTACCAACCAAGGCCCAATCGAAAGACTTCTCCCAATTAAAACATAATATATATATATTTCTTTAAAGAGTTCTAAATGCAGCCTCACACCTCCTCAGCCCTCCTCAGTTACTTCGGATCCTTCCTCCACTAATAAGCCTTCCTATTACCTCCCAGGTTCTGATACAACTTCGTAAGTTCGTTATAACCAACCATCTATGGCATTAGTTCATGCATTCGTCCGTATCTGGAGCACCTAATTCGCCGAGGCAGATTTTGATTTCCGTAGGCTGGCGCTAGGTTATTGGTTATGCACGAGAGGTTTAAGTCGTGGGGTAATCGGTTTTCGTGGTATGGGAATGTGATGCGGGGTAGTGAGAAAAATGTTGTGAAGAAAATTTTCAGTAGGTTATAGGAGTAGCGGAAGACCAAACAAATGATGGATGGACTGTGTGAAGGATTATATGGTTAGAAAAGGAGGTGACTGCTGAGATGACGAGTAATAGAGAAGTATGGAAGAAGTAGACATGCTGCGCAAATAAATTGGAAAAACAGGAGAATGATGGTGTAAGTAATAAGTCGAGTTTATTTTAATAGTAAATAGTAGTAGTAGTGTAGTAGTATATATTCATCAGAGTGTGAAGTCTGGGATTTAAAAATAAGACAAGTATAAATTAACACGTAAAATTGAACACATCTAGCGATAGATCATTAGATGTTCTGACATTGTTCTCATTGGAAGTATTAAAATGTATGGATATTCCATTGAGTCTTGGTAATAGGCTTTTTTGTCAAAAGGTGGCTTAAACGACATAAGATGGCGAAATTAGATGGAACTCCATCCACATACTAAAAAATACATAGAACTAGCATAGACATTTACTGCTACACTCGATGAAATAACTTCATTCCTTTTTAATGAAAGTGAACTTTCAAGCAAGCTTTACATAGACCAATCGTCAAAAACAGACTCGAGAAATACACCACCATTTTCTCTTTTTAATTTTCTTTTAAATTCACAATCTTTATCGAAGTGACAGTTCCTTTTTCAAATCGTCAATCATTTATTCCCATTCAACCGTCGGAAAAACGTTTCGACTTACAACGTTATTGTTCTGATACTTTTGAACCTAAGGCCGGGTGCAGAAAGAGTCAAGACTTTTTATAATATTTATATCTCCTGGCTTAGTAGACAAAGTAAATCAAAAACGTTTTAGACTTACATAAGGTACCGTAAAGCTTATGTAAATCACGTGGAAAACCGTTTGAAAAAAGGAACAGCTTTATGGCGATTGTAACTTACCTAAGCCTGTAAGTCCAGGCAGTGCACAGTGTGGTTCCTATAAAGGTTTCTAAAAAGGCAAGCCTATTTAGAATTTAAAAAAAATAAGTCCGTCCTTTTAGTTTCTTATACAATTTTTATTATTTGTTATTATAGCGGCCATACTAATACACAGTCTTAGAAAATTCCGCAGCTCTGTCATAGACGGACGAACAGACAGCCTTAGTAAAGGGTCCCGGAGGCCTTGTGGTATGGAACCCTAAACTGAAAAATTTTGCAGTATGTCGTCACGTCTTCATTGTTATCATCAACACAAAGAGATAGGTATATCCGGAAATTTTCTCCATGAAATCTAAAGTATCAAAACGTTCGTGCTTCAACTGATTCGAAACAAAAAAAAAACGGTTTTGACTCTAGTGTACACGCTGTCTAACCAGCTACTACCAGCAAGTATAAAGTATTTTCTCTGACATATTGTTGGCAACGGCCGCAGATATTTTTTATTGCCGAATTGCCTGTAAAGTTTGACATTACGAAGTGCTTTTTGTGGTGTGTTTTATATGCTTTGCAGAATGTAAATTGTTGTGATATGTTTTGTTAACTTTTGTTTACATGGCACTGATGGGTTCATCGCTCGTGTAATCCAACGTTTGAAATTTTTTTAGCTCATTATCTGCCTAGCCTTTTGCCAACTATGTTGAAGTCGGCTTCGAGTCTAACTGGATGCAGCTGAATACCAGTATTTTACATGGAGCGACTGCCTGCCTGACCTCCACAACCCAGTTAGTACTGTGTAATACGATACCTCTTGGTACTGGTTGTCAGACTTTAGGGCCGCTGACTACCTGTAATGACTGTCAAAGATTGACAAACGACAGCCGGGACGTGCTTTCCGAGGCACGGAGGAAACTCGGTACCTATGTAATGAGTGGTCACCGAACCACAGACCAACCTACTCAAGAGCGGCTTAACCTGTAAATTGATCCGAGCGGCTGTTATGATTTAGCCACGAGCTCTTCTTAGCCTTAATGTATCATTAGCGGTGTCAAAATAAATTATCCAAAGTAAACCCCCTGCCTGCGTTCGAACACAAGACTGAAAACATGTTAGTCGGCTATTTCATTTTTATGTCTGTTGTATATTCATAAATTCATAGACTCAAAGAGTTTTAAACTACTTCATCGCTTCAAGCACTCACTGTTTGAAACATAACTTTTATCTTTCAAATAATGGATAGTGCGACAGACAACTGGCCGATAAACTTTTTAAACTATTGGAAATAAAACTGAAGCTCCCGTTGAATGGTTTAATGTGAACTCTCTGCTTCGATTGCTAATTAATTGACTGTGCTGACGGAACATTGGCTGGATACCTACTGTATACACTTCTATGTCAGACGGCAAACAAGTTTTCTGATAAACGCACCGTCTTTCTTTTTTTAACCGACTTCAAAAAAAGAAGGAGGTTCTCAATTCAGTTGTATGTTTTTTTTTTTGTGTTTGTTACCTCATATCTCCGTCATTTATGAACCGATTTGAAAAATTCTTCTTTTATCTGAATGGATCTACTTTCCGATTGGTCCCATAGAAATTTCATCGAAATCGGTTCAGCAGTTTGGGTTTGAAATCAAAATAGCTGGAAAAAATATGTCATCCAAGTAAAAGAAATTGCGAAATTGATACTTGACAAGGATTTTTGTGTGATACGATAACTAAAAAGGGTAAAATAAAAACTTTTTTGCAAAAAAAACCGACTTCCAAAAAAAAAACACTAAAAAAGTGGAAAATAACTTTACTTTCGGAAGTCGGTGGCAAAAAAGTCAATGAAACAAACAATTGTCACCGACTTCCGAAAGTAAAGTTATTTTCTACTTTTTTAGTGTTTTTTTTTCGGAAGTTGGTTTTTTTTTTGCAAAAAAGTTTTTTTTTTCACTTTGAAATCATCAAATCCTTTCCCTAAATCTTATGGTTGTATACATTTCTGGCGATTTTATCATTCATGTAAACGATAGCTATTAAGGTCCATAACTTCAAGTGAAAAATGTGCTTTGTTAAACCACCTTCACTCATTACCTTTAGGTACTCATGCTGACCCGCGCAACTTCGTCTGCGTAACATTATTGATTGATGCTCACCTCTTATTGATCGCAGCGTGGTTTTATATAGCCTTCCTCGATAAATGGGCTATCCAACACTACCTAAGAATTACAAGATGAATGAAACTGCGAACTAGAGAAAATATTTTTTACTATTCGAACCAGTAGTTTCTGAGATTAGCGCGTTTAACCAAAGAAACTCTTCAGCTTTATAATATTAATTAAAATTAATCTATAGAATAGATTAACGCATTGTACAAACGTTCGTGAACACCTATAAGGAAAGCAAATAAACTAGCTAAATGATGGCGTTTGACTATTTATGGCAACGATAAAACCCTACGAGCCTTGCAGCCATCAACACCTTGAGTGAACCAGAGAGACCCAGTAAAAGGTGAATGAGTTCCTATAAACTGTGGAGGACGAATAAAATTGGAATAGGTTGGAATAAAATTGGAATAAAACCTTGGATACATACCAATTTATCACAACAGTAACACACCAGTGTTATCTAGCTTTGTTCTAAGAAATTAAGTATGCTTCTGATTTTGATCTTGGACTTTCATTGTCAATATTGTGGTGATAGCCACAATGCGATGACGATGTAAGTTGTTCTATCTGTTCTATGAGAAAATAGTGCATATCGTAACACCACGCCTCGCCTGTCTCCCTGAAAGGTTAGGTAGAAACGTAGGTAGATAGGGAGTACCTTTGTGTTTAATTTCAATGAAATATGTCGCAATCTGTTACCACCAACCCGGTACATACAAGGTGGCGCCGACAATACGACCATAAATAAAAACACTGGTCATACTAGTTCATAGCAATATTTTTAAACTATCAAAGAAATCCTTACATCGTTTTTTTTTTTCTATCAAACTAAATAGTATAAAAACTGTGAAAAAAGTAGAACACTATTTATAACGATTGGTTTACTAATCTTAGGTATAATTTGCGTTAATTCCCATCTAGAAATAAAATTTAAGAAACGAATTGTCCAAAGGTTTTTGAAGTAGCGAGTTGGCAACATGTGAGGGTCGCTAACCTGTCGGTGCTAGCCTAATAATCTACATCATGTAGAAAATGCTGAAAATGAAAAATAACGTCCTGCGACTAAACTACTGGATACATTCGATTGATTTTTTGTACGCAGACTGGGAATATCATGAGGTATACGCAGTTTAATTTATTGTCGTATTGTCGGCGCCACCCTGTATATAGACTCCGGGGTGTTTCTAAAAAATCCAGTTCAAAAACCGCTTTGCATGATCTCAGCACCAGCAGCTATGCTAGCACTAGACCAAAGAATTTATTTTGAAAGCATTAATAATTTAAGCGGTAGTAATTCAAATAGAAAATGCTGCATAAATGTAGAAGATAAAAAGCCTGTCATTTTTTTTTCTCTCGACGTAATAAATTATTGAAACTCACTCATCTATCTACATATTTTTTTTTTGTTTTTAATTTCCCTTTTGACTTGTTATACCTGGATTACAAATCCATTAAACTACTAAATATTAATCACACGTGAAAAGCTTTTCGCTTTTCTCGAAAAGGTGAAACGCTGAGGGCATTTATCCACTAACTAATCATCGCTAGGTGAGATCGAGGTCAAGAGCAAGAAATCTCACAATAAAAACAACAACGAAGACAGTTTTTGAATTTCCAGCCTAAACAAGGAAAATATCCAAAAACTGCCACTAAGCGAAATTCGCACAATATTAACAAAAAGACGCATTTATTACTAACATTTTAAGAGCAAAAAGATAAAAAGTTCAAAGTCATTCCCTTAATACGGGTACCGGAATCATCCGAAAACGTTTTCGAGAGATTATGATCGCAGATATAGAAAATGAGCGACCTTTTGTGAAGACCATTATTTTCTCCGACCAGTACATTATTCCTTTTTTATTCGCGGTCTATAGAAAACTGAAAATATTTTGTGATTATTCCTGGAAAAAAGTTCTTGCTTTTATAGATGGGTCGAGTTATTGTTTCGTTTTCTTTCTTTTTTATTTTACCTCTGACCGCAGCACTCCAATTGCAACCTTAATGTACCGAGAGTAAGAGCAACTTTAAATTATTTAAATGAAAGATCCAATAACAGCCTCAGGTTGGAGATGACGGAGAAAAAACAGTCAAGTTAAAGTGGGAGTGGGCTGGGCACGTAGCGCGTATACACCCGGAGAAGTGGGTAAAGATCGTCACTCACTGGACGTCTGAAAGAGGAAATCGCCGTTGAGGTGGACCGCAGCGAAGGTTATGTGATCTTGTTTGCGGGGCGAACATGCCCAGATATCGCAAAGGATAGAAAGGTTTGGATGGAGAAAGGGTTGGCCTTTGCTCAGCAGTGGGACACATGACAGGTTAAAAAAAATAACACTGTAATTTTGGCAGATAAACAAAATCAGAATAAGGTAAAATAACTTTGAAATACGTACATACGTGCGTACGTACGTACACATTACATGCGATCAATGATAAGGTTCAATGATAAGTTTCATCTAAAAACCGATGACGTATAATGTAATTAATGGTGTTTTTTGTTTGGCCTTGTCTGGTGCCTCCTAATCTCCAGGAGAGCACCGAAGGGCCAGAAAAGTCACCCATGCGAAAGACCGGCCAATTTAAGTCTGCTTTGGGCGGTCCATTGAACGAGTCAAGGAGAACACAAGGATGTTGGCCAGCAGGGAGTAGTAGCGAACAATAGTGAGGCGAATCATATCTAGCCCCACAAAAGTCGCTACGCTACGCGACGATACCTCAATTCGTTTTGTGCTTAAACGCCCCTATTCATAATCAAGAAACATTCACAAGAGACAGGTAATAAGCATCTACTCTATTCAATAATGTAGCCTTTGATACGCGTTCAGAATACTGTTCAGTGCTTAGACTGGTCTACTAGACATTCTTGTTTCTTGCACAGCTTCCCTGCTAGCCCCACTTTGATAGCCGCCATCTTTAAAGTATTGCATCGAAACTTTTCCCAGTTTTGATGCACTTTGCGTTAGTACTGCTTCAGTA
Organism: Standfussiana lucernea; assembly: GCA_964057025.1. NCBI lineage: Eukaryota > Metazoa > Arthropoda > Insecta > Lepidoptera > Noctuidae > Standfussiana > Standfussiana lucernea. The sequence continues at coordinate 14,743,136 of OZ059785.1, forward strand.
GTTCACTGAGAACGAAGCGAAGTAAATATAAAGGGATGCAAACGGAAAACGGTGTGTTTTTTTTGCGTTTAAAGTTTTCGTTTGTATACATAACTAAATGTTTTATTTATTTTTTATTCAGAGAGTTATGGTAAACAAAACAAAAAAGTAGTCCAATCCGATTTCGCCAGTGTACGTATGCTACGAAAGGATTAGGAAATTCATGTCGCTACGAATAGCTACGTGGTGCTACGCCTATGCTACGAAATGCTACACACAATAATTCTAAAACTTTTGCCGAATAACGTTTAACATTTTACAACAAAGATCGGTGAAAAATATCTTTCATTCGAAACCACCCATTGACAACACAATACCTGTATATCACAAACAATATTTAGTCCTAATGTCCATCCTTCCTGACCGATTTAAACGTTTACACGTATGAAAGGACATTAGACCTGGACGTTGGGGCAGTCATGACAGATTTATAGCTCCTAAAACCGGGACACATAGATATTAAACACATACTTGCAGCAAGAACGCCCATAACAAAATACTTGGGAAAACTGTCAGTTTCGATTCACCCCCGTTTTGTGTACGATAAAACTGTTGGCAAGAATATTTATGATAAAGTGTATGTGTATGGACTTTTGAGTTAGTGTCACTCGTTATGTGAGGTAAAACTTTGGAGTTTACTCCCTTAGAATCGTTTCATATATAGCGCAAGGTATGAAAAATTGATGGGTAGTAAAATCAAGCGTTAACAAAAAGTGAGGCCATTATTACCCGTCCTCTGTGTAACATACTCGTGCATCTCATCGTGCTCCCCGCTCCTCAGCGTCAAATACACATTTACCCTCTAGTATGACAGCGTAGCCACTGTTTTTATACTTTTAATATCATATCATATAATCATTTGCGGACGACACTGCTATAACTTTCTTCGCCAACACATGGTCTGAACTCCAGGACAAAGCGCAACATGGCTTTAATGTAGCGCTGAACTGGCTTTATCTCCACACGCTTACACTTAATACCTCCAAAACCAAGTTCATTACCTACTCGGTCAGTTCTGCTACCCAACCAAACCGACCAATATTAATTAAAGCTCATACATGCAATTTGCTAACTCAAGTATCATGTCAATGCGCACCTATATCTTCTACGGATGAAATCAAATACCTAGGTATAATCATAGATAAGAACCTTAAATTTAAATCTCATATTAATGTCCTTACTGGCAGAGTTCGCAAACTTATATAATTATATCTTTAAAACCCTAAGAAATATTGCTAATCCTATAATCATACGTAATGTCTATTTTGCCTTATGCCTATCTATTATTACCTACTGTATTCCCTGTTGGGGTGGTGCTGCAAAAACTATCTTTAAACCACTGGAAGTTGCACATCGCGCCATACTGAAAGTGGCTACCTTCCGTCCAATAATTTATCCAACTAATCAGTTATACAAAAATTGCAATGTCCTTAACGTGCGGCAACACTTTATTTTACAATCAATTCTGTTGCAGCACCGCTTAACCCCCTATATTGAAATCACCAAACGCCGAAAAGATAAAATATGTACTTCTCCAAGAACCCGCTTGTCGTTTACTAAAAGATTCTTTTATTATTTAGGTCCGTCCCTTTACAATACAATAAACAAAAAATGTCCCATATATAGATTATCTTATCATAATTGTAAAAAGACTGTCCGCACATTCCTTCAAGATAAAACCTACGACGAAACAGAAAAATATTTAATTTAATATAAAGTTATGACAAGTTTGTATATTGTACCACTCACCCAAAACACAGACCCACACTAACACACATACACACACACACAGACCCATACACACACACACACACACACACACACACACAAATGCGGTCGCTCATTCATATCTGTATTTAAACACATCAGTTCAATTTAAGTGTGAAAATAAAATTGTAGTAATACAATTAGAGGGGATCGGCACTGTTACTTCTTAATACAGGCTATTTCATAGCCTAGCAAGGAGGACAGCACGTCACCCACTTGATTGTCAGAGATTTAAGACTACCCACTTTGTGAAATCTGTTACATGTACTACAATCTGTTTTTTGTATAAATAAAGATATTATATTATAAAGATATTATATTATATTATAATATTGCAACCCGTTTGTTTTTACAAATATTCTTAATATAGTATTCAGTAAATATGTAAAATTTCAAACGTCAATTTGTGTTTTTTTTAATGATTTAAAGGTTTATTTGGGAGTAAACTCAAGTCACTCAAGTCTTTTTTTATCGCTCACTGGATTTCCAACTTTCAATATTGAGCCTAACGTTTAAAATCAAATAGAACCTAGTAAACTGCTGCATTTTCAACACTTGATTTTAAGCAGTGCGATGATAATCCTGTCCAGATTTGTGACCAGACGACAATAGCTGATTTATGGAGCTTCCACACCAAAGCCTCTGCCTGCATATCGGCAACCTTCATGCGAGTTCAGTTAACATACGACCGACATGATCGGTGTGTTAGGTTGCAGTAGGTTTGCCCCATAAGTGGGCGCACTATAGATATACCTAATCCTTCGGGGCATAAATGTGGTATTTTATATTATGATAGTACTCTTCAACTTCGCTCAATAGTTCATTTTTAAGAACATTCCTAGAAACACTAAAAATAGCAACCATCAACTCCTACATAAAGTTCCATCTCTAGACAGGTGTCTATAGTGCCATTTACTTTGAAAAATGCCTCCCTCCTACGCGTATTTTGGCCTGGAGCAGATAATGTTTATGTCAAGAACTTCTGGGATTAACATTTGATGTCACTATGCATACATTTTTCAAAATCAGTTGAGTTTCAAATCGGGGCACCAAAGTGAAACATAAGAATGAAGATGAACATAATTATGTCTTTTATAGGTGACACAAGCTGAGTAGAATAATTTGATAGCTATATATTTTATAACATATTGCCCGCGAAATAGAAATTTTGTTACGATTTTTGCGGTATTTGGGTCAGTAAAGGAATGTTTATTAATTTTATTAGAGATCTGATAATCGGATTCATATTTATCTAAAGTTTGATTAACTGAATGACTGCGTTTAGGTTTGTGTGTTACTAGTATGGAGTGCAAGTTCAAGTATCAGAATAATCATTGTTATAAGCCCAGTCGTATTTTCCATTTTATTCTAATTGAATATTCAGCAGCAAAATTTGGATTCAGTCACTAAGCAGCACAATTTAAAAATTGAAGTATTTTTTACGTTTTTCCACAAATTTCTTGTCAAGATCTAAACAGAATATAAATATTTATAATTTTTAGAAAAACTACATTTTACACACTACATTTTTTTATGAAATTCTGCGAAATCAAAAAAATATCGATTCTCACATACCGAATTAATTTAGGTACGCATGAGAAACAGATTCAACAAATACCTACCAAGTTTAACCATCACTGCAAAAACATCCAGATTCCCTTAAAAAGAATTTCAACAAAAAAAAACCTTAACTGACTCAGTTAAGGTTTTTTTTCTTTAATTTCTAAAAGAGTGTTCCGTCTTCCGTTCGTAGCTCGTTTCCGCTTTAGAAGGCAGTCAATTTGAGTGGTGGCTTCGCGCCTCTGCCCTTGAGGTTTGAGTTCTCTTCTATAGTACAAAATGTTTCGTTAAAATTTTCTCTTGCATTGACGTTTTTATTACTAGATTTTATTTCTAAAGATTTTGTAGCTGCTGCCATGCTGTTTAAAGTTTCAAAAGGGGCATTTCTATTTAGGTTACTTTATTGTGCAGAATAAACAGTTTTTCTTTCCTTCTTAGTTCATATACTTCATAGGTATCCTACAGGTGGTAAAACATCTGTAATACTTATGTTCTTACTTATACGTACGTAGTACGTGGCGAGAGTGCAGCTGTTTGAGTCGCCCCGCAACGTCAACTTGGGTTCATTTACGGAGACGCGGCGCGGCCCGCTTTCAATTGAAACATATGGCGATGTATGGGAGCGTTTACGGAGAAGCGAGTTTACGTGTCGGGCTGCGCGTTGCGCGGCGCGTTGAGCAGCGCCCGCCGCAAAAAATGTTTGATATCAGTTTGATCGATTTTTCAAACTGATTTCTTTTTATTTGTGTATGCGTGTCCACCGCCGCGTTGCCCCGTGTATTCCCGCTGTCCCCACCACCCGTGTCCCCACCAGTGGGGACAGCGGGAATAGATTTTAATAATTAAAAAATGTTCCCATTGTTCCCACCGCTCCATCTCCGTTGGTTTTGTTGTTGTCGGAGTAATAAAATATTACTCAAAAACTGTAAAAAGGTGTGTGGTTGGGCTGTGAAGAAGATGGATGAAAAATAACTTTAGCTTCAGAAATCTGTAACTTTTGTTTATTTAATTCAGTTTTTTTTGGCACCGACTTCTGACTCTAAAGTTATTTTTCACTATTTGATGTTTTTTGAAGTCAGTTTTATTTTTTGCAATAAAGATTTTTTATTTTTTTCATTTTTAGTTGTAATAATATAGTTGTGTTAACAATATATGTCATGGTAATATGCTTACCCCCAATAAAATGGAACTTAACAATAACAAGCGATATTTGAGGGTATCATACCCCTTGAAAGCATTATGATAGGCGTAATGTAATGTCATGGAATTTTGTAAACGATACATATCTATATCGATTTACTGTCTATTATTGAAGAGTTCCACTGTATATTTCCGAAGATCAACATCAGATCCTAACCAAATTTAAACGGGACTACCGCTAAATAATACCCATCCAAACAAAAAAAAAGTATCATCGAAATCGGTTCATAATTGGCGAAGATATCGCTGGACATACACACAAAAAAGGAATCAAGGAATGGATTAAGTAAGGAATGAGCATATTAGAGAAAGTTTGAAAGTGGCGAATGTTACAGAAAAAATAAAGGGAGTCGTCTGTCTTGGTATGGGCATGTGATGAGGAGGGATAAAACAAATGAAAATAAAAGAGCGATGAATATGAATTCCCACTGACATCATTAAGGTTTGCTGTTCTGGTTTCCTAGTACTTCGTGCCACCTCACCACTAAAATAGGAATCTCACACAAACAAATCTATACTGCGATTAGTGGGGCAGGGCAGTGGGGACAACGAAACGAAATTTTTGGTTATTCCCGTTGTCCCCGCCAGTGGGTCGGGGTAGTGGGGACAACGAGGTGACGTTTTTTATTTTGCCCGTTGTCCCCACTAGTGGGGATATGGCAGTGGGGACAGCAGGAATACACCCGTTGCCCGCGGCGGACACCGCGCAACGCACCGCCCGACGCGCCGCGTCACCGTAAATGAATCCTACGGTGTTTGTGGTGCGAATACCAACGTGTTATCTGCACCTCGTCTTGGACGAGGACTTTTGGCCGCAGGGAGTGGTGTTCCGTCGCTTCCACGGGCAAGTGCTACATGATCGCACAGTGATATAGTGCACAAGTGAAATGTTACTAACATAGTTTTAAGGTCCTATTTTATTAACACAAGTTGTATACTACATATGTAAATTATGTATGTATGTTAGTTTGTAAGGTTATATCTATGGGCCAAAGTGGCCTGAAAATAAATGAATGTTATGTTATGAAAAATCATGGACAACACATATTATTATCATAGTTTCAAAATAGGCTCCCCTCCTCTTTTTTAACCTCTTGAAACTTAATTTCACAGTTGACACATTCAAATTCAGAGTTTCACTACAATCAAATCGTAGAAGGCCTATTTCAAAGAGTACGCCTGACACGATAAAAAAATAGGTGTACAGCACTAAAAAAGGGAAAGTTAAAGTTAACAATTGACAGTCATTACGATGAGGCTGTTTCGCGATATCTGGATTAACTTGATTGTTCCAAAACGAGTGTCAAGCTCAGCACAAAATCCTCAGCTGATGTACAGTGGGCTGGTCTTGCGTAGTACGCAGTTTCAATAGAATATGAGACCAGCTTATACTGGTTTTTACTGGCGGAATATCACACCACAGCAGCCAAACATCAAATAGTTTGTTGCCCTTTGTGACTCTGTCAGATGTCAATTAATAATGGCTTTAAACAATATAGTGAAATATTTTTAGAGCGTAGCTTCAGAAAAGCGAGCCTATTTGCAAACTATGTACTATAAATCTAAAATTGAGGTACTTTTAAGACTCCATGAGAGGATGTACTAAAATGTGTGTCCGGCACCCCTGTATAATGGATCCACTTTCATGGGACTGCTATCGTATAAGTTAGAGCCGGTTTCTTAATTTAAATATTTGAAGTTGAGAACTTGTGAAACTATACTTTAACAGTATTCTTTCGCAGTAACGCTAAAGTAAAATTAGACAAATTCGAAACTTTTTCATTTTTTATTCAAAAACCTGTAACTAGTCTCTCATATACCTTTGGTCGAGGCTTATCTGTACTAATATTACTTATACATATATATAGAGATGAAATAAGTTTGTCAGTTGGTGAATAGGGGGTAATCTTCGAAAATACGGATCCGGTTCCGAAAATTCTTTCACTAACGGAAAGCTACATTATCCCCGAGTGTCATAGGCTACATTTAGCGAGCAAAGTCGTGAGCAAAAGCTAGTTTTGTTATGACAAAACACTGATACTAGGGAAGGAAAAGCTGCGGAGAAATAAACAATGTTACATAAGTATCGTTTTCATTAAGCTGCAGTTATATTACAAGAACCAATACCTAATACCTTATCTATCTGATAAAAAACAAGTTCAAAGCAAACGATTCCTGCAAATTGTCCCTTTGAGTCGTGTACAAATTGATTCACTAACTAACACAACTATTCTCATTCAATGAACCGTCTACGTCTTTCAAGTTTTTTTTTAAATCTCTGAGACCCACTACAGCTGCGTCCGGCGACACAAATTGCGAGACAAGTGTCGGACACTAATTGCTGAGCTGTTGACACTTGAGTGAGTTTTGAGAGTTAATTCAAGAATAACTGTCATGTCGCTATTAATGGTGCGAGTACAATTTCTGATACTTGTTTTAAATCGATTTGTGGACCTTGCTAGGTACCTACTTAGTTGTAGTTTAAATATGTTTTATTCATTAAAATACCAGCTTGTGTCCACGGCTTTTTCCAGGTGGAGGTCGAATCCCACAGGAAAGGATATTACCTGGATTAAAAATATCCTACGTCGTGGTCCACTTGTACGCCATGCAATTTCACCAAAGTCAGTGTTCATTTCGCATTTTGAATATTTAAGTATATGAGAATGTTTATGATATTGTTGCAAACACATATAAATACATATTCCATTAAGTTTCTGAAACTTTTATTTTTCTTCTGTTCTCTTCATCCTGGGCTACACTGGAACAGCTTGTACCTTCGTGGAAATGTGAGCCTAGATCCACTGAACAAGGCTCATAAAAACATGGCCTAGGATTTGAGTGACGTGATTTATAGGGAAGTTGGTGTTCACTCAAACACTGTGCCCGACCTGGGGTTCGAACCAGGGACTTAATCATCATCATTCTCCTGCCCTTATCCCGATTTATTTGGGGTCGGCGTAGCATATTTTCTTCTTCCATACTTCTCTATTACTCCTGCTCAGCAATATGGCTAGCGAAAACCACATCAACGAGGCAGTCAATTATTAACTCTAACCATCTTATCCCGTACCTGTGTAAAGTTTAAAATCCTCTCTTTTTTAATCTATTTATTAGGTACACCGACAGCAGTACATTATCATCATCTGCCTAGTGTTTTCCCAACTATGTCGGGGTCGGCTTCCAGTCTAACCGGATGCAGCTGAATACCAGTATTTTACATGGAGCGACTGCCTATCTGACCTTCACAACCCAGTTCGTACTGGGTAATACGATACCCCTTGGTAAGACTGGTTGTCAGACATTCGGGCCACTGACTACCTGTAACGACACTGTCAAAGATCTACAAATGACAGACGGGACCAACGGCTTAACGTGCTTTCCGAGGCACGGAGGAAACTCGGTATGTAATGGGTGGTCACCCATCCACGGACCAACCCAGGCAAGCTCGGCTTAACCTGAAGATCGAACCGAGCGGCTGTTATTATATACCAACAGCAGTACATACTATGAATAAATATGAAACAAAAGAAATAAAATAAAAGTATAGTATAAGTATATATAGTATGTATGCCTATTACAGATATACGCGGCATTCACCATAGTGACAACAACATAAGTCCTCAAATTTTAATATTAAAATTTGGATACAATGTAAATTTTACTTAAAACTAAATGAAATGGTAGGAATTATGATGATATACTATATATACATATATATACATGATATATTATGAATGCGATATCTAAAGAATTTTTATTTACATTTTTTGTTAACTAATTGCGCAATTGCAAGTGAATTTACTTGACAGAAATTAGTTGTTTAAAGGCAAATTAATGCACTGCCGTACCTCAAAAACTGATCTTCTAAACTTGTTGAGGGATACGCTGAATAAATCGGATTCTAGAGTTTCTATATGCTCACACATTTGTAACAAGGACAAGACAACAATTTACAATTTTACGATCATTTAAGATTTCTCCTGAAGTTTAATACCTATTCAAAAGTAATATATTAAACTCGCTCGAAATTAATTACTTTGCTGCAATAAACGTCAGGTTCCCTTGAAAGGTGTTTGTTAATGTTGCTACAAATTGTTTCTGGCTTTAATTTACACGTACTTAGACAGCAATAAAACTAGAACAAAAGGAGTTTTCTGTGTAACCTTATGAAAGTTTCAACGTTAATATACTAATATTATAAAGCTGAAGAGTTTGTTTGGTTAAACGCGCTAATCTCAGGAACTACTGATTCGAATTGAAACATTGTTTTAGTGTTGGATAGCCCATTTATCGTGGCAGGCTATAGGCTATATAACATCACGCTGCGACCAATAGGAGCGGAGCATTAATAAAAAATGTAACGCAGACGTAGTTGCGCGGGTCAGCTAGTCATATGTACCTATACCGTAATGAGTTTTTAATGAGAATGTCACAAGAATATCAAGCAAAGGACCCTGAATCTGGGTTAGAAACAATTTAGTCTGGAGGATCAAATTGTCGTGGGTAGTATCTAGAAATAGTTCATAATACTAGTCTAATTTTGTCGTCATTTGAGCAAGGACCGGTTTTCATACAGTGAAGGAATAAACTTATAAACATGGGCCATCAGGCACGTTTCAACACTGCCTTTTCCTTCAAATCCAGAAACTCCATATCGCCATCTTGGTGAAATTATGAATCGACGTTTGTCGATTGGCCAGGGTGTGCCGGATGTAGCAGAAGATAGTATACGTCGCTCGGGGAGGCTCCTTGAAACTCCATAAAAGGGCGTAAATGAAAAAATTAAGATGTACAAGGATCTCGGAACTAATAACGCAATTTTGTTTTTTCAATACAATTATTTCAATAAAACCTCTTTGTCAACATCAGACGAGCACCAAAAGCTCCTTGTTTAGCTCTGTTTATTGAGCTCAACCTGCACCTCACCGCCTCAAGCATTGCACATTTGCACGGCAAGCACTCACAGAATGATGCATTTACAAATCTCTTTACGATTTTACGAATCCAATCGACACGTGTCACGGTGATGACATAATTTCCGTTCGGTAATTGCGTTCAATCCGATTGAGCAAACATGGCCGCTTCGATTAGTCAAATGCTTGACTGTTTGTTTGTCTGTCTGTTATATGTAGTTCACCGTGTGTTTGGGTTTTAATGTGTTTACTCGATGAAGTACGTTATTGATTTTAGACAGTGATTTATTGTTGTCATGTGGTGCGAAGGGATGAGAAAAATGTCGTGAGAAAAGTTTTAAGAATGACTGTGGATGGCTAATTGGATATAAGAGTAGAGGCTGACCAAAGAAACTATGGATGGACTTTGTGAAGGAGGGAATGCCAGAAAAGGAGGTGGTTGCTGAGATGACGAGTAATGGAGAAGTATGGAAGAAGATGAAATAAGACATGTTGTGCAGACCCTGAATAAATTCGGATAATGGCAAGAGAATGATGATGTTAGGAAAGATCGCACAGTCACCTACATACCGATATAAACTCACGCGTTCTTTCTCGCAAGGTTCTAAATCACTTTTATAAAGTTGCTATAATATGTAGGCATATAAAAGTTGTAGTTTTGCAACCTCGTCAAAATTTAGGAGGTTGTCATAGAAGACGTAAATAATCAATATAAATTACGGTACCTAGTCAATAATAATAAACGCTGCTTTTTTAGTTGTTTTAATTTGACACTATTTAAGAATAAAGCCCTTTTCAAAAGAGGAGAATCACCTGTTTATCGAATAAACGCCTGCGTTTTTTTTGTTTGTGTGAAAGCACGGTTATAGGGCTACTATTAGACGGGCCGCGTTTTTATACGGGTGGTGTACACTTATCGATTTCCGATATTAAGAAAAAAATAAAAATACCTAAGTACCCATTTCATTATTGATTCGAGTCGAGAATCATTAGCATAGTTACCTCCTTGAATTTGACATATATATTAGCATAGTTACCTATTAGTGCTTGTGTACCTAAGTACTGTTAATGTTTAACGTTGATTGATAGGAAAAGGTATTGATATATTGTCCTGATAGGCTTAATGTAGATAGCCGGGTATCGATAGTCTTATCAGTAGAAACTACCTTTGCTATCTATAGTGATGCGATAATTTATGGCTTAAATAGGATTGACCTAAGCTTCGTCGGTAGCTCAAATGTTTTTGAGTAAGTTCCAATGAATTGGTTATTGCATGAGAAGCGTAGGTATAAATATTCTCGTGACTGTCCTCTGAATGTCCTTGCGAGGATTGTAGCCGTGATATTTGATGTACGTCACGACTTTTTGATATCATAGTTAGAGATAGAGCGACCCACATACCTCTTTCATTCAAATCAAAGCTATAAATTAAACCAAATCTTTTGTCTCCCCAGCTAAATTCAATTAAGTCTACACCCTGTCTAAACATAGTTTAATACGAGTCTACCTAAACAATGTAACGTTCCCTAAACTGTAAATGGTTTCTTTGTTCCCGATTACTTTAAGTTTATTACGCACTTTACAAGTCTCTTGAATAGTCGAGCTTTGTATTTATAACTCTTAGGCCGGTATCAATATAGGGTACTTAGAACGTACTCTGACTTAAAGTGGAAGCGAAATTCAAATGTATTTTTTTTGTTAACTTAATCCCAATCAATGATTGGGGTTAATGGGGTTACCTGAACCTAGTGGGTTGTGAGGTTTGATTTTAATGAATTTAATTCTGTAAATACATGGAGGAGCTCGAGGCTAAATAACAGCCGCTCGGGTCGCTCGTCAGGTTAAGCCGCGCTTCCTGGGTTGGTCCGGGGATGGGTGACCACCCATACATACCGAGTTTCCTCCGTGCCTCAGAAAGCAAGTTAAGCCGTTGATCCCGGCTGTCAATTGTAGATCTTTGACAGTCGTTACAGGTAGTCAGTGACCCGAAATTCTGACAACCAGTCTTACCAACTTACTCTCGGTCAGAAAACTGTACATAACCCAAACGGTAATAAAAAAACATAAAACCCTCCCTTATCTTATAAATAAGAAACACAAAAGGAGAAAGGATATTATTGCAGTTGTTCCCCAATGTAAAACCAAATTTAGTAGCAGACAATTTTACCATCTTTCAGCTCAAATATACAACAGGATTAATAAAAACATATATTTACACAATAAAAACAATCACGACTGTAAAAAATGATATCAAATTGGATTGGGTATCTTAGTTATGAGGATACGGAAGCTCTTCTGGTTTATCATGATTAATATGATCACACACCATAACGATACACACATCACTCTACACCACACACTACCCTACTCTACACCACACACTACCCTACTCTACACCTCACCACACCACACTACACCACACACCACCCCACACCACACCACACCACACCACAACACACCACACCACACCACACACCACCCCACACCACACCACACCACACCACACCACAACACACCACACCACACCACACCACAACACACCACACACCACCCCACACCACACCACACCACATCACAACATACCACACCGCACATCTCATCAAGTCACACCAAACCATCTTACACACACGCCACACTTAATTAATGCACATGACGCTTCACATGATACATACTCAAGATAGTAGAATACATAATAACTAGGTATAAGCGGTAATATTATGTAACTTATCAAGATATGGAGGAGCGGAGTCTCCTAACACAGGCATTGTCTGCCTAAAAGGAGGCTCCAAACACAATTCATGTATATGAAGCATTTTGTTTAAATAAATAAAGATTATTATTATTATTATATTTAACCAAGGGGTGTCGTATTACCCAGTACGAACTGGGTTGTGACGGTCAGATAGGCAGGCGCTCCATGTAAAATACTGGTATTCAGCTGCATCCGATTAGACTAGGCTACAACTTCAGCCATATGCCATTTGCCTTTTTCAATAGAACTGGTGACTAAATGTAGTGTTGTTCCTGAAAAGAAGAGACACTTATTATCGTGTACTGCCTGTCCTATTTTTTACTCACTACAGAAGCTGATGGACGCTACTGAAGTTGCTAAACTCGTCGCCAACTACTAAAGACACACAGACAGACATCTCTGCCTAACCCCATATGGATTACAGGCATAATGTTATGTGAAGTGGTCTTTCCAAAAATACAGGGTTATTTTGCAACCACCATCCAAATTTTCAGAAATGATTCGGAATCGATAACCTTATCAATTAATGAAATAAAAAAAATTAAAAAAAATTACATGATTTTCACCATTGTCCGCTACTAAAATCACAACGTGTGGAATAAATACAGTTCAACAATAGGTCGTTGAACTTGACTGCACACGCGCTTACCTCAAAATTCGGCAACGCACACAAACAGCACGCACTACGCCCCCCTCCCTCACACGTCGCACCCCGCACAGCCCCCGGCCGGCCATGCGCCGGCGCCGCCGCGCGGCCGCTTTTTGGTTTAGTTGACCGTGACCTAGTTACGTGCGAGCGTGTGCCATTTTTTTTGTCGCTCTCGCTGCATTTTCGCTTCCGAATTCCGGTCGATCATCATCGCACGACATGGCGACTTTTTATTCTAATGCAGAGTATTATGAAATGGTCAGGTGCTATCTTTTAAGTGGTGAAAGTTTAAATGGTGCGCAAAGAATGTACCGTACAGAAAGTTTACCGCGTTTACAAAGACGAAGAATTAATTCGCGAGTGCCTAATAGACAAACAATTTTAGCAGCAAATCAAAGGTTGTTAGATTATGGGCAGTTTACCACACCAGCCCATGCAACAAGCCGTGGCGGTCATAACGAAATAACACCAGCAGTCGAAAATTAAAAAAAACTGAACTCGAATTGAACTCGAGTTTTTCGAACGTGACCCCTGCGCCAGCACTAACGACGCTGCTCGGCGCTTCGGTGTCAGTCAGTATTACGTGTGGAAGCTGCTGAACTCTTCTGGTTATCACCCATACCATTACCAACCAGTGCAATCTCTTCATGATAACGATGGACCCGCTAGAATCGAGTTTTGTGAATGGCTGTTAAGAAACATTAATTGTAACATTTTGTGGACAGATGAAGCATTATTTACGCGAATCGGAATTTATAACAGCCGAAACGAACATTATTGGGCGTTAAGCAACCCCCACGTTATTAGAAATAACTACCACCAAGTGCGTTTTAGTGTAAATGTTTGGGCGGGTATTATTGATAATGTTATCGTGGGACCGATTTTTATTGAAGGACGCTTGACGGGTACGAATTATTTAAACATGTTACGTGGTGTTATTGAAGACTTACTAGACGAGGTGCCACTTTCATACTACAACAATCATTATTATCAGCATGATGGTGCACCACCTCATTACACAAGTGCAGTGCGTGACTTTTTAAATAATAAGTATGGCGATAGATGGATTGGTCGCGGAGGGCCTGTACCATGGCCTCCCAGGTCACCAGACTTGACTCCGCTTGATTTTTTTTTATGGGGTGAAGTCAAAAGACGTGTTTACGTTGAAGAAGCACAAAGTGTTGAGGACCTCCGTAGTAAAATAATAATAGCATTTAATGACATTAAAAATCAAACAGATACTTTAAATTTATTAAAAAATAGTTTAGAAAAACGTGCACGTTTGTGTATTGAGAGAAACGGACTCCATTTTGAACAATTACTGAAGTACACGTGATTTGTAGGTTAATCGACTTTATTTGGTAGGTAAGTTTAATTATTGTAAATAGCTAGTTGATTCCAATTTTTTAAATACGCCATAATAAAAACCAGTAATTTCACATTCATTTTATTATGTCGGTCCTAAGCCCGTAAAGTATGAAGGGAAAATTGGAATCAACCCTTTTAAGTAACACCGCGTAGGTACCTACATCAGTCGCAGCGAGCGAGGTCAATAACCTTGCTGCGTGTCTCTACATTCTGTTTTTTTTCGGATATTTTCTTTTGAATGTTTTTTTTTGTTTTTGTTATTATTTGATTAGAATGTTTCACATATGAAAATAATTTAATTAAAAGTCCTCGATTTTAAAATTTGGATGATGAATGAAAAGTATCCCTGTATATATGTTTTGATACTAAATCGCGACCGCAGGATAGCTGTGTGGCTACAGCCTAAACATTCCAGTCTAAATATATTAGGATTAGAATTTATCTAGAGGAATGAGCTTTAAGCGTTATGAAGAAGATTCCCCAGCTCTCTCAAGAGAGTTTTACGAATATTGTGTTGAGTGCCGCATTTTTTGCGGTAAAAAGGGTAGCTGACATTTCACGTATAGGCTGAATAAAGTGACCGTGATATAAAATGTGAAGACACTCAGGTACTATATACATAGTTTATCATAAACTAGTAACCCGGCCCTGCTTTCAATCTTTTTACGACATGACAAAACGTAAAGATTTCTTCACTAAATATAAAAATTATACATATAACTTCCGAAAAGCGCCTAGCCAGCCGGGTCACGGGAAGCGTCAACTTCCCGTGACCCGGCTGGCTTTTACCTAAGGGCTCATTTACGGAGACGCGACGCGTTGCGCGGTGGACGACGCGGCGGGCACCTCTCAACGCGCCGAGCAACGCGCTGCCCGTCGCGTAATGGCACTTCTCCGTAAACGCTCCCATACATCGCCATATGTTTGAATTGAAAGCGGGCCGCGCCGCACAACGCGCCACTTCTCCGTAAATGAGCCCTAACACTTGACAGCGTTGAGAAGTTTTTGATGCCATTATTTAGCTTAGTTACTTCCGTTTATTTTATCATACTTCCGAAATAAATTCGGTAAATGATAACATAACCGCATCAAAATCCGTGACGTTGGTCAGAAGAACAACGCGGTAATCCACAATCACTAATAAGACAATGATGAAATAGCAAATACAAAAGACATATATAGATACGAAAGTGAACAATCTGTTTGATACATTCAATGTACAGGTAATCAATCAGAAACCTCGCTTAAGAAAACGAAGAGTACTTTAGTTTCGAAAAGGCAGGCTTAAATCGCGAGCAAAGCTATTTCACACTTTAATAATACGAGTAGTTACGTGATAATTAATTAATACGTCTATTGAACAAGTAATTACGCCGACGCAAATCGAAGCCGAAACCTGACAACTGTGGTTTTAAAACCGATATACACGTGTATAGGTGTTAACACAAAGAGTGGGTAAAACTCTGATATCTTACTGTCAGTGTGTACCGCATAATGGATTAAATTCTAAATATAAGGGGCGTTGCGTTGGTTAGTATTAAGTAGTTTGTTTGTTAAAACCTAATAACCGATTGTCTTTAAACTCAACTGTCAAATAAAACTTTGTTACCTAGCTGAAGGTGGGTTATCATGTTCTCACCCTGGGTTTTAGCTTTGTCCCTATGCTTTCTATGTAACCAAATCATCCTGCCGTTGTCCCATTCTATTTGAGTTCGGCACATTACGTTTTTTTCTTCCATTTTCCCCTGTCATGCGGCCAACGTCAGCGGATATTAGCCATCGGCACGGGAGATGTTATAGTGCACAATTGTGTGCGCAGGCACAGGTGCACTCTCTGTTCCCTCACTCTCATATGGATCGGAAATCCAACACAACAAACCACTCTTCGACTCACGACGGACAAACGGCTCTCCGTGCTTTTCGAGGCACGGGGGTATGACATCGATAACTGTCTAAGGCATTAAGTCCGCCTTTGTACAGTTTTTACTTGTGCATAAAGCTTTAATAAATAAATAACTTCCAAACTCCGGGCTGCTACTGAGATTGCTTAGTGGAAAAACCCAACAGTACTTTTTACCCGATCCGGGAATCGAACCCAGGACCAGGAACAGGTCAGAGTCACGCTTGCGACCACGAGATCAACGGAGCAGATTCAATCTTACTTCAGTATAGATGGAGCTATACGTCCTATACTGCTGTTTCTGAAGATTGAAATAATATTGCTTTAAGAGATATACACACTTCGATATAATATACTCTGTCTCTGGACACTTAGTATTCATACTTCAAAACAAACAGTTTCACTAATTCTATTATATAAAGTTCAAAGCCATTATCAACGTCGTTCACAAAGACATTCATCTCTTAATGCCCGTCAATTTACTAAATGAGTTCACATCTCACAAATGGCATTTCCTGCTAGGATACTTCTGTTTCTCTCACAGCTAAATATGTATGGGCTCATTAAATTTTCGAGTTCACTACGAGAGGCGAAAAGAGGTCTTAGACGGCGAAGACTCTTAGAGAAGGACTGAGGAGGGGAAATAGGTGCTGAAATTTCATGCTTGAATTATTTTATTGTTCTTTTTTTGGAAGGAAGCTTGAGTTATGAACGAATTATGCGGATACGGAGTTTATGGAGTTTAAGTGTTTGGATTATTTCAGCTCTATTTCTGTATTTTTACTAATCGTATATGTAAGAGACCCTAAAACAAACATGGATGTATTTTGTGATGATTAAAAAAGTAAGTTAGTTATTTATAGGTGACGTTTGACAAGAGAGAATGAAAGAAGAAACAGGTTGTGCCAACGTCAAGTTACATGATACAAAGATGAATAATTGTTTATGTTGCCAAGAGCTTTCAGTTTCTTACCATATCCATTAACAAACCCTTTGAAAGCTCCTTTTTTTAAATTAACCTATTCTGTCCCACTACCGGGCAAAGGAATGGGGGGGCCCATTCCTTTGCAACATTCCCAGTGTTTTGCTTTCTCTTTTCAATCCGTCAGGAACGAGTCCAAACCGTCACGCCAGCGTTTCTAAGCTTTCTTTTTGAAAGCTCCTAACGTATGTTTAATTTTAATAAGCAAGTAATGGTAGATGTTTCTTTACTAAACAGGGCTATCATTAAAAGGGTCCTTCGTTTATTTAAAGATGTCCCTTTTTTATAGTCTCAAACAAACCTAAGAAGGTCTAAAGAAAAAAAAATCGTTTATCGTAAATTTTCTTTGGTAAAGTGACATAGATGCCCCAGAAATTCACCCAAAACTTACCTGCCCTTTTAAACCGACACAAAAAAAGATTGGATCTATTTGTAATCCTGAAGTAAACGCCCGATAAACTCGATTCGATAAAAAGTCACTTTTCACAAACAATATCCGAGTATGCAAATCAATTGAACTGTAGCGTAACTTCATTTCGGAAAACGAATTCAGTTTACCGATGGGCGAGTCCATTTTCACGGAATACTGAGCGATCATGATTGCTTTGATCGAAGTATCTTTCTGATGCGTATCGCGTACTCACTTCGCAAAACAGATGCATCCCTTTGAACAATACGTCGAATTGATTAAAAGAACTTTCATTTTGTTTTTTGGTAAAAAAAAATCCTGTGCAGAAAAATGTTGAAAATTCTACACTGATGTTTAATTAAAACGTACCTACTTGTGTTATATTTAGGTCACTATTTTGTGTTAACTTGCTTGTCCTCTCCTTTTAATCAAAGTTACCAGAAGTCGTATTTGATCGTGTTACCTGTAACAAAAGGAAATACAACTTTAATAGAATATTATGATCTTCATATACTTAAACTTCTTTTGCGTAAACCCCGTGAAACTGCTAAAAGCAGTGCCTTTACGGAAACATTTATATGGTCACCATAATATACAAATTATACCTAAATAAAAATTGTTTGCAGAAATGTAACTCGCAATGATTGCATCGATAAAGAGTCATTCTAAACCACTTGGCAAACAAATGGGTAATCTCAGAAATATGATAATGTTTTCACTCCAGAGCAAGGGGATGGATAAATCCATCCCGTTCATTCTTCAACTTCTTCTTCATTAATTTATACATCTTCTTCTTCTTTTCATTAATTCAATCATCTTCTTATTCTCTTGGAAGAGCGGTCGTGGCCATCAGGTAGCGACTTCTGTAGGGGCGGATGTGATTCGTCTCACGATCGGGGACTTCTCCCTACTTGCTGATATCCTGGTGCACGCGTGCAAGGGACCGCTCACAGCACACTTAATTTAGTCGGTCCAGCGCATGGGTGTCCTTCCTCACGCTCTGCCTCTCATCCATTCAACATTTTACTCCTTTCAGTAAAGTATAAAACAGGAAACTCTACTTAAAAAATGACATAATTTATTTCCTCGTGAATTTCGTTGGGATCTGCTATTGTTTTCACGACAGGATTAAAGGCCACCCAATACTGATTGCTTTTGTTTTCGATTAGATTAAATCCTGACCGGTGTTTCAGTTAGATTTATTCATATTTATGTTGACCATCGGAACTAATTTAATTAATTAGATCTTGAAAGTGAACTGAGGAGAACAGAGTACTACTTATATTAGTATAACTAATTTGAAATTATTTAAAATGCTTATGGCTAAATAATAACAGCCACATGGGTGGATCTTAGGTTAAGCAGCGGTGGCCTAGGTGAATCCGTGGATGGGTGACCATCAATTAAGCCCCGAGTTTCCTCCGTGCCTCGGAAAGCAGGTTTAGCCGTTGGTCCCTGCTGTCATTTGTAGATCTTTGATAGTCGTTACAGGCAGTCAGTGCCCGAAAATCTGACAACCAGTCTTACCGATACGATACCCTTGTATCGTATTTTCCAGTACTAACTGGGTTATGAAGTCTAGATCTAAGACAGTCACTTCTTGTAAAATACTGGTAAGATTAAAAGCCGCCCAACATAGTTCGGAAAAGGCTAGGGAGATGATACGAATATGTATTTGTTACTAGCAGGAATTAGAACATCGCGCGACCTACAGAGCAAAAACCTAAACAACATGTTTCAAACATGTTTTTCATGAATACAGTAAATCGTTTCGACGTTTTTCTAAATACAAACAATATATTTACAGTCCCAGATGAATAACTGAATATTTTAAAATGATATTTTTTTGAAATGCCCTTCACAAAGGCAATTTCTGACACGTTCATTAAACTGACATGTTCTAAGCCATAAGTGGTAGCGATTTCAATCATCTGTCAAACCTTTTCCCAACTACGTTTGGGTGGACTGCCAGTTTCACAGAGTGCAACTCAATCTTTAACATGGAGGGACTGCCTATCTGGCCTCAACAATCTAGTTACTGGGTAACAAACACGATACACCTTTTGAAACGTTGTTTGTCAGAAGTTCAAACTACTAATAACCCATAACTACTGTCAAATGTGATTCTATGAAATAATACAAAATTGGATGAAATGAGAACCTGCAATTCTTGAATCATTTACCGAATGGTCACAGTTTAATTATGATGTTATACTTCTTTCAAACAACAATTTGAAACGAGAGCCATTGTGACAGGGTTCAGATAGTGTGTTGTATTCTGAGATTTATTCTGCTTGCAATCCGTTTCTTCTTATTATTTATACCACACGTTCCCTTCCAAACACAAACGCTGAGGTATACGCTTTGTAGAGGCACCTTTAAGAAAATTGAAAAACCAAGTGTTGTTTTCATAAATCTTAAATCTTTCTTGTTTTGCTAATGTTGTATCTTGTTACAAAGTCGTTTTATTGTATTATTTACTTTCGTATTTCACTAACCTGAATTTTGATTCACAGTATAAACAAAACAACGCCTTTTTGGAAATATTTAAATTTAAACTAGCGTTCGTAAATGCGATTGTTGAGCATGGATCCTAAGCCCAATCTTTTAGTCCACCAAAGTATTATTGGGTATCTCAATTAGGAGTATTTCACCATTCTCTCTACTAACTAGTACATGTGACTCAAACGATAAATTCTGATAAATTTGGGTGCACGTAAGAATCACTTCTGCCTACCCTCGTCGAGATACAGGTGCGATGTGACAAAGTTAATAACGGTCCACAAATTATTGTTAGTCTATAGCTTACTTCAATCGTATTCAGAAGGCAATAAGAAAACATTTTAACTCTAAAAGTAAAAGGTTATTCCTTCGTTTACGTGCGGCCTAAAGACAGTGAAGAATTATGAATTAACCAAGCCTTCAAGGGCAACGTATTCACTAGTCCATGGCATTTGTTGTATCCGTACGGTGTGAGGAGGAAGTGATAGAAACTTCGAAGTTATAAATAGCGCCGGTTATAGAAAAACTGAGGTACCTACAGACAATTTGTCGTTGTACAGTCGTGTGAGTTACAAGAAAAATGAGAAATATGAATGCGGGTGGCTGGTGGGAGAGACAGGCTGGCTATAGAACAGATTACAACTAGCTTATGCCCGCAGCTTCGCCCGCGTAGAGTTTGATTAAGTGTCCCATGGGAACGATACTTTTTATTCCAGGAGTACGAACTACCGGAATAAAAAGTATCGTGTTAATCCAGGTTATAAACTATCTATATTCCAAATTCGTTCAGTAGTTTTTGCGTGAAAGAGTAAGTAACAAACACAAATCCATCCTCATAAACTTTTGGATAAAAAATAATTTTAATTTAAAATAAAATTTAAAAATAATATTAATAAATAAAGAGTAATTGTGCCGATAGTCGTGTCGGCCAATGGTTTAATAGCCAAGAGCCTCGACCAACATCTGAGGAGGCTCTCGCTTGGCGGCTGGATCAAGGGCTTAATTCAGAAAGCAGTACTTCTGGACACGACGCGTATTGTTAGGAGGTTCCTCTCTCAAGAGCCCTGACCACCGGTAGCTCGGACCCTGTTCCCGGTGCTGGTGGGTTACTATTTTATATATTTTTAAATGTTTTTTTTAATAATAATTTTGTATAGGAATATTTAAAAATGTAAAAATAAGTCAGAAAAAAGGAAATAAAAAGTAGAAAAATATATACGTATAAATAACTTAAATTTTAATTTTTATAAAAGTGTAAGATTTTGACGGCCCACTTACGAGTAGGTAACAATTTACACGTAATAAAGACAGTTTAGGAGAAAAGCTACTGACACGAAAACTAATATAATACTGCTATATAATACAGGGTGGAAGGGTCACCGACGCTGAAACGGTGACCACAGATTCAGTACATCATTCTGAACCTCCATCATAGAAATTTTTCATCGGTAACTAAAAAAAAAACTGCTTTTCCATACGTTTTGACCGTGTTGGTATTGCAGTTTTGTAGGAAAAATCTGTTTTTGTTTTAATAACCGGCGAAAACTTTCTATGGGATTCAGAATGATGTATTAAATACGTGGTAAACATTTTAGGGTTGTTGTCCCTTCCACCCCGTATATTGAAACTTAAGCGTAATACATTCACAATGGCGATACCTTCTGACAGTTCATTGAATTCTGAACTCGTGACTAGAGATTTCCTAGGTAACAAGATAGACTCAATGTTGTTATCCAATTTCAAGATCTGTGCGAGATTGGCGTAAAAGAAAAAGGCTGAGGATTGAGTTTATTTAGGCCCAAAGTTTTTTGACTACTTAGTTTTTTTTTCTTTAGATATTTTTGTCAATTTTCTCTTAGCTTCTAATAGTCTAATCTATACTTCTATACTATATATATGTTATATATAAATCTTACTTCTATTATAAATGCGAAAGTTTGTGAGGATGGATGGATGACTGATAGACTACTTTTATCCCAATAGTACGATCCCATGGGACAATAACCGAATTCCACGCTCGCGAAGCCGCGGGCATAAGCTAGTAATATTATAAATGCGAAAGTTTGGATGGATTGATGGATGCTTGTTACTCAATCACGCCAGAACGGCTGAACGGATGTGGATGAAATTTGGCAGAGATAGATAATAGTTTGGAATAGCACATAGGCTACTTTTCATCACGGTAGGACGATCCCGCGGGTCAATTATCGAACTCCATGCGGGCGAAATCACTGGCATAAGCTAGTAATAACTAAATTGTTAAGATGTAATCTTTTAAAAATTCGACCTTCATTCGAAAATTATTATCCTACAAAACGTAAAAAATCGCGACTGCTGAGTAAGACGTCCTGGGTTCTCTAGCCTCGCTAGGGCCTCAGGTGTGTCCGTAATTTTTCATACCTTGTGTCCGAACCCAATGTTCTATGTCAGTACATTATCTTGTTGTTATGATTGACTCGGTTCAAGAAACGTGACCGCAATGTATCCCAGACATTTTGTTACATTTTCAACCATTTTGTTATGAGTTCGTATGTTAGTGTTCTAAAACATTGTTTGAAAGAAAAATAAAATGAATTGATACCTAGTTTCTAGAACACTGTATTTTTAATATTTTCTATATTTTCTATATCTTCTATATCTATTCTTTACATATAATAAATTTGTAGACGAGGCATTTCTCTACATTGAAAATATCTAGAAAAAAAAAATAGTAGGAGGGTTATAGGATAACAAACAGAACCCATTTCTACTATTTTTAGAATTTTTGTCTGTTTGTCTGCAGTCTGTGAGTCTTCGGCTATGTTTGTTTGTTTAAGTATCACGTGAAAATCACAAAACCAATGTGGTTAGTTTTAATACACAAGTATTGTGCGTAACTTAGAGAAGATATTAGTTTTTGTTTCAATGCAATCCGTGCTCTTAATCAAAAGATATATGAATTTAAAGTGTTCAAGAAGCAATCATCATCATTACTTAAGATACATGCAACGACATCTATTGAACCAAAATGGTACTATAATGAATAAACGTGCTCACAAGATCACTTTTAAATCGACTGTCCGAGTTTTTCAAAAAGTTATGATAACAAAAGGTACGCTGCTTTGAAAATCTACCTAATATAGAGTGACTGTTCAATGGCTTTCCATGCATTAAATTTTAGCAGTTGTTGTAAAAGTATTTGGTTTCATATCTATGTATACTAATATTATAAAGCTGAAGAGTTTGTTTGGTTGAACGCGCTAATCTCAGGAACTACTGGTTCGAATTAAAATATTATTTTAGCCTTGGATAGCCCATTTATCGAGGAAGGCTATAGGCTATAACATCACGCTGCGACCAATAGGAGCGCAGCATTAATCAAAAATGTAACGCAGACGAAGTTGCGCGGGTCAGCTAGTTCCAAGATAATTATTTTCTACCAACTTTCACCTAATACGTAGATAACCTTATTTTAATTTTTATTTTGCTAAGTGCTATATTTGTAGCAAGTAAAAATCCTTTCATTCTCCATCTTTTACGTGACTAAACCATTATATCTTATTTATATACAAAATTGTATCAGAGATATCAGCTTCTGCAAGTAAACAAAGTATTATTTCTGACATTTAGAAGGCCCTACTTGGGTCCTGGCACGTTTCAAGAATCTTCCATAAATAAATCGAATGAGACAAATGTCAAATATTCTTTGATTTTAGATTTATAAATAAACAGAGCCGACATTGTTTTGGAAATAGAGGAGAACTGTAGGAAAATTGTAATAAAGTCTGATAAGCATTCTCTAGAGTAATGGTAGACCAAAGAAACAATGGATGGACTGTGTAAAGGATGATGTGATAAGATGATATGGCAAGAAATGAGATGTTTGATGAGATGACGAGTAATAGAGAAGTATGGATGCTGCGCCGACCCCAAATAAATTGGGATAAGGGCAGGAGAGTTATAAAGCACTCCCTAAATTATAATTTGAAACCACTATGTTTCATTAACTCCATAAAATAGTCTTAGAGAAGTCTTTAAGCTGGATTCAGACCAGACTATACAGCGAAGTTTATCAAAGGCTATATTATAGCTATATAAACCATGGAATCCATTGACTGCCTCGTCGATCTATTGGTCGGAATCATGACTGCTAAGTATGTGGTTCTAGGTTCGACTCCCGGGTCGGGCAAAGTGTTATTGGGTTTTCCCATCAGGATTTTCGGTAGTAGCCACTGAATATGGATTTGTGCCCGGTTGATGGCAATAGGCTCGCCCCCTATTACATGGGACTGAAACATAACTGGCAAAATGTGGATATACTATTAGGTACATCTCTGCACAACCCTTCGGAGATTACCGGCGTGATGTTATGCAAGCCATGGAATCGTTTTTCTTCTACTCAAGGCAAATAAGACCTATACTTAGCAGTGGGTGATTCCGGTCTGATGTAATGATGAACCCTACTCATGGGCGTTCGTTTCCACGACGTGTCCAAGGCTTTACACCTGCCGTTTGTTGCATTAAACCCTGTTTTTTAATCGGCATAATTGCATTTTCAGGCTAATCCTTTTGAGTGTTCAATTTAGATAAAAAATAAAAATACATTATGGTTCAGAGGTATATTTTACATGTTGAGTGCTGAACTTTAAGCTCTCGCTGAAATAACAGCCAGTGACAACCCAGGTTTGCTCAAAGCCCAGCATCCCTTTGTCATGCAAATGAGGTGTGTAGCTTTTATTCGGCTTGATTCTATTGGGTGCAAGCTTTTCACCTTTTAGAACTCGGGTGTATTATTGATGATTATTTATGAAATTTAAATATGTGACCCAGAAAGGGTATGAGTTTCACGACCCACAACGCGCGGTCAGCAATTAAATTAATCAATCGCAAATACAAGTAACGGGTAATTGTAAACAAAAGACATAAGCCGAGACTGGTACCCCGTAGGGCTCAAGGCATCCACATGATAGTCTAGTTAAGCAGAAGCCAGCCTCAGGTTGTCTTGCGTGATGCCATTACCAAAAAAAACCTATTTGTCGGTAACCCGCACCGGCCGACACCTAAAACTAACTCGAAGCAAAGCCACAATACGATGAATGTATTTTGTAGCTGGAAGGTTGACGAAGTAATCCTCAATTGATGGCCTTGTGGGTTTCAAGGCAAGCTTCAGATTTTCCAGGAATTCAAATTAAATATTCCGATATAATACTAAAGCACACAATTCGGAAGCAGATCAAACTACGGACCGGGACGGATTTGGTCGTCGGCACCAAAACGTGACCAAAATTAATGATTTGGTATTTGAAGTGCGAGAGGCTCATTACAGGCCTGGAATCTAATTTGTAATTGTTTATTCTGTAGAAAATGTTTCGTTTTATGAATAAATTGGGCTAACAAAGAGGAAAATGCAAGGAAATTAGATTTGTGGATTCGGGGAATGGTTTAACTTGTGTTTGTAATCTCTGGCGCTAATGCTCGGTGGAATTTGAATCAAATATTGTAATGTAATTCTGGGAATGTGTTTTCCTTAGAATTATGTTGTAATCTGGTCGTCGCACATGTTTTTATGGGTCCGGATTAGACGAACTTAATGCCATTTGACTTCTTCTTTGGCAAGGTACGACTTGACATTTCATCATACATGAACATACACTCACACCTTTACCACATGGGGGCAGGCAGACACTACGGAACCCCACCATTTTATCATTAATTAGAAACTCAGTTAGATTCTGTTTAGTCTGAAAACGTTCATTAACTAAAAGGTCAATTATCGCGCATTGTGTCATGAAGATCACTTCAAATCGTCGCAGTTTTGTAGAACGTGAACTTATTTCGATACAAGCTTTTGTTATTACCCACCCTTTGATTCAAGATATCTAGCTCATCCCTCCCATGTCACAAGTAAAACAACTTCACCTCAGTCTCGAGACTACTCGAGCAGTTGAGCTGTAAAGCAGGCTATTGTGGCAATTATCTCGAGCGAACACAAAGCAAGCTGGCGCTGGGGACGGTCGACTTGATCCTATTACTTGTATCTGTTAATATTCAGTTACTAGCTTTAGGTTCAAACTTGTCCCACGGGAATATACTATCGGGATGACAATCCTAAGTCCAAGAGCCCTAAGTCGTACCCTAGACCATGGTCTACCTGTTAAAATGTCATGGAAACCTGTTCAAAAGGTATCAGTTAAACATGGATGATAGCCAGACTGGATGGGCCTTGGCGAAAAAAGAACAGGACAGATGAGAAGCAGAAAATGAAGACCTATTTGTTTTTATTCGTTTAAGCGTTTCCAAATTAGATATGAATTTGGTTTGCACGAATGATTGCTTAAATCCAGAATATACTGAATACCAGCGCTGTGACTTTTTTAATGTTACAGCACTATGCTGAGATACGGGCCTTTTGGCCTCGTACAGGACCAGTTTAGTTAGTTTTATTTTTTCTTAAGTTTACTTTTTTTTAAATCTTGTTTCATTGTCAAGTTACCATTTTGTTTTGTCCAGTGCGAGACTAATAAATACTTTTTCTTTCTTTATTTCTCTTTCTAATTCTGAAACGGTGATCACCTATCGATAGAAGCATCGTGGCATCACCACAAGGCAGACCTATGGCCGTGTAAGTCGAGGGAATTCACTGCAATACTCAAAACGGAGATAGAAACATTGAAACCAAGAATCAGTTCTAACTACGTATCCCTCAATGAGTAAAGATAACTTTGTATTATTACATTTATCACTGCTAAACGGTATACATAGCCACGCGCCTAGTTTCCTAACTTACGAGACTTGGCGTAACTTACCTATTTCCATTCAACTATTACAGAAACCGTGAGAAAATTGTTTTTAGAGGACAAAACATTAATTTGTTAAAGTATATTTTAAGGTCTTTTGTTTCATAAATGCCAAACACGTGATATATTTTTGGCTGAGAATATAATAATAGTTGAGAATAATTTCATTTATTTACGGTGTAGTGTGATTTTCCTCTTGTAAGGTTCATAAGGGGTTTGAGTTTAAAATAAAGCATTGTCCTAATGAATAATTATGGGCATTTTACACAGTGGTCTACATTAGCTCTTTCACACTTAATAAGTTAACATAATTTTGACGTAGTGGCCGCAGTTTCAACTTTATGATGACAAAGTGCTTTGTTTTCCCATGGCATGAGCCAGAAGGAACCAGGAATTTGGTTTTTAGTTTCGAACGTAAGGCAACTAAATTACTAATATTTCCTGTTTAAAACTATATAATATTCTGTAGAATATATATATGTATAGTTAGGTGTGATATTTATATACTGCATATAAATGACAAACATTGGACTCTATCTGACTTTGATTAAACTTGTGAACGCGTTACAAACAATTTTAAACCTTATGTCAGTCTCTAACAGATGCATGTTCCATGCGTAAAACAAAAACTACAGTCTGTTGCCCAGTGAACGAAATCCCAAATTACTGTTGCCCGATGTTTGGACAACCCAATTTGAGCTCCCAATAGCTTTCGAACACTAGCCCTAAAATATCTAGAACGAAAGCATTTACTTCGGTCGTGTCGGATAGCCGAACCATCGGTCTAATGAGACTAGCGGTACTAAAAAAAATACTACAGCAACATAGGACAAAAAGTAATACAGCGCCACCTATGACACAAATGAAGAACTAACATCAACACCCTTTTTTTTGGGTGGGAAATCATCAAATGACCTCTCCCGCTCTGGGTGGAGCGGGAGGGCGTGTCAGACTCTTGCCTGTGCCAAGGTGCCAAGGGTCACGGTAACTCTTTCGAACAAATCCGCAACCCTGGCAGGCATCGGTCCTGATGGACCCCGTCAAACAGCAACATCCTAAATCGCGCAGTTAAAGTTATCCGCGACTAATATAGGAAAACCAGTAGCCCACCAGACACAACACCCGTCTGGCCGGAGGATCCTTGCTTTTCTATGGGGAATGAAGAACTTTGCACCCTGTTCTTCATACCGCTGATAAGACTTAGGGACACTCTTGAGGTCCCATAGTATCTCCTGAATCGATGGCTAGTCTACACTGATATTCGGTCAGGCAGTCTATATTCGAATCACAAAATTGTGTGTGAAAAGGTCCGTGGTGTCTTTGAAGCATTAATTAGAATTTACCTTGTAGCCAACGTGCTTTATGATATTGTTCACAATAATTTTGATGCCATTGATCTATCGAGTAAGCTGTGTTATTCTGTACCCCGTGCAGTTCGTGTACGTCAGGTTCGTGCTCGTACTCTGTTCGCGCTGAATTCTTGTCGTACGAACTCTGGCTTGCGCTGCCCTATTCATAGAATGTTGGAATCTTATAATTCAAATTTCATTGATATTGATATATTATTTGCATGCTCGAAAAATAAATTTAAATCTAATATTATACATTTTTTATCTCAATTGTAATCTTATTATTATTATTTAATCATTGTATAATTTATCTAAATGAAATTGTTTTTGTTTCTGATCTGATTTGGTTTTGTAGCTATAGCTGGATTTATAGTAACTTAATTATTTATTTCATATTATTTGTTTTCTGTGGTAATGCTCGTCTAGTGGCAACCACTAATCTTTAAACATGTCTATCTGCGGATAATGTAGTTGACAGCAACATTACTACTATGTTTTGTTAACCTTATACGTTTTATATGTTGTAGTTGTTTATTATCACTTAAATAAATAAAATAAAATTTATTGTACCCCGAATATCTAATGCTTCCTTCAAAACTGTACCTCTATGAATCTCTTAAAATATATAACCTTTATTCTACCTCTTACAAAAACCTTTCCCCCAGTGTACCGTTGTGTCACTTCACCACAATAAGGGCGGTTAGAGTGGACGCTAACTAACTACATCCCCTAACACAATACAATCTCTCAGCCAAACTTAACTCAGACATCTCTATGCTATGTATTCGTATAAGCTTCTGTGCGACACGCGCGTGTATCGCTTAATTTCTTCACGTGAGCACCGTCGCGTCGGTGCGCAAGTCGCGTCGCGGCTCGTGGGTTGCCCTCATATGTGTTGTGCGCAGTCGCTGTCTTAACACGTTTGCCGCTTGATCGCATAGCTTGTGGACCACGGCTAAGGCGACTAAAGTGGACGCTTACAAACAATGTCCCGCGATACAATACGCTCTCAGCTAAAATTAATCCAGGCGAGGTTATTATTCTTAGTTAAGTGTGCGAGAGAGATAACTAATTGAACCACCATTCAATTAGTTATCTCTCTCGCACACGTTACGGTACATGTGGCCAATTACATAAAGGTAAACAAGATGGTCCATGTTCCCGTGTAGTTATCATCACACACTTTAATTTACAATATGAAGTAGCTTTTATAACTCCTGGTAATCATAATAATATCCACCAGACCGATTTCCGGTCACGATGGCAAATCTCCACAAAGACTGGCCATAATAATATATTATTATATGCCTATCCTATCGGTTTTCAGTCTATCGGGATGTAACTGAATCCCAGTATTTTATATGGAGTGACTGCTTATCTGACCTCCACAACTCAGTTATTGGGTTATACGATAACCCTTGGTAAGACTGGTGGTCAGACTTTCGAGCTTCTATGTCTACCCGTAACAACTTTCGAAGATATACAAATGATAGCCGGGACAAACGACTTAGCGTGCTTTCCCAGGCAAACAGAGAACTCGGGTTGTAATCGATGTTCACCCATCCATGCACCGACCTAGGCAAGCACTGCCTAACCTTGAAGCTAATTCACACAATTCAATTACTATTATTAAGCGCTTAGTTATAACAGAAGATATTAATTATCGAAACTCTCGACACATTATAACTATCGCTTACAATTTCATGCTTGTCCTTTCAAAACATTTAGTTCAAATAATCCTCATTGATAGGTAAATTGCTAATCTCGGTTATGTAGAGCAAAACAGTTAACTCGATGGATAGATGATATTCCAAATTCAGAATAACCTAACTCAATAATAATTTAATAGCTGTGGTGTTCGATACACGATACAAACATTTTTGTATCGATATTTTGGATCAATCCGGATCTTAACAATCTATGATTGTATCGAATGGTTTCGATCCGATACACTAATCTAAATATTGAATACTATCATAGCGTCCTCTTGAATGCACAAAACTAACTTAAGAATCCCTCAAATGGTCTAGGCAAAATTCGAGGTATTATTTTTAATTCTTTTGAGTCATGCTTTTGTCATCATCTAGGATTACCCCAACTTTGTAGGCCTTGGATTTTCCCAACTATGTTGAGATCAGCTTCAAGTCTAACCGGGTGCAGCTGAATGAATTTTCTGAACTGATAATATGCACCTAAGGACATTGTGGCAAGGTAAGATCCATTCATTCCGATACCAGTACGATTGTCTCGATTCAAGCATTTATCGTATTCGGTTTTGTATCGATCCAAAATATCGGAGTACTATCGCATCCTTTTGTATCGATACTATAAAATATCTTATCGGATCGTGCGTAACTATGTTCGGTAAAAACCGAATACCAATAATTGTGCGGCTGGTTTTTAAACTCCTGCATCAATCAAGGTCTATTTTAATAACTATCGGATTTACATTACTTTTCCGAGAAGCCGATTTAAATTCAGTTTGGTGAAGCTACAAAATAGCCGTATATATTTATGCCCGGGACTCCGCCCGCATGGAGATCAGTAATTGTCCCACGACATCATATACTACCAGAATAAAACATATCTAAAAGGTACCTGTGTGCCAATTTCGTCCGTTCAGTAGGTTTTAGACCCTTTCTCGTCATCCATCCATCCATCCATCCTTACAAACTTTCGTATTTATAATAGTAGTAAGACACACTAAGATATTAGTACCTTCAATCAAAGGGTAACACCCGTATCCATAAACAAGCCAAAGTGTTTTCTTGAGTAAATATTTTTTTAAGATACGATTTTTATTATGTGGTTTAGTAATTGCTTGAAGTTAGAAATATAAAAAGCTAGAATTCTTAGCTTTGCTTTCTTTGACGGTTCTTATTTCGTTTAAATTCTTGTCTATTGCATAAAAAAAAATCACAAGTAATTACTTTAACCATACATAGATAGGGGTGTGTAAATGTCAGGGGTCACCAACCTGTTCCTTGGAAACGTTCCCTTAACTGGGAATTTTGTAAGAAACCGTTAGGAGCCAGCGATCATATTGCAATCACAAACCCATCTGCCAACAGATTATGACATTATTACACGAATAAGTTTCTCTCTTGTGACAATATAATGGGAAAGGGACCGGTTATAAGCTGAAATGAATTTACACAAATATAGTAGTTATTTGTCAGAACAGCCTCTGCCCGTACCTACCCCACGTGGCGTTTCTTGTTTTAACATATGACACTCTTCAATTAGTGAGGCTTTCTGTCAGTGAGAGAATTTTTGAAATCCGATTAGTGTTACAAACTCACAAACTTTACCTGTATTGAATATTAGTGTAGATTAAGAGGCCACTAACAATATGATTGTTGACATAAGTATTGAGACCAAAGTCCGTGAAAAGCATTGATTTAACAATCGTAAATATTAATATGATAACCTGCGAAGTGTGACCATTTTATGCAACTGATACTTTTTCTGTGAAACAACAAATCATGCAAAGGTCCCATGTTGGACTTAGAAATCTACAATTTAACATTTTTTATTACTATAATACTGATATTATAATTGACAGATTGGCAGCTGTAATATAGGTCCCACAATAATTAATGAATCTACGAAGATAGCGAGAATGCAAGGCATTTCAGAAATTCGGCCGCCAGTATACCGATTACCGACCCATAGTTTAAGAGGTTCTTCTTTGAAAAGAATATCTCCCAGAATTAATTCAAAAGATTAATGGATAAATAAAGGCGGTGGTGCCATAAATTTTCTGTGTCAGGTGTAATTTGGAAGGTAATTAATCAACTGAGTGCTTGGCTCTCAAGGTTGAGAGAGCGCGAAAGAAAATATCAACAAGTTTCTAAGGAGGGAAATTCACACTTAAATTTACGGTTTTTCTCAAGGGGGTTAAGCAACAACTGAACGCCACTTGCTACGATCTCTTGCTTCATCCACGTTCATCCATCTGATCGCTGCTTGCAAGTACAACGCACCTGACCTTTTTGAAGAACATCACCAACAAGGTCAGTGTATGTTCTTCTAAGGCAACCCTGCCGGTGTTTTCATTCACATCTGGCTTTCACTGTTAACGAAATGTAAATCCCTGAAAAAACTCCGTGGGAAAAAAGTTTGTCTCGACTTTGTTCTCCCCAAATAATTCGTTGACACTTGCCTATTATTAGGGTTCCTTGTCCTTTGTCAAGGATTTGAGTTTATATGAGTCATTGAACTGTGAAAACCTTCGGAAGTGTAATCATACACGATTAGGGTGTTGGAATGGCGAGTGTGAAGTCGTAAGTTTGGTCCCTATTTGGTAGTTGGATATCGTGTGTCACATACAAAGTCATTCAAATATTTACGAGCGATACACGGGACAAGACGAAGAAAATCGTGATCCAATACTTGTTACTACTTAGTAACAAATCGTTCTGTCTAATGTCATACCCCGCTTGTCAGGGAGCATTCATGTGTCAAAATCGAAAATGTTTGAGATCCAAGTTTTTGTATGAAATTAGTCCCAATTGTCCGCTCTATAATTCTTTTAAATCTCTTTGGTGTATGACTCACACTTACTATTAACTTAAACACGGTCAAAATGTTTGGAAAAGCTGCTTTTTTAAAATTATCGATGTAAATTTTTAATGTGGGGGGGGGGGTTCGAAATGTTGTACTGAATACGTGGTAACAGTTTGTGCGTCGATATACTTTCCACTCGGTACAATAGATCTGTTTATATCACAAGGATTTTTTTTAGGAATACTTATCAGGAATACTTTGGAAAGGAAATAGAAGTCGTCAGTCTGAAAGCATATTCCGATAAGTCCAAAAATACCTCGAGGAGGTATATACTTGCGTATCAACTAAAATATTACTACATATGTATTACGAGTCCTGTTAGTGATTTATTTTATCCTAGTAACTCACAACTGGAATATGTCATGTGGCTAGTGTATGGGTGTAGTCACATTTGGGTAGCGCGCGACGATTTGATCTTGATTGTAATTTTTTTTTGGTGGTCACTGTTCCGGTTGAAAATGCCTACAGCAAGCCTCCGTACGTTATTAAATAACACTGAATTTCAAGAATAGTCAACTTTCAACGTTTTATCTGTCTCTTTATGAACTAAAACGTCTTCACAAAAGTCGAAAGAAAATGTGCGCGACTTACAAAGATTATGCAAATTGAACAGTTTCAGCAAAGTCATGTCCCCCAACGAATTTCTTCGGCACAATGGCCTACCAATTCAAAAGGTTTGTTATAATAACACACAATTTCTTCCATAAACTACGCTGACAAGCAACAAGTTCATAAAATAAAGTACGTGGATCTTAAGCTTTTTGTAAGCCATCTTTCGTTGTCCAAGTTTTACTTTGAAACTTTGGTAAATCGAAATATATATCATAGTTTATGGCTTAAAAAGTCTACACCAGTCTAGACTTTAGGGAATTGTACATTACATACTAAGAATTTTTAATATACATCACTATTCTCTTGGAATTCTAATTAATTATAGCAGCGCAAACATTCAGAACGGTAAAGTCTTCCAATTTTTTTCTTTTAGTATTAAAAAAAATCTTAATACTAGTCGCAGCTTAAGCACATCATATAATATCTACTGCGAGTCAAAAAGTGTAGTGTTAACGGCACTGGCTGGGCAACATTAATTTATATTGTAGAAACACGTCTAGTGTTCCAGTAATTCAATTTCGATGTCCTCTAGTAAAAGTTTTAGACTTTTATTATTATCTTTCTTCCTCACGAACTCTTTATTTATAGTGCTGTCTTTCCTAACAGTTTTTATGGCTTTACACCTTTGTTACCAAGGCCAGACTTTACTGTACCCCTGAAATACTGAAGGTCAAAAAAGTTCTCTGACCGTCTCTTGCGTATATTTTAGGCGTTGCTGAGTCATGAAATATGTTTGAGATTAGCCAAATAAATGGCCGAAATACCACCATATTTATAATAAAGCGTAAAAAGATTAATTGCTTAATCGTCGCAAACTGTTTTAATTAGTAAAACGTGAAAAGCTTTTTGTTTTCGTTTCATTTCAGAAATTTTTGCGTGAACGGGCCTATTATTTACCACGTCTATTTGTCTGTGACAAATAAATACGATGATGATTTATTGAAAAAAATAATATTTTGGATTATGTCGAGACAACACTAGACTTAAAAATTTTGAAGGTGAAATCGGTGTCGAGCAGCAACGTCACCATCGGAAGAGTTTCCATCTTAGTAAACAGTCTTTAATTTAAACAAACAATTCATCAATCTCTTTATGTCTGCCTCCATCAAATAATGCAATCACTTATCTCAAAATATACCCAAATCTTCCCAATTAGCTACAAACAATTACTTACGAAGCACTTGTATCAAAACTCTCTAATAACAATAATAATTATCGCTAATGGATTAATAGCACATAATTATGTACATACATACCTATCAATACATTGTTGCGGTAATTCTATGAAAAGCACGTGCCAAATTATGATGCTCTGACGTGTAATGGCCTGATTAAGCGATAGATAGATACCTATTAGAGCTACTGCTTCTTCCACTAGTGGGTAGCTATCATTGGATGCATAAGTTATTTATTATAGATTTATAGTAAACTAGCTATATATTTATAGTTACCTTCGTCCGCGTGAAATTATTATTAAAAAAAAACTACTTCCTTATTTGAATCGGATTTTGTTGCTTAACAATTTCAAGGGTTTTTTTTTGCACGGATGCTTATCAGATTATCAGAGTAGCCTGAGTTATTCCTGATAACATCAGCTATCTGCCAGTAAAGGTCCCGTCAAAATCGGTCCAGCTGTTTCGGAGATTAGCCGGAACAAACAGACAGACATAGGAACCATTCGTGTCGCTGCGGTCGATTGGGTGACGGATTGCTGCTACAGTTAGCAGTTGCGGTCGCATTCTACAAGCACCTTTAAACTTTTGTTTATATCTTCTCAGCACTTTTTTCTACGGGATCAGTAGTATACCCAACTGTAAATAAAAACAGTAGGCAGTTCATTTTTGTTTGTTAAATGGAATTCAATCCCAATATGCAAATAGACGAGATTGGAATAGATATTGCGTTCTAATAAAATGCACCTTTTTTCCGGTATTATGGGAACATATTTATCTATGGAGTGCCTGTCCACTTTTTTCATTTGTTAGGTACTGTGTAGGTACCCGTTGCCGGGACTGAAGCATTTTATTGACGGGCCGTATATTTGGTTTGAAAGTTTTTGAATAGAAAAAACTTTTTTGCCAAAAAATAACCGACTTCCAAAAAAAACACTAAAAAAATTGAAAATAACTTTACTTTCGGAAGTCGGTGACTATTGTTTGTTTCATTGACTTTTTTGCTTTTTCAATTTCTCTTACTTGGATGATA
This sequence comes from Standfussiana lucernea, assembly GCA_964057025.1. Lineage (NCBI taxonomy): Eukaryota > Metazoa > Arthropoda > Insecta > Lepidoptera > Noctuidae > Standfussiana > Standfussiana lucernea. Next base: position 14,778,691 of record OZ059785.1, read on the forward strand.
TTTTCCTCAGCAATTTTGATTTAAAAACCAAACTACTGAACCGATTTTGATGAAATATCTATTAGACTAATCGGAAAGTATATCCTGTCAGATAAAAGAAGAATTTTTTAAATCGGTTTATAAATGACAAAAAAAATACAACCGAATTGAGAACCTCCTCTTTTTTTGAAGTCGGTTAAAGCCACTGACTTCATGTAACGACTGTCAAAGATCTACAAATGAAAGCCGGGACCAACCGCTTAACATGCTTTCTGAGGCACGGAAAAACTTCAATACCTCATTGACAGAAATGTATTGGACAACTGATTATTTTTTGGCCATAAAATGTTTGTTTCTATGGAGAAAGTTGTCCAGTTTGATAATCTGTAATAATGGTCCCTTTAATACATATAAACTGACTCTGAATCTCACTACTATTTATAATTGCGAAAGTTTATGTGGATGGATGTTTGTCACTCATTCGCGCAAAAACTACTGAACGGATTTGGATGTAATTTGGCGCATAAATATTTTGTAACTTGAATCAACACATAAAATGCTTTTTAACCGACTTCAAAAAAAGGAGGAGGTTCTCAATTCGGTTGTATGTTTTTTTTTTTTGTTTCCTCATATCTCCGTCATTTATGAACCGATTTGAAAAATTCTTCTTTTATCTGAATGGATTTACTTCCCGATTGGTCCCATAGAAATTTCATCAAAATCGGTTCAGCAGTTTGGTTTTGAAATCAAAATAACTGGAAAAAATGTCATCCAAGTAAAAGAAATTGCGAAATTGATACTTGACAAGAATTTGTGTGTGATACGATAACTAAAAAGGGTAAAATAAAAACTTTTTTGCAAAAAAAACCGACTTCCAAAAAAAACTCTAAAAAAGTGGAAAATAACTTTACTTTCGGAATTTGGTGGCAAAAAAGTCAATGAAACAAACAATAGTCACCGACTTCCGAAAGTAAAGTTATTTTCCACTTTTTTTGAGTTTTTTTTGGAAGTCGGTTTTTTTTTGCAAAAAAGATTTTTTACTCTGTACGATCCCGTGGGTCAATTACCGAACTCGACGTGGGCGGACCCACGGGAATAAGCTAGTGTGACATATAATTTAGATACAAGCTGTATATAATGCTCACTGTACAGCAGGTATGTAATAAGAAGTCTCTTCACTCGCTATCCACAAAATTCTCGATATCTGCCGAAACAAATTCCATTCACACACTGACACTCACAACCGACTGCTCATTTTCCTACGAAGCAGCCAACGTGTAGGGGCCTTTACTTGACGGGTCGAGCAATCCAATTACCGGATTAGCCAACACTAAAGTGGGGTGAAGTGAGCCGAGACAACGACGCCGATGTCCGGTGATATCCGGACCGGGACATGGACAAATTAACTTGGACGTTTATGTTTATGTATTGTTTTGGCTGAGTGATGGACTGAAATCCAGTTTTCATTAGTACTGCATTAGGTACCTACGGATGATAAGTATGGCTAGAAAGGAGGTGACTGCTGAGATGAAAGGTAATAGAGTGGAAAAGCACGCCTATACTTGTGGTTGATATTCACCAAAGAGAAGGCTTAAAAAGAAAGCCTAATAGAGCGGACATTGGGAATATTTTCATACAAAAATTTTGATCCCGTACATTTTCGATTTTGACACACGAAAGCTACCTGACAAGCGGGCGCATGACACAAGCCAGATTACTAAGTAGTAAAAAGTTTTTGGATTACGATTTTCATCGTCTTGTCCCGTCTGTCGCTCGTAAATATTTGAATGTCTTTGATATTTACAGATCTTTGACTATCTTTATAGTTTGGTAAAAGAACGAAAGTCTGACAACCAGAGAATTCAGCTAGAAGCCGACGACACTAGTTGGAAAAAGGTGGGCAGATATTATGTGATAGTCAGCAACCCTTCCTACGATTAAGACTAGTACTGAAAAACGACTAACTACTACTGAGTACCGAAAATGAACTCTATTTTTCGCATTTTCAGTAAACTTGTTAATTTTGTAATGTGTATTATCATTTCGTTATACGTAACACAATAATCACATTGCGCTTAACGAACGTTTGTGGAGCAAAACTTCTCAATTAAATGAATTTTACATGTGTTAGCCCGTTTCAATTAACGTTGACTGACATTTTAGGCAACCGTTACTCTAATTTGAACTTTACTGTCTGTATATGTTCGTCCCTATAATTTATAGAAGGTGTAGTTTTGCAACCTCGTCAAAATTCAGGAGGTTGTCATAGAAGACGTAAATAATATAATCAATATAAATTACGGTACCTGGTCAATAATAATAAACGTTGCTTTTTTTTGTTTTAATTTGACACTATTTCAGAATTAAGCCCTTTTTAACCGACTTCAAAAAAAGGAGGAGGTTCTCAATTCGGTTGTATGTTTTTTTTTGTGTTTGTTACCTCATATCTTCGTCATTTATGAACCGATTTGAAAAATTCTTCTTTTATCTGAATGGATCTACTTCCCGATTGGTCCCATGGAAATTTCATCGAAATCGGTTCAGCAGTTTGGCTAAAAAGTCAATGAAACAAACAATAGTCACCGACTTCCGAAAGTAAAGTTATTTTCCACTTTTTTAGTGTTTTTTTTGGAAGTCGGTTTTTTTTTGCAAAAAAGTTTTTATTAAAAGAGGAGAATCACCCGTTTATCAAATAAACGTCTGCGTTTGTTTGTGTGTGTGAAAGTGCGGTTATAGGGCTAGTATTAGACGGGCCGCGTTTTAATACGCGTGGTGTACACTTATCGATTTCTGACATTAAGAAAAAAAATTACCTACCCATTTTATTATTGATTCGGGTCGAGAATCATTATCATAGTTACCTCCTTGAATTTGACGAGGATGCAAAGCAACACCTTGTATTGTTATTGCGCAATACGTCTGTCTATCTGTCTGTCTGTTACGCTCACACCTTAGAGCTCACCTCATACTTCAGTAATAATTAACACTGTCATAATATATGACAACATAGTAAACACCAAATATTTAACGAGATTTCTGTGGCACGGAGGGGACTCGGTATATGGCCATCCATCCACGAACCGACCGTGGCAAGCGCTGCTTAACCTTAAAGATCGACCAACTCTCGCTATTATTAAACCACAACACTTTTACTAGCCTATAAAATAAATCCTTGCACGTGTATCAGTGTTCAAAGTAGTTTGCACGGTAAAATCCTCTCGGGAATTTAATCGGATTCCGCTTTTGTGATGGCACCGATAATCGGGTTCCCAGAATGCAATTCAGTTAATTTTTGTTACAATTTCATTGAAAAATGGAACGATAAATTGACTCGGAAAATTCTCAACTGACTAAGGGAGCTAGCATAAAGATATTGGTTTTCCGCTTCCGATTTTCCGGTATCGGAAAACCTGTATATTTTGTACTATGTTTTTATGTACCTGTTTCTTCAATGGCGCATACAACAAAATATGGAACTGTTGTACTCACACAGAATGGTACGTCCCGGTTTCGTCTAGTAACCTGTATTTCTGTTGTGTTTTAGACAGCTTCGTTGGATTAGTGGGCGCAATCGCGCCTGCTGAGCTGAGGTCGTGTGTTTGAATTCCGGGTCGCGCAAAGTGTTATTGGGTTTTTCCATCAGGAATTTCTCATTAGCAGCCACTGCGTCTGGATTTGTGCCTGATTGATGAAAATAGGCTCGCCCCCTATTAGGTACATGGGACTTATACATAACTGGCGAAATGTAGGTGTACTATAAGGTACACCTCTGCCTAACCCCTCGGGGATTACAGAAGTGATGTTATGTTATATTAAACCTTTATTTTTATGCAAGCGGCCTTAGTCAGCTACGCCTTTTCGACGAGTTCAATTTTGTGTTCTCGTAACTCGGGAAAATACGAATGAATGTGAATAACCAGGTGAAAATGCAAATTAAAAGCGTAAAACTGAGTTTCAAGTTTTGTTGGTCTTTAAATAATTAAAAACTTTAGCGAAGTCAGGTACAACAGTACAAGAAAATCGATTATTTATCTGGTAAAGAAACAGTGTTGTACAATGGTAAAATGAGACTCGACATAAAGGTATGCATATTGTGTTATCGAATCGATCAATCGTTTCTCGTTCGATTATTTGTCAGTCATCGAGTGCTGTAAGGCTTCATACTTACATGGTTATAGCACTATTTGTAAATACATTATTATTGGCTGTAATTGTAGCAATATGAAGGTATTGGGCAGACAGAAATGAGTTGCTATGAAGGTTGTTAGGCTGTGTGGTTGTCTAACATTTTGAATCATTATTATCGATATAGCGTTTTCCCAACTATATTGGGGTCGGCTTCCAGTCTCATCGGATGATGCTGGAACAACTGTTTATCCGACCTCCACAAGTCAATTGCTGTGTAATATAATGCTTGGTAAGACTCGTTGTTAGTCGGTTGTCAATTTAGATATAGTAGGTAGTCTCTAGTATTTTTGGGGTTCAATTCTATCTAAGGGTTCAGGCGTGACTTTTGGTAGAATAACCCACTATACTACAAGTGGGTTATTCTGCCAAAAGTCACCTACACTTAAGGTAACCGCACAAATCTGTGCCGATTCAGGGACGTGACCGGACCGAGGGCTCTTTGCTCACATTTACTGAAAGTCTGAGACAAACATGACCGTGGACGACTTCATCTATACTAATATTATAAAGCTAAAGAGTTTGTTTGTTTGTTTGTTTGGTTGAACGCGCTAATCTCAGGAACTACTGATTCAAATAGAAAAAATATTTTAGTGTTGGATAGCCCATTTATCGTTCTTCGATAAATGGGATATCCAACACTATATGCTATATAACATCACGTAGCGACCAATAGGAGCGGAGCATTAATAAAAAATGTTACGCAGACGAAGTTGCGTCGGTCAGCTAGTATAAAATAAAAATCAGCGATATTTTTAGGCCATGGTCTGTTTTCGTCCGTGATACACAACGGCTCTGTTCTTTTATGTTATCGGGTGGCAATCAAGTTCACCGAAAGGTATAAGAATTCCTCAATAGAAGCCTGGAGTTTGAAAGTTGGTTCTGTGTCCCCTTTGTCTCAAAAAGGACACGTATAGCCGTTGGTCCCAAGTCTGATCTCTCTTAAGACATGTCGGTTTACCGTCACTTTGGGCTATTTTAATAAACCCATAATAAAATTTCAACCAGTAAAACCCAACGATTTACCTAGTCTCTATGTGATTTACCAATCTTACCATACATTTTCCTAGTATTAAGTTAGTCGTAACTAGACTAAGTGCTTTTTCATAAAGGGTTAGAGTTCGGTTCAGCAAAGAGAAAAACTCCAATAACGACGAAATAAAAACGTAACAACAACTTCACTTAAACAAAAAAAAAACTACAAAAACATTCTCATAATTAAAAAAAATACCGTTTCGACTTTCCACTGTTAAGCCGCGTTCACACTAAACGTATAGTCAGTCGCTGATTGTTTGCAAGCTCAGCAATACCTAGCGTTATAACGTATTGTCGGTTCGGCGTGATCGAAAAGATATTGAATGTGTATGGAAAAACAAATAATGGCGCGTACAGTATAGCATAATCAGCCTATGGTGATGTTTCTACTGCTGGTGTATTTATGACCCGACTGGACCATAATCCGCTCCATGGGCCCAGTAAGAGTCGGTCGAAGCCTCATGTCTTCGTGTGTTTGATTCTAGGAGATGCTGGTTTCCCCACGATGTTTATTTGCCATAGTTGAGAGCAGTGGTGATGCAATAATTTATACAAAAAAAAGATAACTTGTTTGGAGTTAAACCCACTGGGCCACTTTTTTTATATTATTTTTTATATTTACTGAATTAGGTTCACCAACAATTGTTCACACCGAATACAGAGACATAGTACATTCATAAAATTAAATAACAGCGTAACAATTACTTATAGGTAAACACCACATGCACAAAATAATAAATTACAAAGATAAGCTAACTTACTAGGTAATAAGCGCCAATAAATTAAATCAAAAAAAAATAACATAGGATATAGAGAAAAACAGATAAAATAAGTAAAATAACATTAAAAACAAACAATTTGTGAATTTGTGAATTGATAAAATATAAAAAAGATCACTTCTGATTACATGCACGTCACGGTTGGCGCAGTGGCTTAGAAACTGGCTGCTACGCTGCGTGTCGCAGGTTCGATCCCCGCACGGAACATAAAATTTTTGTACGACCTACAGGTAGTTCTTCCAGATCTGGTTATTCGTGTTTGTGAGTCTCGGTATCGCACCCACGAAACAAGAAAATCCCTAGTGACCGCAACGTTTTTATATTAATTAAAATTAAACTACCTACTACTTAATAATTTAGCATAATAATATGTTTCTGTGTCAAAGAAATGTTGAAGATGTTGACGGCGGATATTTAAACTGTCGGTTTTCGATTTTCAGCGTTGCTAATCCAACAACCTTATTGTTTTCAGTTCTCCAACGGCGATGTGTAGTATTAAACACGCTCGTTGATGTGAACATGGCCTTTAAACCGGAGCACCCTGACAGTTACTAATAAGCCTGCGACCTTTTCCTAGCTCATTAATTTCCCCGCGATGACTGACGACGAGGAGCTGTTGCTTCTCCCCCAACTAATATTACGACCATAACTTGTATTGGGTGAGTTGTGGTGTGTTGGAGAGAAAAATACGGTGTTATGTTCGTGGGTGGTGTGGAAAATAATAATTAGTTAACATGCTCTAGGTTTTTATTGATTATTCCTTTAGTCGACTATTTTGTACAAGCTGATTTGTATAAAGACATTATAAATTGATCAACCGACACTTAGCGGAAATGAGATGCTCCTAATTTGATAAGGATCTTGTCTCTTAATAATGTTTAAATGTACCTGAATAACACCAGTAATTGGTGTGGCCACCTAAAACGCTTTTCAAGTGGATGGTATGAGTATCATACACTTGAAAAGAAGAAGCAGGTGTAAATTGATGTAAAAGGTTTCTACAGCATCGATTTCATTGGACGACGAGGCACTTGAATTGTTCTTTTTCTGTTGGTGTCGACGGAATTTTAATTTCAGTATACTTTGTTGTCAAACACTTATAAACGCAAACATAGGATAACGGTCTTAAGATTCTTTTAAAAATGCTCTAATGCCCGTTTTAACTAACACCAAATGATTGCCTAAATATTATTTCAATATTCTTTTTTATACACGCATTCATGAAGGTAATGTCTAGTGTTGGTGAAAGCGCGCATAAGATTATTTTTGATATACGGCATAAGGAACAAATAGGTGCAAATCACGGCCCAACCGGATACCAAAAGGTTCGTTCCCCCCCATTTCCCCATAAAAATACAAATTATACCTATATCCTTTTCCAATATTTTTCCTTTGGCACATCTTTCTGTATATATTCGGTAAATAATTCTGACCTAGTGATAAAGTAAGTGGGAAATCAAATGTCGTGACTGGCCCTGAGGGGCTTCAGCTTCACGGCGCGTAGGTGCCAATTACAACCTTCGTATAGAGTGGCACTTAAGTCGCAGATTACGCACAATTGCATAATGAACACTTCTAGAAAAGTGTGAGTCCAGTTAAATGGCGTTCTGGGGAAACTCATCCCAGGGCCCGTTTTCAAAATTGATAATGGTAAACTGGTCCCACAGGGGTCGACTTGGCTTAATAATTATCAATGTGGAGTCTATGTCATTGTTCGACAAACAGGAATATTACATCTAGGCAAATATCTCGATACTAAATTTTGAGCCTAGACACCTAAAAATTATTTTATACATATTAATTACGGCCTACAGACCCGCGCGAGAAGACTTGTTCCCAATGAGATCGAGATGGCGAGAAACCAATCACATTCACGCTTCTCGGGTGTTCTCGGAGATTCTCGGCGTGAGTCTGTAGGGCCCTTATAAATCTACATAACGATGATGACAATAATGAAATTATGAACCGTTTTTATGAACGACCAGTTTTTGTATGTGGCGTCCACAACGCTACATAAGAACTAACGCATTAACTATACGTACCTGTCACGCACAATTCTGCATCGCACACGCGGTTAACACATTATATCTGGCTCTTTTATCTTTAAAAACCATGCATGCTTTTATCATTCAACATCTCCTCATCAATAGTATAAATATGAAGATGACCGAAGCTGCGAACCGCAGCAGCAAAGCAGCTCATTACCAAATACAGATCACAGCGCCATGACTGGTGTCTATGTAAATTTAATGAAGCCGACATAAGGTTTCATCTAGTTCGAAACCATAAACCAATGGGTTCAGAAACCAAGACTTATTTGATGATGAAGGGTGTCTACTGAAACGATTCTAGGAGACGATGACCTGACGCATGACCGCATTACTTAGACGAAATACAGGTACAACCTATTCCGCGTTCACGATTTAGTTTCCAAACGTGTAAACTAATATGTCTAGATATCACCTTTATTTTCCGTTATACCTTCAAACATTTTTATGATTTATCAATAAACTGTATAACCAGCACGTTGATATTCGTTTAAGTGATAATGACAAAAACATCAATTGGAAACAAAGATTTCAATTGTCTTCCAAACACGGGAATTAGAATAGGATACCTAAATTCGAGAAAAGAGAAGTAAATGAAAGGGTTTGTTTCAAACAATATTTCTACCTAAAATTAGTTTAACAAACCAACCTTTCAATTTTCAGATATATCCAACGATTAGTGGAACGAAGATAGCTTTGTTAATGAAGGAAAAAAAATACTAGGATAAAAGCTCGAATAAAAAATAAATAAAACAAAACTACTTTTATTTTCCCATTATGACTAAGCTCCTTTTCTGCGAAACGGGGTTTGAAAGGCTGCGTACCTTTATAAAATTAATATTGAATACGGTAGTTAATCTTTTTTACCCGACTGCGGCAAAGTCAAAAGAAGGGTTCCGATTCCTATTGTCCTAAGATCCTAAATTCTTAGCACATCCCACACTTCAAAGGACAACGCCCACTTCATGGCACATAAGATCACCAATTCTAACTGACAAGTATCTTAGAACCTGTACCCGACACTTCTGTTGGCGATAGTGTGAAGTGCATAAAATTTACTCTACCAAATGTCAAAAGTAGTGATTGTGACATAGTATTGGATCAAGAGAAACTAAAATTCGTCGATGAAACTGTTTTCTTAGGGATCACGCTCGACTCAAGGCTACAATGGGGTCCTCATTTAACATCTCTTGCAGGACGGCTGAGTTCAGCAGCATATGCTGTTAGAAAAATCCGTCAATTTACTGATGTAGATACCGCGAGGCTAGTCTATTTTAGTTATTTTCATAGTATTATGTCTTACGGTATTTTACTATGGGGACGGGCTGCAAACATCGAGTCTATATTTATTCTGCAGAAAAGAGCCATCAGAGCCATATATAATCTACGTAGGCGCGATTCTCTAAGAGAACTGTTTAAGGAAATTAACATTATGACAGTACCTTGCCAATACATCTATGAAAACATAATGTACGTTAGAAAAAATCTGCATTTATTTAGTAAAAGAGGCGACAGACACCACTATAATACTAGAACCAGGGACCAACTAGTTCAGCCAGGTTTCAGGCTAGCTAAAGTAGACTCATCTTTCATGGGGTACTGTTTAAAATGTTACAATAAAATACCTCCCCGCATTCTACAACTGAATGAGACGAAGTTTAAATCTTGTATAAAACGCACACTATGTAGGCAAGCATACTATAAGTTGGGAGATTACATTGATGATAAAAATGCTTGGCTCAATGCTGGTCCTGCTCCACAACCATAGGGGCAAACTAATTGATTACTTTGTGAAGTTATTGTGGAAGCTGCAGAAGACTGTAAACATATTTTTGCATTGTATAGATTCAGTCTCTTAGTATTATATAATTGCATAGCACATGTGTGAGTTCTATGTACGATAAAGCTACCATTTACATCTTTTACTGACTCGAATTTGCCCTAGCGGTTGAGAGAATGTCATGCTCACTCGAATGTCTCGCTGATGGTGGCGCGTGTGTCGGGTCGTTTAGTTCCCTCCAAAATGGTTGAGTTGAATGATGGCTGATCCATGCGTCATGTTCGTGAACGGGCGCTGTCAGTTGTGACTGGTCATCTCGCAGCTGCCATGGATTATTGTATTTTTGAATTGTTATTTTATCTTTTTATTCTGGACGCTCTTACTCGCACGTCTTTCTACATCGTTCTCACATATATGTTTAATCTCGACATGAATGATGTAACCGAGACTTTGTAACAACATAATGATTTAAAAGAGTGTCCATGGAGTTTCTTGCCCATTCTTCTCCATAGAGATCTACGCTTTCGAATGGGCAACTACAGTACTTTCACAAGTTATTATGCCCTGTGACTGGGACTGTAGCTTAGTTTATTTTTTGTGTTTTGACATTCAAAAGTGCCTGTAATGGTTTAATTGAAATAAATGCTTTGAGTTTTTGAGTTTGAGTTTGATAAAACGAATGAAACACGCGCCCGAATGGACGAAAAATAGTTTAAAATATATTTATTACAAATAAGATAATCCAATACAGATTACTGGAACAACATCTTTGATGCCCACGTCATGATAAATAATAACATGAAATGCATGTCATCTTTTGGGTATAACAATAATTATTTCTGTCACTTCAGTGTTGGATGGAACTTCGTGGAACCTTTACATGTCTAGTACAAGAAACTGCGGAGATGGGATTCAATTTGGCATATTATTTGAAGCAGAAATAAAATATTGCATAAGATCTAAAGATACAAAATAAAATCGTATTTGTATCACAATAATTATTAAGTACTGGAGCGAGTGTCCCAGCGTCGCAGGTTATCTTCGAGGTGGAAGTTATTATAAAATAACAAATAATAGTTAGTTGGTAGTTTTAATAGTTGTTAATATAAATATACATATATACACATAAACTTTCAGAAATTCTCTAAATAATGTCAAAATCCAAATCAAAGTCTAATGTCTTCGCTTATATATACAATATCCATTGCAAAGAAGTAAATTGAAGCATGTCATATTTCTGTTGGCTGGTTTTCGCGTTTATAACAGAATCAATTATGCCATCTGGCTTCTGTAGGCCAGGCGGGTAGGCTATATTAAAATTAGGCAGAAGCAAATTACTCTAATTTAACGTCAAAGAATATGAGATAGCCTCCGAAAAGCAGCCGACCTTGAATTTATCTAGACAAAACTTGAGACAGGAATACTATGGTAAAACATGAAAATGAAGAACCAAAATTGAAAATTTAATCATTGAAGCCCTCTAACAAACCGCGGCGACAATCCTAACAGCGTTAAATTTAATCGAGGTCGCAACAAACTCCTCCTAATTTTCCACTCTAAAAGATTAGGACAGTAATTTTCCTGTACCTTTTCTGATACCTCAGAAAATTTCGAACGACTCTTAAATCCGAGAACTTTTCATGTTAACCAAATGTTTTGAGTCTCTGAGGCCGCAACAAGACGTGGACGTGGAGGTCTCCAAATTAAATTACATAGAAAACCTTTCAGAGATCCCCAACATTTTGATAGAAAAATCGGCTTTTAGACACGGACAAGGACGATACTAATATTCTTTTTTGTTGTGTTCGCTCTAAACAGGCCTCGCTACCCGATAATATTCAATAGTATTGAATACACAGAATATTACGTTAACTGATAAGCAGTTTGTATTTGGAGTCGCATTAACGGGATCGAATTAGGTTACGCCGATGGGTAGGCATTGACAATAAGTATGGGTATTATGTGTGAAGATACGGTTCTATTGGTTGTATATTGGTTTTGCTTGTGGCTTCACCCGCGTCACAAGTATGGAATAGCTTTCTATTATACATACATTCCTATACCAAACATACATGTATGCAGTTCTTGGAAAATAAATTGTATATGGAACTTTTTATATAAATTTATATGGTTTACAGTAGATTTTTGATGATTATATTTTTTCCTGCTGTCATTCCTCGAAGAGCTTCAGCAAAGCTGTACCTGTAAACAACAGTACTCGAATCCAAGCTCTTACAGAGAAATTCCCATTGTAAAAACCCAATAACATTTTCCCCGAACTAGGTAATTTAGCGCTAAGACTTTCGACCGGTGAATGAGGCAGTTACAAATAGTGTTGTTGAGGTAGGAGTCCCAATTGGGTCTGGAGTGAAAGACGGTTCAGATGCGAATGAATCTATTGTCTAGCGTAACCTATTATATACAAAAATATTTACAACATTATCAGCGACTACCTACATGCTTAGAATAATAAAAAATATCAACTCATATGTGGGTGACACGAAAAGGTTTGGATTTCTCGCTCACATATAAAAGCTTGCGTCACGCCTGAGCCTCTAGTATTCCACTAGCCGCCGGCGCACGCGCATGATGTATGATGAATGTGTTGCAGCTACAGGACTCCCCCTCAAGCGAAGCGTACGGGCATCTTCACAAGTCTTCCGGATCTGGTTCTTCGCTCATCGCTTACTGATGGCTTAGTGTCTGTAGTTGCAGATGTTGTTGATGTGCTTGAAGTTATGTTCGCGCTGCGTTGTTCGGTATCTGTGTTGATTGTGTACGCCGGTTTAAGGCGGTCGATGGAGACGTTTGCAGTTCTACCGGGCATCTGTATCTTGAAAAACTTGTCGTTTCTTTCCAAGACAAGGTATGGCCCTTCGTACGGTCGTTGAAGTGACTTGCGGCCGGTTTCCACTCGCAAAAACACAGAGTTGCATGTATGCAGATCTTTATGCACGAACATACTGCGCTTGTTGCTATGCGGTATAAACGTCGGCGTAAGTTGAGTGATAATGCGATGTAATTGTTCCGCATAGCCGTGACTCATGCTTGTGTTGCTCGCAGATGGTGATATGAAGTCGCCGGGTAGTCGTAGTGGTTGTCCGTATGTTAGTTGAGCCGGGCTTGTTCCGGTATCGCTCCGTGCAACAGCCCGTAGTCCCATGAGCACTGTAGGTAGTTCATTCAACCACTTGTTGTTGTCCGTGAGTCTTGTCATGAGTGCAGCTTTGAGTGATCGATGCCAACGTTCGACGATTCCGTTACTCTGCGGGTGGTAGGCAGTAGTACGGGTTTTCTCTGCGCCCAATAGTTTGGTGAGTTCGTGAAACAGCTGACTCTCAAACTGTCGTCCTTGATCCGTCGTGATGGTGGTTGGACAACCGAAACGGCATATCCATGTTTCATAGACGTTATTTGCTACTGTTTCTGACGTCATGTCTTGCATAGGGATAGCTTCAGGCCAGCGTGTGTTTCGATCGATGATTGTTAGCAGGTACCGGTGTCCGTGTGCTGACGTAGGTAGCGGACCGACGATATCTACATGTATATGTTGGAATCGGTCGCAGATCGGGAACGTTTCGATGTCACTGCGTGTGTGACGTTGTACTTTTGATTGTTGACACGCTGTGCATTGTCTTGCCCAATTGCCAATGTCGACACTCATTGATGGCCAGAAATATCGATCTTGAATCATTTTCCGTGTCGTTCTGATGCCGGGATGACTTATGTTGTGCAAGGCCTTGAAAGCGATGCAACGATAGTCATTAGGTAAGTACGGTCGTAAGGTTGATGTTGATGTTTCGCAGTATATTGGCTTAATTGTTCCGGGAACCGTGATTTTCTTCAGTTGAATGTTGGTTTGTTTGCTGAGTGTTTGTAGCGTGTCGTCTCGTTCTTGCGCTGCTGCTAGCTGTACGTAGTCGATTGGAGTTGGTACGTCGATTGTCTCGACACGCGATAGGGCATCTGCTACTACGTTGTTTGCTCCGCTAATATGACGAATATCTGTTGTGAACTCGCTGATAAACAATAGTTGGCGTGTTCGCCGCTGCGTGTCGCTAGTTGACGGAGGTTTGTGAATAGCGTATGTTAGCGGTTTGTGATCGGTGTAGATTATGAGTTCACGTCCTTCGTATATCTTGCGGAAATATTTCACAGCCATGTAGATTGCCAACAACTCTCTGTCAAACGTGCTGTATCGCTGTTGCGTTTCTGAAAACTTCTTTGAAAAGTAGCCGAGAGGTATCCACTTGTTGTCGACCCGTTGTTGTATGACAGCGCCTGCGCATGTATTTGATGCGTCGCACATTATCGATAGTGCGTTCTTCGTGGAAGGTGATGGATGAGCAAGCATAGTGGCGTTCAGTATGCTCACTTTGCATGCTTCAAAGGCTTCTTCAGCTTCTTTTGTCCAGCTGATCTTGGTTTTGTCCCGTTTTTTTGAGTTGTGAAGGAAGGCATTCAGCGGTGCTTGAATACTTGCAGCGTTGGGTAAACTGTCACGATAAAAGTTCAATATGCCAAGGAAACGTCGTAGCGCTTGAATGTTGTCTGGCTTTGGGTAATCGGTGATTGCCTTGATTTTTTCAAGTGGTGGTTTGATTCCTTCTGCTGTTACATCGTAACCGAGGAACTTGACAGCTTGCTTGCCAAAGACGCACTTCGACGGGTTTATGGTAATCCCGTATTCGTCTAATCTTTGTAGGACAGCACGTAGGTCATCATAGTGTTTCTCCTTGTTTTCTGAAGCAACGATGACGTCATCGATGAATTGAAAAGTGTTGTCGCATTCGCTGAGTACTTGATGGATGAACCGCTGAAATGTTTGTCCAGCGTTCATCAGTCCGGGACACATGCGAGGAAATTCATATAACCCGAACGGTGTTGTAATTGCGGTCTTCTCAATATCGGGTCCATACACGGGCAATTGTTGATATGCACGGCAGAGGTCTAACGTGGTGAATATTCTTTTCCCGTGGAGAAGGTATGTAAAATCTTTAAGTCGTGGAACTGGGTAGCGGTCGGGTTTCGTAACCGCATTCAATCTTCTATAATCACCACACACGCGTATGTCACCATTTTTCTTGGGAACTACGTGTAGCGGGCTTGACCACGGGCTCTTGCTTGGTCGGCACAGACCCTGTTGCATCATGGTTTCGAATTCTTTCTTCACTGGTGAGTAGAGGTGTGGTGCTAATGGTCGTGTCTTGCAATACAACGGGGGACCGGTAGTTTCAATGTGATGCTCGACGCGATGCTTTGGTGTTTCTTTCATTGATGACGGTCGAGCGATGTTGGGGAATTCAGCAAGAAGCTGGTGATACGGATGCTCAATGTCTATGCTTCGTACCGTTGGCTCGCTGGAGTATGACACTGGTGCCTTGACGAATAAGTTCGTGACTTTATCGATGAGTCGTTCGCCGGCGATGTCGACCAATAAGCGGTGGTGCCTCAGAAAATCAGCGCCAATGATTGGTTTGCTGACTGCTGCGATTACGAACTTCCAGCGATATGGTCTTCGTAGTTTGAGGTCCAGTTCGAGCGTCTTCTCACCGTATGTCGAAATAGTAGTATTGTTGGCCGCGTATAGACAAAAATTTGTAGGTGTAGCTTTCATACCGGTTTTCCTCGGAATGACAGAAATGTTGGCTCCGGTGTCGATCAGGAACGACAGGCGTGAGTTCCTGTCGGTGATAAATAGGCGGTGTGAAAGTGTTCTCGCGCCGGTTGCCGCCTCAGCCAACGCAGGTGTTAGTTTTCCGAGGTTTTTGGGTCTTCAAAATTGCAAGGACGTGTGCACCGTTGAGCTTGTTTTCCGAACTTTCGATGGTAGTAACAGATTCTATCGTTTCGAAACGATGAATCACTGCGGTCGGAGCGGGATCTGGATGGTGTTCTTGATCTGGTACGATATTTTCGAAATGGTCGTCTTGGGCGATACGATGATTGGTTCGCTTTCAACTCGGCGATCTCACGAGTTAGCAAGTCTATCTTCTCATTCAATTTCTCTGTAGAGGACATCTCGTGAGCTGTTGCTTGGCTTGTGCAGGTGGAGACAGCTGCGATAGTTTGCGGTTGTGAATGTTCTAGTATCTTGTCAGCCATTTGCGCGAGTTCGTCGATGTCTGACTTCTTGGCGATGTTGTCGCTGACTGCAAGGACAGCGCGGACTGACTGTGGCAGGTGGTTCGTCCACATGATACGCAGCGCCGAGTCGGATATGTTATCACCAGCGAGGTTCTTCATACGCCGCAGTAATTGTGATGGTTTCATATCCCCTAGTTCCATTTCAGACAACAACCGCTGGACCTGTCGTTGTTCAGATTCTTCGTAAACCTGCAGTAATCTATTCTTCAATGTTTCGTATTTGTCAGTTTCTGGTGGTCGGAGGATAATGTCGGCTATCTCGTCGATATCTTGACGTTCCAGCTGGCCGATGACAAGCTCGTACATCGCCTTGTCACCCTTCTTGTGTGAGGAAACGATGGCTTCGAACTGCGCGAACCATAATCGCAGTCTCTCGCGCCAGACCGGTGGAATGCGAAGAGTAGCAGAGACACCGGACACTTCTTGCTCGTCTTTCTTGAAATCCGCGTTTGACGTAGTCATTGTAGCTTTTCTATCACGTCGGGGTCACCACTGTTGAGGTAGGAGTCCCAATTGGGTCTGGAGTGAAAGACGGTTCAGATGCGAATGAATCTATTGTCTAGCGTAACCTATTATATACAAAAATATTTACAACATTATCAGCGACTACCTACATGCTTAGAATAATAAAAAATATCAACTCATATGTGGGTGACACGAAAAGGTTTGGATTTCTCGCTCACATATAAAAGCTTGCGTCACGCCTGAGCCTCTAGTATTCCACTAGCCGCCGGCGCACGCGCATGATGTATGATGAATGTGTTGCAGCTACAGTGTTAATACAATGATTTTAGAAAATTATGGTACATGGTTTGACCGTGACATAAGAATTATTTAAATTCATTGTTTAAAGCTCCATTATAGACACGGTTGCTTTCGCATGTTTATAATATTTTCATAGATTTAATGAAAAGAGACACAGATCACAGTTAATTTAAAGCTACTCGTCGGTGGCTTGATACATCATTTCTGTGGCTTATTCATAGTGGGAGACTTACCTCCCAGCTTTTCATCACCCTAGTTCCTTTGTGACTAGCACAAACACACGCCAAAACCGACGGACGCAATCCTGGCATACTCCAGTTTGCTCCACCGCTAGAATAATTTAATAAAAGGTTCCTGGATTACATACATTGAAGGAATGCTGGAAACTCACGGATATTACTGTGTGGAATCTGGGAATCGTTTGAGTAGTGTTTTCAATGTTTGTTCTGTGATTCTGTGCATTTATGTATATTGGTTGCTGAAATTCAATATGTTGGTAAGGTTTGCAGATGAGCATCTTCAAAGATACTGTTACAAGAAGAAATTTAGAATGAAATAATCAAGCACCGAACCTAGAAAAAGATGTTTCTTCGTTTATTGCTAGCTGCTTCTACCTCATTCCGCAGGTTATTTAACATTCTTATACCTGTTTCTCTAATACTAAGCGATGCTTCAATGAATTACCAAATACTATTTACACTGCTGGAAGTTCAACTCTCACCGCGAACTGGCCATTGAAAATTCAACGTTTTTATATAAGCAATCATTTAGGTGTCAATTATTGATTTAATCAGACTTATTTTCACGCTAGCGACAGAAAACATTCCCACGATAAGAGCTCTAAAATTAGACATTCCATCCTTTTAAACAACCAATCACGAAACAAAGGCTAAGCCTAACACAAGGCCCTCAAAATACTAGCTAGGTAGTCAACCTCAATCGAAGGAGCCCTGACCTTTCAGCCGGTATTAGGCACTGATAGATACGTCAAATACAGTCGTAAGTCACTTTTATTGCTGCTCGTACTGTAACGTAACCGACATGACATGGCGGTGTTGCCAGATGTAACACTTACCTTGAATCAAGTTTGCATGGAAAGGCTGAAGACAATACCTTGAATGGAAAATTGAAATGCCCCCCACTGCCCCACTGCTTGTATTATCTGAAATGACGGCTGAGGCCACTAGCAACAAAATAAATATTGGTTAGTTCATAAAAAGCAGACATGTTGCGCCGACCCCAAATAAATTGGGATAAGGGCAGGAGAATGATGGTAAGAAGATGAAAACCCCTCAGAAGCCTAACTGAATACAAATCTTAAATTCATTCATTTACTTACAGACAACGCACAGCCTCGACCCCTGGATCTAGAAACATATTATTTTACACAAGAATTTCTAATACGGGGTGGAAGGGACACCGACGTGAAAACGGAAACCACATACTCAGTACATCATCCTGAACCCCCTCAAATAAAAATTTTTCGTTGGTAAGTAAAAAAAGCTGTTCCATACATTTTGACCGTGTAGGTATTGCTCTTTTGTAGGAAACAGCAGATTTTTTTTTAATAACCGACGAAAATTTTCCATGCGGGGGGGTTCAGAATGATGTACTGAGTATGTGGTTTCCGTTTTCGCGTCGGTGTCTATTCCACCCCGTATAACGGAAGTGACCACTAAAGAAGGTTTTGAAAATTCATCCCCCAAAGGTATTAAATAGGGGATAAAAGTTTGTATTGATGTTTGTCATTTTCCCGTCATCATCATTCACAGCCCGACTTCACGCACTGCTGAGTATTGGCCTCTATTTGCTTGCGTTAAGCTCCACTTTCCTGTGCAAACCCCATCTTTGCTGACGAGAAATCACCCATCAGGCACACGTAGTGTAAAATATAATAAGAAACAATTGGCGGAAGACTTAATCTTTGTATCTGTCATCAGCTGGTTATGCAATTTTAACCCACTTCCACAGCCACTTCCACGGCTTCGTCGGAGTCAGCTCAGAGGTAGCTTCGGCTTCATGTTTGGGGCTCAGCGCCCCGTGTTGAAAGTAAGCCAGCAACTCGAAGAAGAAGACCTATATAAAATACACAGCCACATGGCCCTTATAGGTACAACATTAACACAGTAATAACTACTAGATGTATTGTTAACTGTCAATATAACACAGTTGCATCTGCGAACATTATTACGCATAGGTCGTAAAATAGTTGTTTTATTGCCTTGTATGCAGTACCGATTAGAGAACGACTATTGACTATTAACTCTGTTTAGAGTCTTTACAGAAGAGGCTAGGTAATTAAGTTTTTAGTACTGTCCTTGTTGTATTCAAATCTAGTAGTTAATATAGTAATATCTTTTACAGCTTCTTGGAAAAATGTTTCGACTGGGTACTCTGACTATCGCGGTGAAGACTTTGTAAGAACATGGAAAAATCTCTCATTAAAGTTTTACAGGTAGTTTATTAATTGAAGCAATACATCGTTTAGCCTAACAACAACAACAACAACAACCACCAACAACAACCAACAGCCAGCAACAGCCACATTTGAGCGTTACTCAATTACAAAGCCTTTCATTTTGTCAATTCCAAAATATTGATTCCGTTATATATGGCGTAACGTAATTATGAACGGAAGACCTCTAATGTGGTGTCTCAGACCTTGAAACTGAACGAATTGTGTTCTATAACATTTGAAAATTCATATTTTTTTTAGTTTTACCATATACTCGTATGTTGATCAGCTGGTCGCGTCAGTTCCTATAGAAATTCCATTTTTTTGTCAAATGGAACGAAATTTGTTCAGTTTCATGGTCCGAGAGATCACACGAGAGGTCTTGCGTTAATTATTTTACACCGTGCATACGTTGACGAGTGGACGAATTAAACAAAGATAAATGAAGGAATTAATCAATCGGATTGTAAGTGTGTTACACAATTGTATGTACCCACTGGGAAAGTCATAACGCTTTTAAATTCCAAGATATTTTTTTTTACTTTTAATGGAATTCAAAAGTTTGTTAGCGTTCATCATGGTATCTTAGCGTAAATCCTTATTCTTAAAGATAAGATAGACACCAAAAGTAACTGGCAGGGGTGTGAGAAAAAGTACCTTCCGAGGCCCCCGAGTCATGCTCGAGGAAGGAACCGAGGGTAACCCTCCGTTCTCCCTTCGTTCGGGGGGGGGATATCCTTGAGGATTAATTCATAGAAAAAGGTACCTAAACTACCCTTACACACACTTGTAACAAACTCGCAGTCAAATAAGGTTAGGCAAATAAATCTCATTACAGAGAGATGAAACGTGAAACGATTATGGCGACAACAAAACTGCAGATACCGTCGGAAAGGAATTAGTTGATTAATCCGAGGCCGAATTACTACGGCTTCTCTGAAATGGGCCAAATTACTAACCGTGTTATGTTTAGTTTTGGTATGTACACAGTTGAAGTTTTTTTTCTTGGGTGAAAAAGGATCGAAAAGGAAGTATTGTGATATAAGGTTTTGCATAATTTTCTAGGGCCTAAGGTTTCATTTTTTTTTTTTTGATTTTATTAAACTCATTTGGAGGGTAAGTTTGGCGAAAGGTTCGCCTCCTATTACATGTATTTTCAAAACAAAAAATATGAGTTTGTAACTACAGAGTACACCTCTGCCTTACCCTTCGGGGATTAGGTGTGATGTCGTTACGTAAAACTCACTCAGCATGTTTCCTAAATTCCAACTACGTCCCATTTTCTTCGTAACCGTTATTTATATATGTATAGTACATCTAAGCTCTAACTAAATAATGGCCGCGATATGTATTTCATAGACTCGCCCATTATTACATAGGAATTAAAAATAACTGGTGAAATATGGGAGAACTATTGGGTACATCTCTGCCTGAACCTTCATGGAATACAAGCGTCATTCACATTCATTTACACATAAAAATCTAAAAATAAATAACTTATACAACAAGATAAAACTTCTATTTTTCTAACATCTGCCGACAGAGCTATAAGCTGCTGCCAAAAACATTAGCCACAGGCCCGACACAAAATCTCGAAACTAGAATTTCGCATTTCTCTCCACCCAAGGGTACTAACATGATTATACCTCCGAAGACATTGGATAGGTAGAAGTACCTTTTCAGAAATCATAATGTATGCCATTCGTATTGGAAGACACTATTATAAAGTTATCAGGTGGCCTATCATGACCTCTTAATGCAGGAATGTTGAAAGAGATGGCGCTAGACAGGTCATACTCTACTGGTACTATAAGACAGGGATGGTGAACCTAAGGACCTTCACCCACCGCGACGTTTTTTTTTCCTAAACTCGCTTCTGCACCCCTGCTATTGTGCGTTTGTCACATTTGCAACGCGTGACAGGAGTGATCATCATCTGCCTAGCCTTTTTCCCAACTTCATTGGGGTCGGCTTCCAGTATCACCAGACGGATGCAGCTGAATATCAGTTTTTTACATGGAGCGATAGCCTATCTGACCTCCACAACCCAGCTAGTACTGGGTAATACGGTACCCCTTGGTAAGACTGGTTGTTGGACTTTTAGGCCACTGACTAAGTAGTCAGTAGGTAAGTACCTAATAACAACCGAGACCAACGACTTAATGTGCTTTCCGATGCACGGAGGAAACTCGGTATGTAATGAGTGGTCACCTATCCACGGACCAACCTAGGCAAGCGCGGCTTAACCTGACGATCGACTCGTGCGGCTGTTGTTATTTAGCCACGAGCTCTTCCCTTTCTGTTCAGGATCTGTGCCCACTTTTAAACAAGAAATATTTTCAATACCTTATAATACCTAAATATCAACGCAACATAGTATCATGATCGCCCCCTGTGAACAGTCACCCTTGACCCCAACTCTCTTCCCGAGTATAAGTGCCTTTTATGACACCCTCTCCAGATCAGATTTTCCAAGGCACGGAGGAAACTCGGTATGTAATGATGATCACCCATCCACAGACCGACCTGCTTAACCTTGAAGAGCGATCCGTGCGGCTGTTATTATTTAGCCACGAGCTCCTCGCGACAGAAGCTATGCGAAGACATAATCGCGTCTGTATCTATAGTTGTTGTAGTTGCATGAATAGTGTTGTCAAAAGAAAAGTCCCAAATGAAAAATATTACTAGAGCGGAACTCGGGGAATACTATGGGACCGAAACCGGGTTCCACATGCCCTAAATATTACGTATTTTGCCTTGCAGGAATCCGGTAGCATACGTTATAACCACAGATTTTTAGGGCACTTGGTATGCCTTTGTTGTTAGGTTCCCCATCTCCATAGGCTGGCTATAAGAGTACAGCTAGGAATTATGTTCGAGGATGTTTTGTTCCCCGATTTTATGAAAAGCTGCCAGTATAGTACGTAGGCTGTAAACAATATGGTTTCTATCGATCAGGCTATACCTTTTGTATTGATACAGAGGTTTATTGAATACCGGGAGACTGTCTATAAATACCAAGGTGGGCTATCAATTCAAAATAATGAGTACCTAATACCTAATGTCATTCTCATAAGACGCATTGATTTGTAGAGACACTGGTTTCCACCCGCGACTTCGCTCGACTAAATCCAGTTTTTCAACTACTTTTATTATTCTGATATTTACGCTATACTCGTATTACTGTAAGTTTCGTCTAAATGCATTCAGTAGTTTATGTGTGAAAGTGTAACAAATATCCATCCATCCTCACAAACTTCCACGTTCATGATAGAAAGTAAGAAGTAAGATGAGGATCAGATTGGATAGCTCCTCATCCTCCATTAAAGGAGAGGACGTCAGTCTTGCTCATAAGTTGGTTTCGTGAATAAATGTCAAATTAAACCTCACAATTAACGTGCGAATACAGTATGTAAGGATCGTAGCAGTTGGCGTTCTGTAGTTCCTGCCTGCCCCCAACCCCAAAGGACAAACACGTGAGTTTACATATGTATTATACCTCGCTGCGTGGCCTCTTGAATCGGTGCTCCGTTCAAGTTTGCGAACTAGTCGGGCTGTCTAGGACCGAGCACTTGCGGAAAACCGTGAACAAGAACCTAAATGTTTGTGCTTAAATCTGCCAAACAACTTAAGTTGTTATTACCACCTAGAAACTTGGGAATGCTTGTGTAAATTCATTAAGGCAGTATAAAATGAGTAACAAAGCCAACCCGAAGCATGTACACGTATTTGGCTTTCAATTGGCTCGTGCCGTTCAGCTGAAACCGCAGTTTTTATATTTTTTAACCCAGAGCTTCACTTTACGCCACTTACATGGCGCGTGGCATCGTCGGTGGCAGCGCAGGTCACTTCAGCTGCATGTTTTCAGGCTAAGAGGGTAGGATAGGAGATGGAGTTTAGTACACAACCAGTCCCAGCTGCTGTTCTGTTGTTCTGCCGTGCTGAATTATGTTCAGTTTGGTTCGGTTACCGATCACAGATCTAAGTACATTAATTCGTCTAGCTTTTGCCCGCGGCTTCGCTCGCGTTATGGTCGGAAATTATCCCACAAGAACATTTTAAATATAGCCTTTCAGTCGAGGATACTGTAGCTTTCCATTAGTGAAAGATTTTTCGGTATCGGATCAGCAGTTCCGAAGTTTATTCCCTACATCTAAACTTAAAAACTTACCCCTGTTTACAATACTACTATAGATCATGCCCGAATTATGCCGACCTTACCCTTTGTAATAGATAATTAGAGTATTACAGTTCTGAGAATCCCTTGTCTAGTTTAGCGAAAATTTTACACATAGATGCCTAGCTAAATTGAGCCATACATCTTAGCGAATAACTGATGAGCACTTCAATCAAACAAAAAGACCTCACATAACTTGAAGTAATTAACTTTAGTGTATGTTAAAAGTTTAAGAAACTCTGCAAGAAGCTTCGCGATGACATTTATTAGTTTCGCGACTCCACATCTTTCTATGTTTGCATCTCTGCTACTTTCTCCGCTGAAGTTGTTTTACAGTTCTTTTGCCTTTCAGTCAGCTGTTTCTCATGTGCTTTGCCATACTGTACAATATATCTTTGAAGTGCAATGAACACAGGTTTGGAGTTGCTGACATAAAGCTTCAGACAAGTTACTGGTGTAATATGTGTAGTAAAGAACTTTCCCAATGAAACTCATATACCTACAATTCGTGAGGAAAAAATAAGCTACATGCATCGAAATAGTCAGTCAGTCAGGCAAATTTTACATTATACTATAGTGATTTATTATGACACCCATGACCAAATGCGGACAAGACAAGAGTAGGTAACTACAGAGAAAATATGAGGGGCCAAAAGCTATTGGGACTCACAAAAGCTTTCTTTCTGGATTCTCAGAAATTGTTCAACACATTTCGCAAGGAAATTGTGAAGGAGGTAGCGTTTGCAATAACTAGAAATGCAACATTGTGGAAACATGACTTACTTTTCTTCTAAACAATATAAATAAAGCTGAACAGTTTGTTTGTTTGTTTGAACGCACTAATTTCAGGAACTTCCAATCAGATCTAAAGAATATCTGGAATACATTACCTCCTCTAGACGTCTGATAAAAAGTATATAAAGTACAAAAGACCTGAGAAAACCTTTAATCGATCTTCTATTAATAAGTTCAAGTTCAAAACGATCCTTAGAAGCTTTCTAAAGTAGTTACCTAAAGCCTATTCAAATCCTTGTTCCCCATCGACTTCATCTCTTTCTTACAAGTAAACACTTTGTGCTAGTTTAAATTAAGTTGATTTCAGAATGTCTAACATTTTTGAAAAACAAATATTAAATACATTTAAAGTAGCACAAACTGGATTTTATGTTTGAGTATTGAAGTTTTTTGTTTAGAAATGTGGTTTATATGTTTAAAATTTAATAGCAAATCAACAACATATAAACAAACTCTCGCAAAGTGCTTACTCCCACACGCTTCCATACTCCATCGATTACATAAATTCTCCAGGCACCTATATTTGTCTCATAATTAAATTGAAGGAAAGTTGGGAGATAATTTAACTTTCTCTTGCGCAATGAACGAGAATGTTTATCACGGTGATCCTGGCTAACTTCACTCAAGGTGACAGACAACTATTTATAACAAAAACCTGCGATATCATTAAAAATTCAGAGTTTCTTTAATTAAAAATGATTCGTAGATTCTGAGTTCTTTTTCGAAAAAGATTGTACCTAAGCTTCTTACGTACTCTATCAAATAATATCGATAGATAGACTTTTATTTATAAGACCTCTATACGTACCTACTCATGTTTTTACAAAATAAATATATATCTTTAACTTTAGAGTGCGTCATGGTGAATTTGGCGCGTCACCATATTCGGAACTAACGGCGCCTTTTTTTTTGGCGCCATCTTTTTTTTTTCAATACAAATTCCACAGACTATTTCAATAAATGTATACCAAAAGCGCAATCCTGGCAACGCACGATTATGCAGGATCTTCTTTTGCGGAGTTTCAAAAGTGGTAGATAGTCCTGAACCACACACAGCGTAAAAAACGCAATGAATATTGTTGAATCATAGACATCGTCATTGTAAATCGTACATTGTAATTAGGCTGCCGTCAACCGCAATGTCAATAAAGACCTAATATCAGGCCAACCAATAAATACACATAGGTACGTCTAAGTAGCAAACAATTTATTGTATAGAAGGGAGCTTTTATTTAACTTAGGTACCCCTGACACGTGTTCCAAAGAAAATAATGACCATTCGCTCGCCAATCTTGCTATCGCTTGGTATAACAGTATTGCTCTCAAACTACAAAACAAATCGAAACAGAGAAATTGGTTAAAATTATCAGTTGTACAATTGCACACACGTCACTGGTGTCACTTGAATTTCAAAAACCGCCCTATAGACCATATATCACTTTTTCATGTCTGATTCGGTATCTTTCATTCGAACCGAACTTCCGTCTTTCTTTGAACCGTCTACACACAAGTCTTTCTAAAGTGATAAATTAAGTAGCTGTGCGCGGTTTCACCCGCGTAAGGGTCGATTCCGTGAGAATATCGGGATAAAAAGTAACAGCTATAGTTAAAAACTATGTACCTATTAAGTGTCATCGCAATCGGTTCATAAGTGTTTGCATGAAAAAGTAACATACGTATTATGTACATACTTACCACCACAAACTTTCACGATTCGAGTAGGATTTGATTAATGGAGACACAGTTACAAAATCTTACACAGTTATAAAATCTTTCACAGCTATTATTTCATTTACTTATACTTATTGGATGGAGGAAAAAAACCGGCCAAGTGCGAGTCGGACTTGCACACTCAGTTTTCCGTAGCACCAAAAAATATAATAACAATATTTTAGTGCTCATTCAGATGTAAATTTATACTCAACAGCAAAACTAAATTTGTTTTTCATAGTATGTTAATGAAAACCAAAGTTACTGCTGCAGTTTGGAGAAAAAGTCCCATATCTCAAAAACTAAATATCAAATTTTGTTCAAACCAATTTTCGTTGAAAGTTTTTTTTTATATTCTACAAATCTACATTTTTTCAGAATTTTTCTCCTATTACTTTAGAAATTAGAGGGGGGATGAACACAATTTTTGCGGCTTTGGAATCAAATATTTCATCAATGAGAAAAAAGTGTTTCAGGAATCTTGATATTATTTTAAACACCCCATACAGTTATAATCATAGATTTCTTTTTTCAACCCTCATTTACATGTATGGAGAGCCACCCATATTTTATTCTTTTCATAATTTTACATCATTTTTGTGTAGCGTTCTATAGAAGACACCTACCCTATAAAATGGCTGTGCCATTTTATGGATCGGACGGACAGACAGACAGACGGACAGTCCGCATCTATAAGGCTTCCGATTTTGCCATTAGCCAAAAACAAAAACAGCTGTTCCATACATTTTGACCGTGTAGGTATTGCACTTTTGTAGGTAACAGTTGTTTTTTTTTAAATACCGATGAAATAATTCTATGTAGGTTCATAATGATGTACTGGTGGTTAAATGTTATGTAAAACATGTAGTTTTAATTCCGCGAAAAAGATCCAGGCATGGATGCAGGTTGCAGCATATGCAAGAAGAGCATTAATACTTAGCATACTTTTTTTTTTTTTTTTGTGTATGGCATCTCGCAGTTCAACCTAGGAGGTTGTCGTCTGCTCAACCGGACTATCCTGTGGATGCCTTGAATTTAAGGCCTCCAGCCAGGGCAAAAAACTTACAAACTAAGCGACTACACGCTAAGGGCACCCCCTGTGGGGCTCGGACCTCGGCTTAGGGCGTCGCTGGGGGAGGGCAGCAAGGGGACAGGCTGGATCTGAGTAATATTATTTATGGGCTGGTTTAAAACTACTGGCACAGCATCGCGGGCTGGCTCGAGCAAGGGTCGGGGAGGGCAATTACCGGGACGTCGCGACGGACCTCGACGGCGAGGGCGGAAAGACGGCGGTTTGAAACGGGGTTTACGCTTGAGGAGCGTACTAGTTTCCCTACGGCTCTCCTGGAGGAGAGTGATAGCGTCGTCGGGAGTTACGAGTGTGTGCCTTGGACGGCGAACCTGACTGATACGCGAGGGGTCGTATCGGGCGGCCGATGCGATCAGGGGATTACGATGCTTTATTGCACGATCGAAGAAACGCTTGGTGAGGCGTTTCATGAACTGCAATAAGGTGGGCATCCTAAGATCTACGTGGAGACGTTCGTTACGTACGTAAAACGGGGCACCCGTGACCCTACGTAAGAATCGGTTTTGGAGCGTCTGCATCCTGTGGATATAGCGAGGCTTGGTATGTGCGAACACAACACAAGCGTACGACATGATGGGACGGATCACTGCGGTATAGAGACGCAACTTGCACTTGAGTGACAACTTGCTCTTAGCCGCTATCATGAAATGAAGCCTACTCATAGCGAAGGCAGCTCGGTCGCGGGCTGCTTTGATATGTGCCCCGAAGGACAGGTGTTGGTCAAGTATGACTCCTAAGTATTTGGCTTGCTTCTCCCAAGGGATAGGCTTGCCGTACATAGTGATCGGACGGGACTTAGCATACTATACACCCAAACCTATATATACTCGACACGTGTTGCGCCCCTCCACGGGGCATTCTCAGGAGATGACTCGACGACCGCTCGGGCGCGAATGCGCCAATTGACATGACGTTTGTGTCGTTCTACCCACAATCATGCGTAATAAAGGAGGACGACCACAGTGTGTTTCTATTAATATTATTATATTTTAAAATCTCTAATTGTTCCAACACACACAACCGGAAGCCTTTATCACATACATGCAAAATATTATATGTATGTGTAAATATGTATTATTGTCTTACATATTTTACATAACATTTAATGTCATGGATTTACGCAAAGAAACGCCTGATTCTATATCTTATTTTGAGTGTGTGGTTACCATTTTCGCGTCAGTGTCCCTTCCACCCCGTATTTGATGTGCTATTCGTTGAAGCAAAAAAAAAATGATTTTCCAGAAATCCCACGCGAGACAGACTAATGTATACATACACACATCAAAAGTGTCTAGGGATCAAGCATTTTTATGCGGATTTCTTGAGATTGAGATGTGGCTTTGTAATAAATTTATGATTTTATAAATTTATATGGATCCTTTTTGGTGCATTTCATAATTTGAATCAGGAACTCTCAATCAAATTCGAGTAAAAGATGAAAATAAGCTGTCAATATTTTCCCTATAAAAACATACAACGCATTGAAGACATTATTAGTGCTACTGTTTCCCTACTACTGATTAAAACCAACGTTATTATGGAGCGGCGACGTCATTTAAGCAGGGAAGAAATGGTCAGAGCCGTGGGAATGATAGAAGCTGGTTCCCGGCAACGTACTGTGGCTTTAGCTCTGAATACAAGTCAGAGTGTTATCAGTCGACTTTGGACACGTTACCGAAGCACTGGTACCGTGGCTGAGCGCCATGGAGGACGGTATCGCTGCACCACACGGAGACAAGACCGATATATTCAAATCTTAACTCGAAGAGCTCCAACAATAACCGCCATGATGTTAGCCGTGAGGCTTCATCACTCTTCAGGGAACTTAATTAGCGACCAAACAGTCAGAAACCGCTTGCATGAAGTGAACCTTCATTCCCGAAGACCGCTACGGGTACCACCTATAGCAATACACAATCGTAGGATTCGATATCAATGGGCTCTTGAACACAGAAATTGGGCAGAAGAACAATGGCGTTTCGTGTGCTTTTCTGATGAGTCTCGTTTTGGTATGAGACCGGATACAAGACGTATACGACACTGGAGAACCCCTGGACGCCAACAGCGATTAAAATCCTGCCAGGAAGTCCATCCTTATAGTGGTGGAACCATCATGGTATGGGCGGGTATTTGGATCGGCGGAAGAACTGAGTTGATTTGGATCAGAGGCAAGCTCAACGCTCAAATTTATGCTGAGACGATTGTATCAGACGTCATCGTTCCTCTACAAGTGCAAATCGGTCCCTTATTTCAGTTAATGCATGATAATGCACGACCGCACACCGCAAGAGTTGTAAGACAGACTCTCGCCGCAGCTAACATCAATGTCCTGCCCTGGCCTGCTCAGTCGCCAGACTTGAACCCGATTGAGCATGCATGGGATATGCTACAGAGAAGAGCTCTGCCGAATATGGAGGGTATCCAGTCGCAAGAAGACCTTTTTTTGTTGTTGCAACGAACATGGGCGGCCATTCCACAGCGTGATTTGGATGAACTCATTTTGAGTATGCCAAACCGATGTTCTTGTGTTGTTAGTGTTCGCGGTAGAAACACGGATTATTAATTGTTTAAGTTACCCAATAAAATTTTAAAGAAAACTGTTATTTCAGTCTTTTTTTCGAACTTTAATGTTAGTGGTTCAAATGTCAAAAATCCCTTTATTAGGAAAATGGCAAATTTCTTTATTAATGCAAAGGTGACTTGGTTTATCGTTACTGTGACAAACGAAAACACTTTATTTGATGAATCCTTAAAGAAAATTTTAATTAATATCAATCAGGAGAAAAGTTATTGCAAAAATATATGTTGATCCCTAGATACTTTTGATGTGTGTAGTTGCCCATAGAGAAGAACTCTTTTCTTAGGTCGATACCGAACAGTGAAAATGTTTGTCGCTGGGACTTATTAATAGGCGATCGTCATTTTCTACTGAAGACTCTCTAATACGACGTTTTTCAGCTGCTCTCGCCTTGGACATATGTTAAGAAAGTTGTGATCTTCCTGTTTTAGTCATACTTTGTCTCAAAAAAAAAATGAAAATTTTGCTACTTTGGGTTACATTATTGCAATTTTCTTAATGATTTCAATTTTTTTTTTGGCTTTCTATTGGTGAAAAAATGATTAAAAACGGTCCAGTAGTTTTGGAGCCTATTCGGTACAAACAAACAAACATACAAAAATCTTTTCTTTTTATAATATTAGTGTAGATTCACTGAACCAATCCAACGATATTGGACTCGCCAATTGGCATCTGTCAATCGCCTACCGAATGATCGAAAAAGTGAATATAAAAAAAACTTTCATCGTCCACATAGACGAAGAAGAAAAAATGCATATTATATATTACTGCTCATAGTCATAAAGTACCGAAGCTAAGTTAATAAAATTTTAATAAGACCACT
Source organism: Standfussiana lucernea (assembly GCA_964057025.1). NCBI lineage: Eukaryota > Metazoa > Arthropoda > Insecta > Lepidoptera > Noctuidae > Standfussiana > Standfussiana lucernea. The sequence continues at coordinate 14,809,037 of OZ059785.1, forward strand.
GCGCGAGCTTCCTGGACCAAATTAAATCGGACCAGTAATCACGGCAAAAGTGAAAATATATAGAAAAAAAAACTTTTTTGCAAAAAAAAAAACCGACTTCCAAAAAAAACACTAAAAAGTGGAAAATAACTTTACTTTCGGAAGTCGGTGACTATTGTTTGTTTCATTGACTTTTTTGCCACCGACTTCCGAAAATAAAGTTATTTTACACTTTTTTTGTGTTTTTTTTTTTTGGAAGTCGGTTTTTTTTGCACAAGAGTTTTTATTTTACCCTTTTTAGTTATCGTATCACACACAAATCCTTGTCAAGTATCAATTTCGCAATTTCTTTTACTTGGATGACATTTTTTCCAGCTATTTTGATTTCAAAACCAAACTACTGAACCGATTTTGATGAAATTTCTATGGGACCGATCGGGAAGTAGATCCATTCAGATAAAAGAAGAATTTTTCAAATCGGTTCATAAATGACGGAGATCCGCCTCCTTTTTTTGAAGTCGGTTAAAAAAGATGCTGGTCGAATACATAACCTCCTCCTTTTAAGAAGTCTGCTAATGACAGATGAACTTTCATTCCTATGTCATTTTATCGGTGTCATGTGAACGTGACATTACACCGTGCAGTGAACCATACACCGTCAGTATCAAAGCGCTGGGACAGACGTGCGTTTGGCGGTACTATCGCCAACCAGGCTGTGCATTCAGGCATGCGAGTTAATTCCAAGGATGCAGTCCGACTTTATTAGCCAATCCGACTCATGGATTGAACGTGACGGAATATTGGCCTGGCTTTATAAGCCGGCCTGGATAGTGGAATATTTCAGTAGTAGCTCATCTTATTATATTATGGTAAATGCGAAAGTTTGGATGGATGGATGGTTGCTTTTTACTCAATCATGCCAGAACGCAGAACTGATCTGGATGAAATTTGGCACAGATTATTACATAGATTATTGTCTGGAATAGAACATAGGCTTTTTATCCTGGTAGTACAATCCCGTGGGACAATTACTGAACTACACGCGGGCGAAGCCGTGGGGCATAAGCTAGCGGGCATTTAAATCGTGAAATGTCTGTACTTCTAGCATTACAGAATTTTTATATAGTAATGTGGTGAATACGAGGACCAAATTTCAAGTTGACTAGCTTAAAATACAGCGCTATGGCGGTAAGCACTAATCAATTTTTTTAGACTGTCCTCCTTGATAACGGTTAGCTGTTCCAGTTATAGAGCATTATTGTTATCGGCTTAAGTGCTGTCCTAATCACTAGCGAAGTTGATTTACTTAACTAAGCACAAATTCATCTCTTTATTAATAAGAAGATATAAAAAGGTATGGTCAAACAAAGCTTTTTCAAACACATGTTAAAATAAAAGATGAAAACTGCCTACAGTATGACCACTTTAAGTGTGCAGTTCAAGATGGCGCTGCCTGTCAAGCAAAAATTCATCAATAATATGTCAAACTTGGTACATTTACTTTAGTTCTGTGTTTTCCCGTCTGCACATATAAGTTGGTTGAAGGGTACATTCTACATTCAATCTATAAATAAACAAAAACGAATCAACAACAAGTTTGCTATGTCTGCAGAATATTAAAGTCCACATTTTCTTCAGAATCAATCCAATACGACTGCTTAACGTGACCCCAGCTCTCAGTAACACAATAGAAAACCGAAGATACCTCTTAAGAGAGTAGAAATAGCCAGTAAGTATCCCCCAATGAGCGTCGACAACCTGTTGACGGTAGATAATGATACTTAATAACAATGTTGGCGAACATCCAAACACGAGATAAGAATCGAGATGGTTTGTATCCGAATCTTGTCTCAATGTTGCAGCTGGGTAGGACTTAGATCCCCTCACAGCCGGTAGAAACTTCGAAGTTCATAATATAAGTAGGTACATAAGTTAGGATGAAATAAATAACCGAATCCGGAAGAATTAAATTGGGATTTAATAGTCAGTTATGAAATAGTAATTAAGTATAAGTTTTTAAAACTGACATTGTCACTAACACCATAATTACCCCTGAAAGGGGATATTTACCATGTTCATTATTTATTTTATGTTCCCAATATTTCGGCGTTCTTTTGAACCTTGCAGGGATTTATACGTCATCAGTATGCAGCGGTGCAAATCAGGTTAATAATTAATTTTGAATTTGAAGTGGGGGAGGGGAGGATTCCCCCCTTCATTGGAAATACAGAGGTTGACAATTTTGACTGTTCAATTTTTTAGTTCTAGTTTTTGTTTGCTGATTTGTGAACCCAAAAAGGTTTCACCATTGTTCATGGTCTTTAAAATCATCGTCTTCAGTTTCTATTCAAGGAGGTTTTTTTCATAATATACTAGAATACCTTTTGTGCAATTATTTATACATAAGTATGCTTGTATGGGTTCCCATTATTTCCTAAGATAATTTTGTTTTGTTCAGTTATTCTTTTTTCTTTTATAATTGTGTTCTCGGCTTGTTTTTATCAAATTTATGAAAGGGTAAATTCGTTCATTGATCGTTATATAAGTTTTGTTGGTAGATATAAACTTGGTCTCAATTTTATTCGTCTCACAACATTGTTTGTTCGACATTGGCCATTCATCATTCGATTATGTCCACGATTAAATCTCAAAATTCATTGAATTTATTTACGAAAGTACGCTTTACTAAAGCCAAATTAACACGATCTGCTGAACAAAATTATATTATATAGCTATGCTAATATGATTTATTTTTCTGCTTAAGCCTCTTAAACTAAGAGCGTTTCACCACAGTATTTCGACGAAGTTTGTATTTCAAATTTTTGGAAAGGAAAATTTCAATCTTTACTTATTTAATTCAACGTAGAATTTTAAGTTTTAAGACGTTTTGAATACCTAAGTACAGAAAAGCTTCGTTTGTCATACTGTTTTTGGTATTATGTCGGTCGGAGAAGTTCAAATGTTGTAGATTTTCGCAAATACAATTATGGAAAACCATATTTATGTTCTTGTTTACACTGAAATAATTTCAATTGCTTCCACTCAGCAAAAGCTACACTGTGCAAACAAATTCAGACACTCTTTCGGCTATCCATTTTGATTTCGGCATTTTTAGAAATTGTTGAATCGAGAGAAACCTTTGGTCTCCACGAGTGAAGTTGCCGAAAAGACTATGTTAAACTCAGGAAAAGACAATAGGTAGATAATACTGTATTTACAAGAACATAAAATACGAGTGAGGCAGTATATTTCATTCTCCCTCCTTTTTCCAATGTTCCTTTGATTTTCCCCTCAGGCATGAGTTGCGATGGCTGACCTGGAAATCTTTAAATAGACTCCGGAACCAGATTGGTCGCAGCAAGGAAAACCTGCTCAGGTTTGGATTCATTAATAATTCTGCCCTGGAGTGTAAATGTGGTGCTGTGCCATAAACGATGAGGCACTTAACATCGTGTACTGTGTGCCCTGTTGTTTGTTCATAACAGGAACTGATTGATGCTACTGAAATAGCCAAACAAGTGGCTCAGTTCTGGGCCGATACAATTTAGATGGCTATCGACACGCTAAGAAGATAGCCATAACATTTTATGAACTAGTATTGATATAAAAAGTTGATAAAAATAAACCATTGCGTTACTGCCTGGATAGTGAACTATTTGCTCTTGCAAACAAATTTCGTCACGCTCACGTGGTTGTAAGACAAAATAAGATCCCAGTATGACGATCTATGTAAACTTGGATCTTGTGGACTTTACGAAGACCACGCTAAGACCTTGAGCAATAGTTTGTTTAGTAACTCATTTGAATTTAATTTTATTCGAATATTTAAGTTTTGAAATTAGAATTGCGTAGGTACGAGTATGTGTTCTTAGATCTGTTTGAAGTTATAAATAAGTAAAATGTGTCAATCTGCCTGTGTATGTTGGACAGGCAGATTGACACACTGTTACAGTGTAACCCTAATAATCTTATTTTTAGGCTAAGAGTTTCAGTACAAGAAGACAAAGCTAGATATAATCACTGAAATACATCTACTTAAGGCATTAATAATAAGTATTATCTCTTATATCAATGACGTAATTTTAACAACGCTATGCCTCTTGTTCTAGAAACATAGCAAAAGAGTTGCTTAAAGAACGAAGGTGTGCTGTGAACAATGAAAATCTTCTGACAATGACAACTGAAAATTACCGTTTTTGTAAAAGTTCGCCATTTTAATAAGAAATCCTTCTGGTGTACGGCTTGTAGGATCTATAAAAGGTTGCTAATAATAACCAAAGCTACAAATAATTCGATAGAAAAGGGTACAGTCTGTTTTTGTTCGTGATTCCCTCAATGTGGTTCCATAAGTTTCTAAGCCTTTTGGCACATCCTCCGTTCCGAGAATAAAAGAGTATTAGAGGTAAGTGTCACTTCTAAATATATGTACCTAGTTTATTCAGATTGTTGTGTGCTTCTCGTCTTCGTTTTCTTTTGAACGTAGAACGTTCTAGCCAGCGAGCATCGTGTATGATCGGAATGACTCAGAAAATCGAGTAGCTTATAATCGAATATTGCATTATGTAGGTATGCTATGCATTTGGGAAGGAGCCTCTCGGCTTACCTCAAATTGAGCCCACCCGAACCACAGAATACATAATAGTACAAGTACAGAAGATTCTCTCCGCAAAATCTTTCAAATAAATAGCGACTTTTGCCATGACACAATAAAGTGCAATTCAGGCCGCACGGCGCTAAATTACCTACAGCTATATTCACTTACATGTTGCTTCTCATTCTATCGCGTAACTCGTATACCTTCTGGCTAAGTCAGGGTTATCTTCTTTTAAATAATAATTAATCTGAATATTTCATGAACAGCTACATAGCTGCATAGGCACATGCCTATTCTACTGCTTTTATGAACAAATCACGTTTCAAATAAACCTAAACTCGATGCTTACTTAATAGTATGTAGAACAGAAAACATAATTATCTTACAATGTCTTCATAGGTAGCAGGCCCGAAGGCACCTAAGAAGCCGATTCCTGCCGGCTTCCCTTCGGGAACAGGGCATTGTACGTAGTGACTACACTCTACTGAAGTCAAATAGTATATTATATACGCATCTGTGGGTATCACATCACAATACAGACATTTAATACTTCATAGGATTGAAATTAGTTGTAAGGTGCCGAGGAAAATTTTCGGGTTTTTCGTCATGGGAGTCATTTTCATGGTTTTCGGGGTCGCTGATAATGATTTTCAATGAATATGAAAATAGAAAAGGTTCGGCTTCTTCTTACACTAATTTCACGCTTCGCCACTGATAGGTAGGTACTGTAACCTAAGAAGATAGGCATACGACATACGTTAGTGTGTACATTGTCCATGAAACTACCTACGGGCTACCACTAGGCATTCCGATTGAACCTACTAATGTCAAAGAAAAGCTTACAAAATATTACCTCAGCTCTCTGTCTATTATAGTTGTATACTTTAATTTGATAAATCTCCATTATTTACGTTCTACTATCCTACGTAATTGGGCTAGTCAAAAAGTATGTACTTACGAGTAGGTACCCTGTTGTCAAAATCTTACTCCATAATGTTTAGTTTTATTTAGTCCATGGTAGTGTACCTAACTACCCACCAAAAAAAAACACTCAGATATAATGTAAATAGGTACAATCCGACCTATACTTATCAAATCTAAACCTGACCTTGTAAACAGAACTAGTAAATATCTCAATATACTATAATAAAAACAATTAATATTCAACCTAAGTAAATACGGGTGACATAAATAAGAATAACAAAATATGTGAACACCGACCAATGTACTCTGCGGTGCGCGTACTGCACAGTCCCACTGAATTAGTCCGTCCGAACGGGACTGCCGTTCACAAATTAATGAATAGTTCCTTGCGGAACAGATACTTCACTCCATAGGAAAAGATGACGACGCTATAATTACCTAAAAAAATATTACAGGCCTTCGTGCCCGCTATAACGTACCTTACGCGCTCACCCGAGAGTAAGTATCTACTAAATCGTCTACCGTGGTGTCGGGCGTTGGCTGATTAGACTAAGAAATTATTACACAAAAGAATAGGTGACTAAAAACAGTTCGTTTTTTTTTTACATTTAAAACAATATTTTTATTTTATTTATTGAAAATCACAAATGCCTCACTTTAATATAATGGTAATGAACTTTGTACCCACCCTCTCGCTATTACTTATTAAATCTAACCGTCGCGTCGTAAAAATTCTAAATCTAACAAATAACTTTAAAAAGCACACCTTAGGAAAACATGTACTCGTACATAAATCTATTTTCACTTCCTTTGGCATGCTTCCTGGCAGGCTAGTTTTGTGTTTAAAAAAAAAATTGATGTTAATGTGTTAAGGTAATTTAAAAAAAATATAAACTTTTGTTGGTAGTTTTATTTTGAAAGTCTACATTGCAATTTGCATGAGATTTAGCCATTATTAAAGGCTAGTAGGTGCGGTATGTCATAGGTACACTTGAGCGGGCGCGTGGCAACCGACTCGATTTTGTTCGCCCGGGCGAACGCGAGCCGGTACTTTAGTGCATGACTTCAAACGAGTGAAGGTGGCCTGGCCGCGTACTTGTAGCTTCATACCTAAACTGCGGAGTGCACCTGGCTTGCCCGAACATAATTCAGCAGCATTAGATGCAGAACGAAGTTAGCCGATCGTCACGTCACGAGCTTCCTGAGAGTCAAAGTAATTGTTTAGGGTCAGTTTTGTTGTTCGACAAATACTAAATATTCGAATTTGTCGACCCAAAAAATGTGTAGAACAAATAAGCAGATGCACTAGAACAGTCATACAATATTTTATACCTACTATATCATCACCTTCATACCCTTGTCCCATTCTACTTGGGGTCTGCGCAACACGTTTTCTTCTTCCATTTTCCCCGTCAGACGTCACGGCATCATGTGCTCTTTTCCTTTTATACCTACTACAATTATATGAAATAGTAATCAATAATATCTACAATACATCGCCTGTTTCTTCGAAAAATAAGTCATATGCTTAGGCTCACAAACAAAACATTAGATCGATATTCACGGTCCAACTGAAAACGAACCTTCGTTTCAGCTGGTTTCAGCTGCCTCTAGTATAATTTGCTTTGCGTAAATACGCTCTATTAACTGGTTTTCAGGTTAGCACAGTGTTAGCAAACAACAACAGTAATGTAACAATTACCAATGTTTGGGTTGACCAGTACAGTTTAGATTCGGGAATACATAAGTGTTCATTGGGTTTGCACACATTCCTTTATGGATTTACAAGCATTATTGATTCGTACTCACTGCTGGTAATACAAGGGTTCCCTGTACCTAATAGTACACCTACATTTCGCCAGGCAAGCCTATTGCTATCAACCAAGCCCAAGTTCAGACTCCGTGGCTGCTATTGAAAAACAACTGATGCAAAAATATTACAAAATGCAACAGTTTCAGCAGGTCGCAGCAGCGGTTAGTCTTACCAAGGGTATCATATTACCTAGTGCTAACTGGGTTGTGGAGGTCAGATAGGGAGTCGTTTCATGTAAAATACTGGTACTCAGCTGAATCCGGTTTGACTGGAAGCCGACCCCAACATAGTTGGGAAAGGCTAGGCAGATGATGGTCTGATAGAACCTAGCAGCTATAAATAATTCTCGTATGACGTACCCGCTGCTGGGACTCGCCTCAGCTCTGTGATGGTGAGCGGGCCATGCTATAATACTTTATAGGTGGGCCTATTCGGGGTGGAGGGACACCGTACCGAAAACGGAAACCTCATACTCAGTACATCATTCTTCTCAACCCCCCCGCATATAAATTTTTCGTCGGTTATTAAAAAAAAAATGGTTTCTAAATGATGTACTGAGTATATGGTTTCTGTTTTCGCGTCCCTTCCACCCCGTAGATAGTATTCCTGTTTCTTCGACAGGATTTAGGCAATGCCAAACTAAACAGAACCATTGCCCGACGTCTGGCATACTCCTTAGAATTCTAAACACCTGTCTAGCGCTGTATTACTGTAATTCAGCCATTACATTAATCTAGATATTTATTACGTGACGTTCTCGTTTTGCTTGTGATGTGAATGATACAATATTACTTTGAGAAAGCCTCACTGCGACACCTAATACATTACTTTATCTGTAGCTAGTCTTATTAAATAAATAAATAGGTATCGCCCTATTATTGTACCATTTTGGTCAAAGGGTTTCTCTCAGACTAGTTTTATTAAAAACAAAAAAAAACCGTTATTTGTTAATGCAAGCTCTAATTTCAAAAGATAAACCAGTGATGAAGTTATAAACGCATTTGGTTTAGAGTTCCTTAACCAAGTGGCAAAAACGGAACCCTTAATCATTTTTAATATTTAGGACATAAACGTTGTTAGTTGACAAAGCACGACTTACCCACCCACATCTTTACAGATCCTTTCGTACAAATATACAAATACTAGCTTATGCCCACGCCTTTACCCGCGTGTAGTTCGGTAACTGTCCCACGGGATCGTACTACCGGGATAAAAAGTAGACTATGTGCTATTCCAGACTATTATCTATCTTTGTGCCAAATTTCATCCAGATCCGTTAAGCCATACTGGCGTGATTGAGTAACAAACATCCATCCAAACTTTCGCTTTTATAAAAGTATAATAAGTAAGATAAGCGAAACTTAGTCTGTGCGTTAGTCTGTCACTCCTCCATTTTTAATAACAAAACAATTATCGAATTCATCGATGGAATTAAAGCTTCCTCCACCAATTTTGTATTCATTTAATCAAGCATTTTAACAATATATATATATATATCTAATTCTGACTCAAGCTACTAAGGCATCAGCATCCTGTACGTAGCACCGATATCAGATTGCAATATCATCCCTAGCCCCGTCGTTATCGCAGTCTCAGGAGAAACACTCAACTAAATCCTAGCTGTATAAGAAACACTAGCTTTCACTCGGAAACTCCTACTTAAAGGAGAACTATTTTTCAACAAGTTTATTTACGTTCTACACTGAAGTGTAGCCCATTGTACGACTATTTTATGCGCTCGTATAACCGATGGTGTAAAAGATGACACCTATTTATAGTTCGGAAGTCAGTGAATACTGAAATGATGGCTGATAGAGACAATAACGCGGTACCTAAAGCGCCGACCCTGAATAAAATGGATTAAAGGTCGGTGGATAAAGATATTTCATCGTAAGATGGTATGTCGAATAAGCACGATATAAAAGTAAAACTTACGCCGTGATCAGGCCAAAATTGGCCTCGCAATACGCAGTGTAACTACAGTCAGTTGACATATTAGTGACGATTGATACACGTGTAACGTTCCTAGGACAGTTCTTAGGAGAGTTACACGTGCATCTATTGTCACTTGAGCTAAGAAAACAGCTTAAAATTTGTTTTATAAAAAGTCTAGGTATATACAAATCTTAATATTCCATTCCAGTACAAACGATCATATGACTTTAACAATTGTATAAACATTATTCACGTTATGCAAATTCGGTACATTGCCCGCTAAAAATTTTATTAAAATGAGCTCTTTACGCATGGTGACTTCATTGTGTCCAAGGCCTTACAGACTAGTCTTAGGAAGAGTTATATCTTAATCCAAGATATCACATGGCTTTGATTAAGTGGGATTATGACGAAACAATGTTTACAAAATTTGCGCTAATCATGCACTGAGGTATAATTCTCCCAGAAAAACTACACGCTTCGACAATCTTCGTCTATCTTCGTGAATAAGAAAGCGCGATTTAGAAATCTTATATATGTCGGATCCGGTCATTAGTACGGACATTGAATGAATCGCAGGCGCGCCACGTGGTGGTGGCATCACGCGACCTATTACAAGTCTACCCACACCTATAGCGCACCTCTACAAAGTCGGTGATGTTTCGAGCTCGCGGCGAGGAGGACATAGAGTGTCTGATGACTCTGATCAGCGGAGTCAAGACGTCCTGAAACTGTACCCGATTCATTGTGCCCAGTGTTGTTGTGTTCAAGTAATTGGTTAGTTTAATAAAAGCAATGTATTAACCCAGTGTGATTTCTTTGCACGAAACCATCGTCTGCCCACATAATGCTCGAATCTAACGGAATAAATCCTGAGAATCCAACATATATAGTATGTCTATTACAATCACGCAAGGACTTTTTATTTAAGTTTGCATTTCCAAGAGACATAATTAGAGATTATAACACTTTTGAAGATGATTATTTGCGACTGGAGTTAGTAATCGAATAGTGAGAACGCTTCGTACAAATGCACATTGATGATGGATGCGCTACCCAAAAGCGTGGATGTGCAGAACACGTAGTACTATGGCTGTGGTAGGATGCACTGTGGTGCGTCATGTACTAATGCGAAAACCAGAAAATTACCTAAGCGCGTGACTTTTCTAGTTTACTTGCATGCTTTAGCATTTAAATGAAACTGTTCGCTACCTGTTTTATAGAAATAAATAAATCCTTTTAAGGTTATCAAGTAATATGCTAAATGTATGAGCCTGTTTTGAAAGGAAAAAGGTAAATAGGCAAAGGCCAGTGCTGATGGACAGTATAATTGGTTAGATTATTGCATTACTTAGCTCAGCAGTCAATTAAGAAAACTTATATGCCAATTATTCATCATCTTCCTGCCCTTGTCCCATTCTACTTGGGGTCGGCGCAACACGTTTTCTTCTTCCATTCTCCCCTGTCAACCGTCACAGCATCATTTACTCCTTTCTCTTGCATATCATTCCTCACACAATCCATCCATCTTTTCTTTGGCCTTCCTCTCCCTCGCCATCCATCAACATTTATATCCATCACTCTTTTAGTATTGCGTTTCATCCCTCCTCATTACTTGTCCATACCAAGACAGGCGACTGCCTTTCAATTTTTCTGTAACAGGCGCCACTTTCAAACTTCCTCTAATATACTCATTCCTTACTTTATCCAACATTCTCATCTCCGCTACATGCAATCTTTTTTCATCCATCTTCTTCACAGCCCAGCATTCTGATCCATACAGTACGACAGGCCTAATCACGGACTTGTATATTTCCCCTTTAAATTGAGGGGCATCCGTGGGTCGCAAGTTGTTCCAGTGACCTGTCGCCATTTCATCCATCCTGAGTTGATCCAATGCGTTACATCCCGGACTACTTCGCCATCCCCTTAGACAAGCGACCTGAGGTACCGGAAGTCGGAGCAGATCGATATGGGCGTTCCGGCAAGAGTGATAGGCACAGGCCTGGAGAGACCGCCGAAATCGCAAAACAAGTATTCCGTTTTGGTTCTACTTAATTTCAGGCCAACATTCTCCAGTCTTTGCCACCACACCTCCAATCTGCTCTGGAACTCTTGGCCGCTCTCGGCAACCAACACAATGTCATCGGCAAACAGCATACACCAGGGAGCCTCTTCCTAGATGTCTGACGTTATACACCAATTATTGTTCTATTTAAATAAAGTATTGTACCTATAGTACTCAACAAGGAACGCGGTTGACGAAGTAATTTAAGCTTTAATTTAAGAACAGGCATTTACAGGTCCCACAGGAATATAAAAAGTTAATTTTTCCCAATAAGCCAATTGGGCTAAATCATAGATTTTTTTTTTGTGAATTTTTGATGAAAAAGTCTATTGTCACATCACTACCGTTTCGAAAGAATTCTCCTATCGTACCTTCCGCACCTGGGTCCATAGAAAAACAAAGTAGAGCATGTATCAGAAAGGTGTGTACACTATTCGAGGGTGAGGTGCAAGCCATACAACTGAACCACATTCTCCATGGATCCAACATAGTAATCGCGAAAAAAAAACACCTGTCCCATACAAAATTTTAATTCCTACTCGACTCCAATGTGTGGGACGGTTGTTCGTTTTTTTGTGTTCAGTTTGATGGAATCACCCATAAATATTACTGCACCTTTCTATACATGTTACCTTATATAAGATTTTAAACATACATAACATACTCAATACCCATATCATTGTTATATTATAAACAATAATACACCTACGCAGTTGCTTGCAATGTTTACCTATCATACAATTTCAGATTCGTCATACACCGATAAATCTAGGCCAGCAAACGTAGCGTGATGTTCATCTTAAGGTACAGTACAAGTAAATTTTTTACTAGTTACAGAACAATGAACTTTGTATAGTTTTCTGGGCCTTTGAACACTTATTAGTTTATAATATCACGCCTTTTATCCCTCAAAGGTACAACAGAAGTGTATGCCTGCGCAAGTTCACCCACATTCTTTCCAGTTATGTTTGAGGTCAATCTAATAACTAAAACTTAATAAATCTTTGCCCTACCCGAGGACAGAACACAAGACCCCTCGCTCAGAAGGCGCACTTGCAACTACTATATCGTGACATTATTATACTACAAAATTACCTCATAGATTAATACAGATCTAGATCGTTTATGCGATAAACCAAGGTGTGAATACGTGTTAATGTTCGGCCGCATCTCGTTACAATAGAGGCTAGTATTAGCTTTTACACAGCCGAGTAGTTCCCTGTTAAAAATAGGTCAAGGTCTGACCTTCTCCCGAGGATGTCGTGCAGACATCTTTTACTAATATGGCTTCAAGTGTGTAAAACTGCGGTTAAATTAGGACAGGCCAGAGAAAGTCAAAGGCTAGTACTTCGTGGCACTTGTCGGTCCGTGGATGGGAGATACATCGAGACCCCTCCGTCCTCTGTTGTTCGGAAAGCATGTTAAACAGTTTTTTTTAAGTCTTCTTTTGTATAATGGGTGATAAAGACCGCTCAACGAAGACGAAAGGCACTTTTTCTCCCCGCCATTGCCTTATATTTTTTGTTCTGGACCATATCTGGGAACCTTGTAGTTACGGAGATATTGGAGGTCGAAGTTCCAACGTTTTCACAAGTTTTTTTTTTTAATACTAGTTTTTAATGTTATACTTAATTTTATTTTAAAACCTCCACGATCCATCAGCACAATGTTTTGAGTGCGTTACATTGAGTTTTGCCGTAAAACGTGATTTTTCACCCCAAAAAACAAAAGTCATATCCCTGCAATAATTTTTGCGTATAGTTTCTTAGTTTGTTGTACAGAAACCTTGTATATTTGACATAGTTACGTGTAGTCAAAAGCTCCAAAGTGTGATAACCAGTATTACTTACATATAAACTACAACTGCATATAAAATTCCTTAAGTTTATTTGGAACTTGGGAGGGCTTTACCATAAGTGGTGAAATGTGGTCCACCCATGAGTAACCCTTCATGGTTTACAGGCGTTATGTTGTGTACTTGTCAATTACATAATCCTAAAATAATACCAACTATGTTTTCTCTCCAACACAAACTCAACCAAATCTGCTACCGTTTCCGTTACAAATAAACTCGTAATTTTATAGATACCTACATAATACAATTTTTATTCCATATTCAACCATTAGCTATGTAACAATAGCCGAGCTAGCCAGGTACTTGATAACGATATCAAAACAGTTATTACCATAGACGCAAATATTTGAATCGTTCGATTTCTCACTACACCGTACCATATCACGAACGTGCTATGAACGTATCAGACACAGAAAGAAACATGACACGGACTCTGTGCCCACTAGAACGTTTTAACAGCACATTCTTAGCATTGTCATGGTATGATACGGTGTAGTGTGCAGACATATTTATCGTACTTAGGGCACTCACAAACTTGTCAAACTCAAAGCATTTATTTCAATTAGACCATTACATGCACATTTGAATATCAAAACACAAAAAATAAATAACCTAGCCTACAGTCCCAGTCAAGCGGCATAATAACTTGTGAAAGTACTGTAGATGTCCATTCGAATGCGTAGATCCTATGGAGAAGAATGGGCAAGAAACTCCATGGACACTCTTTTAAATCAATACAAAATCTTGGTTACATCATTCATGTCGAGATTATACATAAGGTGGGTGTACCATGGAAGGCCACTCTAATAAATAAACAGTTATTATTCGTTCATATACTGGATAAATGAAACGAACGAATATTTAAGTAATACTTTGTTTTATTCCGTAAAATATAAACCACTTTTTTAAATTTCAGATTTGATCAATATTGATTAAACTTAAGTTTCATTGGACTATTAAAAATGGCTTTGCTAGGAACAAGGCTCCTTAGAAGGCCATTATAATAAATCAGTCATTTAACACTAAAAGTTAATAAATAGCCATTAAATCTACAATAAAAAGAAGTGGTTTATATATTACGTAATAAAACAAAGTATTACTTAAATATTTGTTAGTTTCATTTATCCAGTAAATAAACGAATAATAACTATTTATTTGTTAGAGTGGCCTTCTATGGTACACCCACCTTATTTTAACGTCGCCGATTTCCGATATCAATGAAGCAAGGGACCGTACTGCCAAAATAGTGGCGCGAGCGATTCACCGCCGCGTCTGTGATTTCTAGTTCGATGGATGTTTATGTAGATAGAAGGAATTTGTCATCACATGGCAATAACTACGAAATTTTAATAATTGGCCTTCGAAGGAGCATGGCCTTCCATGGTCCACCCACCTTATGTATATGTGTGTCCTTTTAAAAAAGGCTGAGCTCATACACACAGCATGGAAAGATAGATTCGGCTTTTGGTATAAGTGAGCGAGACAATACTAATTAAATACTACTTTTTAACAGACTTCTAAAAAAGGAAGTGGTTATGTATTTTCTTCCAGCATCTTTTTTTTTCATGTATGTTCGCCGATTTCTCCGTAATTACTGGCCCGATTTACGTGATTAAAAAATAATCATTTGGCAGAAGAAGCTCGCGCGATGGTCTCATATAACACACAACTAAAAAGGGTTAAATAACTACTACGAGTACTACTGCTTTTTTGCAAAAAATAAACCGACTAGCAAAAAAGTTTTTATCATTGACAAATAAAAAGAAATATCACCATTCTATTCAAATCTTTACATTGACGTAAGTATAAAAATGAATGTATAATCGCTCAGTGACGACAGTGACTAATAGGTAATTTTATGTTGTGTTAGGGCTTTGAACTGTTCAGATAATAAGTAAATAAGAATAAAATATATTTTAGAGACAACAATGGACATGCATTGTTATTTTATCTTTTGTTTCTGCCCGTTTGAGGAAGGACATAAATTGTATTGTCCCTAGAACACCTGTGGTATTCCTGAAAAACACGTATGGTATTAATAATGTTGGTAAACTTTTTCTGCGACTTATTTTCATCGAAGTATTTATTTTTAGAGTATCACGTTTCTGTCGCGGAACAGGTTCACTCGTGATTGGATAGGTCATGGAGATTTCAGAAGCCATGCAGATTCGTGGTTTCTTTACGATACAAAAAATACTCAAGGAAACCTACATGGATACCTGAATCCAGTATAAAAAAGCATTTTTGCTCTTACCCAGATCTTGATTTCCCTAAGTGGCAAATTGCATCCAAATCTGCACAAAAATAAGAGACTGAGCGACAGAATAACTTTAGCATTTTTAAAGATTAGTATGCATTATTTAATGCCCTAACCTCCTTTCAAAATGTCGTGGAAGAAGTATTCATAGTTGTTTTACCGGATATTACACAATTCTTCTTTAAGTCAATGTTAAATTAGTTATCCACAGCTCTCAAGCAATACAATTTTAATTATGATAACATTTTAACAAAGAATCCTTCTTTCGCTTAGCCTGTACAAGAATTAGGTCAACTGTACAGTTAGGCGCATTAATATGTATACACGAAGCAACATTTAAAAGTACTTTGCTGATTAACGTTTTCACAAATTGGTTCTATCTCAAAGTAGAAACCGTTATTTCACGAGAAAATAGTTTCGCCAGTTATGTTTAAGTCCACATGCAATAGGGGGCGAGCCTAATGCCATCAACCGGACACAAATCCAGACTCCGTGGCTGCTACTGACAAATTCCTGATGGAAAAACCCAATAACAATTTGCCCGGCCAGGAATTCAAACCCAGGACCTCTCATGCTTAGCATCGGGCTGCGACCACTAAAGCAACGTGGCAGTCTGTTGCTATGTGTATACATATTTGTGCTCGTGACTGTACGTGTACTAACCACAAAAGAATAGTTCTCGGTACGACGGAGAAAACATCCCGTAAGCCCTTTTACAAAGATTAGTAATATTCTTTCTTCTTTTATATCGTATCTAACTTTTGTATAGAGAATCTGTAACGATATTGTGTTTGTTACACACATTCTGATATTATTTTTTGGGATAATCCATTTTTACACAATAAGCCGTACATCCAATACATCGGGCTGTCCGGAAGATATCGCTATCAGCGATAAGACCACCATTGTAACCATAGAATTAGCAATATTGTAAAACAGTTCTGTTTCAATTTTGGTGTACATTATAGTATATTCTATTATACTCTAGTATAAGTAAAAGTGTCACCAATGTCTTGCGGTTAATTGTGCATGATGAAGAGCAGAAACGATAGGATTGCTTGATACGCTGACTTGATACTTTTCAGTTTGACAAACAGCTTAATACTTGACAGTATGTCAAACTGTATTATCTAAGTTTTCCGAGATTGATTCAAAATGCAGTCTATACAATGCTTTCAAAACCATAACCAATCAAAATTAACACAAGATCGTTTGTCTCGACTTGACTTGTAATTTATATGCGCAGGCGCAGCATGTCTTCGTCTTTTTAATCTTTTCTTGTTCATCATCTCAGCAGTCACCTCCTTCTAGCCATATGCTACTTCACACAGTGTATCCATCGTGTCTTTGGTCCTACACAACCCATATAGCCATCCACATTTGTACTAATAACTTTCCTCAAGACATTTTCATTTTTCCGCATCACATGCCCACGAACAAGATAATCAACAACAAAATACACTGTTCTAAAACGGCAAATCCACATATGAGTTCGCAAGCAGAGACTTTAAGGTAAGCACCCCCCTATTTAAAACCGGTCTCCGACCAGTTGTGTGGCCCTCTTTTATTTAGACAATCAGAGGGGATACTATAAGCCAGGGAAGCGCCGGCGCGCCCGTCTGGCCAAGGATTATGACGTAAGCGCGTCTTTGTGTATATAGGTGGTGTGATCTCGTGTGATTCTAAAGGTCCTTTTAAATGTAGCACAACCATTCAACATTTTTATGGTTGTGCTTTAACGATGTCGGACACCAAATTTTAAGAATTCGTGTAGTTCCAACAAATATTACCCTTCGTGGTACTAACCAGTGTGATAGGTCGCGCGAACACGGGATCCTCGCGTTTATGGCACGCATTTGATCAGGAAACCGGATTGCGTCTTCTGTTGGCGCAACCACGCGTTCGGGTTGGCCGAACGAAATGAACGCGACGGTCAGTGGCAGTGGTGTTCAACGGCTGGCACGAACAATGTGGTCGATGGTTCGGTACTAGAATTCTAGCCGCAAATGCAAGCTCTCATGGCTTAAGCTAATAGTCCGTTGCAATGTCGAATCGCTTCGTCCGAACCAAAACTAGGCGAATAGTGTCTTTTTCCTTTAAATTGTATTGACAAAAAGATCTTGCTGACCGGCCCAAGCCGAATCACTATCGATGATTGCGGACTCCCTAAACCCTTACCTCTAGAAATATTTTTATATTCCACTTACCCTTGATAATATTTGCGTTGTTAAAATGAAAGGTTTTAGGTGTCCTGTGCAGTGGAGCGTTGGTCTTAAGCTGGATGTATTTGAAAAGGTTTCTGTTCAAATGACGGGTCGTTTTACGAAACTTTTGGTAGATTTTATTGAAATAAATTAGGGCGAGAAACGGACCGGAATATGCAAACTGTTTTGATGCGGGACTTGGCAACAGCTTGGGTGAAAAACCTTGTTTAGGCTTAGAGATAATACGAGAATAATAACTTAGCATTATCAGCTTAGTATGTTTTCACTGCCTGGACTTAATATTCTTCCTTTCTGCGGCCTCGCCTTTGTGTTAGCCGCTTCCTAACTAAAGCAAATGCCACGCGAACACATGACCATCACGTATGCACATCGTCGCGCCCACAGAGGGTGCCTGCCGGTTGTCCGTACAAATGAGTGACCTCGATGATCGCGGATTACTTTGTTTAGAACGTGGGATTGAAGGGGGAAAAATTACTTCTCTTTCTCTCTTTACAAATAAATAAAATTGAATTGTCTGTTTGTCATTTCAAAATAACAGCTTTTTACTGAATGCATATGAAACTATATACGGTACATAAAACAAAAAAAAACTTTTTTGTCTGTCTGTCTGTCCGTTTGTTCCGGCTAATCTCCGAAACGGCTGGACCGATTTTGACGGGACTTTTACTGGCAAATAGCTGCTGTTATAGGAAGTAACTTAGGCTATTTTAGAAAATATAAGGTTTAAAAAAAATCCCTTGAATTTGTTAACAAAATCCGATTAAAAAAGGTAAGTAATATTTTCATATTAATTTCACGCGGACGAAGGCCTTTGGGCACAATATCTTCATACGTACCTACAACATCATAATGTTTTATCCAATAACGTTTCATCGCCATGATCGTACTTGTCAAGTGCCTGCTTTAAGAGCTAAATTGCTTTCCAAGAACTAATATATTAGTCTGTGTTCTACACGAATATATAAATGTTATGAACGTTGATATCCGTGATACGGGCTTTAAATAACACGAACAGTTACAACGCTTTGTAAACATTAAACATGGGAACGTTCCGCTAAAATAGTCAAAGGGATTATTTTGAGATGCATTTTGATGCTGCATTTTCTGTTATTTAGTTTTGGAATTTCTGTTGCGTTGGTAATGTTTGATGCATTCGATAGGAGCTTTGTAATTGCATTAATATATCGAAGTAGGTACATCTATCTATCTACTATATAAAAATCTATGTCTGTTCGCATGTTCGTCTGTTTGGATGTTCGTCTGTTCGAATTCTATAGACTCCTAAACTTCTGAACCGATTTTGATGAAATTTTGTTACAGTTGTTCTACATCCGCCTGGGAAGGTTTTTGGTAGGTAATTGGGTAGAGTAGGTAGTAGGTAAGTGGGTAGTAGGTAGGTAGGTAGTAGGTAGGTAGGTACTCGTAGTAGGTAGGTGGGTCGAGTAGTAAAATTACAAGGAAAGTGATAGGGACCACTGGGATTGATGGGCTGATGCCAGTCGCGGGTGCGCGCGAATGTACCTACTTGTACCTCCCGGGCCGGGTAGGAACAGTGGGGTTTTAGTCGGTTAGAGTCCGACATAACCCTCCGTCGCCCCAGACGGAGGGCATCCACAAGGATTTTCCCATTTAAAAAAAAAAGTACTAAGTAGGGAAAACTGCATTGCAACGCGGTACAGCTAGTACAGAATATAAATTAAAGAAGCTTTTGTTGTCTTTCTATAAGACTACGTTGTTCTTCTAAACGATGCGATGTAAGCAATGGATTTTGATACTTACCTTACCTACCTACCTACCTTAATTGCGTAGCATACTTATCGCAATCCGAAGGATTTTGAAGAAAATGACACAAAGATCATGAACATAAAGATCTTGCTTCGTTGGCCCAGTGGTCGCAAGCGCGATTTCTGTGCATGACGTCCCGTCTTCGATTCCCAGGTCGGGCTAAGTGTTATTAAGTTTCTCCATCAGGAATTTCTCAGAAGCAGTCACGGAGTCTGGATTTGTGCCCCGTTTACTGCAATGGGCTCATCCCCTATTACATGAGACTTAAACATTCCTAGCGAAATGTGGCTGTACTACTAGTTACCCCTCTACCTCTTACAGGCATGATGGTTATGTTATGCTCTCTCTGACTTGAACAAGCCAATTTCGCGCCGGTAAGTGTGTCATACAAAAACTGAACTCAAACATCTGTCGAAAGATAAATATTCGGTCATAAATACACCAAAACAACGATAAAACAGCAACAATAAGCTCACACAGTCATGTGACGCTGATAGCTTATCTATACATGTCATAACCCGATGCAGAAGCGCTGACCCCTAAACAGACTTTCCTTCATTTCACGATTGATAACGCCACTGATAACGGAACCATGAATAATGTTGTGTTTGTTCCTGTGAATGAGGAGATTAGTATTGTTACTTTATTACCATTTCAGTATTCAAATTTATATTATAAATGCTAAAAAACTCTCTCTGTGTAAAACCTTTTCACGCCTTTACACAACACAGATAGACTATGAATTAACTCCCAGAATCATCTTCAGAATCTTCCTGCCCTTGTCTACTTGGGGTCGGTGCAACACGTTTCATTCATCCATTCTCCCCTTGTCAGACGTCACGTCATAATGTACTCCTTTAATTAACTCTCAGAATAAAAGCTCGAATTGAAGGTGAAAACCACATCCTAATTTATCCTGTGGTTTAGATGATTAAGCGGTCATACAAACACGAAAACGAATTTATTTTTAACCGACTTCAAAAAAAGGAGGAGGTTCTTAATTCGGTGGTATGTTTTTTTTTTTGTGTTTGTTACCTCATATCTCCGTCATTTATGAACCGATTTGAAAAATTCTTCTTTTATCTGAATGGATCTACTTCCCGATTGGTCCCATAGAAATTTCATCAAAATCGGTTCAGCAGTTTGGTTTTGAAATCAAAATAGCTGGAAAAAATGTCATCCAAGTAAACGAAATTGCGAAATTGATACTGGACAAGGATTTGTGTGTGATACGATAACTAAAAAGGGTAAAATAAAAACTTTTTTGCAAAAAAGTTTTGTGATATGAACAGACAGATACTTGGTACAACAAGCAACCACGACAGGAAAAAGTAAGTGCCAACAACATGCTCACATAAAATCTATTTACATTTACCCTACACACAAACATAAGCAATGCCGCGGTATTAATAGAACTCGCAGCCCATTGCACTTGAACCACAAATATATCGGTGTAAAGCCGCGAGGTATACCGCAATGCCGACTTCTAGTCATTATGTTTATTTCTAGAATTATCGTCGACGTAGGACAATGTTCTGTGGTAAAGGACAAAATTGGTCAGAAGTTCCATTCATAAAATAGAAGCAGAAGCCGTCAAATTGCTCGAGCTAAAACCACACATGGTTAAAGTCCAAACGACCGCTGCCTTAAGTATCTTTGCTGCCTATAAAGACCTCCATAAAGGTTTACCTAATCACCATCAACATCTTAGTGTCCTTATCCGACACGTTTTTTCCTTCCACTCTTCCCTGGCAAGCTTCACGCTCATCGTTAACTCGTTTTACTTTCATATCATTCCTCACACAATCCATCCATATCTTCTTTGGGCTTTCTCTTCTTCTTCAATCATCAACACTTTCTCTTCTTCTTCAATCATCAACAATCATATTTATCACTCTTTTAGTTACTAAAGTAGAGACATCGTAATGTCACCTTAGTGAACCAGCCTCCTTGGTGGCTTCTTCGCAAATAAAAAAAATAATATGTTCAACATCGTAACCCCGCCCCGTGACCATTTCAAACAGATTATATTAGATTTATTATATTTTGCTTTAAAAATCCCTGCTACTCGCATAATACTTACTTTTAGTAAGACGAGTCTGTGAACAACGCCATATTTTATAAAGATGTAGCACGAAATGAAACTTCTGATTTGTGATTGTGTCGTCAACCATCATTTGCGTAAATTAGCATAAATTGGGCATTATTCAAGTTTTATTCAAAACTCCAGACAGGTTTAAATGACAGAGATGGGTACTTGAAAGCTGTGCATAGTTTGTCAAAGTTCACGAGCCCTCTTCGGGGGTTGGTAGATAAGTGTGACTGTAAGTTTTAATAATTTACGTAGGAATTATGTAGGTATGTATAATTATTTTATAGGTACTGTATAACCCCCACAATAAAAAAGAGATGTAACGAAGAGGATGGCGTGGTATATCTTTCGAAACATTTCTTTACGATAACCTACATAACAAAAAATCACGCTGATGTAATCTTCGGACGGTTAGTATAGTTATAGGCCTACGGTTGTGCCTACAAAGTACACCAACATTTCACCAATAAAATTATGTTTAAGTGCCATATAATACGGGGCGATTTTAAATCTATGCTCAGTAAAATATCACTAGTTATGTATACATCAATATCACGATCCATGTTACACTCAGATACAAAATATCACAGTACAATATCAGGTACTTATGTAAGTCCCTTCAGAAAATCCCACATTGCTTTCATAAATCCCTTTCGCTTGACTAAAAGACAACATACCTTTCTAAGCCTACCCTACACAAACTATTACAATCACTAGACAATTTCATACCTATTGCGGAAGATGGGGTGAGGAAAGTTTTGAGTGTCAATGTGTATGGCTGTCTGAGTAGAGGATACACCAGAACACGAAAGAAACGATGGATGGACTGTGTGGGGGATGTTAGAAGGGGTTAAACGCTGAGATGGCCAGTAATAGAGAGGTATGGAAGAAGACATACTGCGCCGACCCAAAATAAGTATTGATAAATATTTTCTTTTGCTCGTCCTGGGTTCGATTTTTGGGTCGGGCAACGTATTATTGGGTTTTTCCATTAGGAATTTCTCTGTAGCAGCCGCGGAGTCTGGATTTGTGCCCGGTTGATGGCCATAGGCTCACCCCCTATTACAAGGGACTTAAACCATACTCGGCGAAATGTGAGTGTACAACTACGTACAGCTCTGCCTAACCCTTCGGGGATTATAAGCGTGATGATATGTTTACGTTTCTTTTACTCAGAAACTAGCCGGTGAAGTTTCTATGAAAGATAAGTGGTTTCAGTGACTACTGTAGCTGCAGTGAATAACTACACTCGAATTTGAAATAGTTATCTTCTCAATATCAGTCAGTAATTTGACAGTTAATAGAAAAATGTTACCATAGTACATCTAACGGTGTCGGGGCAGTGAATGAATTTGCGAAAAGAATGAATGGTGAAAATTGTTTTTGAATATACATTTAAAAAATGTGTTGTTTTGGAATATTGCAATTAATAATCATTTTATAAAGTTTTCTTAACTTATACCTACCTATATTTTTATTTAAGGTTAGGTTAGGATTCATGTATTAAAATATTTTCAGTATACTGGATTTTTTTTTTCTTTTTGTTTAAAACTTAGCTCGGAAATAATACAACAGGTATGTAAGTTCACGTCATTTGTGACGTCCGCGTCGCGCTAGATGCGAATAAATGTGGTTGTATACGGCTCCACCCGATTCCGCGTCGATCACTGTGTACTCCTTAATTTTATTTGGCATTGGTAGCACTACCAATGCCAAATATTGCAATACATATACCGATTACGTGTGATATGTATTGATATAATAACTTCTATGAACTACGCAAAATTGATTACGCAACCGACCGTTCAAATACTCGGTTAAACTAACATATGGATATTATTATGATTCATACTACAGTCCTTTCACATTAATTTTACCTGAGTAGCCATAGCTGTCACACTGCAATAATGCATCATCTTCATCATCTGTCTAGCCTTTTCCCAACTATGTTGGGGTTGGCTTCCAGTCTCACCGGATGCAGCTGAATAACAGTATTTTACAAGGAGCGACTGCCTATCTGACCTCCACAACCCATCTCGTACTGGGTAATACGATATCCCTTGGTAAAACTGGTTGCTAGACTTTCGGGCCACTTACTAGCAGTAACGACTGCCAAAGATCTAGGTACAAATGACAGCCGAGACCTACGGCTTAACGTGCTTTCCTAGGCACGTAGGAAACTCGGTATCTAATGGGTGGTCACCCATCCACGGACCAATAACCTAAAGATTGACCTGAGCGCCTGTTATTATTTAGCCACTAACTGACACACACGAGCAACACTACGCTAATGCATACTGCATTAATGTCTTTCCAGATCCACTTTTGGTGCACCACCTCGAACCAGCCAGTCAAAATCATACTGGTTTTTATTTATTTATAATGCAATAAGATTTGCTGTTGAGTTACTGCCACAGACGAGGCAAATAAATCACAGCACTCTTTATTTTCGGTAACATAAAGTTCGTTTTGGGTTGCTGCTGTCAGAGGTTAAATAAGTGTGAAAAGAGTGTAGTTTGCTCCTGACCTTGTTGATACTATGAACTGCTTAATTTGCGTGTCACGCTAATATTTACCGAGCTTTGTAAGTATAAATATGCGGTGGTAGGTTTTTGTCGTAGGATTTACATATTTAGTGTGACTGTTTGAATTGCTGTGACTTGTAGAATTAGAAGAAATAGATTGTGAGGCAGTAATATAAGGTGGAAGGAGACACCGACTCTAAAACGTTACAAGGTATTCAATACATAATTCAGAACTTCCCCACATAGAAATTTATCATTGGTGATAACAGCTGTTCCATACATTTTGACCGTGAGGTACCTATTGCAGTTTTGTAAGAAACAGCTGTCTTTTTTTAACTAAGCAACGAACAATTTCTGTGTGGGGGGGGGTTCAGAATGATGTACTAACGTCGGTGTTCCTTCTACCTTGTTTACATACACAGATCTTTTGGCGTTTGAATGACGTTGACAGGAGATGTTTGTGAAAATTTTTGCGTATTTGTGTTTATAATTCTCGACATCAGAGACATAAGGTCGGATGTATGAACTCTCAGTATTTGAACGTTCTACCTTATGTTTAAAAACATAAGATCGGATGTACTGACTCTTCGAACACTTTTCAACCATATTACTTAGAGCATAAGGGTGAAAAGTGGTCGACCGTCAAATAGCGTGGTAGTACATAACATTTGACAGGCAAATTAATTGATGGATGTGGCTTTTAGATGTGCGATGTTTTGTTGAATAGGATTGATCGGTATCTATCTATCATACAAATTGGAAAATAAATAAAAAGTTCTTCTTTTTAAAGAGAGCTTAATAAACTCTCCAAGACTTGTAAAACTTATGTCTGTAAATTTTCTCCTCCATTCAGCTATCTTAAATACAAAAAAAGTTAGCTTTTTTGTAAATATTACAAGGAAAAGTTTCGTAAGAACTTTGATGAGAATATAAAAAACAAAGTATAAGACACAAATGAGATTATTTTCATAATATTATGGACAGAACACGGACTGTTTATTTACTGGCATTTTCAGCCGATGTTTAGAGTACAGTCAATCGCCGATACTTACATGTTAATAATTTAACATTGACAGCCCATTTCTTTAAGGTCGTTTTTTGTAGTTCTACGTGTTGTTGATCGTACCAGCGTGGCATGGCAACGACCGCTATGTTGGTGTGACGTAGTTAATGTGGTAATGGCAAATTATGTTACGGCACCAGTCTAGCCATAATTACGTAAAATTAGCCTTTTCAGTTGAAATAGGAATATAAAAAATACCCGTCGCGTCGATCGCTCCCGTTGGTAGTCGCCTTTCATCAATTCTCTCAACATGACAACATACAGTCGTGACATGAGAACATGGAGTCGCAGTTTTCCTATCCTTTTGTAGCAGTCAGAATCGGCATTTGCTAGAGCGAGACTGCTACATATGCACGCGACAGCATCAACGATGCGGTCTGCAGCATCCTCTGTTTCTTTCTCTAGCAAAACACGACGAGAAAGCGACAGAAAAAGTTGCTGCTTGATGTGTCGTAACCCTTGGTCTTATAATTTTTTTATTTAAACCTCATACAAAATGTACAAGGTTATCAATATTTTTTTTGTGAACGGCATCTCGCAATTCAACCTAGGAGGTTGTCGTCTGATTAACCGGACTATCCTGTGGATGCCTTGAGAGTAAGGCCTCCAGCCAGGGCAAAAATTTTACAAACTAAGCGACTACATGCTAAGGGCCCCCCTGTGGGGTACGAGCCTCGGCTTAGGAAGTCGCTGGGGGGGGTGGGGCAGCAAAGGGACAGGCTGGATCTGAGTGGTATCATTATTTAGGGGCTGATTTAAAACTACTGGCACAGCATCGCGGGCTGGCTCGAGCAAGGGTCGGGGAGGGCAAGTACAGGGACGTCGCGACGGTCCTCGACGGCGAGGACGGAAAGACGGAGGTTTGAAGCGGAATTTCTTGAGCGTACTAGGTTCCCTACCGGCTCTCCTGTAGTAGGGTGATAGCGTCATCAGGTGTGACGAGAGTATGCCTTGATCGGCGAATCTGACTGTAAGTTTATCACTGGGCTTCTTATTTATTACATAAGTACCAAACAATGATGAAATACAGAAAAGTTCACCCGTAAATCGAGATCGTTTCATAAGTAAGAAAAGCATTTCAAAGGAATTCTGCAGAAACATGATCACAGTTCTCAGTATCGGAATTCCTAGATTTTCCTAAGAATTGGAAAACAGAAACGCAATAAACTCGAAAGCAATCAATGAAGAAACTCTCAAAGCTCCACAGAGTTCGAGAAAATTGCAGCAGTAACAGAATCTTTCGAACAAACGAATGATGGTAATAAAAGCTAACTAACGACCCACACTACAACCACTAGCATGTTTCACGAAATACTGCAACAAGTCGGAAAGCCACGCAAGTGTTGAGCACGAGAAAAGTATTGACAACAACTGAGATGTAATCAACACACCGCGGGAGGAAAACGAGAACAACAGGGTGGGTAATAAATTGTTATTATTGTCTTTAGCTCAATTCCATAAAGTAAACTATTTACAAAATATAGTAACCTTATTGGTGGCTATATTTTCAAGCCGTTTTTTTTTCGAGGGTTGAAACTAAGACCGTGGAATCCGAGTGCTCACAGCCTTTACAAGGAAATTTCAAGACGCTTAGTTGACACTTCCCGTGACCCAAGGGCTGGCTTTTACCTTGGCCAGAGGCCAAGCGTTGCCATACAATGTGGCAACGCCGCCAGTCTTTTAGGGACATTAACAGTTGATAGCGTTGAGGAGACATCAAAACATCACGGCTATAATCTCCCAAGAGTTAGGCCGTTTCTTTTCTCAAAAACTATCTAGTTGTATTAAGCCAATAAACCTAGATATCATAATATAACATTTGTCCTCTGTACCCAATCTACATTTTAGGAACAACAATTTGTACATGAAAAATGTATACCACTAAACCAAACACTTTAAACGTTGAAACTGTAACATGCAAACAAGCTTAACAATCTTAAACTGAAATACATACTTTAGAAGTTATTGGATACTAAAATAACCAGTCACCAGTTTATATAACGAAGCAATATGGAACGCTGCAAAATAACGCTTTAAAGCGCTTTCTTGAATAGCTTTGACACAGATGAACGATTTCTATTACCTAGCGTACTTTATAAATATGGCTCTAGTAAAGCTGAGTTTATTTGAGTACACATTGCTTTAGAGTCCCCTCAGACTGCAGTCTTCGGGCTCTTAATCAGTATGAACATGTGTATAAATAAAGTTAAGCGGTGGGTATAGTTGCAATGCGTCAGTGACGTTCTGTGGGAGTTCGCATATTTTCCTCGAATAAATCGATCAGCTATCAAACAATGGAATAATTGATTAGAATATGATCATAATATGCGAAGTACTTGGTAGCCATTAGCAATATAAACGTGGAATTTCTTGAGCCGATTAGTAAGAGCTATACAGTATGTAAACGGACCCTTTACAAAGCCGTCAACCAAGCATTCTGTACACCAAACTTAAGTAACACTACTCAAAAATTATTGCTGGGAAACGATTTTTTTTTGGTGTGAAAAATCACGGTTTACGGTGGCGCTCAATGTAATGTACTCAAAACATTGTGCTGTAGATGCATTGAATAGTACATGGGTCATGGTGGTAATTAATGTTATTACATTAAAAACTTTTTTTTCAAAAAAAAAATGTGATAATGTTGGAACTTTGACCTCTAATATCTACGTAACTGGAAGGTTCCCCAGAAAAAAATCAATGTCGGAGAGAATTTGTGCTTTTCGGCTTCGTTAAGGGTCTTAAATTCTACACCCATTATGTAATAAAAGCGAATAGTTGAGTCACGTCAACCGAACCGAAACGAGGCGAGTCACGTGTTTTTTGCATAGGCTTTAACCCTTTCTGTTTGAATCCAGCCGAAACGTCCCTCCGAAAATTCACCAGTTGGCGTCCCCAAATAAATTATTCTCAGAAAACTGAATCAAAATGTTAGCAAAACAAAATAGTGGTGGCGAAACCCGCGCCAGTGAACAGATAATTAAATAGAAGTACCTAAACCAACTTTACCTCTCCGAGCATTTCGTATCGTAACGGCGACGACGACGCGGCCAACTGAAGTCCAACTGAAAACTAAAATCATAATGGCGTGGCCGCAATTAAGTCATGGTAGGGCTGCTACGGTATTTTTTATGTTAAGGTATCTGTATGGTTTTATGTGCAATATGTGTTATTTATTTATTTATTAATAAAAAGGTACACCAACAGCTTCTGTATATAAATTATAAAATAAAGTGGTACTGAGTAATAGGCTTATACAGTTGCCAATAACAGGTGAACCAACATTTACAAACATAAGTGGTAGCTTAAGCTAAAAACTAAATTAATGAACTAAATATTAAGTGGAAATAGACTATATAAACAAAATAACAAATTACAATCATACTTAACTAAAATATATATGTATTATGTGTTTTCTTTTTTCTTTTTCTTTAAATTAGCTTATGGAAATATTAGTTATATTCCTCTTAAATACGCATTATATAATAATGTAAAATTATATTTGCATGCCCTAAAAATGCAAAATATGGTTTGTGCCTAAACCACCAATTTTAACAACTGGTAACACCTGTATTTTAAGCAAATAAAGTATTCTTATTCTAATGATATTTTATAGATAACTAAATTTTCGTCCGCGCCTTCGTCTTCTTGGTGGTGGTCGGCAATAATCTTACAAAAGGGAACAGGAACGTATAACTGGAATAAAAAAAAAACTTGTGTCCGAAGTCCTATTTTTACGAGGACTTCGTCGAGTCGAGGTTTGTTCAGGTAAGGCTTGAAATCGGAAATAAGTAACTTACGCATTTATAATTGAGGCGTAGAATATTAAGTGGAAAGTTTGGTGATATGAAGTGTTTAGACCATAAATAGTAAATATTTTTATAAAAAACATCATTCAAAAGGTATTTCGTTCGTAGCCATAAGAAATATCACATTTGTAAAACTTTTATAAATAATTGTAACCTTGGAATAATTGAATAATCTTGAAAAATCTCCACGCCAATCACAACAATGTAATGAGGGATCAATCATTAACTTTTATTTTCACGGGCGTAAATTATTCAGAATAGCCATGGTCATGAGGCCTTGGATTCGAATACTAGGTCGGTGAAAGTGTTATTAAATTATTCCATCAGGAATTCTTCAACAGCAGCCCGGGCGCACGATTTGTGGAAAAAGTCATAGCATATAATATTTTAAAAAGGCGAGTCACAGGCACTTTTCAATAGTAAAAAAAAAACTTTTTTTCAAAAAAAATAACCGACTTCCAAAACAAAAACACAAAATAATAATAATGATGGAAAATAACTTTACTTTCGGAAGTCGGTGGCAAAAAAGTCAAGGAAACAAACAATAGTCACCGACTTCCGAAAGTAAAGTTAATTTCCACTTTTTTATTGTGTTTTTTTTTTGGAAGTCGGTTATTCTTTTTTCAAAAAAGTCATAAAAAATAAGTTATCGTATCACACACAAATCCTTGTCAAGTATCAATTTCGCAATTTCTTTTACTTGGATGACATATTTTTTCCACCTATTTTGATTTAAAAATCAAACTACTGAACTGATTTTGATGAAATTTCTATGGGACCAAAGAAATTTTCAAATCGGTTCATAAATGACGAAGATATAAGGTAAAAATACACACAAAAAATACAACTGAATTAAGAACCTCCTCCTTTTTTGAAGTCGGCTAACAAAAAAATGAAGTTCTGGTCCAGTCACAAGGCTAAGTAGGTAAAGTCAAAATCGTCTTTTCCTAACTCAGGTACATCGTTGAAGTGACCTAAATACATAACGGCCACAATCCAATACTTCAACAGCCCTAAGTCCAGCCAACTTGTTGTCGGTATTGCTCGAGTTTCGTGTCACTGCATAATTCCACTTCTGTCAGGTTTTTTTCCTCAGTCAGTATTTCCACATAGGTGAAACTCCACTTTTTATGTTTAAAAGCGCAAAACGTACCTTTCACTGAAGCACTGCACTGAAAACTGAAAGCCTCGCAAAGAGTCCGGCTTAGGGGAAATGCGTCATACATTTAGTTGGAGGAGTTATTCAGAGGACGGCGGCCATTTTTGTTTTAAACTACGTGCATTTTATTTGGTTGCCATGTTTTTTAATGTAAATAAGTTTACATACAATGTTGTTGCGTTTAAATTGAAGGCTGAATCCAAAGCTTAGTTTATTAAATTAGATATTGCAAAGCGCTGTTATTCGTACTACTTACATAAATGCGAAAGGAACCCTGTCTGTCAATTACCCGGCTGAACGAATTTCGTTAAAATTTTATCTCACAGGTAGACCATGACCTAAGTTAGGACATAGTATATTTTTTATTACTTATAGTAAAACATTCCCGTGGTATTATTTTTATTTTCACACAGGCGAAGTCTCTGGGAAGGGCTAGTTACATAATAAATAAATAATAGCAGCCTGTAACTGTCCCACTGCTGGGCAAAGACCTCTTCTCATACTGAGAAGGCACGAGCATTGATCACCACGCTTGCTCAAGACGGGTTGGCGATTAGTTACATATTATGTATAAAATATGGTTGATAAAAAAATTAAAAACAGTCAATAAAGCAATTTTACAATAAGAATAATGATGAACACAAAAATGATATTATTTATATCGTATGTTAGAGGTAAAAAAACTTCATGCGTTTCAGTACCTACTTATGGTAGCTGTAGGCCAATGACCGCATTACATAAATAGGTAATACGGTAAATAAATATATATTTGTTTACATAACATGTTATGTAATATTGTGAATTTTTATTATGTCGTGGTCAACGTCAATTATATATTCTAACTAGCTTGACTGAGTTAGGTCTAATAATTACTATTAGCTCAATCCAATGGTTGTCACCTATCTAGAATTGAGTTAACTGACAGACAGGCGTCTGTTCTGAGCATATTATTTAATAATCATAAAAGGTATCTTGAGATAGGGGACTATGGGAAAAATCATAAGTAAGAGGCTCTCTCAGAAACTGACTTTTTCACGCCTCGGTTTGCAATAGACGCCGATTTTTAATCAGTTATAATTGTTATAGTAATTTTTTACAGAACTACTATACAATCAAAGTTATATATACCTATAGTCAAATGCGGCTGGTATTCAGACACAACTTTTATACTGGAAGCCGACATAGTTGGTGATGATAATATAATAAAAGATTTAAATGGTTAGATGAGCCTTAACCGTACGCAGGGCAAAGGGCGCACGCATGGAGCGATAGATACCTATATATGATTTTCAGCATGAATGACCGTGAAAATCGAATGCAAAACATGATGCGGTATCTAAGAATTTAAATATTTTCATATAGAAAACATAACATAACGTCACGCCTGAAAACCTCCGAAGGGTTAGGGAGAGGTGTACCTGTCCCGGGTAATAGGGGGCGAGCCTATTGCCATCAACCGGACACACATCCAGACTCCGTGGCTGCTACTGTGAAATTCTTGATGAAAAACCCAATAGCAATTTGCGCAACTCGGGAACTGAACCCAGGATCTCCTGTTCAGTAGTCGCGCTTGTGATCACTTACCAACGAGTTAGTCCATATAGATAGTAGAGCCAATACCTATAATATACACATACATACGAACATAACATAACATAACATAATTTATTTATAAAAGTATTACAAAAAAAAAAAAAAAAAAAAAAAAAAAAAAAAAAAAAAAAAAAAAAAAAAAAAAAAAAAAAAAACGAACGATACGATGAACGTATGATATCTGATACTCGTAATGAAATGATGGACAGTCCCTGTAATTCAGTTGCGGTTACGGATGAATTAGATGGACATTAATTATTACATTCGGCCTGAATCGATAATTTTGTTGGATCAATCATTGTCAATATGGATGAATTGTCGAATAGAACGCTGAGGGCAGGAGCAATGAGTGCTCAATGAAAGTTCTACCTGCACAAATACAGAGTAGAATTTTGACATGGGACACTAAACCGATGTAGCTATAGAAAAACGGTCTTAGGATACTAACCATACATTTTGAAAAAAATACATTCACTGATTTTAGAAAAAGTTAGCAAGCAAATTGTCCAACACAAAAGAATTAGGATAAAAAAAAACTATACATGGGACCTAGTGAAGTTTGAGTACTAGAGGAGAGAGAGAGTTCAAAAAGAAAGAATTAATATATTCTTTAGCAAAATAAAAGCATTGCGACGGCGAAGTGCCAACAACACCTAACTGGCAAAATCAAAATTTTACACAAACTGAAAAAAAAACGCTTAATTTCTTGAGAAGTTAAAAAGTTAGTCTATTTATTTTGAATAATAATTATGTGGGATTTATATATTATGCTGAATTCGTATATTTTATGATAGTGTTACTACACTATCATAAAATATACGAATTCCGAATACCTACTGGTATTCGGTTAGATAGGAGGTATTAACTTTGTACTTATTCTGTTTATGTGATAATGTTGTGATATTTAGAAGATTATGGATTTAACAAAACACCAATACACTTAGGAGATTTCACTGAAACATGCGATAAAAAAGTGATTTCTCAAATGTCAGTTAGGAGGTATTGGCACTTTGCCGTCGTGGCTGTTTACAAAAAAAAGAACACTTTAATCACTACCAATAAAAACTAACTGAACACAATCAAATCCAATAGGTAAGCAAACTAATATATACCATAGGCATCTCATGTCGCTTACTGAATGTAATAATACCTACGGCCTCGCCGAGATGAATTTGTCGGTAGCAAGCCTTTAGCTCTCATATGACATTCACGTAACGTTTATTTGCATTTGTGGGAACAATAATGTTTGAAATGTCTAGTTTATACAAGGTGTAGTTTTGCATCCTCGTCAAAAGTCAGGAGGTTGTCATAGAAGACGTAAATAATCAATATAAATTATGGTACCTGGTCAATAATAATAAACGCTGCTTTTTTTAGTTGTTTTAATATGACACTATTTCAGAATGAAGCCCTTTTCAAAAGAGGAGAATCACCCGTTTATCGAATAAACGTCTGCGTTTGTTTGTGTGTGTGAAAGCGCGGTTATAGGGCTAGTATTAGACGAGCCGCGTTTTAATACGGGTGGTGTACACTCATCGATTTCGAAAAATATAAAAAATTAGCTACCCATTTTATTATTGATTCGGGTCGAGAATCATTAGCATAGTTACCTCCTTGAATTGGACGAGGATGCAAAGCAACACCTTGTATTATGTCTAGCAGGATTGTTTTCAAAATAGAAGGGGTTATAGAGTAATGTCACGGAAAATCTAGGAAAACACACAATATGCTAAGCTAAAATGGTCTTATAGTTTCCGCCAAGGAAAAAGTTTCAGTATCAGTCCTGTATTAGGTAAACCAATCGCGTCGCTTTTAATTCCTGTTTATTTCTGCGGGCTTAGTATAGAGTATTTTCAATTTTAACTTCGTTTGAATTTACTTTACGTTTACTCTGTAATCACTGAGAGTAGCTGAGAGTCTACTTCTCTTTGGTTAGACCACTCTTCGTTTGTCAGTAAATAAATAGTAAATAGCTTGTAGATAAGGCCAAAAGCCAAAGCAGCTTTTGTGTATGTGAGTTTAAAGTTTGTAAACGCACGCACGATACAGGAGAAATTCCTAGTGTGGGGCAAAGTATTTTATACAAAAAAAATAGGTAAGTAAGAAGCACTTGCCGCTGTCGGGTAAAAATAAGATTTACTGAACAGAACATGAGTAGTCCTACTAAAACCAAGTACTTTATAATAGTAGGTAACTCAGATACATGGATAGTCAAGGTTATCTAACAGTCCTTAGCCCTCAAGCTTTTAACTAATAATAAAATAGGTCAAAACTTACCGATAACTTCGATAACCATGACCAAATATTGACCTAAATAAATGTCCTATCTCTGGACTCGACGCTACACAAGCACATGTTCAATGCTGGGCATATGAACAAACAAGGCAGTTTTATTGCCGGCAAACATTCGTGTTGACTCACGACACGTTATTAGTTTGCTTCGGAAAAAACCGAACGCTCCCGAATGTTTTGTACGTAAACTTTATATGGTGGAGGTGCCGAAATGCGTTGTAAGGGTTTTAATTCATTATCATCTCGCTAGCCTTTTCCCAACTATGTTAGGGTCGGTTTCCAGTCTTCCATTCTTCTAACCGAATGCAGCTGAACACTAGTATTTTACATGGGGCAACTGCCTATTTGACCTCCACAACCCAGTTTGTACTGGGTAATACGATACCACGGTTTTCAGAATTTCGGGCCACTGACTACCTGTAACAACTGTCAAAGATCTACAAATGACAGCCGCGACCAACGGCTTAACGTATTTTCGAGGCAAGGAGGATACTCGGTATTTAATGGGTGGTCACCCATCCTCGGACCAACCCAGGCAAGCGTAGCTTAACCTGACGATCGACCCGAGCGGCTGTTATTATTTAGCCACGAGCTCCTCTACCGACTACCTATTTGAGAATGTAGTAATGTAATTGTAGTAGAACAATAACCCTTGGTAAGACTGGTGACTGTTGAGCTTCTGACTACCCGAAACGACTGACAAAACTTAATCACTCACGCCTTTTGCTTTGTCCATGTTTACACATCTGGTCATTTACAGGAACTGATAAAAATTACTACGCACTTCACCTTTCTGAGAAACATCACTAATTTCTATGTTGGTTCCGTGGAGGAAGTTTTTCAGTTTGATGCTCTATACCACACCATAAATATGACCACACCTTTGTGGTAGATGCTGTATACAATAGCAGTCTAGTCTGCACCTATGAAATATGAAACTAATAAACTAACAGCGACTTCACGTTCAAGACTGTTTGCTTGTTTGCCATCCCATTAGCAAAATTGGTTTCTCTCGAATTTTAGTATACTTTGCTTTGTGACGTAGCTAACTGAACCATTTCTAGGGTTGAGTATCCAAAACGGAACCCTTATAAATTTTGTAATATATCCCTCTGTCAGTCTGTCCGGATATCACCGTTTTAATCGGAAACTGTTAGAGCTATATCGATGAAAATCGAAAGGTGAGTATGAATAAACAATAGTGTAGTGAAAATATGAAAAGTACATGATAACAAGAGATGAAAACACGCTTTTGTGGTGGTAATTTTAAGCTATTTTTCATGGCTCTTGAGGTCGATGAAATCCATATTGTGCGTGCGTCAATATTCATGTCGACTACGGAACCCTTCACATATATAGATAAGCACTTGGCTGGTTTTCTGATACCTTACAGAAAGCTTTTTGATATTAAAAACAGTTGTTTATAAAACAGTTATTTCTGGAACATAAACATAACGTCACGCCGATAATCCCCGTAGAGTGTGGCAGAGGTGTTCTAAATGGTACACCCACATTTCGCCAGTTATGTTTAAGTCCCATATAATAAGTGGTGAGTCTATGGCCATCAACCGGGCACAAATCCAGACTACGTGACTGCTACTAAAAAATCCCTGATGGAAAAACCCAATAACACTTTGCCCCACCCGGTAATCGAACCCGCTTGCAACCACTAAATCAACGAGACGGTTCTAGAATGTTTCTAGTAATCAAGTTAAAGTACAAACAACCAGGTATACTGACCTAGTTTCTCCCTCTATCACATTTAAGCTGTTCCGTTCGTGGAAGTCGATAACTAAAGGAAGTGTCCTATTCCGTTTATATTCCATTTCCTTTACTTCCTCTCCGGTGTTGAAGTAATATTTGTTTACTGTATGCACTCGCCTTATCATGTTCGGATTGGATGAATTGTCCGATTTACTTTTCAATATTTGTGCAAGATTCAGCTTGGCTAGAGTTTGTCATAATATTCGAGATCTAGATATGATGAAGGGTAGGTGAAGTTTGAATTATTTCTATCAATATTTTGGTAACATCACTCCATTTCCGGAAGGGTTCGGCAGAGGTGTATCAATAGCGCATCCACATGTCGCCAGTTTTGTTCAAGTCCCATGCAAAAGGAGTGAGCTTATTGCAATCACCCAGGCACATACCCAAACTGTGAAAACAGCTGAAAATTCCTCATGGAAAAACCCAATAATACTTTGCCCAACCCGGATATCTCACCCAAGTCCTCTTGCTCAGCAGTAGCACTTACGGCCACTAGGCTACCGAGCCAGTTGACGACCAGTGTTTGTACTCTAATCGGCAATCAGTTAATCATCCCTTTGACCGCTACAAGGGTACGACCTACAGTTAACAGTTTACCCAGACTTTTGGGTATTTAATCCTGACCTGTCGAAGTTAACTAGCATTGAACTACGATCAAGTAAACATCTTAACGATTTATCAAGTCAACAGGAGGCCTATTTCAGAATTTATTAGGTTGACTAACAATGCTAGTGTGCCCCCTATTTCACCCCCTTAACCGAAAGGAGCTGGAGGCTTAATAAAAACAGCCGCACGAGTCGATCTTCAAGGTTAAGCACTACTTGCTGAGGTTGGTCTGTGGATGGGTGACCATCACTACATACCGAGTTTCCTCCTTGCCTCGGAAAGCACGTTAAGCCGTTGACCGCGGCTGTCATTTGTAGATCTTTGACAGTCGTTACGAGTGGTCAAAAGCCCAAAAGTGACAACCAGTCTTCCCAAAGGGTATCGTACCCAGGTACCGGGTTGTGGAATAGATAGATAGACAGTTGCTCCATGTAAAATACTGGTACATGTAAAATTCAGCTGCATCCGGTTAGACTGGAAGCCAACAACTCTCCTTCTTTGTATACGGAAAACTTGTGCAAAATTTCATGCTCCTAGACCCAGTGGTGTAAGCTGTGTGTTGAATGCCAGTGAATTTCTGATTTTTATTAGCTAGAAACTATTCAAACTTATTTCTGCCGTCAATTCAAGCAAGGTAAGCTTTCATCTCTGAAGCGAGAAATAATGCATTTTTGAATAAACTGTCTGGTTTCAAAAACCTCGCTCTATTGTCTCCTATTCTTTTGAAATCGTGATGGCTATGCAACTTGGTTACACTGACAGTCTCCTGAGAATTTTGCACGTCGACATCGAAAACGGGTTTCGACTAAATTTTCGTGTTTAATTTTCAATTGAGAGTGATTAAGTTTTGATTATTTAATAGACTAGCTCTTCGCCTGTGTCCTTTGTCCACGTGCTTCGTTGTTTCCCATTCGAACTTCAATACCCCCTCCACACTCTTTATAGGGTAGCTTGGAATATTAAACACCTTATTATGTATTTATAAGTACCTAGTTTAAAGTTTAGAAACCGAAGAAATTAATTTTTCATACGAATTGTATTTTCTCTTTTCACCCCAACAAGGGTGGATTTTTGTGAAAATCTTTTATTATACCACACTAACTACCTCCTGATAAGGAAAAAACAAATCGATATTACAATAAACGACCGATAGATTTCACTGGCGGTCTCTTCAAGTATCGCCATATTTACTACGAAGAAAAAAATTGTGTAGGTAACTAATATTCATATTAAGGGTCATCAATCATCGCATTAAAGTAAGTATTGACATAAGAAATGAGAAAATAAGGTTTTTTGTTTAAATAAGTAGGTGTGCTCATATGCTTCATGCTTCATAAATTTACTTACCAGATTTTCACATCGATCACAAAATTAACATACACCCTCTAGAAAAATATCAAAATTCCAAGAAGCCAACTTCAACCTTAATTCAAAACGATAGGTTGATATTTCAACAACATAACATAAACATGACGACTATTATCCTCGAAGGTTAGGCAGACCTGGTATGTCTATGGCACACCCCCATTTCACCAGTTATGTTTGATGTCCCATGGACGAGCCTATTGCCATCAACCGAGCTCAAGACCCAAACTTCGAGCTGCTACTGCAACTTAACACAACACTTTGCCCGACCTGGAAATCTTCAGAACCGATTTCAAAATAAAATCATGACACCAATTGGAAGATTTATTTTACATCTACAGCATAAAAAAACACATGTCATACATCCACGATATTCCTTCAGTAAAACTTCCCTGTACTTATTTTATTACTTACCTTATTTTACTAAACGATTCGCATAAAAATATTTTCGCAGTAAAATACATAGAGAGTTACTCGGTGTACATGGGGTAATAATCCCGAGACACGCCAGTTGTGGGAAATACTGGTAATGTTGACAACGCGGTTAAAGTACAAAGGAAACAAACTACAAAATAAAAATAAAACTACGGGGTTGTAATGGTATGATTACAGCTGTCAATTTGTTGTTGTTTACATTGTTGTGAAAATAATGTAATTGGGAGTTACTCTTTGGAGCTGATGGATTTTAATATAATGCATGCTTAGTTTGTAGGAACAACTTAAAGTGTACAACTTAAAGGGCGAATAACTATTTGCTTCTAAAACATTGGCAGCGAAAAAAAAATAGCTTGGCAAAATTTGGAGTTGCATAAATTTTCTTGCCCATAGGCATAGGGCACAGGGAGCTTAGGGCACCCCGACACGGATAGGTTAGGTCCGAATGGTATGATGGGAACTCGCTCGTTTTAGCGAGTGAGCGTGCGAAACGAGCGAACTTAGGTCCCGTCATGCCTACTTACGCCTGGTTATAATTATATGACTGGTTACTTTTAACCCTTTTTTTTTTTTTTTTTTCGGATGGGAAATCATCAAATGACTTCTCCCGCTCTGGGCTGAGCGGGAGGGTGTGTCAGACTTTTACTGACTAAAACCCACCCATGTTCCTTCATCGCCCTTTGTGTTCCGGGGCCGCGGTATCTCTTTCGAACAACCCGCAGCACCCGGCAGGCATCGGCCCTTGCGGGCCCCTTCCCTATGCTGACATCTCTTTGAGGCGCGCGTGGAACACGAATGCGCCGTCGACACGGCCTGTCGTCCTAAGACGGAGGGACGGCGAGCTAGCCCTTAGCTCACCGTCCACAGGCCCGCGTCTACGGTGGCCGGGGGCCACCACGTGGCCCCCGACGCCCGGTGCGTCTCCCGCGGCGGCTGGGACGTGAGGAGGAACGCTCTCTCTCACGTTCCGCCTCCTCCTTTGCTAGCATGACTGCTTCGCAAAAGGAGGTGACGGCTTCCCATTCCGTCTTCTCCGGACCATGGCTCGAACCAGGGCCGGATGCGAGAGGTCGCCGCCGCCGATCGCCGCTATGAGGACACGGCGTTGCTCCGCCCAAGCGGGGCAGACCTCCACCGTATGCTCCACCGTGTCCTCCGGTCGATCCTCGCAGGTTACTTTTAACCCTGCAGACAGAAATAGGAGCGGAGCTCCGTCGTCGAGACCGATAAATTCAGTTACCAAAACAAAAACTCGATGGCAGTATAAATTAAAACAAAGCTAACAACTGATTATTAGGCTGCTAATTTCTACTTAAAATTATCCTTCGCTGTAACTGCCAACCTACTATTTTTGCTACGGGCTTTATTTTTTAGTCCCAAATTCAGATTAATTTGTCGGCGCGTTAAATACATGCCAAAATTAATCAGCAAATAACCTTTTTTGTTTTATCAACTTAAGATATATACCTACCCATCAATCATGTTCGCGGAGTTTCACTGGTTAATTTAATTCGACCCTGTAGACAGCTCCCTTTCAAGTAGCATTTACTTTGTTACAGCGACATAAGAAAAGCTGGTAACATATGTTTTTTCGACTATGGCGAAACAATGTCTGCTTTAGCATTTTCCCTCAATTAATATAAAATAACACTTATTACCTTGGGCTTTTAAGTGATAGACAAAAGACAAAAACGGTTCCAAAATGAATGAGATCCTCCAATATAAAATATTTGGGACAATGTATTTTTCTGTCGTTTTCTTGCCTATATACCACCAGGGTATTCTCAAGGGTGTCGTTACAGTGACTTTAATAGATTAAAATACCAAAAAAAATATGGTCAGCTGGCTACTAAACACAAGGTACTTCAAAACATAAATAGTGTAAAATTGTTATTTAAACTTATTATTTTGGTTCTGGTAACTTCAAATATAATTGTTTGAATATGAACAAGACTAAAACATTTTTTAATCTTTCCCCAGAATAGGATTTTTCCGTTATCGTGGGTTCGTTTACAAACATTTAAACTCACATGCACAAACAGCTAGACCTGTAGGTCATACAAATATTTTGTTCCATGCGACAATCGAACCCGCGTTACGCAGCGCACCAGTTATTCGCTCAGCCACTGCGCCGACCGTGCCGCAAAATTTGTAATGCTAAAATTGGCGCTTTCGTCAGAATGGCCTATCCCGAGCGTCACCTCGACCGTCCGTCCAACCGTCGACCAGACTTCTGTTTCTCGTATCCAGCGGATTCTCGCATTTGACCAGATGTTCATTCCACCTTCTAACTAAAAATTGTATTAAATTTAAGTCTCGTAATGATATTGTTGATCTATCGGTTGAGCATAATATTGAACTGTCTTGTGTTGAGCTAGATAAGCATGTAATAGTGTGCGTTTACAGACCCCCAAATTATCAGAACTACTCTTTATTTGAGTCAGTAATGGAGGATGCTTTAGCAAAACTTGCAACTGGTAATAAATCACTAGTTATCTGTGGTGACTTTAATATTAATATTTTAGAGAAAAATTCAAATAGC
Source organism: Standfussiana lucernea (assembly GCA_964057025.1). Lineage (NCBI taxonomy): Eukaryota > Metazoa > Arthropoda > Insecta > Lepidoptera > Noctuidae > Standfussiana > Standfussiana lucernea. Next base: position 14,849,720 of record OZ059785.1, read on the forward strand.
AGTAGATTATTACATCTTTTTAAATCATTTAATTTGTTAAACGTGTTTTCGGAACCAACCCGAATTACTAAAAATACTGCTACATGTATTGATAATGTTTTTTGTTGTTGCGACTACTTAGATAAATCCATTGTAAATTACCTTCCTTCTGATCACAGCGGTCAAACCGTTGTTTTCGAGTCGTACACACCATTACAAAAAATCCAGATAAAATCTAGACAAATAACACTCAGCAATTTGAATAATTTTAATAATAACTTAATTGGTAATTTAGGCATTCCGGAATATATTTTAGAAAATGTAAATAAATTTTATGAGGAATTCTTTTCGGTAGTTTACACAGAGTTTAATAATACAATAAAAATTAAAACTAAATCTATTTGCCCAAAGTTTTTGTTCAGTGACTGGGCAACTAAGGGTATCAGGAAAAGTAGGGAGCGATTGTTTGAGCTGTACGGCCTTAAGCCTTATATCAACTCAGAAACTTTTAATAAATATGTAGCGACATACTCAAAATTTTTTAAAAACACTTGCAAGGTAGCTAAAGCCTTATTCATTAGCAACAAGATTAAATCAGCCGATAATAAAATAAAGACGGTTTGGAAAATTATCAATAGTGAAACTAATAGAAATAAAAAATATAATAATGATATCACACTAGAGACCTCACGTGGTCTTCTAAGCTCTAAAAGCGAAGTTGCTCAAGAATTTGTAGATTTCTTTACCGGTATCCCACTTAAAACTACCGAAACCTTAAATTCCTCACCCTCGCTTTCTATTGATTTATTAAGAGCGAACGTTTCAGCCTGTCCGGTTGAGTTTCAATTCAAGCATATAAACCCCATAGCAGTCATTAAAGCCTTTAAGGAAATCAAAATCAAATTAACGGAAGATCTATGGGGAATGTCTATTAAAGTTTGTCAAGCAATTATTGAGACTATAGCACCGTACTTAGCCTTAATATTTAATTTGTGTGTAGACCAAGGAGTCTTCCCGGACCTTATGAAATACAGCAAGGTAATACCACTTTTCAAATCCGGGGACAGTAAAGATACGAATAATTATAGACCCGTATCCGTATTGCCGGTTTTCAGCAAGGTGTTTGAAAAGGTAATGCTTAATCAGATGCTTAACCACTTTAATACCAATAAGATCTTACATGAGAAACAGTATGGTTTCACCAAAGGACGTTGTACGACTGACGCCGGTGTCACATTATTAAAACACATATTCACTGCGTGGGAAGAGGCACAAGATGCCATAGGAATCTTCTGTGACCTCTCGAAAGCATTCGATTGCGTAAGCCACGAAACCCTTCTCTTTAAACTTGAGCATTATGGTTTGGGGAAACTTGCACTCAGTTTAGTGAAATCGTATTTAAACGATAGACATCAGCAAGTACAAATAAATGGTGTCAATTCAATGGGTTTAAAAGTAAGGATGGGTGTACCACAAGGCTCTATATTGGGTCCTTTCCTCTTTCTAGTCTATATTAATGATCTACCCCATTTATTTAAAAACCAACCACAAATGGTGTTGTTTGCCGACGATACTTCTTTGATATTTAAGATAAACAGACGTGCCACAATTCTTGACGACGTAAATAGCGCCCTACTGCAAGTCCATAATTGGTTTACCGCGAATAATTTAGTATTAAATGGGAAAAAAACTAAGTGCATAAGATTTGCCCTACCAAATGTCAAAACTAGTGATTGTGACATAGTATTGAATCAAGAGAAACTAGAATTCGTCGATGAAACTGTTTTCTTAGGGATCACGCTCGACTCAAGGCTACAATGGGGTCCTCATTTAACATCTCTTGCAGGACGGCTGAGTTCAGCAGCATATGCTGTTAGGAAAATCCGTCAATTTACTGATGTAGATACCGCGAGGCTAGTCTATTTTAGTTATTTTCATAGTATTATGTCTTACGGTATTTTACTATGGGGACGGGCTGCAGACATCGAGTCTATATTTATTCTGCAGAAAAGAGCCATCAGAGCCATATATAATCTATGTAGGCGCGATTCTCTAAGAGAACTGTTTAAGGAAATTAACATCATGACAGTACCTTGCCAATACATCTATGAAAACATCATGTACGTTAGGAAAAATCTGCATTTATTTAGTAAAAGAGGTGACAGACACCACTATAATACTAGAACCAGGGACCATCTAGTTCAGCCAGGTTTCAGGCTAGCTAAAGTAGACTCATCTTTCATGGGGTACTGTTTAAAATGTTACAATAAAATTCCTCCCGGCATTCTACAACTGAATGAGACGAAATTTAAATCTTGTATAAAACGCACACTATGTAGGCAAGCATACTATAAGTTGGGAGATTACATTGATGATAAAAATGCTTGGCTCAATGCTGGTCCTGCTCCACAACCATAGGGGCAAACTAATTGATTACTTTGTGAAGTTATTGTGGAAGCTGCAGAAGATTGTAAACATATCTTTGCATTGTATAGATTCAGTCTCTTAGTATTATATAATTGCATAGCACATGTGTGAGTTCTATGTACGATAAAGCTACCATTTACATCTTTTACTGACTCGAATTTGCCCTGGCGGTTGAGAAATGTCATGCTCACTCAAATGTCTCGCTGATGGTGGCGCGTGTGTCGGGTCGTTTAGTTCCCTCCAAAATGGTTGAGTTGAATGATGGCTGATCCATGCGTCATGTTCGTGAACGGGCGCTGTCAGTTGTGACTGGTCATCTCGCAGCTGCCATGGATTATTGTATTTTTGAATTGTTAATTTTATCTTTTTTATTCTGGACGCTCTTACTCGCACGTCTTTCTACATCGTTCTCACATGTATGTTTAATCTCGACATGAATGATGTAACCGAGACTTTGTAACAACATAATGATTTAAAAGAGTGTCCATGGAGTTTCTTGCCCATTCTTCTCCATAGAGATCTACGCTTTCGAATGGGCAACTACAGTACTTTCACAAGTTATTATGCCCTGTGACTGGGACTGTAGCTTAGTTTATTTTTTTGTGTTTTGACATTCAAAAGTGCCTGTAATGGTCTAATTGAAATAAATGCTTTGAGTTTGAGTTTGAGTTTGAGTTTAACTCTGCGCCATCTTTTATTTGTGCTATTATATAATTTCAATGTCTCTTTTCTTCCGCTAAAAGTTAAGCAAGTCCAAGCACTCACTTCAAATTCAACCACAAGCCAGGGTTGTCACATTTTATTTTTTGTTACACTACAACACTTAAGTAACGCCTCAAAAACTGGATCCGCTTTCCGGATCCCCTTCACAGTTAACAAAGGAAAGTGAAGCAAGCGGAGGGGAGGGGGTTTAGCAACCCTATGTGTGTTTCTTACAATGTTTTGTGTGGAGTGCGAGTTGCATAAGAAAACGTGGGGAGTATTAAGGTATAGTTTTGCTTACCAGAAGGTAGGTGGTATAAGAGAGTGAAGAGTTTTTTTTTTAATTGGACAAGGAATTTTACTTCGTTTGCAAAGGTAAAATAATTTATATATCCTGTTGCAGAAACATACAGTCACGAGCACTAATATGTATGTATACACGAGGCAACTTTTAAAAGTGATTTTCTCCCACTGTGTTGATTAAAGTTTTACGTTTTCACGAACAAAGTATTTGTAAGTCATACTATTACAAAATAGGTCTTATCTCAAAGAAGAACCGTTTTTTATTGAAAATTGCGTTTGAGTTTTGCTAAGTGTATACATATTAGTGCTCTTGACTGTACATAGAAGATGCGAACGATTTGAATAAAGAAACGTGCCAAAAATAATTCGTAGCTGTACAAAATGCAAATTCACCTATAAACAAATGCAGTGGCGTTTAGTAACTTATGTAAATGAAATAAGTAACAGTTTAATGATGCTCGACTCCTTGAATACATGAGCACGTGATGTGAGCAATTTGCCGCTCGGCGCATTCAGATTCTACGCTCGATGGATGCCTGACTAACTGAATCGGTCTGTGTGTGTGTGGGTGACGGGTCGTGAGAAAGGTTGATGGGAGAATATTATCACTATGCATCTTGATAGTACTGTAAGTAGAGTTTTTGACTAGATATCTTTGCCAACGCACTTTCACGAATATTTAGTGAGATAAAGGCTAATGAAGAGAGAAACAGTCATTTAGATTTTTTTCTACTAAATAGCCTTGCGTGTGGCCGCAACTCGCCTGATGTGAAGCGGTGATGGGGTCTAGGGTGGAGCTCGCTTGCCTAGAAGAAACCAATTCACTCGAATATTGAATAGATCCAGATTATTATGATCAGGGAACAGAGAAGCCGGCAGTGACTACAGACTGACGGTTCGCACAATAAATGTGGAAGCATAGCGCTTTATCGATTTAACTTTATCCATATAACGGTGACGCTTTGCCGTATCTCTACTCGCGTTTACTAGCGTATTTGTCCCACTGCTGGACGAAGACTTCTCAATACCTCTCGAATATTCTTTGTCTTTTGCCTTCTCCGGCCAAACAATGAGGAACGACTCCAAATCGAAATGCGAACGTTTCTTCGGCCTGCTTCGGTTACGACTCCTATCTTCAAGTACCCACTGAATGAGTATCTTTACTCATCCTAGAAGTATGACCCGCCCAGTCACTTACACCCGTATCTAAAGTCAAGTTAAAGTAATTACTTGAGCTTAAGTAATTATTTTATGCAATAGATAACAATTTAAACAAAGTAAGACCCGTCAAAGAAAGTAAAGCTAAGAATTCTAACTTTTTATAGTTCTAATTACGAGCAAGTACTAAACTACGTAATAAAAATCGTATCTTAAAATGGCATTTACCCAAGTGAACTCTTTGGCTCGTTTATAGATACGGATGTTAGTCCAGGTAAAGCTGAGATATATTTAGAATAGAAAAATTAAAAGGAAACGTAATCAAGTTATTAAAAGCTGTAATGTAATAAATAAAATTATTTTGAAGTGCCTAGGTATATAATTTTTAATGGGTTTTCAGCCATCAACGCCATTTATAACTCGCCCCATCAATTATGACGAGCCATAAAAAATAATAGGTTTTTAACAAGTTATTATTAAACCTTTTAATTCTGTGCAGAAGTTCATTTGTGAACACTTTCACGATTTTTTGTCGTTTCAATAAAACACAATTCAAGTTTATTGAACAACTCTTTAATTTCGGGAATACTAAATTACGAATTAAATGGATTTAATAATTATTGTTCATAAACGATTAGTGGACCTATCCTACAAATATTCCGTGTACCTACTGACCTGTTGGTCCCTACATAAAAAAGCTACATGATGTGAAAGAAATAAAAGGAACAGAAAAAGCTTAGCTCGACTTGGTCTGTATTTCTGCGTATATGATTCTGGCGTAAATGCTGAAATTAATTGGTTGTACGAGTATATTTAAAGTATTACTATTTTAGTAACCCGTCTCTTCCTCCCTTTCACTGTTTATTGTTAATTCATCATAAATACAAGTCAAAAACGATAACAATCATTTGCCCACCCATCCTTATTTCTTTGTTAATTTATTGTTCGCAGTTCATTCACTCCACCCATTCAATTCTTCAATTAAAACGAGAACTCATTTAAATGCGAACTTGATTATATATTTATTTTATCCCCATTAATTTCATTAATTAAGAGCCATCAAATTAATTATTATATTATATGCAGCATTATGCATTCATTTTATTATTCCAATATATTTTAATTCAATAACTCATGCGGTTAGTTATAAATTCAAGGTGCCAAATTGGATTTCTTAAGAATATAGTTAAAGCAATAAGCTCTTCTTAAATTGAGGAGAATCCTTAAAGAGATATGAAAGAGTTTTTAGTCAGATCCTATAACTGAAGGTCGATACAATTCCGCAGGGACACTAACCGCAGCGGCAAAGCACAACGCTATGGCAGACCGCAGCGACACGACTGGCGTCTATGCCAAATGTAGCAATGAAAACAAATTGAGCTCTTTTAGTTAGAATTCGGAAGTGGATCCTACAACTGCAACAGACAAGCCTCACCATTGGAAGAAATCTAACATGTAAATAAGGTTAACATTATCTTCATCTTCCATCATTAAAATACAGTCGCACATAGAAAGACCTTAAACCTCAAGGGTCGAGCCTCAAACAATTCCAGTAAGCCCATTGTGCCCAAAGTTAGCCTTTGACCGCAACCTCAGCTTATGTAGGTAAGTTAGGTATATTTGCCTTTTTTGTTAATAAACTATTTGGCGCCATTTTGTTTTTTTCCGAATGTTCATAGGGTGCATTCCTTTAGGACTTTTCCAGTAACTACAGTGCAAGCTGATTGATATAAAATGTATTTCATAGTATAATAGTACGAACACTGTTTTTAACCGACTTAAAAAAAGGAGGAGGTTCTCAATTCGATTGTATTTTTTTGTGTTTGTTACCTTCGTCATTTATGAACCGATTTGAAAAATTCTTCTTTTGTCTGAATGGATCTACTTCCCGATTAGTCCCATAGAAATTTCATCAATATCGGTTCAGCAGTTTGGTTTTTAAATCAAAATAGCTGGAAAAATATGTCAACCAAGTAAAAGAAATTGCGAAATAGATACTTGATAAGGATTTGTGTGTGATGCGATAACTAAAAAGAGTAAAATAAAAACGTTTTTGCAAAAAAATAACCGACTTCCAGGTTATGTTTAATCAGTAAAGTTGTGGCTAAGTGCATGTGGTGATAAAAATAAAAAGAGGTTATTAAAAAAATGTAAAGGTTATTAATGGTTATTTTTTTTTATTGACATACACAATCACAATGTGCTCCTATTTGACCCTTTGACCCTTAGGTTGACTGGTAGACAATGCCTTATCGTAAGTTCGCCTATATACCTGTACATGAAGTCACAAAAAAATGCACTTTGATCATGATCAATCATTGAATTTTTGATCAGGGGACCTCTTGTAGCAGTATTATTTATTTTAATCTCACTTTAAAGATGGAGCTAGACGTCCTGCAAAACTCAATTTTATCCCACATTGAAATGACACTTTAGTAGCTCTCTTTACACAATTACAAGAATGTTCAATATTCGTCACGAATACACCTAAACACCGCTTATAAAGTTATCTGGACACTCTTCTACAGTAATAATAAAATAATTTTAATAATTTCCAAACCTGAGGAGGCTCTCGTTAGGCGGCTGGATCAAGGGCTTGATTCAGAAAGCGGTACTCCTGGACACGGCTCGTATTGTTAGGAGGTTCCTCTCTCTGGAGCCCTGACCGCCGGTAGCTTGGACCCTGTTCCCGATACCGGTGGGCTACTATTTTTTATATTTTTAAATGTTTTTTTTTTTATAGGAATATTTAAAAATGTAATTAGTAAGTAAGAGAAATAAATAAAGGAAAAAATAATTAATAAAAATATCTTGACTTGGCACACGAGGTTGTCGATATTTGGAATGTGAACTCGGCTATCATTGTGCCGATTGTCGTGACGGCCAATGGCCTTATGGCCAAGAGCCTCGACAAACATCTTTCGAGGCTCTCTTTAGGCGGTTGGATCAAGGGCCTGATTCAGAAGGCAGTACTCCTCGATACGGCTCGCATTGTGAGGAGGTACCTGTCTCTGGAGCCCTCACCACCGGTAGCTTGGACCCTGCTCCCGATACCGGCGGACAACTATTTTTTTATATTTTTAAATGTTTTTTTTTATTTCTTTTTTTTTAAGAAATATTTAAAAATGTAAAAAAATGAGATGATAAATGAATAAAGGAAAAAATAATTATATCCATATTTTTATCACAAACCTGGGTCGGGAAGCAGCTTCCCTTTCAATTCCACGTCGCTCTCCGCCGACGTCGCTCCATAGTTCTTATACGTTTTTCCCGAAGGCTCCTCAAACTTCGTCACTTTAAATCTTTCCGACATTTTCACTCAATTTTAACACTTATACCAATACTAAAAACACTGGTTTTACACTAACACTTGATATGGATATACACTGTTTTGTTAACACTGATATGTTCCGTGATACGATTTGTTTTGTTTTGGCCACTTAGGTATACATTGTTTTTTCACTGTTTTGTCTTGGTGCTGGTTACTGTAAACAACGATTTTATTTGACTATGTAGAATCAGAGAAATGTGGCCGTTGCTACTTTTATTCTTTTAAATTATCTCAAAAGATCCTAGCTATTTACAAAACGTAAGATGATCACTAAAGTTGAACACTAATTATCCAAATTCATTAAGTGCGTGTTGCGGAACAGTCACTTTCTCAAAATAATTAATTACAAAAACAACATCTACAACAGACCTACAGGTAGACCATTTTCATCTACGCTAGCAGAAAACTTGTACGTGAGCAAAATAAAACTGAAAAATTCGTTCCAATCCTAAGCTAAACATTTTTCTTTGCTTTTATAGAAAGTTCTCGACCTTTATAAAGGGGCCGGAGGTTTACCTGTGAGCTAGGTAATAAATGGGTACTAATGAGAAGTAATTACTTTACTTGGTTGAAAACTATGTACACGTGAACATACCAGGAAAATTTCTGGTTGCAAAGCACTTGTTAAGGTAGACACTTGAATTTTCCTGGAAAATTGTGTGCTAAGATTAATTATAGTTATAGAATCTTAAGCTGAAGATAGAAGCGCTACCCTTGGACAAATATTTAAATCGTTGAAGTGGCCCAGCCACTTTCGTTGAAAATGATTCGGGTCGTTCCGACTCCGTGGTTGTTACTGAGAAAAACGTGATGGAAAACCCCAATAACACTTTGCCTGACTTGGAAATCAAACCCAGGCCCAGCTACGTTATTTTAAAATTTAGAATTTTTTGTCTTATTACATACCAAGAATACGGTCCGTTTTCTTCTCCTACTTGCATCGTATTTATAAATAACTGCCGTATACAAGGTGTAGTTTTGCATCCTCGTCAAAATTCAGGAAGTTGTCATAGAAGACGTAAAAAAACAATATAATTTACGGTACCTGGTCAATAACAATAAACGTTGGTTTTTTTAATTGTTTTAATTTGACACTATTTCAGAAAGAAACCCTTCTCAAAAGAGGAGAATTACCCGTTTATCGAATAAACGTCTGCGTTTGTTTGTGGGTGTGAAAGCGCGGTTATAGGGCTAGTATTAGACGGGCCGCATTTTAATAAGGGTGGTGTACACTTATCAAATTCCGATATTAAAAAATATATACATATACCTATATAAAATTACCTAACCATTTTATTATTGATTCGAGTCAAGAATCATTAGCATAGTTACCTCCTTGAATTTAACGAGGATGCAAAACTACACCTTGTATACAAGATGCTTCTAAATTGCATATATGCTCAAGCAACAATATCCGCTTGTGCACTGATAGGATTGAATAACGAGCGTCTTCCTTTGAGAACAGCTTAATATTATGAAGCCGATCTAAGACAGGAGAATATTACCGACAACATATCATCACGCCTCAGTCTGTAAGGGTTAAGCAGAAGTGTACCTACCTAAATAGTACACTCACATTTCGCCAGCTATGTTAAAGTCCCATGGGACTTAAACAAAGCTGAACAAATGTGAATGGGTGAGCCTATTTCCTTCAACTGGGTACAAGTCCAGGCATAAAACATACAATAAAAATCAGCTGACCCCGTACATTTGGGTCGAGAAGGTATTGAAGTTTTGTATTGGAAAGCTGTTTTTTTTTCGCGATTTCGGTGATTATTATCTCATGGAGGAGGTTGTTCAGTTTGATGGTCTGAATCACACCGTGAAATATGACCACACCTTTCTGGTACACGCTGTGTAACTTTAGGTATTTCAATCCATTTCTTCAAAACACGTAAATGTATGTGCTAATGTACGAATGCCGTGGTTCCGACTACATTCGTATAAAAACGCCGTGTAATCTAACTGCAGTGAGTAAATTATGCCGATTTATACAACCCTTGGTTACATACGTTGAACCTAGAGTTATTCAATATTATTAGAAGGAGAATTCAAGCACGTTTGATTTCTTGCCCATTCTTTTCCATAGAGATCTACGCTTTGAAATGGACAACTACAGCCCATTCACAGTTATTATGCCTTGTAAATGAACTCGAAACTTCATCTCTTTGTTTTTAACAGTTGAAAAGTGCTTGTAACTGGCCTATTGCAGCAGTGATAGTCTGGTGGTGTGACCGTTGGACTGCCAAGTCATAGGTCTCGAGTTCGAACCCAAGACACGCACCTCTGATTTTTCGGAATTATGTGCGTATTGTATAATTATCACTTGCTTCGATGAAAGAAAACATCGTGAGGAAACCAGCATACCTGACAGATATTTCTCGACGGTATGTCAAAGCCAAGTCAGAGGCCCTTGGGCGGCATAAAAACTCTGACACCAGGTTAGGCACTAACCACACGCCTATTTTAAATAAATGTTATGAGTCTCAGTTCTCTGTTTTAAAACACTGTAACAGTTTGTTCTATACTAGTCTACGAAATGTATTTCCTTTTATATGTATCAGTTCACTTTGATAATCGGCACGCACTGAGCTATCAGCTCCGCTACCAACCACTCTAACGTCCGAATGAATAGGTCTGCTTTAGGGTGGTTAGTGCTATAGATCTCTTTTAGTACACACATGACATCAGGATCAAATAATCCCCGAATGTTTACGCAGAGTTGTATCTAATCTTAATATTACACCCACATTTCACTAGTTATGTTTAAATCCCATTTAGGATAATAGGATATTGCCATCAACTGGGTACAAGTCTGGACACCGTGGCTGCTATGCAGAAAATTCTGGTAGAAAAACCCAATAAACACTGTCCTACCTGGGAGTCAAATTAAACCCAGGTCCACATGCTCTGTTAGTACTCAATAATCTGTACTTAATAAGTGAGAAAAATTAATGAGCAAGATATGCAAAGCCTTAACAAGTTTAGGAGTAATAACGAACTTCTGATAAAATACCAGATAAACTCGGTCCTAAATCATTTCCCTCTCTATTTGCACGCAGTTCTATAAGATAATTAAACACTTCGTGAAATAGGACGTTGGCAGTTCGGAATGGTTCGGAAAAATCCGGAAAATTCCCGAGTAAGCGGGACTGTGATAGTTAATCGAATTAAAAAGATTCCTCTTGTTTCTGACGTACGCTAGGCACGCTAAAATTCAAATGCGGCAAAAATTTTTGTGAGTCAAAATACTCGTGTAACTATGCATGTAGAAGATTTTGAATGAAAACTGTTAATTATACCGTTCACACACAACGACTGTAATCTCCGAAGAGTTAGGCAAAGGTGTACCCAATAATACACCCACATTTCACCAGCTGTTAAGGACAGGAGGCGAGCCTATTGTCATCAACAGGCCACAAATCTATACTCCACGCTATACGCAATTTCGCATGCTATACGCTATTTAGCTGCTACTGAGAAACTCCTGATGAGAAAACCCAGTAGCATTTTGCCCCACCTGGAAGTTGAACCCAGGACCTCATGCTCAGGAGTTGCGCTTGCAACCACTAGACTAAAGAGACAGTGAACATTTCATCATGACATTTGCCTAGCTTTTTCCCAACTATATTGGAGTCGGCTTCCAGTCTAACCGGATGCAGCTCATCAATATTTTACATGAAGCGAAGCGACTGCCTATCTGACCTTCACAACCCAGTAACTGGGTAATACGATACCCCTTGGTAAGACTGGATGTCAGATTTTCGGCTTCCGACTCCTTGTAACGACTGACGAAGATCTACAAATGATAGCCGGGACCAACGGCTTAAAGTGCTTTTCGAGGCACGGAGGAAACTCGGTATGTAATGATGGTCACCCATCCTCGGACCAACCTCGGCAAGCACGGCTTACCCGTGAAGATCGACAAAATAAACTTGGATAGCTACATAGTGACCATAGTATGTTATTATAAATAATAGATGGTCTTATCGCTACAAGCGATAATGTTTTATGATAGCAACCAATACAGATTATCAAATTCTCAATTCTCATTTTAAGTACTTCTTTCGGTACGAATTTACCTAAATCGCTGGTTCTTCCCCGAGTTTAACATTAGTTCTAAAGGCGCGATAAAATAGAACGACGTAAATGCATAAGAAGTTAAATTGATATTTAATTTTATGCAGTCACTTCTATACTTCTATGTATCTATGTAGGTAGCGGCGCAGATATTAAAACAGCGAAACGAAACCTGTTTTTCCTCATTTATCTGTTTATTCATATGTTCTATTTGGTTTAGACTAAAGAGACTAGTCATACCTATTGAGTTTAAAGTATATTTTATACATAGTATAAAAGTATGGACTGTACGAAGTTTGTATGTTTTATTTTTTTATTTTATGCGTACCACAATAGGACCGATAGAAACTGATTCAAAACCGCTACCTGCTGCAGCTGCTGTCAAACATTAGTCTGCTAAAAGATCAGCAGCATTTTTAATATTTAATAGATATAAAAATAACAAAGAATTTAATATTTCACAAGAAACAAATTAACAAGTGCAGTCTAAACACGGTTAAATTCAAGACTCAACAGTAAACCTTGATGATGAAGATGATAACAACGAAGCTACTGTTAATATTACCTACCCTTTAATACATTAGCTATGTCAGTCATTAGAACAAAGCAAGCTATTGATTATTCCACTGATTAATATAGTATTATTGGGAATAGTTAATAAGTACATGCCAAGCCACACACAGGTGAAATTATTATAGGTAAGCTATGTACCATACAACAAAGAAAAGATCCAATCATGACGTCATATAATCCAAGCACACACTGTTATCTGTTATCAAGTAAAGCATTAGGTCCTTGAACATTTAGGCCAGTATTAGGAGCAGCAGTTACATATGAAACTGGTTCTAAAATTATTCTTGTGTCACACTTGTAAGGCAAGATCTGGCTTACTAGAATATGCACTTGCAATCTGTATGTTAAACTAAGATTATTGCACTTTAATCTATACGACAGTAAACTTGGTTTTTACCAATACATAATATAATTAATCAATACTGTTCTTCAAATCCATAATAATTTTTTGTCAATATAGTTACCAGAAGTATCAACGGAAGTTTTTCAAAACATAGTTTTTGCAGATTGCACTTTAGCATTTGATAAGTAGACACACACAGCAATGCCTGCTGTGTTTGCATACTATGTATTGATTGGTTTGTGTAATAGGTTTATGCTTCTATTAAGGTTATTTATGACTAATGTACTGGCAAATTATTTCATTTCTCATCGCAAGATAAAACCGTCAATTATGCTTGGAGTGTCACAAGGAACTATCTTGGGCCCGCATGCAGATGAAGACATATTTTAGTAAAGTTGTAAATGATTAACATCTTCATAATGCCAGACCTAATTTCATATTTCAGAGAAATGATAACACACAACATAAAACAGAAGATTAAGTAACATCTACATATGTGGCGACAGCAAACCTACTCGTCGTAGAACACATAGTTCATTAGCTACTAAAAAACTATCTTGTCCTACTTTCAAAACATTGTGGATACATCATGGAAGTTTACTTTATTGTCATTCAGTTGAATTTATTTACTATGTAGATAGTCGTATGTATGGAACGTGATTCTAATAAACTGGAACAGGTATATCGTATCGAAAATTACATATTTATAGCAATAATTGCAAGTTATAAATCGACATCACCATAATGGATTATTGTAACTTGCGTGGGATAACAAACACATGATACGTTTCAATATAAACGTTTAATGAAAGTATATATAAAGCATACAATCGATTAAGTGCAACCAGAGAAATGAAGTGTTGAACCCAACGTCAATTTGTCATATTATATTAAACCAATTTCATGATTTTCATGCATATATCCAGGAATTGAATGCCAGTTGTTGTTGTGATTTGAATATAGGGATACTTAAGTTGACAGTCAATTTGCCTTACAATTAATTGTGGTTTCCTATAAGTGAAGGAGTACCCCCTCGATACCTTTTGTTATCCACTATCCAATTGTCTTGTGTAAGAGTATATTATGGAGGTCCTTATAAATACACAAAAATTAAATAAATCATTACTTGAACACGACAAGCGTAATGTGGGTGTAGGAACTATTGGGGACACCTCTGCCTAAACCTTCGGAGATTACACGCGTGAAGTTACGTTATATACCTATGTTAAAAATTTCCCTAACTACAATACCTACACAAAATCACTTACCAATACAGCTGTACAGAGTACACAAACTCTATGTACCAACGACAAACGCACTCGACAAGCTTGCACGAGTGAATCCAATGAATTTATACGAGGAGCGGAGGTTGCAAATTGAGAGACAAATGATGCCCTTATTCTCTTTACTTGTAAACTGACTTGACATTTTCTTGTTTGTGATGTTTTATAGAGCTTACTAGGAAAATGTTGGGTGTACATATTTTGTTTGACTATTTAAATAGGTTGGTTATTGATTGGTTAGTAGCATTGAAATATTCTCTGAGAGAAAGAAAGAAAATGTTTTTATAAACTTAAAATTCATAAAAATAACATACAAACTAATAATTAAAAATACCTATGCACTGAGGCCCTTTATTATGGCCGACTGAGGCCCTAAAGCTAAATGCTCAGCATATATCAGGTAGCAACATTAGGCACCAGGTTGGTCATCAGCTCCTATGATGTGCAAACAACAAGACAGGCAGGACACAATATCAAGTGACCCATAGTTTGTGAGACAAAACCACATTAAAACTTCAGGGCAGAGTCATCTATTAATCTCCAGTTTCTTGATGGGACAGTATTCCTAAGTCCACAAGTGCATTAGAATACGTTGCGTTGCTATCGATATAACAAATAACCACTTCAGCAAAAGAAAGATAGTTGACCTTTCTGCTACTCTCAGTAGCAATTAAATAAGGAATCAAATTACAAAATGAAATTGCTTTTGCAAATCCATCAATTCAATTTCAAAACAATTTAGCTAGCAATGTATAATCCAGATGTAAAGATGTAAGTTTATAAACATGAAAGATTTCAACGAATTATAATTTCCCATCAAATGTATGTAGACTATTCTTGATAAAAATGGTGAATATAAAGTTGTAACTAAACTGAAAAGTACTAAAAACACTAAAGAAATATCAAAGAATCGATCTGGGAAAGACAAATGATAGTAAAAACTTTGTCTCGGCCAAACAGGATGAAACGACTTAAGTATTGCTACGACGTTAGGTAAAAATTGAATTAGAGCTCATACAAATACAGATTGTTTTTCTACGATTCAGAAAAATAATTAACGTACAATGATTCTCATTGAGACCTTTTTTGGTAGATGGCAATCCTAATTGATGTGTAAAAATAATAATCAGAATTCCTACATAACATAATTTTGTGGATTGCGCAAGTGTGACGCACTTTTCATAATATCTGTTTGGCTTTTAATCTATTTGTAAATTGTTTAAGCAAATTCACGTCGTCAGTTTTCATATTAGCTGAATGAGTAAGTAGTAGGTAATGAAACGGGTACTACTAATTTCCGCAAAGGTATTTGTGTCCTAAAATCTGTAGGTGCTTTGGCCACTTTGGGAAACCAACATAACATTTATCACGCCTGTAATCCAGAGCCTTTTGCCATCAAGTGGGCACAAATTCAGACTCCAGGCTGTTACTCATCGAAAAACCCAATAAGATTTGGCCCGACCTGGGAATCGAACGAATGCCCCATGTCTTCAGTACTTGCTTGTTGCTACCACAGAATCAATAAAGCAAAAAATCACAAATACAAACTCTGCACTCCAATGATTACGTGCTACCTGTGTCGCCTTACCTACTACAACTTTTTGCCAGCAAATGTTCCAGAAAATCACTGCGTAAATATACCGTATGAACTCAAGTGCACCAAGAGAAGTAATTCTATAAATATATCGGGTAGCAATCGGCCGATACTGAACCGATCCAGTGCAACAAACGCTCGGTCAAATGACACCAATTGATATACGTATTGAGAATTGAACGCCAGGGACGCTTCATCGGCATTTCATTTAAGGCGTCCGTCTTTGTATTATTATTAGTTAAAATCATTATTAGGTAGGTCACTTTTTTTGGCAGAATTTAAAAGTAGTCTCAAAAACGCATACCATTTATCTTATTTAAACTATTTACAGGCGCTTTTGAATATTCAACGAGTCGGTCAGTTTGTCAGAGAATTTAATATGGGCAAAAGGACCTTAATATTTACGGAGAAAAACTGGCAAAAAAACTCCATGGACATTATTCCATGGACATTATTCCATGGACATTATTCCATGAACAATAGAAGATTTCTGTCTGATAAGTTGACATGGTATAGATATGTGAAGTGGAGGAACAAAGGAGTTGTTGCACGTCGTTAAGAAAGTTTTAAGCATGAACGTTGATGACGATAAGAGAAGAAAATCCTCTAAAGAAACGGTGGATGGTAATGGATGGATTTTGCAAAAAGTTATAAGGAAAGGGGTTAATACTGAGGTCCCTAACAGATGATAGAGACAGTTGTATAGAAGTGTATAACGTACTGCTCACACTCCAAACAAAATGTACCTAATTATGGCAAAAGGGTGATAGACATTTTTCTGTTCTGTATCTCGTCATCTGCCTGCCTTTGGGATCGGCTTCCAGTCTAACCGGATGCAGCTAAATACCAGTATTTTAAATGAAGCGACTGCCTATCTGACCTCCACAACCTAGTAACTGGGTAATACGATACCCCTTGGTAAGACTGGATGTCAGACTTTCGGCTTCTGATTACTTGTAACGACTGTCAAAGATCTACAAATGACAGTTGGGACCAACGGCTAAACGTGCTTTCCGAAGCACGGAGGAAACTCGGTATGTAATGAGTGGTCACCCATCCACGGACCAAACTAGGCAAGCGCGGCTTAACCTGACGATCGACTCGTGCGGCTGTTGTTATTTAGCCACGAGCTCTTCCCTTTCTGTTCAGTATCTGTTCCCACTTTTAAACAAGAAATATTTTCAATACCTTAAAATAGATATCAACGCGACATAGTATCATGATCGCCCCCTATGAACAGTCACCCTTGACCCCAACTCTCTCCCCGGTTATAAGTGCCTTTTATGACACCCTCTCCAGATCGCTGATGTTTCAAGTGCACTAGTGACAAGCACACCGATTTGTTACACTGCTTTTTGATCATATTTTTTTATAGTCATCAATTTTGTAAACGTTATACTTGCATTTGACTTTATGGTTTTCGACAGTGAAGCACAAGTGACACAATTTTAAGCTTTCACGGTTTATAACTGAACTTTCACTATCACTTACAGGAAAACAAACATTAACTGCGGAAAATATCCCGTAAGTGTTAACAGTGAAAGTTGAAATTGTGTTAAATGCTGTAGATATTGTTTTCAGCGATAAAATCACCATAGTACCCGTAGAATAAAAGTTATAATGTAAAAGAGCTGTGTAAGTAAGAATTCTGGTGCTCAATACAACTAACTGTGTAAAGTCTGAAGAACTAGTCCCTTGATCGTAAAAATACATGATAATTATAAACGTTTATAGAGTATTAGAAAGTGTCATCCCCTCACACGTCACTGTACTTATGCATATATAGGTAGCAAGAATATTTAGTTTTATTTCCGTTAATACCATTTTTTAAAGTTTCAAGTCTATACTGTGGTATGCAATCAAGCCTGGATTAAGTTTTTGCGGAATTAAAACTGAACATGCACAATATCTTTGCAAAGTAACGCCTGATTCTATAACTTAGGTAGGTACGCCATCATATGTCTAGTCTTTTCCCAACTATGTTGGGGTCGGCTTCCAGGCTAACTGGATGCAGCTGAATACCAGCTTTTTACATGGAGCAACTGCCTATCTGACCTCCACAACCCAGTAAGTGGTACTGATAATACGAAACCCCTTGGTAAGACTGGTTGTCATACTTTCGGGCCACTGACTACCTGTAACGATTGTCAAAGTTCTACAAGTGACAGCCGGGACCAACGGCTTAACATGCTTTCCGAGGCTCGGAGGAAACTCGGTATGAAGTGGATGGTCACCCATCCACAGACAAACCTAGGCAAGCGCGGCTTAACCTGAAGATTGATCCGAGCGGCAGTTATTATTTAGTCATTCCACAACTTAGCTACGTACGTTATGTTTATCAACCAAACTGAAAGAACCTATTGCTTTAAAAAAAACCTTATTCGCTTTTATATTATTTCTAAAGATCATTCAAACGGAGGAATGAATAACACTATTCGTACCTAATACACAATGGTCCTTTGTACGTCATAATGTCATATATTGATATACCAATAAGTACCAGAATTAACATGTCCGGCCAATTGCCCGTGGAGGGAACGTTTTGTTCTTGTTTTAGAAATATATGGCGGTAATATGAACAGCTTGGTTGGGAGTTTGTTGTAGGTGATGTAGTGTTTTCGATCAGCGGGTATTTATGAGAGTTTAGAGAAGGAGAAGGAGCTATAGGCTAAATAATTACAACCGCACGGGTCGACCTTCAAGGTTAAGCCGCGCTAGCCAAGGTCGGTCTGTGGATGGGTGACCATGATTGGCATTACATACCGAGTTTCATCCGTGCCTCGGAAAATACGTTAAGCCGTTTGTGCCGGCTGTCATTTGTAGATTTTTGACAATCGTAACAGGAAGTCAGCGACTTGAAAGTCTGACAACCAGTGTTATCAAGGGGTATCGTATGTATCGTCGATGGCATTAAGCTCGCCCTAATGACATGGTACTTAAACAAAACTGACGAAATGTGGGTGTACTATTAGGTACATCTCTGCCTAACCCTTCGTATATTACTGTATATTCTTGTAACTTCTCGTAAGAAGGGGACTAGATCAGAACAACCCATTACGGTGGTGATTGCGTAGATTTGTTAGTACTCAACAGTTAAGTAACCAATTTAAACACTGAACAATTAGACTGATTATTATGTAAAATATTGCCTAATTAATAATGTTAGGTATTTTCAGGGTCTTGCAAAAAACTTGCTGCACTGTTAAGTAATTAACTATACTGTGATTTGATCATTAAAAATGTTGCATTATCTTTCTTCATGAAGTATGAAACTCTTGCATTTGCAATTTGGTTTTATTACCAAAAAAGCTATGACAGTGACTAAACGAGCGGGTGACTACCTTCCTTTAACACCATAACATCCTCACGCTTGTAGTCCTAAAAAGGGTGGGCAGAGGTGTACCGCTTATACCCCTACATTGCGTCATTTATGTTTAAGTCCCATGTAAAAGGGGGCGAGCCTATTGCCATCAACAAAGCAGAAGCCCAGACTCTGGACTGCAACTGAGAAATTCCTGATGAAGAAACCCAACATCACTGCGCGTCCTGGAAATTGAACCCCACGACCTCGTGCTTATCTTTGGCGCTTGCGACTAAACCAACTCACTAAAGAGGTTTAGTTAACAGAATCATTAATTGTAAACTTACACTGTCCCACCTCTTTAGTGAGTGAACTGAACGAGGTTATTTTACACGTTCATAAAAATACTTTTGGAACGAACCAATATCCATTACAGCGTTTCAGTAAAACATAAAACGCCGTGACAAATGAACAGGCGACGCGCGACGCTTCAAGTGTAATCTGAACTGGCCTTTACGAGTTTCGAGTTTCGTAGACGTCGATATATTAAACGTCTGCTGTTCTGGCATTCTCCAGCAAGATTAACGTTAGCTTGTCTCACACGGAGACGGTTTGAGGAATGTTAATCTAAGGGTTAACGCCTCTTGAGGATAATATGTCTATCTAAACCTGGTGGTCCCTACTGTTGTTGATTAAATTTGTTTTAGTTTGGTCTGATAGTAAGTACAGGGTGGTCATGTAGTCTACTGAATCTGTCAAGGTGGCTGGTATCCACCATGCTAAACAACTTTCGCCATGAAATAGTCTGTCAAATAATTTTAACTAATGCTTGAGCAGTTTTTTTTATTCTGAAATACATTCTAAGCTAAAAAAATTCACAAGAACGCTTTAATGCCAACAATAATTATATTACAATGTCGAATAGCTTCTTATTATCACAATAATTCAGAAAGCAAAATAAAAATGAAATCAATCACGATGAACTAAGGAAAACTACATCTAGAAAACATTGCCTCAATGCTATGTAAGATATGATTTATCTGTCGCACTCCTATGGATCGTCCAGCTGACCAAACTTCTTTCAGACCAGTCAAAGTCGGCCAACAAAGTAATGGTATTACATTCACAGTAAACTACTATGTTTTCTCACTGCTATCATTTTCTTCGTATATAAATATTGAGGAGTAGTATATAATTAAGTAAAGCTAAATTTTGTAAGAAAACCGAAACACTACGTCATAGAAATGCGAGATGAGTATTCTTCTTCGAATAGATATGTACTAGTGCACTGTGAGCATTTAAATTTTAAAATGGAATTTGTATTCCCTGTCACACAAAGAATAAAGCGTTTTACTGACTTCATAAAAATACCAGCCGTTATTACTCGACATTAATTTAATATATTATTCAACTGCATTATTATTAAAGAATTAATCATCTTGTATGTACGCGTCGAATAAACCATTATAAGTTATTATAAATTACACAACTATATGATCTTAACCATAAATCAAAAGTTATGCGAATTATTTATCATCAGTGACTGTATTTATAATTATATTATCAGTCACTGATTAACATTATTAAGTCATATTTATGATTTTCAAGTGCAATACACCAATATAAACAATATATTATAATGATTAAATGTGACATGTTATACCTCTTTCATCAAAACAATTCATTGATTGTTGGATCTTATCGCTACTTAATTCGCTATTACCGCAATATCATTAATGATGCAGCCTGCATATTTAATCATGTTAATTTCTATTATTATCTCGCTTATACTTTCTCTTTCAAGGTTGTCTTCGACATGTTTCCCCTGTCAGTGCATTTTCTATAATTTTTATTACATACTGTTGTTCCCCCTTTTTAAAACACGTGCTTTTAGAATCGAAACCACCCTACGTTTGTCAAGAATATTTGGTTTGTGACCTAATTTCGTAGCGTACTCACAAATACATCGCATCATCTACATTGTCGAGCAGTTTTTTTTTAAACATACAATGGATTACGTCGAGCCCCCTTCAAAATGAAGGGAATTGTGAGTGAGTTAGGCGAGGTCACGCATAATAGGGACACATGAGGGTGATACTACTGTTTCTTCTTTTCGATGTCGAACGTATTCTATACTTATTATTTTACATGCTTGGACCCAGAAAGTGGCAACGACAGTCGCAGCATTAGCAGCGGGTTTTAGTTCCTTAAAAGTACAGGTATACAGAAGAGCTGTAGAGGATCCGGCTCGAAGGACCAAAATAAAGGTCGGGGATCCCTACACTTATTGATAATATGATAGATAGCGAGGTGATTCTATTGGGATGATAAAATAAAACCGATTGCTGTGAATTTTCGTTAAACACTTAACAGTACAGGACATAATCTGTTATCAACTGTAATATGTGTTTGATTTGTAAGAGATAGTAGTACAAGGAATGTTAGGACAGCTAAATAAATGAATAGCTACCGTTGAAACCACATTACTAAGTGAGATAGTGTCCTCAGAATTGGCAAGACTCCATGACTTGATATCTCTACTCCGATATCATTTAATTTAAACTAGATTATGGTAGCTAAGTTAGATATAAGAATAAGTTAAGTAGAGCATCTTACTACATTTTATGATATTCGAATGTACTGGTTATTAATGGATAGTTGTCCATTATTTTTATAATGGTAATAATAATTATCAATATATATTTATACTTTTTATATATTATTAATATAGTCGTCAGTATTTTATAATGATTATTTTTATTGACAAAATTCTCATAAAAGTTACAATTTTTTTAGAATTCCTTAAGACAAATTCTAACGACAAAAATGATACTGTGTAATGCATTGTTGGACTTATGTATAATATTATTGCAGGCAAGTATAATACTGAACTCTATGTTAAGCCAATTAAAACAAATACTTATTAATAGCTATCGACAGGCATTTGTTTTGACTTTTTCCTTTTCATATCTCTGAAGTACGATGCTCTACCTTTAATATTATTTACTTAATTAGATTATTTTGTTCCCTATTTATTGCAAAAAAAAAACAGGATGGCCGATCTTTTGTCATATAAGGGAAATCCCAATACCCATTTTGTTATAATTAGATATGTATTTTGAATTTGTGACATATGGTGACATAACAGTACGCCTGTTTTCCGCGAAGAGTCAAGCAGAGGTATACATAACTGTACAAATATTAAATCACAATATTCACACCTTACTAAACAGTTAAAGTAATCTAAGTACCTATAGGCATTTCATTTGCGTTTGTTTTAACTTCTGTACCTAGGTACCTACCATAAAACTGATAAGAAAAACGCCGCGAGACCAAACTCAACCTATTTTATAAACCTACAGGATTCTATAAGTTCAATGATTTATTATATAGGTAAAACAATTATAAAGTAATCAGTCATTGTCAAAGTAAAAAACAAGAAACCAAATCGTTATTTATTTAAAACGTTTATAAGTATCCAAAGTGCTTTCTAAGAATAATATTTATGAAACTACGATACGACGGTAGAGTTACAGTAACAAGAGTCCAAAGGAAAAGTTTCTTCTGAATATGAAGAAAGTTTTCAGTGTCAACTGTACGAGAAAATCGTCTATCATTGTGTTTAAATTCTTGTCACATATTTTTGTTTACTCACATGTATAGAAATATGTAAAATTTTATGCCATTTTCGTCGGTTATTAAAAAGAAATCAGCTGTTTTTATACTACGTACACAAAATGCACACACACAAAAAGTATGTGAATGAAAATATATAATAAGTTCTTGATATTACATAAAATAATTCTAACTCAATAAACATAAAGCGTTCTACCTCTCTCTACTTATTTAAAAATCTGCTGTGCCCGACAGGGTCCATAATTATTTCTATAATTTTTATTTACCACCTGTAAGTGTACATTACGGTCTAAATGTACGGAACAGCTGTTTCCATTTGACAACAATCATTTCAAGGTTTGACACCAGTCTAGTTACTCAATCCATGGGAAAAGTTTGTGTCACGATGTCCTTAAACATTGTCTATTATCATGAAAACTAAATCTTTGCTTCTAACTAAGCATTTTAATCACCCATTTATTACCGTCTACATTCTAACGCTCAACAAAATTATTCTTTAACAACTAACAGCACGACACCGCATGTTGTTTAATAACACAGGAAAACGCTGATAACATAACATGACTATTTAGTCACCAGCAGGCCTTGAACGGTTCAGCCGGCTATGAATGAAACTGTAGTATGAAACAGTATTTACATTATCCTCCAAGTCTGTCCCAGGCCTTACCTCCCTCCGTGTACATTACATACTGGCTTAGCGTATCTAATCTAATTAGCGTTGCACTATAGTGACGTCACGAAGCCGGCCCGTGCCGCGAAATGTAAGTTCAACAAACTTAACCTTTATAATATGCGTAAATCGCGCGGCATTCGTAAACAACCGCTGTTTACAGTAAACGCACTTGTGTTCCAACACATAAAAATTGTAGATTTTTCAGCATTTATTTGAGAGCGGACACTTTGTGTATGTTTCCGTAAGTTTTGTATTTTTATTGGTTTACACGCACGACGGGTGGCGGCCGCAGCGGTACGCGGTAGTCGCGTGGCGGCTAGGACTCGTCTGAACACTGGCGGCTCGGCGCGGCGGTGGGCTGTGAGCACAACGCGCCGCCTCTCTGCGCAATTTTCACACAGTGCGCCGCCTGCAAGTGCAACACAGTGCTCTACCACGTTTTGCCGCGCGTTTATATCGTCTAAAGGCATTTAAATACAGCATAACTACGGTCATTATATTTAAGGGTGGGTAATGGGTATGAGTACAGACCCTCAAATTAAACAACTTTCTCTAATGGACCAGTTTCGTAGTTGCGAAAAATTTGCATCATTTTTCCGATACACACTATAATAACGCGCGAACAAACTCGTAATCAGACCCAAACAGGCCGTTTTTCGCTTGTCTAGTTCTAGTGTAACGATTCAAATTTGGTAATCACTTACCTACTTGTGTATATTTAAATTTTGCTTCAAGGCGTCACTAGTAGTTATGGATTCATATTTTTCCTATTACTTTATCCATAAATACAATTGGGGGAATAAATAGTCAGGTAGTCAGTGGCCCGAAAATCTGGCAACCAGTCTTACTAATGGGTATCCATCCTATTATCCAGTATTAACTGGGTTGTGAAGGGCATATAGGCAGTCGCTCCATGTGAAATACAACTACAACCGGTTAGACTGGAAGCCAACCCCAAAGAACCGAAAAGGCCAGATAGATAATGAGAACTGGGGGAATGTGAGTGTGATCAATACCTCTGCCGGACCCTTCGGGAAAAAGCAGATGTGATGTTATGTTTATTGGATCGGTATCTCTGTTAGTTTCAAATGGATGCGTTACGTAAGTTTAATTCGGTGTCATTGTAATTAAAGCGTGACTGGCACCAATAGGGGAAGTCCCTAATTATCTACCTGTCTTTATATACATATATTTATATGCTCTTTCACCATAAAACATGAATTAAAACGTGTAGATAATACAGTCCTTTCACAGTCATTACCCATGGCTTTGCATAATTTTCCAAATCTCAATGATCTCTGTTGCTGTTACAGTAAGGTTTCTGTTGTCTTTAATTACGTTACGATGTTTGTCACAGATAAAATAACTGTAATCTAAACAGCATAATGATCTTCTTTCTTTATCGTGTGGTTAGTGCCTAACCTGGTGTCAGAGTTTTTATGCCGCCTATTCGGGCCTCTGACTTGGCTTTACATGCCGTCGAGAAATATCTTTCAGGTATGCTGGTTTCCTCGCAATGTTTTCCGAAAAATCAGAGGGGCGTGTCCTGGGTTCGAACTCGAGACCTATGACTTGGCAGTCCAACGGTCACACCACTAGGCTATCACTGCTTATAATGATGATAACGGTCTAGTACCACTTATGAGAATTTCAAGTACCTATAACATTATCACAGGATCATCTGACAAACCCATTTTTCATATTGTCATCACAGGTATATCACAAAACACCATTTTGCCCACCTCAACTTCGGGCCGATTGCACCATCAACCAAACGCTAAACGTAATTAAAACATCACTCTGTCTCTATAACTTTCAAACCATTCGTCAGGAACGTAACGAAGATTTAAATTCGTTTAGCGTTAAATGCGTTTAACGATTTGTGGTGCAAGTTCCCTCTTAAAGTTTTTGAACGATATCTTGTTTATTGATTGATTTATTTTCTTCCTTGTTGATCTAGTGATTGCAAACGCGAATGCTGAGCATAAATTCCTGGGTGCGATTTCCAGGTCGGGCAAAACATTTTTAGGATTTTCCATCAAGAGTTCCTCAGTATCAGTCACGAAGTCTGGATTGACGACAATAGGCTCGCCTCGTTATTACATGGGATTTAAAAACATAACTGGCGAAATGCAGTATACTATTAAGTACTCCTCTGCCCAACCCTCCAGGGATTACAACACTGATGTTATGTATGTTGTATGTAAGATTATTGTTCCTAAAAAATCACCCCTCGATTCCGTATACCCAAGGTAACTACGAACCTCACTTCGGCACAGTTCGTAACCACCTGTGGGCATACATGTGTGTTGTCGAGGGCCTACGAGCGTCCCCGGTAACCTATTTACTTGTGCGAAGCTATGAATAGCCCACTTCGTTCCTTCTCGGAGCGATGTAAGATGGGGCTTGAGGACTGAGGAGTTCACCAGGTCAAGTTCGGACACCCTATTATCCTTGTAGGTGTGCGGAACATCAGAAAGTATATTTCATATGGAGGAAAGTTAAACCTACATAGAAGATATTAATATGTGTTCACACTTGGATTGTTTGGTTTTTAGACACGAGATAAAATTAGATTACAATAAAAGACAAATGAGACGTAGGTAGTATGTATGTATTTTCTTTTCGAATAAACTCGAAAACTTCACAATTGGTATGAATTTTCACAAAATTGAAAAGTATTGCTTTTAAAACCGGAGTTCATAAATTTAAGTTTCATGTTAAAATAAATACAATCGAGATAGTGTGCATACGCTGCAACTCTACGGTATATTAACAATCATTATAATACATTGGAGAGCATAAAATTAGGCCAATAAAAAAGGGTAAGTTTTTTGTGCATATTCGACTTATGAAAGCATACTACAATTATAAATAGATTAAACGCTATATTTATCAAATCTTTATGTTTACCTCATTTAATGAAAAAAAAAACACGTAAATTAATCATCTTTAAAGTCTGACCCCGCCAGTTTATTACGCCAATTTGTCCGCTAAAGTAAAAGTCGGATATATTAATTTGTAAGTCAAAGTGACATTGCAATGACACAGTTGGACACGCGACTAACAAATGGAACCGGAATAATAAGTAGACAGTCCTAATTAGTATTTTATGAATGAAGTATTTATCTGAAATTAATATGATCTAGAAAACTATTTATATTCTAAGAATCTAGGCGTTCATTTAGGGCATACTTTGGCCCATACGTGCATACTCCCAACAAACTGTGGCAGAGTACCTACTCTTCTTCCACCCACTCACTATCTACCACTAAGCGAGGATTTCACTTGGTCCGTGGGGCTAAAGGAACGGCATCGGCAGCTGCAGGGTGGATGATGTAGAGCTGTGTACTGTGTAGCTAGCTAAATAGCTTACTACATAGACACTGACAGGCAAGTTGCACAAAACGTAAACGAAAAAATGAATTTCGCGGGCTACCCTCGCGATTCAACCTTAAAGTAATATTGCTATAAGAGGTAGTGATACAGGCCCAGATAAAATGGTTGCCATGGTTACCAATATTAAGTAGGTCCCTGTATGTTTGCCTCGGCCATTATAGCCGGTTAATCTCATTTTTGTGTAATTAAAATCTGGATGAAGCGCTGCCACAATTATTAACAGCCGATGATTAAGTGAATGATAACGCTCAGAACCTACATACTTATGCAGTCTCTTGTTGGGCTCATTCTGGACTAAATTATACCGGGTGGAGGGGACACCGTACCTAAAACGGAAACCACATACACAGTACATCATTCTTTAACCCCCACATGTTCCATACATTTTGACCGTGTAAGTATTGCACTTTTGTAGGAAACAGCTGTTTTTTTTTAATAACCGACGATTTCTTTGTGGGTTGGTTCAGAATGATGTACTGAGTGGTGATATGGTTTCCGTTCTCGATACGGTGTCCCTTCCACTCCGTATGATTCACACTGTTATATTATGTGATATTGTTTTTTCAAGGATGAACACCTGCCAGATGCCTTTGGACTTTAGCGTTGCATAGCATAAGCAGCATAAGCATGATAATAAACCCACAATGTGTCCCACTGCTGCCACTACAGGCCTCCGCTTAGGGAGGGAGTCGTCAACTACGCAAGCCCAGTACGAGTTGGTGGGCAACGCAAAATGTCTTTGATTTTTTTCAATTTGACCAACATTACACAAGACGTCATGGTAGGCCACCTGTTACCGGCTGATTTTGAATTGTCAACAAAAAATTAAAGGGTAAAATAAAAACTTTTTTGCAAAAAAATTACCGACTTCCAAAAAAATAGAAAATAACTTTAACTGAAGTCGGTTATTTTTTGCAAAAAAAGATTTTATTTTACCCTTTTTTTTCTCCTCCTTTATTTGAAGTCGGTTAAAAACAAAAGGACGAAGCTACAACACAACCACAAGCAAACTATGAAAGAACTGTAGTTGCCCATTCCAAAGTGTATATAATATCTCTATGGAAAAGACTGGCCATGAAACTCCACATACACTCTTGATAACTTAGTTAATCTCTTTTTAAACCTAAGTATAACATATTTGGTTCCGATTACTGCCTTTCTAGGTATCAGCTTTCTAAAACTCGTATATACATAGCCACAAAAATGTTTTGGCTCAGATCGTTAGCAGGTTATATTTCACGAATGCTAATTTCATTTATTTATGCTAATAAATTCATTGCGTTAGCGCTCAGAATTTTGAATGATATCGAACAACTAAGTGCTTATTAACGATCATTGAAACTAATGCCCGTTTTTATAATACTAAGTGACACCTAAATGAATGCCTAAGTAAACACACTTTTTTGAATTTTTCATTTAATTTTCAACAGAGATGAGAGTTGTAATTCGAAAGATACTAGAGCGTCTTAGTATATTTGGTATTCCATCGAGGAGTAGTCAGATATGTAGATACATATGTATTGGTTTTTTCAGATGAGTCAACTATCTAGTAACAAAAAACATATATAATTAACGTGTAAAAGTGTCTGTTTAAACGATTACTATTAAAGATGTAAAAGAAAAAAATACATGTTGACACTCCTAACATAATCAAAAATCTTTATTTATCCCGACATCGGGAAATACAGGCGCTGCTTCACATATGCACAATCTATTATACAGAAAGATGTCTGAAGTAGGCAAGTCCTGAGGTACAGATCACTTCTCCGACTTACATATAACATTATTTTTATTTCAAAAATTTAAATCAAAATTGGAAGTAGGCACATGAAAACATAAAAAACCAAGAATATTTGAAACAACCAATATACAAAGTTAGATTTAAATAATTCTAAGAAGGTAATTAATACCTTCACGGTAGAGCTACACGTTTACCCAGTAACCCTACGGTTTGCCGCAATACGCCGCATACTTCCAGGAATTTTAATTTCCTTTCACGGGATATCGTAACTTTATTGAGCTTTGATGTGACACAGTTTACTTTCAAATTAATTGTTTGAAAATATCAATGAACGGCTAGAGTTTTAGGAGAAAAGAAGTGATGAATGTAATGACATTTTGAGGACAATTTTGGAATAAGATTTCTTTTGTATCACTTATGTTTAGATCACTGGCTGTCAACACTGGAGACTCACGGATACTTTAGTACACTAACCGTCAGTGTCTGGATTCCGGAGCCACTTCCGTATTTTTCCGTACTGGTTTCATTGCCCCTTAACTAACCCAAATAACTTTGAAATCTTTATATTACCTACTAATGTTGATCGTGACACAAAACCACCACAAATGGAGAGATTTGGAGGAGACCTACACTCGGCCTTGGGTAGGTTGAAGAAGAAGAAGAAATATTTATTATACGGATACGATCCTGGGATCCCATCCGGACCTGATAGGTCAATTTTATAACTATACAGTATTCTTTATATTGATATACATAGAAACGGAAGCAGTGAGTGCACTAACTTGCTTTGTGCTAGACAAAGTAGTTGTTTAGATATATTCATACGTATGTAAAAGAAAAATATAGGTTTACTGTTACTGAGAATTCCCTAATGAGAAACCGTATATCACTTTGTTCCCATCTAGCACGAATTATAATCGCGATCAGTAACTCTGCTTACGCGTAATAGGATTTTACGAGACATTAGACCATGAAACGTGGTGTTGATGATGCCATCTAGCCCATTCCGGCCACAGCGACTGCATTCAATGGCTTTCTAGGTTGGTTATCGTGAGCTTTGGTGTGCTTCATTGCATATGCATAAAGATCTCGGATCTCGTATATAGCTGCTATTTCATGTGAGTGCTATTTTACAAAACAGAAGATACAGCTGCTGCAGTAATGATAATAAATGTACAAAAGACATTGTTAATATTCAAGCAAAATTATATAACATAAGGAAGACCAGCCGTAAAAAATAATATTAAATAATGTACTATCGAGTTCACTGACGGTCTGCCACTTTTCACCCTTATGCGCTAAGTTATAAGGTTGAAAAGTGGTCGATCGTCAGTAGTACATACTGAATGCCAGTTTAATTTGCGGGATGAAACAGCTGGCAGCGGTAACGGGTGTCGAACTGAAGGACGTATCATACGGTGATCATTTGGCAGCACAGGCTACTGTTCAACTTAACTTCTTGGCACAACTTAGTCTGTACTAATATTGTAAAGAGGTAAAATTTGTTTGTAAGTTTGTATGTAGGGGGTAATCTTTCTTTGCTAGAAAACTACATTATTCATGGATGCTATAGGCTACAAATTATATCATGTTTATTAGCCAAACTATCACAATTTTTGCGGACGAAATCGCCGGCAAAGCGCTAGTTTATTTATAAAACTGTCGTGATGGAAGGAGTACATATTATGTTAGTATGTAAATACATGGCGATTTGTAGTTCCTGTTTACACCCATGAGGAAAAGTCGTGAGTTTATGTGCTGTCGTAATTTGAACACATTGTGTCTTTCGATACTAAATACAGAATGTTTTCTTTTACAATGTGCGAGATACTGTGAACATGAGGGTTGCGCGAGATTACCTTTAGTACTGTATATGTCTATATTTAGTTTAGCTACCTAAAATTAAATGAGTATTAATAATATACATGAACAGATCTGCGATTTGTGACCTAGTTTCTTTAGCTCTTTATTTGCCATAATAACTTATCCTTTGCAGCTACATATACTAATTACATAATGTAAACCTACAAACTCATTACTGGAAATAATGTATGAATAATGAATTATATCTGTAGTAATCAATAAAAAAAAGTATTATTAAAACCACAGTGCAAACTTTTTATTTAAATGTCTGACAGCACCGCTATCTGGCAGTCTAGATAAAGCAATTAAAAACCAATCAACATAGGCGTCACATTCAAAAATAGAACATCAATAACTGTCAAATTTTTTAGTGGACCCGTGAAGCGGGCGCGTCGCGCCTTTTTTCTTAAATTATTTTTTTGTGAAGTATTATTTAAACATACATAATGTCTTCCTCTAGGGTCACGGACCTAACAGTCGATGACCTCGATAACATCGATATCACTTTAATGACATTGAGGAAACCTACGGATTTGAAGAAAGTGATTGATTCTGTGCCGAAACCAGTGAGGGCTGTGCCAAAAAATGGGTTGCCTCTGTGGTACAAACTCGGGTTGGAGAGCAAATTGCCTGTGCCAAAAATGCCAGTTGGAAAGGTTATATTTTCGCGCGGGAGGATTGGCGAAGACGTGAGTGTTACTAATATTGTACTTGTTTTCATACATTTTGATTATTGTTGAAGGACTGTTTACATAACATTTTGATTATTGTTGATGGACTGGGTATATAAGGTTAGAAGTATGGGAGAAGAAAATGTGCTGCGCCGACCCCAAATAATTTGGGATAAGGCCAGGAGAATCGTGATGACATTTTAGTTATTGTCATAGTGTGTTATTACCAAGGCTTTATACACATGGCCTTTGTCAAACCGCAATGTATTTTTCTTTAATAAAGTTGTTACTTTTTGTCCTAAAACCACTACGTGACCCACTGCAAGGTTTCAATAGTAAGCCTAACGTTTTATAAGTTCTTTTACACTTGCACAAAAAAGGCAATCTTAAAAACTTAAAGGTGAGCAATGCTTATGTAAACATTAAATATTATAATACCTGCTCAATATTGATAATTCTATACTGCATCAAATACATGTTATACAATCTCGAATAAATGTTGGTAGCAAGACTGATAAGCGGATAATTTACTAACCAAATCACAAGCTCACCAGCACCACTAAATACCAGTCCAGTGTACCAGTACGCTTTACCTTCCGACTTCCCGCCATTCGTGATGACTGACAGTTGACATTAGTGACAGCTACCTGACTATTTGACAACTTCTGCGTGTCAGAGAGTTCTTAGATTATACACACATCAAAAGTATCTAGGGATCAACATATATTTTTGCAATAACTTTTCTCCTGATTGATATTAATTAAAATTTTCTTTAAGGATTCATCAAATAAAGTGTTTTCGTTTGTCACAGTAACGATAAACCAAGTCACCTTTGCATTAATAAAGAAATTTGCCATTTTCCTAATAAAGGGATTTTTGACATTTGAACCACTAACATTAAAGTTCGAAAAAAAGACTGAAATAACAGTTTTCTTTAAAATTTTATTGGGTAACTTAAACAATTAATAATCCGTGTTTCTACCGCGAACACTAACAACACAAGAACATCGGTTTGGCATACTCAAAATGAGTTCATCCAAATCACGCTGTGGAATGGCCGCCCATGTTCGTTGCAACAACAAAAAAAAGTCTTCTTGCGACTGGATACTCTCCATATTCGGCAGAGCTCTTCTCTGTAGCATATCCCATGCATGCTCAATCGGGTTCAAGTCTGGCGACTGAGCAGGCCAGGGCAGGACATTGATGTTAGC
Organism: Standfussiana lucernea; assembly: GCA_964057025.1. NCBI lineage: Eukaryota > Metazoa > Arthropoda > Insecta > Lepidoptera > Noctuidae > Standfussiana > Standfussiana lucernea. Next base: position 14,881,988 of record OZ059785.1, read on the forward strand.
TGCGGCGAGAGTCTGTCTTACAACTCTTGCGGTGTGCGGTCGTGCATTATCATGCATTAACTGAAATAAGGGACCGATTTGCACTTGTAGAGGAACGATGACGTCTGATACAATCGTCTCAGCATAAATTTGAGCGTTGAGGTTGCCTCTGATCCAAATCAACTCAGTTCTTCCGCCGATCCAAATACCCGCCCATACCATGATGGTTCCACCACTATAAGGATGGACTTCCTGGCAGGATTTTAATCGCTGTTGGCGTCCAGGGGTTCTCCAGTGTCGTATACGTCTTGTATCCGGTCTCATACCAAAACGAGACTCATCAGAAAAGCACACGAAACGCCATTGTTCTTCTGCCCAATTTCTGTGTTCAAGAGCCCATTGATATCGAATCCTACGATTGTGCATTGCTATAGGTGGTACCCGTAGCGGTCTTCGGGAATGAAGGTTCACTTCATGCAAGCGGTTTCTGACTGTTTGGTCGCTAATTAAGTTCCCTGAAGAGTGATGAAGCCTCACGGCTAACATCATGGCGGTTATTGTTGGAGCTCTTCGAGTTAAGATTTGAATGTATCGGTCTTGTCTCCGTGTGGTGCAGCGATACCGTCCTCCATGGCGCTCAGCCACGGTACCAGTGCTTCGGTAACGTGTCCAAAGTCGACTGATAACACTCTGACTTGTATTCAGAGCTAAAGCCACAGTACGTTGCCGGGAACCAGCTTCTATCATTCCCACGGCTCTGAGCATTTCTTCCCTGCTTAAATGACGTCGCCGCTCCATAATAACGTTGGTTTTAATCAGTAGTAGGGAAACAGTAGCACTAATAATGTCTTCAATGCGTTGTATGTTTTTATAGGGAAAATATTGACAGCTTATTTTCATCTTTTACTCGAATTTGATTGAGAGTTCCTGATTCAAATTATGAAATGCACCAAAAAGGATCCATATAAATTTATAAAATCATAAATTTATTACAAAGCCACATCTCAATCTCAAGAAATCCGCATAAAAATGCTTGATCCCTAGACACTTTTGATGTGTGTATCTGTCTAAATATACACTACAGGTGTGTCAATGTATAAAGTAATTGTGTAGTTTACAGCGACCGATTTGACTCGCAATAAGTTTCACTTCACGTCCTAAAGCTAAGATCACACCCAACACCAATTCATACTCAAGCATAACTTCCACAAAGGGATTTGGCTGAAACCTTGCGAATTCACTGGCGAAAACTTTGCCTTTGTACACCTAGCTTAAGTCACCGCTAACATCTTTAATATCTAAGGTTTAAACGCTTCGTTTTAATGTTTGTCATGCAAATACCAACCATTGGTAGTAGGAATGAATGGAGGCTTTAGAACTCATAAATCAACCGTTACTTTGCATTGAAATTGTTCCATTTCTTTATGAGCGCCTGGTACACTTTGTTGGCTTTGTTATGAAATATTTAAATGGGCTTTAAACGCTTTGAACTTGAAGATCCAGAATTACAGATGTTTGAAGGAATTCCCAGTTACTGGGAATAAGGTCAGATTGGTAACTGATATTTGTCTGCATCCTTTTGGACTGGAAGAAGAATTCAACATATTATGGAAGGTTAGGCTGCTGATAGAAATTTTTCATGTTAGATTATCGTGGGAAGTGTCAATGCTGATAAGGGGATAATAATTATCCCCTTAATATACCTACTCATTGGAAATTTGTAAATCCTACTCGGGAGATACTTAGAATTATAAATAGATCTTGCAAAAGATAAAATTCCTTTGTTTAATATTGACATTTGGGATGTACCTACGCCTCAAGTTATAATTGAATGAAAATTATTATTTCTGAAAATCTTTTGATTTTATCGCTGAATAATATTTTGTCCAAATCATATTTCTCTTCGAATTACAGATTCTAAGAATTGATAAATATAAATGGGAATTTTCTCAGAAGCATTAATTTGATATAACGAAATCGTTTAATACTGTTTGCTATACAAACCAAATAAAAGCAATATCAGCTTTCCTCTTAATGAAAAATATTATTGTCATCCCAATGTTGTTTGCCAGAAATTATATGATATCCACCATTTAAATGAGTATATAGAGGATATGAGTAATATTGTGTCGAAAGCATTCATTACGGAATTAAGTATTCAAATTCAAATTAATATCAGCACTCGGGCATTTTCAGGCACAACTAAGTTGGTTGAGTACAAACGCAGAAATATTTAGTATTTTTTTTTTTGGATTTTATTCTCTTTATCCGACTGCGGTGGAGCCCAAAATATGGGAAAATGTTTCTATTTTGTGGTATCAAATCTGAGATTTAACCAAAATAAAATAACTGCCGTCAATTGCATCAGAGTATCTACTGGAAAAGTGATCTTGCTTGAAACTTTTTTGTAGCAGTAACTTTTTTTGTTTGTTTAATTGTTACAGTAATTTTCAGTGCTGTAAAAGGTACTGGGATATAAAAGTCTATAGGTTTACACAAAATGCTGACCTCAGCTTCTGATTCAATCTTAGCAGTTAATAGGCTATTTCATCTGGTGTCCATTCTTTCTATGTAGGATTTCAAACAGTTGTAACTCATGTGTCTAGCCTTTTCCCAAACTATGTTGGGGTCGGCTTCCAGTCTAACAGGATGCAGCTAAATACCAATAGTTTAAATGGCGTGACTGCCTATCTCCAAATCTGACCTCCACAACCCAGTAACTGGGTAATACGATACCCCTTGGTAAGACTGGATGTCAGAATTTCGGCTTCTGATTACTTGTAACGACTGCCAAAGATCTACAAATGACAGTCGGGACCAACGGCTAAACGTACTTTCTGAAGCACGGAGGAAACTCGGTATGTAATGATGGTCACCTATCCATGGACCAACTTCGGCAAGCACGGCTTACCCTTGAAGATCCACCCGTGCGGCTGTTATTATTTTGCCACGAGCTCGTCTCAAACAGTTGTAACTATTGACGTAAAAAACAACATGGTCTTCGAACAAATATTTATGATTGTTTTATTAACTTTATTTTATTAGTGGCTTAGAATACGCTTCAATAGTACTGTAGCACGAGTCAGGATTGATGACCGATTGATGCCAGTACTATGCATAGTATGGGTACACCTCTGTTCAGCCCTTCGGGAATTACTTGCAGGCGTGATGTTTTGACATTTTATCTTCTACACACAGAATCATTTGATGATTTTGTGATATTATTGTGATATATCGCTGATTTTGTGCTTTGTTAACTATGCAAGGGATCAACTCTTAACAATTTAATAAACATAAAGAGTGTCCATGGAGTTTCTTGCTCATTCTTCTCCATAGAGATCTACGCTTTGCAATGGGCAACTACAGTACTTTCACAGTTATTATGTCTTGTGACTGGGACTGTAGCTTCATTTTTTATTGCTGTCTTTGTTTCGACAATTCAAAAGTGCCTGTAATTGGCCAACTGGAAATAAATGCTTTGATTTTGATTTTTGATTTTGAACGCCATGGCGAATAGGGACTACAAAATTGAACCCTGGTTTTAATGAAATTAACGAGTATTTCTTCTGTAACAGGGGGGTGGGTGAGTTTATGTTATGTAATCTGATTACAATAGAAGATGTTTATTTAAAACATGTGTTATGCAATAAATTATCATGTCATTCCCTAAGTTTAATCACGTTCAAGGGCATTAACACGACATGTATGCCATTATGATGCATCGATAGGTTGATGATGATATAAGTATGTAATCGATTACAAGGATAATGCACCCCTGGCAGACTCTTCCGGAATTACAGGTGTGATGATGTTATGAACGCTGTGGTCATGTGAGATTAATATTCCCATGTGGCGTTTACCTTCAGAGGCTGACGATGTAACCTATTATAACGATATTAAGCATCTATTAGGATAATTTGCACTCACAAGCAACTCGCACACGATTACAAACGGTTTGATTAAATCAAGATTGCTTTGCTTGCACACTGACAGGTTCATTACCATAACTGCATACAGATGAATATGACAATATTGTATTGTAACGAGGGAATCAGAGTCGGTTTCGAATAAATCAGAATATCTTGCTCCTTGTTGGTATTCATTGATCTGGGAATGGTGATATGCTTGGGTCACTACCACCAACTGTTGTCGGTGAATATTGCCGCTAATAATTCTCCTGATGGAAATTCGACCGTGGCGACCAATCTCATCGGAGACTAGCCGAGACGAGGAAGATATAATAGTGCAGTAGTGTGTGTGCAGAGGAGCGCGTGGCTAAATAATAATAGCCGCTCGGGTCGATTGTCAGGTTAAGCCGCGCTTGCCTGGGTTGGTCCGTGGATGGGTGACCACCTATTACATACCGAGTTTCCTCCGTGCCTCGGAAAGCACGTTAAGCCGTTAGTCCCGGCTGTCAATTGTACATCTTTGACAATCGTAACAGTTAGTCAGTGGCTCGAAAGTCTGACAACCAGTCTTACCAAGGGGTATCGTATTACCTAGTACTAACTGGGTTGCGGAGGTCAGATAAGCAGTCGCTTCATATAAAATACTGGTATTCAGCTGCATCCGGTTAGACTGAAAGCCAACCCCAACATAGTTGGGAAAAGGCTAGGCAGATGATGTGTGTGCAGAAACGGTTGCATCCTGTTTTTCCTTACTCACATTTTCGATGAGACGGCAATCTGACACGACCGGAGAAGAATCGGAGGCACCTCTTCATAAAGCAGTATTTCTCTATTTAGTAATATTAAAATAATACTGCTAAAAGATGTGTCGTGGTTGGGTGGCGCGTCGTAGGTTCTATTCCATTGTGTGTGTTTTATTTAACATATACTTAAGTTTAGCAGTGGACATCAGTAACTAACTTTTTTCAATTACCGAATTAATTATTACTACTGTAATTTCGTTTATAAACATTTGGTCATTACCATAGGACCTTAGTATCGGCGATTCCGATCAACATTAAAGGCTAAAATGTTGAATATTTCTTCAAAATAATCCATTTTAGAATTTACTGTCTAATAATAATTTTGCTCACGATTCACGCTGCTAAATTAAACGAAATGTATTATGATCTCGTACTGCTGGCGTAATTCTACTTAATCCTACTGAAAGGGTACAACCTAGCCATGGGTACAAAGGCTCTGAATTAGTGGTCGGTCTTCATGCCCTTTTCGGTGTAAAGATACCTCGGCCAATGATTTTGCAAACGGATGCCATGACTGGGATGTTTTTGAAATAGTGATCGCATTATTAAGATTGTTTGCCGAAAGCAAATAGCAAAATTTAGCAAAGAAATAAAAGAAAGTATTAGAAAAGATAGAACTCAGAGAAAAATGGAAACAATAGAGAGACACATTTTACAGACAGGAGGAATAAAAAAGGCATGTAAGGAGCTAACTAACAAAAAGGATTGGATCGTACAGATCAAAGTTAAAAATAGATAGAAGGAGAATCGAAGGCAATGAATACTAGGAATTGCTGCATCATATTACAAGGAACTATATGAAAGTACCACAGCAGAAAAAGAAATGGAACTGTTAAAAATCTCATCCGTACCCAGCATCATGAAGGAAGAAATAGAAACGCAGACGGTAACCGCTCCAGGACCCGATGGAAAAAGTAACGAAAAACAAGCGAAACAGACAATAACACATATTCTCAAAGAAATCCTCAGTGATATCATCAACACAGAAACGATTCCACAGCAATCGACTCAATCTAAAAGAAGGATACCAAACAGTTGGAAAAGGTATTGGGACCTAAGGGAAGTAATGAAAGACAAAAACTTACAAATAGCAACAAAAAGCAAATTATTCAATGTCTACATCCTACCAATTTTAATGTATGGAAGTCAAACATGGGCCATAACAAAAACCACAACCAATAGAATTGTCATTTGCCAACGGACAATGGAAAGAAGTATGCTAGGATTAAAAAGCCGGGATGATAAAATAAGAAAAATCAACATTAGGAAAAATACCAAGATATAGGACGTAACCCTATAATAAAAAGGCTAAAATGGAAGTGGTCGAGGCACATGATCAGAGGAAATGACAAGTGGACCAAAATAATTACACAATTGTACTCAAGGGAAGGTAAAACAAAAGAGGTAGACAACAAAAAAGATGGGTCGATGATATCAGGCAGGCAGGTTGCAGGCATAACATGGAGTAGAGTGGCCAGAGAGAGACGAGAATGGAGTAGGTTGGCAAAGGCCATCTGGCAAACGGACTTGTAAAGAAGCACCAAATACGCGAACAATTTTAACTATGTAAAATATATAATATTTATATAACAGTGCAGTAGTGTAAAAAACGTAATTATATCTAATGCCCGAATAAAAGGCGTTATTACTTATATACCCAAATTGTGTCGGTGCTGGACCCCAGATACCGTGGCATGCGACAGGTGTTCACATCCGCCATCCAGGAACACGCGGTCAGAATTTTTATTACTCAATTAACGACCTGCCCTCCATAGCTGGTTGAAAATTTAAACCTATTATAAACTCCATTGTTCTTTTATTAAGAAGTTCGAATCTGTTATCTCCTTCGAATTCATTGTAAAAGTTTGGCACAGCCTTTTTGGAGTTGCATAAAACCGATCTTGAAAAGTGTTCACTCTTTTTTGTTGACGGGTTTGGATTGATTTATGCCGCATTTATGTCGTCGAAGTTCCATTTAACTACAACAGTTCACTATGCAGAGATATTCAATGGTATTGTAAGGTTCCTACATTTATCTCTACTGAAACGTTGAAATGTTAAAAGATTTGCTGGTTGTTTTCTCAGTACCAATCCCATTTCACATCATCCCCTTCAGATAAAGCTTCGTAATTAACGCATTTGTTTGTGCGTAAAGAAGTTGAAATCATCACAAATGTTTCTTGCTGTACGACATTCATTATTTTCATTTTCTTTGCGCTCATTTCCCTTATGAGACGCGGAGCACAAAGCGGCTTGCGGTGACAGCCTTGTGTTGTATATGAAGAGAAATAATGCTTTAGTAGACGTTTGTTCGCACCTACCTAGAGTTTTGTCAATTTGTATTCATCACGCGACTTAGTGCACATTTTTATTTAGCTTGAACATATCCACGAAAACGAGTTGTATTAAATTGAGGTTGTATTTTATTGAGGTTGTAACTTCAACGAATCGGCACAATGTGATATTATACTAGCGTAGGTAAATCCACAGATCAGTAATTTCGGAAATAGTGTTATTATGGCTCACTTGAATATAACTAAATACATTTATGCTTAACATATTACAAGTATCCTTTATTTATTTATTTATTTATGTACACACAAAACATATACAGGAAATAACATACAGACATAAGAGCACAAAGGTACCGCTTATTTCATTATGAAATCTCTACCGGCGGACCTTCAACAGGATAGACAGACAAGCAATGTAGTCGTCACATCGTTCTGTTTCTGTCAATTGTTTCAAGATGAAAGAGATACATAGTCCTATGTTTTAAAATACGCTTATCATTAAACATATTAAGTGATGACTGGCGCAAGTGGGCCTGAAAATTCATTTCTAAGGCAACTATTTTCAGTGTTTCTTTAGATGAAATGATTGACAAAGCCTCACAGCAAAAAGAGTTTCCCCACGAATGTTTAGATGCACACAACACTTGAAATCTGTTTTAAGAGACGCGGCAGTTCTCATTATGCTAATGCTAGCTATTCACTGGGTGAATGGCAGAGTGTGTTTAGAGAGTGGGTTTTCGCGTGATAAATCTCCTTAACGCGCCGCCCGCACTGTTTGTATAAATATGTGGTTAGTGACAGATTTAGTAGAGCTCGAAGTAAACTTGAATATTATACAGGAATGGCTGTGATACGGTTCATAGTTATTTGCTTTTGCTACGAATTGCTATGTGAATCACAGACCAAAGTTACTACGCGTTATGCAACGCATACATATATGCTACTGTACATATAAATAAAAAATTGTCTGTCTGTCTGTCGGTCTATTTGTTCAGGCTTATCTCCGGAACGACTGTTCTGATTTTGACGGGTATTTTACTGGCAGATAGCTGATGTTATAAGGAGTATCTTGTACTGTGTTACTTGTAAAAATGAAAATGTCACGCGAATGAAGGTTGCGGGCAACAGATAGTTTTTCATATAAATATTTAATAATAAATGTATTGTTTGATGCAGCACTTAACATTTGTAGCTTTGTAGAAGAGGCGACTGAAAGGATTTGCTGCATTATTTGATGGAATACTAATATAACAAATTCGGAAGTAACTCTCTCTGTGTGTAAACTTTTCCTGCTTTAACGACCGAATGAATTTTCAAGGAATTTTGGCACACAGATAGACCATGACCTGGCACCTGTTAGTACGTTTACATTTGATATTCTCCGACAACCACCCGCATGAAGCCGCGGGTAAGAGCTATTAGGTAGGTACTCAATATATTTATAGCATTCCACAATGTGATTTTATGCGATAGGTTCACAAAAACATGCTCATTGGGGACACAATAAAGACACAATAAAGGAGTCATGAAGACAACTTGCAACCAAAATAAAGGAAGGTCTTAATACCGTCCGAAAATCAATGCAACCCGACCCAAATCCACAACAAAACATCACTATAAACCCAAAAATACACGTGTTTTTGATAACGGTGCTATCGCGAACGTTTCCATGTTAGGTTTCGTCACGATAGCCTGTCATCTCCGGTAGAAGCACGTGCCAAAACTGGACCGTGTCGACGATATAATACGTCAGGAAGGTAACTCCGCTAGGTGTGGGTAGGTAGTGTAATTTGTCAAACAGCTGGGGGGAGATTTGAAAAGAGAACGGCATATGATTTATTGTCACAGATCAGTATCATAATACACGTGCATGGGGTGGGTGTAGGTAGATACAGAATGATGTATTGTATTGTCGTCTTTAAATAATAAATATCTTGGAAAATGGTCCTCTAGAGATTTTTTCATGCCATTTCTGCTGACGCTTTTTTTTTTCTCCCGAGTTAAGTGTTATTGGTTTTTCGATGAGCAATTTCTCAGTGCCAACTTGGCGTCTGGATTGGTGCCCGTAATAGGCTCGCGGCCAATCCTTTGGTACACTTCTTCCTGCCTCGTCGTCGAATTACGTGTTAGCAGTTCCGTTACTCCGATCACTAGATAGATGTAGATTCTAAGAAGGTAATGTCTAGTCACATAATTATTTGCTATTTGTACCATTTCTGCTCGTTACAACACAACACCTATTTGTTCTTGTAAGGTAACTGTCACGCTGGTGACTCTACCCACAATTTCCCTGTCGATGCCATCTCTAGGGCATAACAGTACTAGCGAACTATCTTGTTGGCACTCCATAAGGGGATGGAGTTGGGTTTTGGTGGACTGAAAACAAACCAAGAAGGATTTATTCGTTGTGGAGAGGTAGACCGTAGCAACGGTTTAAGAATGTTTGTGTATCGAATTGACACACTACAGGGATTTGCTGTACTAAGTATAGCGAATTCATACAATTGTCGAAAAGTCAGTCACTGTTTTGGTTCGAATTTAAAAACAATTTAAGTTCGTAGTCAATTTGCTGAACAATTACTTTCCCTGGCATTACATTGTGCTTATACAGTATCTTATTAGTAGTAGTAGTGCTATCTGCCAGTATAAGTCTCGTCAAAATCGGTCCAGCCGTTTCGGAGATTAGATAAACAAACAGACAGAAAGACAAATAAAAAAAAAAAGTTATAAGTACCGTATATACAATATAATATTAGTAGAGAAGTAGCGATCTATCATCTCTAAAGTAAATGATCGTTACTTCTAAATTCTCTTGAATTTAAGCTAAAACAAACCACAAGGCTGGCCAAAGTAAGTACATTTTCAAAAATCAAAATCAATTCCCGTTTCAGACCACTTTTCAATACAAGTACACACCACTTAAAAGCTCTGATATACCTACCGTGTACTTACTTAGAAAGCTTTATAAATTACCTCAATCGATCGCCTAAATTTGCGTCTCGCTCCTAAGATTTCTTGACGATGAGTTTTCAAGGATTTTAACATTTAAATCTCATTGTTACCTGATTGAATTGTAATCCATACAATCAGAAAGACGTTGATCGCTTCAGGCGTTTTGCCCTTTTCTGTTTCGTTTGTTATAGATACTCAATATTATAAATACTTCATCAGGGGAAGGAGGAAAGGTTGTTTGATGTCCCTTGACAAAACTTTCGCCATTCTCAATACATACCTATCTGTTTTTTGAATCTTCCGTGGATAGCAACAAGCTTTATATTGGTCACTAGATATACTAGTTAGGTTTTAGAATAAAACCACCAAATTATCAGTAAGTAGATGAAACACTTTAAGGGTACGTGCTGTCGCTGCCCGAGTTAAGTGAGAACTAACGACACGACTTGCATGGAACCTTAAAGCTCACACTACGTTTATTGTAGTATATCACATCTCTTCCTTTGAATATTAGTTCATCATGTTCAGTCCCAAATTTAAACTAGGTCGTACCCCATCTAGCTACAGATGTAATTCATAACATAACTACAACATCACGCCTCTAATCCTCGAAGGTTTAGGCAGAGGTGTACCTAATAGTACACCCACACCCACATTTCGCCAGTTATATTTTATTCCCTTGTAATAGGGGGCGAGCCTGTTGCCATGAACCGGGCACAAATCCAGATTCCGTGGCTGCTATTGAGAAATTCCTGATGGAAAAATCTAATAACACTTTGCCCGACCCGGGAATCGAACCCAGTAGCTCATGCTCAGCAGCCGCGCTTACGACCACTCGACCAGAGGCAGTCAAAATATTTTTAAAGTTGCTTAAAAATTCTTAAAAAAAATTCACAGAATACGTCACCACTCAGCTTCGCTTTTAAACAGCGACAATCACCTTTTATCGTCACTTAGCCAGCATCCGGCGTATATTGACGATGACCTTTTGTTACGCACTGTACTTAATTACTTTGTGACGCGGATCACTTTGTTTACACTATCTAGCTGGCTGTATAACGAAAAGTTTAATTTGGGTCATTGTGTGTAAACTGTTTTACATTATAGCTTTAAATTGCTCAAAGCAGGATAGAAGCGAAAATCGGAAAAGGCGTTGGCGCTCCCGTTTTGTCAATTTCAGTTCTGTTGAAGAAAAGTTTTGTTTTTAATTTTATTCTATCACCCGTATCTATAGCCAAGTTAAAGTAATTACTTGAGCTTAAGTAATTACTTGCAATTATTTTTATGTAATAGACTAGATTTTAAACGAAGTCAAAGAAAGCAAAGCTAAGAATTCTAACTTTTTACAGTTGTAACTTTAAGCAATTACTAAACTAAATAATAAAAATAGTATCTTAAAAAATGACAATTACTCAAGTAAACACTTTGACTTGTTTATGGATACGGGTGTTACTGTTCTATATTTCTCTCACTGCAAATCCTGGTCTATGGTTCATATATTTCCATAGCCATTGCTAGTATTGCATAGTTTCTCCGAATTTTCTCGGAAAAACGCTGCTAAGAAGTCGTCACGCCTTTTAAAGCCACCCTCAGCCTTGATGCCCGTCTTTTTTTGGCAACACTGCGTGACACTTCTGGCCCAACCATCCGATTTCAACCGATTTCATTTTATTTATGCTTAGTATAAAATACAGTGCCTCATCGTTGGACTAGCGGCCGCAAGCGCAAATGTTCACAGGTCAGACAAAGTGGCATTGGGATTTTGTACCAGAAATTTCTTAGTAGCAGCCACGAAGTCTGAATTTGTGCCTGGTTGATGGCAAAGGTTCGCCCCCTATTACACTAACCTTAAACGTAACTGGCGAAATGTGTTTGTACTATTAGGTATACCTCTGCTTACCCTTCGGGGATTACAGTCGTGATGTTTATTGTTACAATAAATATTATTATATTGACCTACAACACTAGCAAAAAGAGTTGACCTTTATGAAGTTTATCGATATGTAAAAGCTCATACCTTAGTTACATTTCGGCTTGAAATGGCGTTCGTGCTATTGAGAATACCAAATAGTTTTCACCCTTTACCAAGAATTACTAAAAATTGTCATAAAAGGGTAAGCCCGAAGGCAGGCCTTGTCACAGCAGTGGGAATTTGCGGTACAGATTAGATTAGGCACACGGGGGATTTCAAATCAAATATGTACGTTGCGTTTCTCTACGAACAAAGATCTACCTTTGCTATATACAGTTTGATAGTATTATGTACCTATCAAGAAAGTACCGGGAAACGACCAATATTTTTTTTTATTTTATTTTATTAATGTTAAGAAAACTTACAGCTTCAAGTAGTTAGAAGTAATACACAAAATGTTAGTTATTCATCGAAAGTTATTTTATCGCCTTCAAAGTATGCTTCTTCAGAAACGATACACTTACGCCAACGAATAATCCAATCATCAAAACATTTTTAAACGCTTTTTCAGGAATTAAGTTCAGTTCTCGCCGCTAATTCTCCTTATGTCTTCTCCCGAATGAAAACGGGTGCCACGAAGTGGTAATAGGAGTTTAGGAAAAAGAAAGAAGTCGGCTGGGGCCATATCTGGTGAATAAGGTGGTTGCTCGATGGTATTTGTTGAGTTTTTGGTCAAAAATTCGTTCACTATGATGGCCTTGTGCGAAGGCGCATTATCGTGTTGCAAAATCCAAGAATTTTCTTTGCACAAATCCTTTTTCGTCAAATTTGCTCTCTTAAACACCGCTTAACGCTCAAATAATTATTCTTTATTTACTGTTTGATCTTCCGTCAACATGACTTTGACTTTTGATCGACTTTGGCGTGGTTTCGGTTCTGTTGGAAGCGCCACTCCGATGCTTGTTAACTAGTTTGCATGTCAAACTCGTAAACCCACGTCTCGTCACCAGTAACAATGCGTTTCATGTTTGTTGCGTCGGAATTGACTCCTTCTAGCATGCCCTTAGCGACTCTTATACAATAGAGTTTTTAGAGAAAATAACAAGTCTTTGGGACTAGCTGAGCGGCAATATATTGTTTCATACCCAAGTGATTATTTAAAATGGTACGGATCGAGTCGTGAGACACGGAAAGTTCAGCGGCCATCTCTCTCAAACTTGCGTGAGGATTTTCAGTCACTATTTCCTTCACTTTTGCGATGTTAACTTTGGTTGAAGACGTTGGTGGCCTACCATTGCGAGGCAAATCTTCCATCACATCTCGACTGCTTTTGAACGGTTTGTACCACTCATAAGCACGTGTTTTTGATAGTGATAGAAAGTCGATTCACCGTAAGCCTTCTGTAACATTTTCAGGGACTCGGAACACGAAATTCCATTGGCGATGCAAAATTTAAGACAAACCCTTTGTTCGATGTTTTTGTCCATTATGAAATTCGCAATACACGCTAGATATGAACTAAAAACAGCACTGTATTTAATGATGCAACTCAAACTCCGCAACAAAATAGAAAATAGTTGTGCCAATCTAACAACAACAAAAAAACAAAAAATGGAATGAACCATCCATGCCCGATACTTTTTTGACTGAATGCATGTGCATATCCGGAAATGTAAGATGATTCTAGAAATGGATCCGGCAAATGGATATGGCTGTGATATATGGACGAACAGACAGATAACCAGACGGACAGGACGAATCCATAAGAGTTCTGTTTTAACCATTTGGCAACAGAACCCTAAAAAGAGAATGAGTACTCCCCAATTTTCATCGATATAGTGCGATTCAGTAAAGTGCCTGTTACGCAATTCGGAAGGACGGAGATGGACAGAGGTCACGACGAAATTATAAGGGTACCTACGCTTATAATTTCGTTTTACGGAACCCTAAAAAACGTAAATTTTCGTGATATTGGAAAGTACACAAAATAATTCAGTTTTCAATTAATTTGCGTTGTACCAAGTTTTGTTGTTTTATATTTAAATAACTGCAGGTAAGTATGTATTTACATAACAAATCAAATTGTGCCCACATAACCGCATTTCAAAACAATGAGTAACTGTAAACAACAATGATAATTATCACTTCCGGATAGGGGCGTGTTTTGTAACGAGCATTGGAATAGGAGCGTTCGGGATACATGTGATTTACTTTTTAGTATCAAGTGTTATCTCTTGTTGAAATGTTTTAAATACATATTGAAACGTGGAGTTATTCAATCTGAATTAGGTTTTGCCTTTGACTTAATGTCCTAGTTTAATTAAATCATCATTTGCCTAGCGCTTTCCCAAATTTATTGGGGTCAACTTCCAGTCTTACCGGATGCAGCTGAATACCAGTATTTTACATGGAGCGACTGCCTATCTGAAATCCACAGTTTAATGAAATAACTTATTTCAATTTAAAATATGGGGATATAATGATTGTTGAAGACAATTTAAATAACAATTGGTCTGAGTGATGAATCCATTGATGATTAAACCTGTCGAGCCATACTGGTGGCTGTCCTGCTAATATTTAAACACCTACAGATAAATTAAGCAGCCTTATTAATATCCGTTCGAACAAATACATTGTATTGGTGCACGCTAATATTAAATTGGCTAGCCCAGCGTGTGTTATCGGTAAATATAATTACCGACGTGGATAGCCGATACTATCCAGTTGAGGAGATGCGTTGTTTATAGCTACGGTAGCCAATGATTTACTGGAGCGGTTAATCTTAAGGATATAATATAGGTAGGCGAGGATTGGGGTTAGGATATGGTGCAGTGTGTTATATAAAACTTATACATATTACAAAAATATAGTGTGGCCATTGGGATTATTGTCATACATTTTTTTTATCTCGAACATTTTCTATTTTGTAAGTAGGTAAGAACACAACCTTTTTTTATCTAGGTCTTCCAGATGTCTGGGCTGCCTTGAAACAGAACAGAAATTAAGATCCGTCCTATTTATTTCAGGTAAGAAGAGTTGGCCTCGGTGCCACGGGCCCAGCACCCACTTTCGACCTGACAGATCCTTACTGCAACAATGTGTCCTACGACTACGTGCCCATGCATGATCCCCATCTGGCCCACCATTTTGCACAGAAGCCAGCCAGGAACAGGATGAAACAGCTGGGGTACTGCACGAAGGATGGGCGGGCTGTGTGTTCGTTGAAGGAGTTTAATCAATACAGAAAGTATTTGTACAATCAATTCATGGACAGAATTCATGTGGAGATGAAAAAGCTGGTATGTGTGGAAATTTTGAGAATTAGCAATAGTCGAAAATGCATGCACTGCTACATCGTTTTATTTCGAAGTGTGGTAAAATTGTATTATTACCACCAAGATTTTTTTATAAACAGCTCGAGAGTTTGGATTTGTGCCCAGTTGAGGATATTAGGATTGCATCCCGTTACTTAAACATAACATGCACAGTGTAAGCTTTAGTGCACACCTCTGCGAAACCCTCAGCAGAAAACATCTCGATGTTATGTTACTCACACAATCAAATCGATTGCAAACAGGATGAACGGGCCAAAGACGACTTAACCCTAAAGCGAGTGGAGACGGACGTAGCCAGAAGATTCCAGGTGTTCACAAGGGCAGAGAAGGCGAGAGAACATCTTGAGAAGGTGGCCCAGGAGAACAAGGAGGACTGGGCGTCGAAGAAACGAGCGTATGTTTTGATGATCTACTTACTATTTGAATATCAAACTCAAACTCAAACTCAAAGCATTTATTTCAATTAAACCATTACAGGCACTTTTGAATGTCAAAACACAAAAAATAAACTAAGCTACAGTCCCAGTCACAGGGCATAATAACTTGTGAAAGTACTGTAGTTGCCCATTCGAAAGCGTAGATCTCTATGGAGAAGAATGGGCAAGAAACTCCATGGACACTCTTTTAAATCATTATGTTGTTACAAAGTCTCGGTTACATCATTCATGTCGAGCAGTATCATCAGCAGCTTAGACTTCTGCTAGCTATGTTAAGGTCTTTTTCTAGTTCGACCGGCTGCAGCTAATTAGCAGTATTTTACAAATACTTATCTGACCTCCGCAGCCCAGTTACTTGCCACTTTTTGAAAATAAGGCCTCTAATAGCTTTAGGTTTCCTGGATGTTTGATTATCGACATGTAAGATCAAACAAAATCGATTAATATTTTTTCGATTTTGTAAGTAACAGAAGATTGATATCGTGTTTTTGTCAATCGCCTCAATGCATCGTTTTTGTCCATCGATGAAAAGTTAAGCTAAACTTTCAATATCAAAACTAATATTTACAAATATATTATATAGAAAAGAAGAAAAATCTTAACTTCAATTAAAATTACACTTTGTCTTTTCCTAAACTTAAAACCAATGTATTTTTTATTTTATTGTTTATACGCAAAACCTATGACTGTCTATCCTAACCTGACCTTGCATACCTAATGTACTAACACAATACCAATCGATGTCAACCCTTTGGAAAATTGCGCGTAAACACTAAAATGTTCTTTCTAATACTTTGAACAACGCTGACAAAAGTTGTCACTGGATTGCCGTTTTCAATATTGTAGACGAAGAATATGTTGTTTGTCAATCACTTTTTCGATGTTATCTAGCCTGGTTTGACGTAAGGATTTGGAAATGGAAATGAATAATACTGGCCTCATTTTTTAGTACTTGTGCCCGATTTTCATTGTAAGCGATATTATTGACCTTTTTGTACAAACGTGTTGAAGTTATGATATGCTCTTTTATACATATTGTACAATTTGTAAGGAGGTAAAAGAAAAGAAAAGAAAGAAAAAACGTTTATTGGCACACGCCACAAGTACACAATACAGAATATAAAAAAGCAAATATAAAATAAAATTTTAAACTAACCAAGAAATATTGTGTACGTGCGTATTGTGTGTTTATTAGGTACGTACTTCTCGGGTTTTTTTTAAAGAGGATGAATTATACCGAAACACTAGTGACCCGCCCTTGCTTCGGGTGCGAACATCGAGTAGATTGCAACCATGCGAAGTATTTCTATTGAACTACGTACAACGCTAGCAATGTCATGGTCAAAGAATTACCACAGACGTAGGACCTACTATAACTATGATTGAAAACTCGATAGGTTTCCTTCTATAAAGTATTCCAGGTAAATACCTAACTTCAGTCTAGATAGACAAAAGGGGTAATGTTTTCGAAAACTTCGAAAGTTATTCAACTATTGTAGCAAACTTGTACATATTTTACCGGAGTTGTTGGGCGCTGAAAGTTAGGAACGAAGCCTAAACGTGGCTCGGATATTTTAAATGGAGCCTACTCTTGTATGAGAATGGTATGTTACCGTTGTAAGTATGTATATGCTTAGCTATCACATGTAATAAAACACCGGTCTCAATACTTATAATTGTATATTACAAGGTTAATTCCTGTAAACAATCCTTATAATCTTTTAAAATGCCCCACGCCGAGAAAAATCTTTCTTTTTCCAAAAAGCCCGCCCGACCAACCATAGATCCCCATTACTCCCTTCGAGCCATAGATAAAAATCATAGACTAGAATTTAGTATTTCAATTGAAGAGATTTAATTTGATAAAATAATAATTAGTAAGTACTAAAATCATAAACCTTACACACAGTATGTCGGTTTTTTGAAATGTTACCCAATGCAAAAAGGAATTATTCAGGCAGTAAAAATGTTATCAAAAATTGCGTCTGTGAGAAATGCTCCGAATGTCGGTACAATGACAAATCAGAAAAAAATACATTAAGCAAATTGACTACGACTCAAACAGCCGCAAATTCATTTAACAACTCTCATTCATTGGGATTAACACGGCAAATTGACGTCATTTTACAATTAATTTCACTAACTGTACGAACGTAACACTACATGTTTTCGTACTTGTAGGTAAACTCAATCACATTGCACACCCTAACATAAAATGGTTATCACAAATTGCATGACTGTACAGCTTCTAATTAATCTTATATTGGAGCTAAGACTCTCATGCATGTATAATCGCCCGCAAATATGATTATGTAAATCTCCTTCATGCCTCGCCTTGGTTAAATTATTTTGCTTGTTACAAACACCGGGCTTTTTAAAATTGCACGTGTCTGATTTTCTAATGGATGACTCTCTCTTAGGTACGCTTGCAACGAGAATCTTTAATAGAAGAAAAAAACATCACGACTGTAATCCCCGAAGGGTTAGGCAGAGGTGTACTTAGTACACCCACATTTCGCCAGTTATGGTTATGTTCCAAGTAATAGAGGGCGAGCCTATTGCCATCAACCGGGGCATAAATCCAGACTCCGTGGCTGCTACTGAGAAATTCCTGATGGAAAAACCCAACAACACTTTGCACAACCTGGGAAACGAAACCAGAACCTCATACTCAGCAGTCGTGCTTGCGTTCACTAGACCATCAAGTTTTAAATATGACAGAATCAGCAGAATGGGATAGGACGGGATAGGACGGGATAGGACGGGATAGGACGGGATAGGACGGGATAGGACGGGATAGGACGGGATAGGACGGGATAGGACGGGATAGGACGGGATAGGACGGGATAGGACGGGATAGGACGGGATAGGACGGGATAGGACGGGATAGGACGGGATAGGACGGGATAGGACGGGATAGGACGGGATCGGACGGGATAGGACGGGATAGG
Organism: Standfussiana lucernea; assembly: GCA_964057025.1. Classification (NCBI taxonomy): domain Eukaryota; kingdom Metazoa; phylum Arthropoda; class Insecta; order Lepidoptera; family Noctuidae; genus Standfussiana; species Standfussiana lucernea. The sequence continues at coordinate 14,900,559 of OZ059785.1, forward strand.
ACGGGATAGGACGGGATAGGACGGGATAGGACGGGATAGGACGGGATAGGACGGGATAGGACGGGATAGGACGGGATAGGACGGGATAGGACGGGATAGGACGGGATAGGACGGGATAGGACGGGATAGGACGGGATAGGACGGGATAGGACGGGATAGGACGGGATAGGACGGGATAGGGTAGAATAGAATTTTATCTTTCAAATATGGGTTATACACAACAATTGTTATAACTAGCAGTGTTCAGACCATACCATTCAAACATGCAAACATTTACATTATTTATGACACATGTACTTACATATTTTTAGAGACCAGATTCAATTAATAATAAAAAATATTCACAAACAGGGTTTTTCAACAAGAACTTTGTTTTCTAAAACAAAATAAAACAAAGAATTTCGATGAAGATGATTTTATTGTATTACGAAGAGAAAAGTTTGGCAATTATTATGAATAAAATATGATGTCTGGCAAATGTCCACCACGACCACGCTGACAGATGTCAATTCTTTCATCAAAGTCTTTAATCACTTTTTTGCAGAATGGTGGGTCTATTTCGTTAATCACATCACGTATTTTGAGTTGTAAGGCTGCAATCGATTCGATTAGCTCCGTATAGACTCTGTCCTTAACATAGCCCCACAAAAAATAATCCAGTGGTGTTAAATCACACGATCTGGCTGGCCACTTAACAGCTGAATTTCGTGATATTATACGATCGGGAAATTTGGTTTGCAATAAATTGATCGTTTCATTGGCTGTGTCACAAGTGGCACCGTCCTGTTGAAACCACATGTCAGTGATATCCACGTCATCAATAATAGGCCAAAATTGAATTGTTACCATTTCGCGATAGCGTGATCCATTGACCGTTACCGCATTTCCAGCCTCATCATCACTGTGGCTCACGGCTGCGATATTTTCAGTTGAACGACCCCGTCGAACACGCGTTGGTGTTGGCAGATTTTGTACCGACCCTGTCAACCCAAATTTAGCAACCAAATTCTTAATAGCGGTCTCAGAAGGACGATTATGTTGTCCGAAAATATCACGAATTTTACGAAATGTAACTTTAACAGAACCACCATTTTCATAGTGGATTTTAATTATTTTAATTCGATTTTCGAACGAAATTGAATTCATTGCCAAAGCATCTACTACGAATACGTCAAAACTGTCATGTTGTTGGTGTTGCCCCAATTGAAATACAAAGTTCTTGTTGAAAAACCCAATTTACAAAAAAAAAAAAACATTTAAAAAATGTAAAAAAAGTTACGGCCCGTCCTGGCTTCGCACGGGTATTTGCGCCGGGTTACTAAAAAAGAGTACATTATAAAGTTTGGATATTATTATTTTATTTTTTTTGTTCTTTTTTTAATTCTTTTTTTGTATTTTTTTTTCATGTTCTATTATTTTATTTTTATTTCTAATGTTTGTAAAAAAATCATAACTATTATTACACCCACATATCGCCAGTTATGTTTCAGTCCCATGTAAAATGGGGCGAGCCTATTGCCATCAAGCGGGCACAAATCTACTGAGAACTTCCTGATCGAAAAACCCAATCATAATCGAATCGAATCCAGCGTCGCTAGCGACTACTAGTCCATCGAGGCAGTACGTTTTGTTTTCCATGAGTTAAAAAAGGAGTCAATAGCAATCCTTCTTTCGTGCTCTTGAATACATTTCTCCTTCAGTCTAATGAGAGCAGGTCGATTATTTAGCTCTGCAGACTCAAAGGGCGTCGTTACGTGAGCCGAGGGCCTCCTGATTAATGTCGGCACTTATTTTCATTTAGTCCCTGTTTATACATCTACCTTTGTCCGGAAAACGTATTTCTTTATTTGCAGCGTTATTTATGACGTTGTGGTTGGCTGTTGAGGTTTTGTCTTTCTTGTTTTTTTTTATTTTTGAAAGTTTGTCGTAATCTGCGGTATTATTGAGGACAATTTATTTCGGGGCAGCAGCCACGCCCCGAAATAAATTGGGATAAGGGCAAGAGAACGATGATGGCATACTTTAAATTTTTCGTAACTATCTCGTAACTGTCTACCTTAGCTTTACTAATACTGAAGACATGTCATGTCCCAAAAAGGGCCAAAAGAAGAAAAAGAAATACATATATAAAACGAGGTGCCGACATACGAAAATAAACGAAAACACTGGTAATAATAGTTCATATTAAGAACATTTTTAAACTATCAAATAAATCCTACACTACAACATCAAAATTAAAATATATATATATTTTCAAACAAACTTATAGAATAAAACTGTTAACGAAATACAACACCATTTATAAATATTGGTTCACTAACCTTAGTTATAATTTGCATAAATTCACACCTAAAACTACAATTTAAGGAACAAACTTGGCAAAGGTTCTTGAAGTAGCGAATTTGAAACATGTGTTTAGTGTTTATATCGATGCAGGGGTAGTTAACCTGTCGGTGCTAGCCTATTAGTCTACATCATGTAGAAAATTAAAAATAATGTCCTGTGTGTAAGTTTTATAAAATTATCATGATCAAGAGTAAAATAATCAAACTAAAATCTAGCTTCCAACATCAACAAATCCATAAAAAATCTCATCAATCTAAAGATTAAACACGACGCTGAACATTGGATTAAATAGAAAGAAGCGCGCGCCATATTGGCAGCTGCATTTCATTTGCAACAGCACTCTGTTAAAATGTAATTACACGGAGAACACAATATGCTGATATTGCATCGACGTAGCGAGGATACAGTGCGAACGGACACAAGGATTAATTAGCAAATGGAGGGTTCCATGAAAATCTGATGGTGAAAATGATTGAGTGGAAATAGCAAAATCTTGCCTAAATATGATTAACAATATTGCACGAAGGATCACTTATTGGTTTCTTCAAAAAGGTCAGGTGTGTAGTACTTGCACCCAACAAGCAGTTATGTGAATGTAGACGAAGTAAAAGGAGTATGTAAGGATCGCTTAGCAGTTTTTAGCTGTTTAAGTAGTTTCTGTCTAAACAACAAGCTTAAAGTTGCGGACATTATCCTATATGCACCATAATAGATGATCATAAACACACACTTCATCTTTTATTGACTTCAGCTTCAATTTTGATCAGCTCTGGCTTACAGATCAGTAACCTATATCACACTGCCGATAGTCAAGTGTTAACACAACACAATACAGTCAATGACATTATACCTCCAATTGCTACTTACTCGGTAAACTGGACCTTCACTATTGGCTAGTGTTCAATCAAAGCCCGATAAACTTGGAAATTGTGAGAGTTCCTACAGCTCGAAGGTTTCTATCGATTAAAGTACTTGAAACTATTGTTTATTACTGGGTAGGAGAGCAACGTTTCCTGTTATTTGGCCTCGATAAGGAGCCTTTTTATTGTCCGGCATAAATCGTTGCTTCGAAATGAATCCCAGGATTTCAGATACCCATGTGTACCAAGTTTTGAAAAAAACCTTTGGTTGATTAAAACAATTGCAAATTGGATTAGGATATCATCCAGCGTCAGACTTTTTGATTAGAGCAGACCCATTTTACGCTGGTGGAAGTAAACTGATACGACATAAAAGGGAAAAGAGTAAGTGGACCAGATGTATGTAGGTAAATCCATATTTTTTGTGTAACTTCAAGTTTAGTAATTGAGTGAATCAAAAAATATAGCACGTACCGTTATTATGTGTGTTATATTAACTTAACCGTAACAATACACTTATTACAATACACTTATTATCCGCGTATTCTGCGAATTGGTTTAATTCCCAAAGTACATTGTAACTCGTAAGTGTATTGCCAATAGTTATGGCTTTTCTCGTTTCACGGAACACGTTGCGAAGGGACTTGTTGAAGTGCGAAGTTTTCTTATTTTCTTCTCCGTTTGAGATTAAATGTTGAAACATTGTCGTCTCGTTTTTAATGTTATTGGGTTTATTCGCTAGATAGGGTTTGTGACTTAGGACACATTATATGCATCAGTGATTCTGAGACGGTGGCGATATAGCGAAAGAGACAGGCGACAAGCGTGGCTATTAGCGGATATTATTCTAGTGTTTTTGCTCTGTTTCCCCTTAAACGAGACTACCTAGCCTACTATCACCCTTGACCATTGAACCCAAAACAATATGTTGGAATAAATTGGAAGAAGCTGCACCGTTGGTCGAGAACTCGCAAGCGCGACTGTTGAACGTGGGATCCGTATATATTCACTGAACAAATCGGGCAAAGCGTTGTTGGTTTTTCCAGTACAAAATTATCAGAACTAGCTCGGAGCTAATTGAATCTACGAGTATGTCCGTTTGCTGTCATTAGAATCGCCTCCAATTTCATGAAACTGAAACATGACTGGTGAAATGCTGCTATCTAATTCGCGTCAATGTCACCATTTACGGAAGAGATTTCGAAGGGTTAGGTACATAACGGCTGTAAAAAAAGCCGAAAGGCACTTATTCTTCCTGTCATTACGATCGTTGTTTTATTCTAGAGTCTAGACCATTCCTAAGAACCTTCTTGTTACGGAGATATTAAATAAGCTTTTTTTTAGAATATACCTCTATGACCCCAGTACTAATAATACATCCAACACAATGCACAATGTTTTGAGTGTGTTACATTCGAGTCCTACAATGAGTAAAATGAAAAAAGTCGTTTCCCAGAAATCATTAGGGGGTAGAGATTCTTAGTTTGATGTAAAGACTGCTTGGTTGACGGCTTCGTGAAAAATCCGTTTACACCATGTATAAACCAGATCAGTCGCTGCGGTCATCATTATATTCTGGTGGTCTTTGCCGCTGCGGTTAACGGTCTGCGGTCGCCTTTAGTTGGTACTTTTATTCTGCTCCCCTTCTTCTTGACAAAATACCTTACCTTTTCCTTCCCAAGATATCTCGTGAACCATTGTAACTACATAAAACATTTTCGGGTCAGTGAATCCAGACTCGTAAAATTAATTACCACTCCAATCTGTCTGCTTCGTCTCTTCGTTTTATACTGCACTTACAAAGTTCTCATCCGAGTAACTATCGCTAGACTAATTAGACGCACCAGCTAGATGTACAAAGGACAAGGTGTGCTTAATTATCTTAGTTCAAAGATTTAAATAGTTGGACGCCCTTACCGTACTAGGGTTGCGCGAAAATGATGTTCACATTGAGAAGAGTGACCTCACTCATCCCGCATGGAACGATGGATAAAATTTTGTTGTGGTGTGCGAGCGATACTGTTCAAATTAAATGCCATCGGCAACGAAACAGAAATATACTTCATCTTTTCGATGCGATACGACGAATCTAACGATTTGAATGTTTGCACAAGTTTGTGGCACAAAAAACTTTTTTGCAAAAAAAAAAACCGACTTCCAAAAAAAAAACACAAAAAAAGTGGAAAATAACTTTACTTTCGGAAGTTGGTGACTATTGTTTGTTTCATTGACTTTTTTGCCACCGACTTCCGAAAGGAAAGTTATTTTCCACTTTTTTAGTGTTTTTTTTTTTGGAAGTCGGTTTTTTTTTTGCAAAAAAGTTTTTATTTTACCCTTTTTAGTTATCGTATCACACACAAATCCTTGTCAAGTATCAATTTCGCAATTTCTTTTACTTGGATGAAATTTTTTCCAGCTATTTTGATTTCAAAACCAAAATGCTGTACCGATTTTGATGAAATTTCTATGGGACCAATCGGGTAGTAGATCCATTCAGATAAAAGAAGAATTTTTCAAATCGGTTCATAAATGACGGAGATATGAGGTAACAAACACAAAAAAAAAAAAAACATACAACCGAATTGAGAACCTCCTCCTTTTTTTGAAGTCGGTTAAAAAATGAACGACTTTCATACAAACTTGCGAAAGCCCTTAGGCCTCCTTAATCCAGCCCTGTCGCAAAATGCGTTCTTAGCGGACGTCTACTAACTATAAACTACCTCCCTGCCAAATTTCATCATTATACGTCAATTAGTTTTCGAAATTTCGTGATGAGTAAGTCAGTGAACTTTCGCTTTTATATAGATTTAGATAAATACTACTTATTCTAACGCCTATTGCTACCTCCAAAATATCATTTGCCATTTTGCTCTAGATTAACAAACTCATCAAGAGCCGTGTCTTTCCAAAGAAAAAAGACAGTTTACACGTAAACGATCAAGTAAGAATCGATCATGCATTTTGCTCAATAAAACGTGCAAACGTTTAACACAGAAACAATCAAGGTCCCTTACAACATCTTAATCAGTATCACACAAGCATCCATGTCTTGTATTTAATTGTCAATCCTCCTTCACTAGTCTTTTCCTTCGGCTTTTATATTATTGAAATCGCAATTTTAATCTCTTTTCGATTTAAACTTACTACTACAAAGTTTTTGTAGGTTCTCCTAGGCTTCACTAGGGAAAGATTTTGTCAGAAAATTCTATATTTCTTCACCTCTCCGCCATGATAACCTACGTTTGCAATTTAATTTCCAAAATATAAAGAAATAGATGTGTTTTTGAAAATATAACTTTATACCCAACAAATAAAGTTCAACTTAAAATATCTCTTCTACTTTATCAATTGTATACTATCAATACATAATGTGGCATTAAGTCCGCCTATGTCGGTACCTCGCTTGTAAAGTTAGTGTCAAAAATATCTGGACAAACCGACTGTTCAAAATGATATCAACACTTAAGAAAATTGAACTTTTTCTCAATTGGATAAAGTTCTTGTCAGAATGACAGTTGTTGTGTGTGTCTTCATTCTGAAGAATTCCTTGTGGCATTGAGTTGATATTTTAATATATGTACATAGTGGTTTAGATCGTTTTGAACAGTCTGTTCGTCTCAATATTATTGACGCTGACTGTACATGAAGTTTAATTAAGTTATTCTGAAACTGTACAGAAAACGATAGATGAACAAACAAACCCATCAAAGCGCAATAAACACAAACTGCGTCTCACTTTAACGTTACCGAAGTTAATATTATGTAGGTATTCAATATTTGTATGCAGCGTTTGTCCTTGTTACACAAGTCGCTGCATCTTGCACTCGAGTTTGGCGAAACTCGGTTAAGTTGTATTTACATAACCTACTTAATGGCGGCATTCGTCAGCTCCTGCTAACTGCTCGTTTGGGTGGCTGAAGTTTGTGCTGAGAACAGCTGAATTTATTCGTATTTGGAATTATTATGATTCTATATAACATAACATCACGCCTGCAATCCCCGAAGTGTACCCATTAGTACACCCAAATTTCGCCAGTAATAGGGGACGAGCCTCAATAGGCTCGTCCCTAGATTCTTCTAGCCTAGATTTGTGACAAATCTAGACTCCGTGGCTGTTACTGAGATATTCCTGATAGAGAAACCCAATAACACTTTCCCGACCCGCGAATCAAACCTAAGACCTCTTGCTATGTTATTACAGGCGTTATGTTATGTTATGTTTGTCAACCATTTGCCTTGCATCAACTAAATGCTGGCAAGCATCCTTCCGGCACGATTCTGTAATTGCTTCGTACGGTAACCACAGGAGACGCGGCTATGCGTCTTGAGGTCTCAGAGGCCTGGAGACACTAACTCATTAAGGCTCAGCCTGTGGGAACGGCAACTAGATTAACTCGACATTATACATATATTATTATGAGCTACATCACATAAACATCGCAGTAATTTCAGAGGCATAAACAAAGGCATGACTATTGTCGGTGGAAATGCTTTGCCCAATGAAATTTTTATCGGCAAAAACTATGAACTTCAATATTTTGTTATCCCCTATTTAATTAAGCCCTTAAGGGGAATAATTTTCTTAAATTCTTTCTTAGTCCTCATTTTCGTTGTAAAGGGAAATTTTGTTCAAATGCTCTAGTGATTGAGGTAGCGTTTTATGTCGTTAAATGAATGCATTAAAGATTTCATAAGTAGATTTTTTTCTCTCGGTAATAAAACATGCATTGCAGAGTTCAATATGTTAATGCATACGTTTGGTTTAGAAAATATATTCATATATATTCATAAATTTCCTCCCTCACAACGAAGTTGACACAATTATAAACTGAGGGCTTACGTTACTCATTACACAAAATTAAAATAAACCACCAAAGAGTTCTCATTCCGTGTGTTAAACTCAAACGCCTCCCGACTTGTGTACGTGGATCAAAAGTGTAGGTTTTAATTAAAAGAAACATGGCATGAAACACACTGCAAAGGCTCGACATCGCGATTTGAAAGATGGAGGAATTTCTCACAACATTCTACAAGCAAAGTGCTTGAGTTTGTGATGAGGTTTAGTTTTAATGATACGTTTTTGAGTAAAACTTGGGATGAACCCAAGTTTTATTCGAAAACGTTTATAGAGGTATGATTGATTGTAAAGGGAAATAATAAATGAGAAATCATACGGGTTGGCTCAGTTTTACCAGCTCCAGACTCTGCAGTCGGGAGTTGGAGTTGTCTTAATTATTTTTAAGATTAATTATAGGATGTACCTAAACTTAATCTCAAAAGTAATTAAGTATACCTATTCATAATGGGTACCTACTAAATATTGTTTGTTTATTGATCGCCCTTTGTACAATTTCTTTTCTATATTCTTGTTCTAAGTTTAGTTACTTTTAAAATAATCCACAGAGAAGATAATATTCTGAACTCACTGAGCTTAAATAAGAACCAACAACAATATGCGATGTATTTCTTAAAATAAATCTGTTTAAGATTGTCGCTGTATGTGTGATCAGATTAATTGACTTACAAATCTAAGTAATAACTATGTATTGCATGCGCATAACAGATTTATATAGATGATTGGATTACTATAAGGTCGATACTTTGATATACCGGAACTAATTTAATATACATATGTATACATGTAGTCAATATTGTTCTCAAACGATTATAAAATGCCCATTTTCATTACGGCAAACACTGCAATAAAGGCATATATCAAAGCGCGCGATCTTTGACAGTCGTTACAGTTAGTCAGTGGCCCGAAAGTCGGACAAACAGTCTTACCACGGGGTGCCGTATTACCCAGTACTAACTTGGCTGTTGAGGTCAGATAGTCAGTCGCTCCATGTAAAATATTGGTATTCAGTTGCATCCGGGAAGACTGGAAGCCGATCCCAATAAAGTTGGGAAAAAGGCTAGGCAGATGGTGATGAATTGATGATCAAAGCGCGTTGTTGAATTTTCTTTAAAGCTCAGCTCAACGTTGAGAGTTAGTGCAGTAATGTTTAAGCATTAATTTTGATGACCCTTAGTATTTTTAAAACGGCCAATAATATATTAGTATCTTCTAACCATGCCTTGTGCATACTAAAGTCTCTCTTAAGATACATACCTGATTGTGGTTATTATTGCATCATCTCAATAAATACAGCTACTCCGTAATATGTATTACAATGTACAATTGTACAGTCAGTACATAACAAGATAATAATAAAATTGCGTCACCTAATCTTACATTCAAAGAAAAGAGAAATCCGTGTTCTGTTTCATATAGGATACAATAATCAAATCTGGAAAAAGTAAAAGCTTTTGAAACCTACTTACGTCATCATTCATTGGGCAAAGATATGAAATTGGCACATGAATCTCATTTGGATATTCTCACATTCACAAATTATTCTTGCAGTAAAAGCGTTCTAATACTCCTCACCAGTTATATTTTGCAACTAACCGTGTAAGGCAGACAATTATAATATGAAAATGCAACTTCTTAAAACTCTGCGCACACAATGTCGAATCCATGTCGCGCAGGAATTACGACAAAATTCACCTATACCGAATGTATTAACTAGCTTATAAGCGGGTGTTTAAACCGTCGCGAATAGTAGCGGTATTTCCTAATCTTTAACCCGTCAAACGATTGCCTACAACCCGCCTTCTCCTCGTGAGCACCACGAATTAACGATTATATTTATTGCCGTTTTGAGTACATTTTCCCTACGTCCAATCGCCGGTTCATACGACATTTGTCTGGTTGGTCGCGTCCCGCACAGTATAGGCCTCATTGTGGCCAGGGCTTTTTATTCTTCCACCCATTACTGTCACCTATAGGGTTTCCAGTGACATCCCCTTAGTATAAACATATAATTTCATCAATCCCTTCTCACAGTGCCAAAGAACAAGAAAGGAAAATACAAGCTAGGATGCAATATTTACACGAATTTAACGAGAAACAGCGAAAAGAGCGCGCAACAAGGGCCCGTGATAAACAGAACAGGATCCAGCAGAGGGTCCTGGCTGCGAATGAAATGGAACTCCGCCGTAAAATCACTATGATACGGCAATGGCGAGCAAATGAGAAGAAGCGACTGGCCAGACTGCGACAAGACAGAGAGTTGAAGATGATACGGCTAGAAAATGAGGTAATGTTTTTTTTCCTATCCTGTTCTGTGCCACTCCTGGGCAAATAACCTCCCATCACTCCTTGTTCTTCCCACGAACCCGCGCGTCGTCCTTCCAGCTCTGGAGGAACCAAACCAGTGCATCCCGCTATCACCTACGCGGTTTGTCGCGACCGCGCGACTGTCTCTGGGCACCAGTTTTTTGCTATTTTGGCCCACACTTTGTTCAGCATGCGTCAGATCATGTCCTGCCCATTTCCACTTATGTTATGCAGCTTTAGTAACATTGTTTTATCGCATTGTTTGTGATGATGCTTGACGTTTCTTCTCTGGTTTTAACACATTTGTACGAGTTGCGGACAAGACGCGGATCCAATACTTCAGGAACAGTTTAATATATGAAGCAGTTCATGCTTGCTACACCTTAGGACATCTGAGTCTTGGTCCCTACAATTGAACAGACATGAACTCGACTTGCGTATGGACTAGTGCAAAACAACCCTCATACGATAGGTTACGTAAACAGTGGTATTTGCCAGAAAACCGTTTTCGTGTGTTTTTTACTATTTGTACCAGATTTCTACCTACCAGATATATGTTAAATAAACCCATCAGTATTAGTTTTTTCTTCTTCTTTATCGTGTAGTTAGTGCCTAACCAGGAAGAAAAATAAGTATTTTATTTACAATAAAAAAATTATATAAACAAATTAACATGATACAATGGAGTTTTCCAGTATATCGGAGCTAGTAGTTTCGAAATAATGTTGAGATTTTATCCATTCATCTCGCAAGCGCACAGCAATATTTAAAAATGCGTGCTCGGCTACCGAGAAATTCGATTTCTGGTTGGATTTTGTACGTATAGCGATGACAATGAAATGCAAAATATTTTTCAACGTGATATTCCCGTCGGATATTGCATTTTTGGCAGGCTTCGGTAGATTGTTGCATACGTAACTAAATAACTTTTGCTGGTATAGGTTTCTGTCCCTGAAATGTTAACTTCTTGTTTTTATTTTATAAAACAAAATATTTATTTAATATATATATATGTATTTACATGAATTGTATTTATATTACATGATAAGTAGTAAATAACTTGTATTATATTAAATTTTGTATATTAATTGCAGTACCTACACCACTGACTACCCCCCCTTTTTCTATTTCATGTTCGTACAGTCCATCCAAAGGTTGTCTGGAAGAGATCGCTATCAGCGATAAGACCGCCATTGTAACCATAAAATTAACAATTTTGTAAACCGTTCTGTATCAATTTTGGTGTACAATAAAGTATATTCTATTCTATTCTATTCTATTCTTCTTCATAAATAACATGTCAGATAATTAAAACAAATCGAACGGAATCTATCAGATATTTGAAAAAAAGAGACAGAATTTCAATCAGAGGTATGCTACATTTAGTTCATCAAGACGCAAAATAACTTAGCCTATGTATTAATCCAGGTTATGAGCTATCTATATGCCAAGTTTCATCCAAATCCGTTCAGAAATTTTTGCGTGAAAGAATAACAAACATCCATATGTACATACATCCAAACATACAAACTTTCGCGTTTATAATATTTGTAAGGATTAATAGCTGCTATCTCGTTTTTATTTTGAAAATCGTCTTGATTTTCTATCTCTTCCTTGTTTTTAAAAACATACATATTTTTTTGAAATGGTCGTAGTTTTGTTTTCATAACATTAATGCTCGAAAACAAGCGCTCTGCCAGCCGTAGCCGTACTGTGCGACAGTCACTGAAGCTTTATGGCCAGTCCGTTAGTGGTAGGTTTTGCTGAGGCCGAATTAGTGTAACTATGGACTACATAGCAAAGAAAATAAATGATGCTAGCATCTTAAAAATAACTTTAAAAAAATAACTTTAATAGATTTGGAGGCCTATACTAAAAACTGGGAAGATTTCCAAAAAACTGTAAATCTACTGTAAAAAGTATAGACTTGGCTACACTGACGATAGGCTGGCGACCCACCCATTCCTCAACTGATCCAAATTGTTGAAGTAATTTGGTTTCTTGTTCAGCACGGTTTGGGACGTGGAAATGAGACAGAATTGGATTTCACAATGTAACGTATAATTAGCTTAGTCTTCTTCTTAGCGTATCGATGACAATACAAATTGAGTCAGCCCAAAATTTGGTGAAGAGTTTGGCACTTTCAGCAGCGTCGATCAGCTCCTGTCATGCGCACACAACAGGACAGGCGGGACACGATGTCAAGTATCCCATCGTTTGCAAAGCGAATGCCACATTTACACTCCAGGGTATCTATACCAGAGTCATCTATGAATCTCCACCTGAACAGGTTTTCCTTGCTTCGGCCAAGCTGTGTCCGGAGTCTATTCAAAGACTTCCAGGTCAGCCATGGCAACTTGTGTCTAGGTTTGCTTGGTTTTAATGATGCTCAATTTAAAATATGTGTACATCTTTCTAGTGACACTCAATGGGGCGCTTCTGCTCAAACACGGTTCTACGACCTACGAGGTTCTGGTGTGACGATCAACGTATTTTGCAGTCACTATCTCGATACAATTCCCTATTTTTCTATGACGAAACCCATGGAAATTCTTATGTCATAATGGATGCAGCTGTTATACAATACTAATGCTGTTTAACTTTCAGGCGAACGACAAATGGAACGCACGCGTGGAAGCTCAGAACATGAAGATACAGGAAGAACAATTGCTCTTGAAAATATACACTGAAGACATGGCTGCTGGCGCCAGGAGAAGAGAAAAGTAAGTCTACTTTGTGGACACTTTGCCTGGTGCTGGTACACGTCCGAGGGGAGCCTCGGACGTGTTGGATGCCCCCATGTCAACTTCGAGAGAAGGACATCTACTTTCGTACCAAATTATTGGGATGTTACCAAAATGGCCTGTGAAAATTACAAATCATTTTCGTAATATTTTACGCTGTTAACTCGTAAGATTTATCAAATATTGTGCCTCTATAACAAGTTTAAAACAACAATTTCGATAAAATCCAATTAATATTTTGAGTCCACAATATCCTGACTTTGCTCAAGTAATAATTGGAATTTTGAAATAGCCTGCACAAGAATTTTGAATTACTGACAGTGTTACTTACTAGATTTAATATTTTTGACACTATTAGGACATTTATATAATTATGCTGACACCCATTATAACCAGCCCAACCCCATTAGGGCTGGGTATAATGGGTGTACTATTAGGTACATCTCTGCGTAACCCTTCGGGGATTACAAGCGTGATGTCATGTTTATGTTATGTTGTTATTATGCTGACATACGAAAAAAATATATATTTAAGTCTCTACGTTTCTTAGTTCTACTCACGAATGTTTAAGCAAAGCTTTTACAACTTCTTTTATAATAGTGAAGAACGACACACAGCTGTAAGGAACCAATAAGTCTTTATACAAAGCCAGTCAATTCCCAGATCATTGAGACAATAAGCAAGTACCTAATACTAATTTATGTTGATTCATTTCGTTCTTTATAGCGACAGATTACAGAGCAATAAAGTCCTGATTGTGTTCCGAACGACATTTAAATTGCTTTTGTAGGAAACACGTGAGAGCTAATAAAGTTAAGAAAAGCTTCAAGTGGATGAAACAAATTGAATGAGTTTTAATTTATAAATGTATATTCTTATTCCTAAGATTTACAGAAATAACTTATGTCTAATGAATGAATGAATATGAATAAAAAGGAGTCGGTGAATGGAATTTAAACTTTGTTGAAAATGAAACATGTCAATGGTCATTTGTTTGTTAGGGTCACAAGAACAGAACTGCACACCAGCTGCTGAATTGCAGTTTGGATGCAGTTGAAGTAATTCCATCGAACCTTCTGCCCACATGTTTAAATGCAGCTTGTCTACTCATATCTAGACCGTTTGAGATACTGATACTGTTAGCCTTTGTCATCCCACTGCTGGGCAAACGCCTCTCCCTATGGCTTCCAGTATATTCGATCTAGGGCCAATGTGTCCTACTGGTTGTTGGTCGTTGTTGGTCCAGCTCGTTCCGCCATCTTTAACGATGTCTGCCGCGACGTCTTCTGGCTGTACAAGGGATCAGACACCTACTAGGGGCCTTATTGGCACAGCTTAGAGTAATCAATACAACAAGCATCAGCAGCAATCAATCTTGGAATTTTTGGCACAAATTGTCATGCCATAAACGTTTCATTGGTATCCCAATAGTAGATACTTCTATAATTTTTTTAACGAAATATAACGGTTGCAATTCCATTGTTTACCAGGAAAGCAGAAGTATACGCCTACAACAATGATCTCCAGCTGCAGCGCATCAGGCTGGCCAACTGGAAGTTGATACATGGAGGCCAAGCCAAGCAAGCGGGTCTCGTCAGGAAAATGGGCATCGAGTTCGAAAGGGTAACATAAACATAGTATTTTCTCTCTCCCTCACGATAACTTGCTACGCTAATCCAAGACTGCTGAATCTGGTTTCGATAGCCAAGTAACAGTTAAGTCTCTGAACTTTTTCAGTTGCAACCCGGAGTTACCTTTGTTCCTTTGAAATATTAATACTGCGTCTCAATATTATAGTCAAGCTATTATATAGGTTTACTCCAGCTCCGTTTTATGAGAATATGTGACAAAATGCGAAAACCAGCAATGCCTCTTTGGCCTTGGGGTTGCAAATGTTACTGCTGAGCTAGACATTCTGTGTTTGTTCGGGCAAAGTCTTATTGAGGTTTTCCATCAGAAATTTCTCAGTAGCTGTCTGGGTGTATGCACGATTGGATGGCAATAAGCTCGCCTTTATTACATGTAACTTAAACATAACTGTGGGTGCACCCCTGTCTAACCCTTTGGGGAAAACACGCGTTGTTTTATGTTACGTAATAAAAAAAAAAACAATCAATTCTCTTTAAACATTCTTTATATTAATGTTCTGCTTGTTTTCAGTCGAAACGCGGCGCCAAAGGCATGAGTCCCGAGAAGGCGTACAAGATAGCCTGCGAAGCCATGGCAAGTGCCATGTCGACGACTGGCGATGTACTCATGACCCTGGGACAGGCGCGTGCCAGGATGGACGTGGAGACAGCCCTGCCCATGGCACCAATTAATATTCTAGAAGAGGTAAGCCGATGTTGATGACGCAGACAAAACTGAATACCAGTCAAAACTAATTTTGCTCTACTATTTTAACAATTACATATACTTAGAAATATGTAGGTTGGTAGGTTTTTGTGAACCTTTTAATTATTATTTTTTTTACTTTAACTGCCCCCAGTATAATTCAATGCATCCATCAGCACAATTTTTTGAGTGCGGTACATTGAGTCCTAACGTAAAACGTAATTTTTTTACCCCAAAAAAAGAAGTCGTTTCGCAGCAATAATTTTTTAGTAGGGTTAATTAGTTTGGTGTTCAGAATGCTTGGTTGTCGGCTTCGTGAAGGGTCCGTCTACACCTTGTATTGACAATCTGAGAAACTCAAACCAAACGTAAAGTTACAACTAAAACCACTTGAAAACCTAGAACTCCAAAAATAACTGAATATTCTCCCACAAACGCGTCTTAAAATATTGTAATTTATGTAGGTTCACTTACTGCCGACATATGGCCGCTATTATTTCGACCTCTGTCGGCAATAAACCGCGGTTTGTACGGACCCTTTAAGAATATTGTGTACTTTGATTATTTGTCTAATAGAAGACAATGTTGATTGAGTTAGTATAAATTGTTATTTCTGTTCTATTTTCTCCTCTTAAAAAGAGGCCTGATGCTGCTAAAACTATCGACTACGCGAAAGCTAAAAAATACTGTTCCTATTAATCACTCAAAGCATGAGATTCTGGGTTCGATTCCCGGGTTGGGCAACGTGGTTTTTCTATCAAGAATTTCTCAGTATCAGCCAAAGTCTGAGTTACTGCCTGGTTGACAGCATAAAGCTTGCCCCTTTTCCATGGGACTTATAACTGGCAAAATGTGTTCGCTCTAAAAGTGCACCTCTGTCTATCTCTTTAGCAATTACGGGCGTGGAGTTCTGAGGTTATATCCTTCTCTTTTAGATGCTGGAGTCTTCGATAATGGAGTTCGCCCGTCGTCGCGTGCACCTTCTCTTAGGTGACGTAGAACGTGAGGTGCAAGCTCGGGCAGCCGTCATATTCTTCCAGAACTACAGGCGTCCGGTCGGAAAGAAGAAGTAAGTTCGTTCTTAGTAATTTAAAGGTTCTTAGTACCACTTGTATGCCCCGCCCAAAAGATTTGGTAGCAGGAGCTCTTGCATGCTGTCTTTTGCTGTACTGTATGAGCGTCTTCCTGCCTAAACACGCAAATTGTTATCACCAGTACGTTCTACCATTTTTTTTTGTGCCTACTATAACAAAAGTTTTTAATGGACAGAATGATATGTATGTTAGTGACACTAGTACTTCTTTGTAATCTATACTATACTAATATTATAAATACTTATAAATAATATCTAAGGTCTCTGCGTCCAAACCTGATAGGATGAAATCCTATCAATGCATGCGAGATGCGGCCAATGAAAATGAGTTCTTCTCCATAGTCATAATACGGTTTTCTGTAGCATGATGATTCATGCTGCCAATACATTTTTGACTTTTACAATCGTCGTTATCGCTTAAACCTGCATTGTAAATTTTTTATAAGCAGTCTGGATGTGCGTGTGTGGCGTTTTCGTCAATTATGTGCAACTAAATTGATTAAACTATTATTATTGGCCATACTGTCGTGATGGCTCAGAGGCTAAGGCCTCGCCTCTCATGCATGAGGTTGTAAGTTCAAATCCGGGGAAGTACCAATGTGAGTTTTTCAATTCATATGTACTTTCTAAGTTTATCTTGGACATCACAGACGTCGGTGAAGGAAAACATCGTGAGGAAACCTGGACTTATCTATACTAATATTATAAAGCTAAAGAGTTTGATTGTTTGGTTGAACGCGCTAATCTCAGGAACTACTGGTTCGAATTAAAAAAATATTTTAGTGTTGGATAGCCCATTTATCGAGAAAGGCTATTTATATAGGCTATGTAACACGCTCCGACTAATAGGAGCGGAGCATCAATCAAATATGTTACGCAGACGAAGTTGCGTGGGTCAGCTAGTAATTAATATAAGTCTGAAAACACCAACCCGTCTTGAGCAAGCGTGGTGATCAATGCTCGTGCCTTCTCTGTTTGAGAAGAGGCCTTTGCCCAGCAGTGGGATAGTATAGGCTGGTATTTTTTTTTTATTAAATTGATTTGTAATTCTGAAAGTGGCACCGGTGACTGAAAAGTTGCGTAGTATTCGGTTGATATTTGATGCGATGGAATTTCGTCAGGAAATTTTTGGTATGAATGTGGTTAGCTATAAGAGTAACCCCAGACCAAAGAAACGATAGATGGACTGTGTGGAAGGTGAAATGGATAGAAAGGGGGTAACTCTTGAGATGACCAGTATGTAGCCACCTGCACAACTCGAACATTTGCTTCATGGTTGTGCACAACCACTTGCACGCGAAGCCAATGTTTTGTAGTGGATCGGCAAGAGAGTAGGTGGGGCATAACCTGCAAAGGGAGGACCACTAATAGAGGATGATGCTCTTCTCCCATACCTCCTATGGAAGAAGAGCATCATGACTGCGCCGACACCGAATACATTGGAATAAGGGCAGGAGAATGATGATGAATCTTGTGTGTCCTTGACAGGTCAAAGCAGCCTCGTTGGTCTGTCCAAGTGACTACGGAGCTGACGAAAATGTATGCAAAGACTGGGGGCCAGGACAGTACGATCGGATTCGGCGATATTACCAAAATAGCTGACGAAGAGGAAATAGACTATGAACCTAAAAGCGTTAGGAACAGACCACCTACGCCTGTGGTACGTAGTCTTTTTATCTTATTATGGTATCCTTTGCATCTATTTCACCACCGACTATTAGCAAAATGCAAGTAGGGCTAGCAACTAGAAACGAGTTGGCGAGCAATGAACAGCGTGTGTATTCTGAAACTCGGATTCATCAAGTTTTGGAAACACAAACTCAATGTTGAGAATGACAAAGTTCAAATTACATTGCAACCGTTATTTATTTTGTATCTTTTTTAGAAACTGTGAATCAAAAACCTATTTAAACAACATATGTTTATTATGTTACTAGCGACCCGTGCGAAGCCGGGGCGGGTTGGAGCATATTAGGCGGCTTGACTTTTTCCGACACTTCCAACAATTATCGTCATATTTCAACCAACACAACATAATGCCAATGCTAAACCTTTCTCTTGAATCATTCTATCTATTAAAAAAACCGCATCAAAATCCATTGCGGAATTTTTAAGATCTAAGCATACATAGGGGCACACAGACAGACAGCCGGGAAGCGTTAGTTCTTCATAAATATTCTCCTCCCGTTTACACTGATTTAAAGGTTTATATTGTATTTTAAAGTCTTTACCGAAATTGTTCGTTGGCATTTCGGTAAAGATTTCGTTGGCAAACGCTACTGTTGAGTATGTTTAACATAACTGGCGAAATGAGGGTGTACTACCTACCGGTTCCACGCAAAATTGCAAATTAGTAACAGCCACATTTAATTGCAGCCGTCGAAGACGAAGTTGGCCGAGGTGACTTTCAGCGACAGGGTGGAAGACCTACCCGATCCTGTGGCCTTGCCCACCTTCCTTCCTGAGAGAAGGAAATTACTTGAGGTAAGGTGCCTTGACTGTACTCTTTCGGGCTATGTCACATTTATTACAGCTGGTGCCAACTGGATGACTCTTGAGAGTTCCCGAGAATCGAGTTAAGTGGCTGCGATTGACTGCTGTAGACCGATGAGGATGATGACATTGATGACTCTTTTATACAGGGTGTTTCTTTTTTTTCATTTATAAACTTTCATTTATTAACTGGAATATATTTATTGGTAGAGGACACTTAAACAAATAACCTTGACGCAGCCCTAAAGTCCATCTACGATGCCGAGATATTTTAGATGTCAAGATCTCATTTTCACCTAGTTCATTGTATGTTGCAACTTTGTAGAAAATGGGCGATGGGTAATCATTTCTCATGTCACTGCAGATGGTGAATGCCTCAGCGAAGCTATTGTCAAGGTCTGTGAGCCAGAAGGTCCAGAAAGGCATGGACGTCACCGTAGGCAATGTGACGCTGCCGAACATGAGGCACCCCAGTAAGTACCTATTGTTGATTCTTTTAAGTTTCGGAGCACCTTGCATGCTTCAGCTGTCTTTCAAGCAGTAATAATCGGAGTCTAATTAAAATATCCGTCGTTATAACTGAGCAGAAAATTCAAATAGGAGTCAACATGATTTAGCAATATACAATGTACTTTAGTAGAGTCCCCAACCCTGATTCATGTATTTCTTTTTGGCTCAAATGCCTTAAAATAATGCTTCGTTAAGGCCGACAAAATTTGCCTTCGTGGGTAAATCCTGGATAATGCTTTGCACAGGAACGTGAAGATAGGCATACCTAAGCAAAAACAGGCCTATATCCAGCAGTGGGTGAAGTCGGGCTGTGGGTGATGAAGATGAACTCGACAAAATGTAGGGTACAGCTGATTTCATAGAAAAACTAGTTATACGAGTATTACTCGTAATATTATTTCAATTACGATTGAGTTTTTCTTCTCAGTGGAATGGGGCGAGGCGGTGGAGGCGCTGGCGAACGCAGTGGTGGACAACCGCATCAACGGCGACTGCGCCGACGTGCGCCGCGCCAGCGAGTTCCTCGCGCACCGCATCCTGTGCGCGCTGCAGGCGCAGATGAAGGAGGAGAAGAAGGTACATCACACCTGTCTTACGTCCCTCAAAGGGTTCAGCAGAAGTAACAATGTATAAACGCAAATGTTCGAATACATTGTGACCAACTGGCCGACAACCACCACTGGGCTAGCATGTTAGACTACTGCCCACTCTTCTCACACTAAAGAAGCCCAATTCCTAGCTGTAGGAACGTTTTACGGTCAGTTCAGACAGAACGGAAAAAACCTCGCGCAATTTAACCGTATTACAATTGAATAAAGCAGAAAATTGTATGAATATCGATGGGGACTTCAAGCGTCGCCTCTCACATGTTCGCGACTCGATCGCGCGCCTTGAAACAATGGTGATACGGTCCTATTTCCAACTCCTATCTGAATAAACCCTTTGGCTGGCATGCGTGGGGGAGTCCTATCCACGTCGCCAATGTAACGTCAGTGAAAGACGTAGGTCGGCGACAGACCGATGTATTTACAAACTGAAACTAATCACCCACAAATTTCAAAGTAGCACCGGATGTGATGTGATGTCACAAGTATGAATTAGAAATATGCGTCAGTGACAGTGCTGCGCTACAAAAACCAAACTGACTGTGACGATAGCAGTAGAATTAGTTGTCATTGTTTCCATGCAAACAACAACTCGCAAGTTTATTTTTGTAATATTTTTTTTCTACCTTTGTACAGGAAGAGAAACTAAAAGCAATAGTAGAACCACCACCGGAGGTGCCTGAACAACCTGTACAGCTTCCACAAACCACGAATGTCAAAACTAATCCTTCAAATTCTAATAGAAAGTGAAGATTTCGTCGCTGAAAATGTATGGGTTTTTTTCGCTTTTTTTTTCAATTTCTTTTTTTAACAACCCGAAATGACATTTTTGTACTTTTTGGATTTCGATTATACTAGTTTTTGTGTATTTTTGTGTGACTATTTAGTTCTTCTAACAACACAATGGATTATGCTGGGGGGATACACGGCTCACACATTTTGTACGAGCTGAAAATCCTTTGAGTAGATCACAAATTAAATTTTTCTGATTCGTCAAATTAATTCGGACCCCGTACAATGCCTTCAAAATAAACAATCCGTGTTATGTTTTGTCTTTTATTATCTGTATTTGAGCACCTTCCCGCAGGGGGTCTTATATCTGAAACTTGACGCATATTGTTTTGGCGTTCTCTCCATGCGCGGTCCTAGGAGGGGGGGGTTCACAGGGGTCATGACCACCCCACCTTGAGCTGGGTAAGTTGACAAGTAAGTCCTGTAATCCTGTTTCTGTATGAATGCACCCGGGGCCCGATTCGCTCGATCATGCGTTCGATTCATCTTGAAACTTGAAAATCTTACTCATCTCAGGGGCAGGGCAGGGGTAGGAGTTTGGGGATTAGTAGTTCAAACCCGGGGAGGTGAACCCTGAACCCCAAACCCCGAAACAAATATGAGGCGGAATGCAAAAATTTTCTCGTTCGCTTCGCTCGCTAATACATCCTATACTTTCTCAATGCTGCATAAGTGGACAGAGTTCCTCCATTTCTATATAAATGAAAAAATAACACTTAATTTATCCGAATAGGGATGCAAAAATTTTCAAGCTCGCTCTTGCATTCTATAACATCTCAAAAGTTTTCTACATTAGTCGTCTAAGTACCTACATAACTCCTGACCTCCTGTATTTATGGTAAAAAAAATCTAACCTACCCGATGTAGTGCTAAAATTTTCGAGCTCGTTTCGCTCACTCTGTCATTTTGCGTTTTTTTTTTTAAACTAACACAATTTCTGCATTAGAAATGGGTGCTGGGACCGCGCCTAGTTCTTTCATCATAAACTCAAAACTTAAAGCATTTATTTCATTAAGTCCATTACAGGCACTTTTGAATGTAAAACAAAAAAAAAGCGAACCCAAAGTCCCAGTCACAAGACATAATAAATGTGAAAGTGCTGTGTGGTTGCCCATTCCAAAACGTAGATCTCAATGGAGAAGAATGGGCAAGAACCTCCATGGACACTCATCACGCCCTACCAACTCAGCTATCAAGTTTTCGTGCTGCAAATGCTTGCTAAAAAACCCTCTAGGCTCCCCTTTCAATAGCCCTTTAGTGTTAACATTTTTGTCTCCATTTTGCGACCAACGATGGCAAGGGTGACTTTTAAATGCTCCTCCAGGTTAATTATCTTCAACAACCAGGCTGCCAGCCTTCTGGGCACTATTCCCGTTGACAGCCAATGCGGACGAATTTTTTGACGCTCTTTAATTATTTTCTCTATGTACATGTTTTTATTTATTTATATAGTTTCAGTACATCATTTGTAATTCCAGAAGCAACAGCAAGCAACGGATGAAACAATGCATGACTTCTATGTTCCTGACGAAATTATTGAAGATGTGTCTTTGTAAACCGAAGGAAATATTGTATTCTCCTTTTTGCTTCTCTTCTTTTTGTATGATGTCTAGAACATTGCTGTGATAACTAGATAGCGAATTTCATACAAAAATAAAAAAATGGCTTTAATTTTTTAAGTGCTTTATAATAGTTTTTTTTTCTATTTAGCCTTAATTTGTACCTATGAGTATTTCATTCAAAAAACATATTCGTTGTGTCTCTTGGATGTTAATTGTATAAATGTATCTAAGTTTTTGTTTATCTAATTAAATTGATTTTAAACGGCGCTTCTGAGTTTTATTTTTAACTAGCTTTTGCCCACGACTTCGTACGCGTGGTATTTAGAATCTAAAAAAAATGGTAAAATGTAGCCTATATTTTAAGTTAGGCATATAGCAGTAGAGCGGTGAAAACTGCGTTAAATTCTTAGCAGTAATTTTTGCGTGCTGCGCGTACAAACATACAGACAGACAGCTAAAAAACTTAACTCTTGTTTTGGCTTCTGTTGCACTAATAAAGACACCCCATATTTTTTTTTCAATATCTTTAATGTACAGACATTCGGCCTGTTAAAATTTTATTATATTATGTATAGATTAACGGCATGCGGTATACGTACAAGAGCTACTCGTTCAGCGTTAAAAAACTATACTATTCAAAGGACAGAGGTACTCGTTTTTGGCTGTTGAAATAATAGCAGTACTCTGTTATATTCTTTATAATCAAGAAATTATTCAAAGTAAAATTAAAATATTTGATTCAATTTCACAGCAACTCGGCTGTTGAGACAGCATCAAGTCTCAAATAGGTACACATAGGTATGTTATATTTATGAACTCAACAGTTCATGAGTAGATAATGATTCAATGGCTTTTCTTCATTTAGACCAGCCTACCGCCTAACCGAGACGTTGTCTGACTGAGGTAGACGTGGTCGCGACAGCCGCCAAAGCTATCCTTCGGGCACCATCTGGGTTAACAATAGGCCTGTAGTTGATAGATCTATCGTTGGTATTCTGGGTAGCCTTTTGCCTGAAGGTGCATTTATCCTCTATATCATGGTAGGTACTGCCTTTTATATAAATTGGATAAAATGCTAAATAAATAAATTGGAACGCAGGTCAGCCAACCGCGGAAAGAATCTTAATAGTTTTTTTTTTGTTTTTAGTCTTATAATTGACGGCACGGTTGGTGCAGTAGCTGAGCGATTGACTGCTGCAATGCGTGTCATGGGTTCGATTCCCGCCGCACCGTACAAATACTTGTATCGCCTACAAGTAGTTGTTCTGCATCTGGCTGTTTGGGTATGTGAGTTAAAATGTTTGTTTGTAAACGGACCTAAAATACGCGCAAGATAACAATTACGAATACTACTGCTTGCGGCTACTGCTGAATCTCATAAAACGAAACATCACCAATTCACCACGTTAACCGAGAACCCCAAATACAATTCACAATAGACTTATATTGGCAATTTCCTAGCAAAAGGGACTGGCTTAATTCCGGAATACTCTCGAAGCCAACTTATTCTTGGGGGGTGTAATTTTGGTCAAGCGTTGCTACGTGATCGGAAAGCGATACAGTACACTTACCTTACTCAAATTCTCGTTTAAGAGCTCACAGCAAAGAGTAGAATACTTATACGAAATGGGCTCATAGGCCTCTTTGAGATGTAGATGAACGAAGGAACAATTTGGCGGAGTGAATGTTAAAGATAAACACAGTTTCTTGGTATATGCTTCTATAAGAAAAACATAAGAGTATATGCACTCCGTGCGTTGCAACGGCGGCGCGGCATGATTTCGCCGCATTGATGGGCACACGGAGGGCGCGGTGACGATGCTGCGACGGCAACGTCGGGTTCTGAATACAGTCAGTATTAGGCATGAGACACCTGCAAAACTCAATAACCGGCCTTGAAGGTATGGGTATCGCCACATACCCAGTACAGAAACCTGGTATCAAAATACTTCTAAGTATTTGGGTAGATGGTCTCGTTACGAAAAGTAAGGTATGCGTACGAAATACGTACTTTCACAGTTATGAAGTCGAACCCAGATATTTGTATTAAGGATTTTATTACATATTTTGAGGTGATTTTTTTAAATCATACCTGATTGATGCGCAGAATTAGTAAGTATATAATAAATCGTAGCGTACACTAAAATCATTCTCAAACTAATATTTTTTAAAGGCTAAAAATGAGCCTCTGAGTACTCGTATTAAAGCTACAAACTTTCACATTTTAATTGTAAACTTACATATTTTCTTCTGGATTTTCGCATGATCGACTGATATTGACAGAGGCTGAAATAAATTAGGAGCCCATTGCACCCAGGCCGTAATAGGCACTGATTGGTAGATATTTTGATCTCAAACTATCTGAATTTATTTGAGGCAAGGTGTAAACATTTTCGAGCTCGCATTGCTCGCCCTTGCAGCCTAATCTATCTTCGATATTTTTTATTTTCTGCATAAGTCGTCCTAATAATTCCTATTTTTAACCGACTTCTAAAAAAGGAGGAGGTTCTCAATTCGGTTGTATGTTTTTTTTTTTTGTGTTTGTTACCTCATATCTCCGTCATTTATGAACCGATTTGAAAAATTCTTCTTTTATCTGAATGGATCTACTTCCCGATTGGTCCCATAGAAATTTCATCAAAATCGGTTCAGCAGTTTGGTTTTGAAATCAAAATAGCTGGAAAAAATTTCATCCAAGTAAAAGAAATTGCGAAATTGATACTTGACAAGGATTTGTGTGTGATACTATAGCTAAAAAAGGGTAAAATAAAAACTTTTTTGCAAAAAAAAACCGACTTCCAAAAAAAACACTAAAAAAGTGGAAAATAACATTACTTTCGGAAGTCGGTGCCAAAAAAGTCAATGAAACAAACCATAGTCACCGACTTCCGAAAGTAATGTTATTTTCCACTTTTTTAGTGTTTTTTTTGGAAGTCGGTTTTTTTTTGTTGAAAGAAGGGTCACAAGAAAATCCTTCCGAAGCGGCTTTGTGTTCGTTTCGCTCGTTCTTGGAGCCTTAGTACCTTTTGTTCTTAAAATTATTAACTAATGAGTTATAAAAAGTATGTAAGTATGTTGTGAGTATTTGGATGGTATCTTGTGCTGAACATGTGGTAACCGTTTGTGCGTCGATGTCCTCCACGCTGTAATGTATGCGCCAATATGAACGCAAAAATGAATGTCAGAAATCTATGGCGAACGTTTTTACCAACTAAACTTTTTGATCCCACGAAGGCTTCATTAATAAAAAAGCCAACCAGTCACTAACCCCAAAAAAAAACACAAACGTCACATTTCAAAATCGAAACGTCACACAACGTCAAAATTCCAATAAAAATGTGACCTCAAAAATCTAATCACCACGACAAAATAAAAAAAAATAGCAGTGATGCAGTTGTTACACGAAAACACGACTATGATGATGTCAGTGAAGGAAAGAAGTATGAGTACTAACATGAGTGTGAGAGAGCTGTCGGAGAACTTGGAAGTGAAGGAGAAACGGTCATCGGACGCGTCGTTGCTGATGATGAATCCGGTGGCAAGTGGTGATAATGTCGCCACTGGACTCAATTCTACTCATAAGCTGAAGGAAGAGCTACCGCCACTTGTCCCTTGCTGCGAGGGGAGGGAACTACGGGTAACATACTTGTTAAAATTTGAAGATAGTCTGATAGAAGTAGGCAGTACCTAGTGAAAAACATATCTGTTCATAGTATATTTTCTGCATTCGCTTTTCATGTAGGTTCTATTTCTGTGTGACATGTTATTGTTTTTCTAAATTACGTAACAGATTTTGATGCGATTTTCATCAAGGTTTCGATTATTTATTTTAAACAGGTTTATGATATATGTACATTGTTGCCTATTAAGCTTCCTGAACGTGAAGAGGTCTGAAAAAGCCCGTGCGCATCAGGGGCGGATTGGTCGTTTTTGTTAATCCTGCCATCTGGAGCTGTACAGACATCAGTTCCGATTAAACCCTTAGATCCAAAACACCAAATGCGAATCCACTCAAACATTAACCACATGACCTATTTGACAAATTTCACTTCAATGAACCGAAGAAATTCTAACTAAAAATTGCAAAATCTCAACAGAAATTGTCTGGACTTAAAATGAAAACCTAAGTACTTTTGTATCGCAAAACGTTTAAAAACCATTCAAGTCAAAAACATTTAATAGTTCTAGGGGTGCCTTAAGGGAGGCAATCTTTCAAATAGCTCTTGAGGGCTATGAAAGCAATTTTGTCCCAACCCTCTTGGGACAACCCTCCCAAATAGCGTTGATGACGCTCTTCACGGATTTCTTGTTTATATTAAATGTTATTAGTGATAATAAAAGTGTTAGGAGCTCTTGCACCCGTATCTATAGTCAAGTTAAAGTAATTACTTTAGCTAAAGCAATTGCAATTTTTTTTTTATGCAATAGACAAGAATTTAAAAGAAGTCAGAACGAAATAAAAGAATTCTAACTTTTTACAATTCTAGCTTCAATCAATTATTAAACTACATAATAAAATCGTATCTTAAAAAATGACATGTACTCATGTAAACACTTTGACTTGTTTATAGATACGGGGGTTAGAAACGAGTTTGTATCTTTTTCCTCTCTCGTTTCCCTTTTCTTTCCAAACTTTTGGTTTAACATCGCAGAGAACAGAATTGACTTGCAAAAGTTAGTGATTCGATTAGTAAGTAGGACCTACCGCCTTGCCTTATTTAATTGTTTTCAATTAAGTGCCAAAATAATGGAAAACTTTCTCACTTTCAAAATCATATCGTAGTTTATTACAGACGTTTTTGAAGTAAATTTGATGCCGTTCAACATGTCAAAATGGCGCACACCAAGGTTGCCACATTAAATAAATAAAACATTAAATCGTGTAACAGTTTTTAAATAAATCTATCTTGATAAATCCCATGCAAATGCAATCAATACCTATACTATAAAAATTTTAGACTTCATCCCTGAATCTAAAATAAAATATCTTCTCAATTAATATGGCAAGTTTAATCATAAGAAACAACATCGTGTTCAAACAAATGGAAAATGTATTACCGCTAAGCCCGCAAAACAATCGCAAATATACATTTATTTAAGTAAACACAATTTAAAATTCCATCACAAAATACATTAGGTACACACGATTCAATCCCTCGTTGAGGAGAACATTTTTGTTTTTTTTTTTATATTTTACAAAAGTTTCGAAACCGCTCCGTCCTAATTTAATTAATATTCGATAATCCAATACCTGTCGCTAACGACTTTGATTCAGCGGTGATCAAATCAGGGTCTGTAATTAACTGGGCCCGCGTTGCCTAATGAGCTTTCAGATTATAGCACGGTTACCACTGCAAAAGTAAATGGGGGAGAAACAACCGAGCGGAACGCAGTTAAACTAGCTGAAATAAGTTTTACCATCAACTCCGAAAGACACATATCTACATACATAAACTCATGCCTTTTTGCCATGGGGGTAGGCAGAAACCACAGAACGCCACCTGCTACGATCCTTACATACTCCTTTTGCTTCGTCTACGTTCATACATGTGGTCATACACGCTCGCACCTGGCCTTTCTGAAGAACCTCACCAATAAGGTCAGTGTAAGTCCCCTCCCGGCGTTGCCACTCACATCTGCCTTGTAAATACCTTTTGTTAATCACCTTTCACTCATCCTCTCCACATGACCAACCATCAACAACCAACCAATTGAGAAAGAGTTTTGACCATTTCTATGACTTTCTTTCACAGCGAACTCGTTCTTGGCTATTTTACTCGTTTAGTCAGTACCGCTTACGTCTTTTGCCCGGTGCAAGTACCACTAAGTTCCTGTGCACGAATTTTTTGTTGCTAGTCGAGCGGATTTTGTTTCGAGCCCGCTCCGCTGGCAGTGGAAGCCGGACTTAAGAGTTAGACTTCTGAAAATGGGTCAGGAAGAATAGTGTTATATCTTTATACCTATTATTTAGTTCTTAATCGTTTGTTTAATCTTACCTGTAGGTATTTAATTGGTAAAATATGCTTCGATATTTTTCGCAGTAATTAATATTTGTAATTTACATTTTCGAGCTTTAATTATGACGACAATCTCAAAATCTGGTTACGATTTCTATCTACGTCTACGCTTAGTTTTGTGATTTTTCCAAACCCACTTTGTTGGTCTAGTGGTCGCAAACGCGACTGCTGAGCATGAGGTTCGATTCCCAGGTTCGGCAGTGTCATTGGGTTTTCCATCAAGAATTTCTCAGTAGCAGCCACGGAGTCTGGATTTGTGCCCGGTTGAAAGCAATAGGCTCGCCGCCTATTACATGGGACTTAAACATAACTGGCGAAAGGTGGGTGTACTATTAGGTATACCTCAGCATACCACTTTGGGGACTCCGTTAGGCGTGGTATTATGTATAAAAAACACTACACACCACTTTTCACACTTTCGCGGCTAAAACCTTGAGACTATCAATAACCCACAATATTAAAGTCTGGTCCTTGTATCCAATGAGTACGGTCCTGTCTCCTACTGATTGATGTGGTCCAATATGCCCGGGTCGCGGCTGTCCATTCACAACCTCAGTTTATTCAACGTGAGCATAGACTAAATATCAAATAGCGTTTCAAAGTTTTGTCCGTAATTAAAATAAATAAATAAATAAATATCGCTGGACATTACACACAGCGCCATCTAGTGCCACACTAAGCAACGAGGCTTGTGTCGTGGACACCAGATAGTTGATATATTACATAGATACTTTTTGTTTGTAAATACATACTTATTATACATATTAACATCCATGACTCGGAAACAAATGTCTATGCTCATCACACAAACACTTGCTCCTACCGGGATTCGAACCTGGAACCCTATGAACGTAAGGCAGCCTCACTACCGCTGCGCTATTCGGGTTGTCAATTAATGCTGTTGGCTGGTTTGTATAAATACTGGTAGCTAGTGGGAAGGTTCTGTTGTAGGATTTGGTTGCATTTCACGTACATAGGTATTCTATGCCTACCTACTCGTGGCTAACTGTTATTTTGTATGTTAAACCTGATTATGCTTGCGTTTGACCGCAACTTGCCTAATGGTAAAAAGCGATGACGCGGCCTAGGGTGGAGCACGCTTGCCTGCCTAGAAGAAACTGATTCACTCGAACTTTGAAGAGATCTAGATTATAATGATCGGAAATAGAGAAGCCGGCAGTTAATTACACAGACTGGTGTGGCGGTTCGCACAATTAATGTGGAAGCATAGCGCTTTGTTTGGGTTCGTGGAACTCGTCCGATGATAGAATGGGGATTAGATTGTGTAATTCCAAAACACACTCCGAAATGTAACTAATAAAGACTTTGCGGCGATGTTCAAGGCTTTGGAGCTTGGCTTTGAACAAGGGAGTCGTTGTCAATAAGCCTCTTGGAACTAGTTAGGGAGTTTAGACTTTACGATGTTGACATAGTCAAATTATAGAGTTTCGGTTCCTACAGTAGATCGTTTATTCCTAATCTCTTATTATTATTATAGCTAGCCCATACTGTCCCAATGCAGGGCAAAGGCCTGCCTCCATTCCTTCCAACGGTCACGATTCTAGGAAGAATACACATGTCCATTAGCTTTCGCTTCAGAGATATGGGCAGGGTGCCCTTAAAATACTCCTTCATGGACCAGTAACTCCTCCAGGCATTCTGTCCGTCTTGCAATTTCTTTATCTTGCCTTGCCTGGAAAGAGATTACTTGGCCCAAGTAGATATGTTCTTGGACATATTGTATATTCTCCCCGCCTACGTGTATGCTCCTCTTGGAGCTGTTGAATTGAATCTCTTATAAAAGTATAAATTTATAACATGTGACAGATCAACGAAGACCTGGTTCGCAGTGGACTCTCGGCAATCTCAGTGAAGCACGATAGCGTCATACAATGTTTGAGCATGTCACAAGCCTGCGAGAAGATGCAAATACCGCCCGGACTTGTTAAGGTGACGAATTTACCCACATTCCCCCAACCATTTAGTATGGAACTTCACTTCTTCACCACTTCTGTAGACCTAGTGACTAGTTACACAACACATACCACAGAGACCTCCGCATTATGTCTAGATAGGTACATAGTGTACAACCATCGTGTGATTTTAGTTGGTAATACAATTTGGCAAAATGAGGGATTATAGACCGATGCACAATGTGCTGCCCAAAACATGTCCCAGTTACTAGACCATCCCACTCGATTTTTGAGCACCTAATGAGCGGCTGTGCCGCTGCTGTTGGCGTGGCATTCTACTAGGTCTAACTGATTTATGGAAGTACCACGAAAAAAGAAGAAGATTCTGTAGGAGGTGGTCATAAAATCTCCGTATTCACTGGAAATTCCCGAAATAAATTGGTAGGATCGATGGCTTAAAGGTGGTGATGGATATGGAAGATCTTGCAACGTTGTTCCCATCACAGCAGTTCTAAGAATGTTGTGCTTACGTCTCAAAATTAGCCTATTTTCTAAAATCAAGACTAGCATTTAAAATGTACAACCCTATCCAATTCTAATCTGTGTGTTTGTTTGGTCAGCATCGCAACTCCTTCCGAAGTCTTCACCGTCCCGACCTGAAGCGTGTTCCGTACCTACGACGCATGTCACCTGATGAATTAGAAACACTGTTCCGTGGGTATGCGGACTTGCCCCCCAAGACAAAACTCAAAACTGGTAACATTTTTTACGTGTTATAAACAGGAAAGGAATACGAAGAGTGTATTTTCCTAAACTTCAAGGAAGTCACTTGCATAACCGCCTTCTGGAATCCAGGAATAAAAGAATTATAACTTTGTCATTCCGGGATTAAAGAATCACGAATTAGCAAGTTCTGAAGTTAGAAAAACAAACGAAGCTCTCAAAACGAAAAAGGATAATTACATAGGAAACACAAAACATGCCCTAGAGTCCAAAAATTAGAAGACATGCTAGATATACACACATCAAAAGTATCTAGGGATCAACATATATTTTTGCAATAACTTTTCTCCTGATTGATATTAATTAAAATTTTCTTTAAGGATTCATCAAATAAAGTGTTTTCGTTTGTCACAGTAACGATAAACCAAGTCACCTTTGCATTAATAAAGAAATTTGCCATTTTCCTAATAAAGGGATTTTTGACATTTGAACCACTAACATTAAAGTTCGAAAAAAAGACTGAAATAACAGTTTTCTTTAAAATTTTATTGGGTAACTTAAACAATTAATAATCCGTGTTTCTACCGCGAACACTAACAACACAAGAACATCGGTTTGGCATACTCAAAATGAGTTCATCCAAATCACGCTGTGGAATGGCCGCCCATGTTCGTTGCAACAACAAAAAAAGGTCTTCTTGCGACTGGATACCCTCCATATTCGGCAGAGCTCTTCTCTGTAGCATATCCCATGCATGCTCAATCGGGTTCAAGTCTGGCGACTGAGCAGGCCAGGGCAGGACATTGATGTTAGCTGCGGCGAGAGTCTGTCTTACAACTCTTGCGGTGTGCGGTCGTGCATTATCATGCATTAACTGAAATAAGGGACCGATTTGCACTTGTAGAGGAACGATGACGTCTGATACAATCGTCTCAGCATAAATTTGAGCGTTGAGGTTGCCTCTGATCCAAATCAACTCAGTTCTTCCGCCGATCCAAATACCCGCCCATATCATGATGGTTCCACCACTATAAGGATGGACTTCCTGGCAGGATTTTAATCGCTGTTGGCGTCCAGGGGTTCTCCAGTGTCGTATACGTCTTGTATCCGGTCTCATACCAAAACGAGACTCATCAGAAAAGCACACGAAACGCCATTGTTCTTCCGCCCAATTTCTGTGTTCAAGAGCCCATTGATATCGAATCCTAC
The DNA here is from genome assembly GCA_964057025.1 of Standfussiana lucernea. Classification (NCBI taxonomy): domain Eukaryota; kingdom Metazoa; phylum Arthropoda; class Insecta; order Lepidoptera; family Noctuidae; genus Standfussiana; species Standfussiana lucernea. The sequence continues at coordinate 14,932,922 of OZ059785.1, forward strand.
GATTGTGCATTGCTATAGGTGGTACCCGTAGCGGTCTTCGGGAATGAAGGTTCACTTCATGCAAGCGGTTTCTGACTGTTTGGTCGCTAATTAAGTTCCCTGAAGAGTGATGAAGCCTCACGGCTAACATCATGGCGGTTATTGTTGGAGCTCTTCGAGTTAAGATTTGAATGTATCGGTCTTGTCTCCGTGTGGTGCAGCGATACCGTCCTCCATGGCGCTCAGCCACGGTACCAGTGCTTCGGTAACGTGTCCAAAGTCGACTGATAACACTCTGACTTGTATTCAGAGCTAAAGCCACAGTACGTTGCCGGGAACCAGCTTCTATCATTCCCACGGCTCTGAGCATTTCTTCCCTGCTTAAATGACGTCGCCGCTCCATAATAACGTTGGTTTTAATCAGTAGTAGGGAAACAGTAGCACTAATAATGTCTTCAATGCGTTGTATGTTTTTATAGGGAAAATATTGACAGCTTATTTTCATCTTTTACTCGAATTTGATTGAGAGTTCCTGATTCAAATTATGAAATGCACCAAAAAGGATCCATATAAATTTATAAAATCATAAATTTATTACAAAGCCACATCTCAATCTCAAGAAATCCGCATAAAAATGCTTGATCCCTAGACACTTTTGATGTGTGTAATTATGACATCCTTCAACTCGGACTTGGTCTTGGAATTGTTAGGTATTTTATAGTTAAACATTCATAGATTGAAAGACAGAGGAGTACCTAAATGATGCCGTGACGTCTTACAGGGGAGAATGGAAGAAGTAAACTTCTTACGCCGACCTCAAGTAGAATGGGACGAGGGCAGGGAGATGATGACGATTCATTTATTATACTTATTAGCTAGTTATATGAATTTTTTCATTCAATTGCAGACTTTCGTGATGAAAAAGCTAAAGCGCCTCTGCCTCCCGACGAAAATGGTCAGGAAAAAATTAAACCCAAAGAAATGTTCAGACAAGACGAAGGCGGTGCGTATGTTCTACTTGACATGATCCATGCTGACCGTTTGATCACTGTCATTTTCTTTTTACAATAATATGGGACACGTGTTTCCATGTTGGTATGATTGGATTTGCAAAAACCTGTATTATCTACTATTGGGCTGATTTGTTTTTAATTAATGTTAGATAAGTGAGAATTTTTATAGGTATTGAAAAATTGGGAAATTCGGTTTGGACTGAAAAACGCCTGTTATAAATATTTTTCAAAATAAAATGACGTGTCCTTTTTCAAATTTTCTATTTTTAACACTACCTAAGTAGTTACTTCCCCATCCGATAGTCACCTTGTCTCCAGTTGATATGGGGGAATTGGAAATTATGTGTTTCCTACTCCTCCGCTATTATTTTCCGATTAATTTCGTTGCGGGATCCAAGACAGTTAAATTTTTTCTGTGGGACTTCGTCGAGGTTCATTGTCTCGGCGCTTTTCTGTTGGTCGCCACTATTGATTCTGGCTTTCAGGAGTTACAGTGGTTTGGTAATAGTGTGGCGGGGTTGTCCAACCGATAGTTATGAAAACAGAAATGGGATACCTACCTAATTAAAGTAGTCTCCAATTACAGGTAACGGAACAATCTCACTGCACCCTATTCTAGAGACACGACCAGGTCCCGAGGATGTGCCCGCTGGTATGAGACTGCATGGCGCCCGAGCAAGGCTCTATACCTCGGTCTTAGCCGGCGCTAAGGCCGGGGATCAGCCAGAGTGAGTGCCCGTCCGTCATGTGTTAGCTTAGCTTTCATCCTGATATTATTGAGATAACGTAGAACTCGTGGCTAACCAAAAACAGTCGAACGGAACGATCGACGTTTAAGAAGCGCCAGGGTAGCCCGCGAAATTCAAATTTTCTTTTTTTTTTTTGGAATTTGCCGGTCAGTTTCAGGCTATATGTTGAACAAAATAGTATTCGCGACCATATTACGGAATGTATTTACAGAATTATAATCATCAATCCAACCCTCTAAGTTCATTTAATCCCATCGAATGACTCTCAAATTTTAATCAACATACAACACGACACTATCAGTCGCTCCATATAAAACACTGCCCTATTCAGCTTCATCTGGTAAGACTGGACAGAGTGTCAGATTAGGGTCTGCCACCCCAATACTCAATATAAGAAGTTGCTAGGCAGATGACGCAGGTGATTATGTAGTTAAGATAAAGTTAATCAGCTAGTTTTTTTGGATAGTGGAGTGGAAGGGAGAGTTACCGTTATGTTCTCAGTTTTCTACCGTCATCCATTGTGGGTTTCACAATATCTTTTTATAATTCTAGTGGCATATCGACTCAAGAGGATTACGACACTCGTGTTCCCGATGACCCGGTGCCCGACGACGAAGTGCAACTCAACGAAGAACTACAAATTATTCTCCCTCCACGATACGATGACGTCACTGTAGATTCCTCTATCACCAACACAGAACAAAGCAACAGTTAGTCCATTTTAACCCATATCACTATGAAATAAGGGACAAATTAGAAGAAACGTTTCATTAATGAAGAGTTGCCGAAGAATTAGTATTGTCACGAAAGCACGCCGCCAAATGATGAGGCTGATGCGAAGCTCAAGGAAAAAAATTGGCAGAATTTTCATGTATATTGACTGGATGCTTCGAGATATGATTGATAAATTTTGAATTATAATTAACTACAAAAAAAAACTGTTTTCAAGTATACAGTTTCTCTACGAGTTTTATAATTTAACCTACTTAATTAGTTAATAAATAATTTGAACATTATAAGTCTGACAGTTGTATTTTGTGGTAATAAAACTAGATGTTTCAAGGGTGAATTTATATTGAATTGATCTTTCTACAATATTATACAATATGTTTTAAATTGTTACCAACGCTTCCCGCGATGAACTCAGCGGTACATAACCATACAAATAATAAGTATTTTTACATCTCCGTGCAAAATAGTTGCTAGAAATTTTAATTGCACTTTAAGTTAAACGAAAATTGATTATGAAAGTTATATCAGTTCTTAATTTGATGGAACATGACCTTTTGTATACTGTCATGTCTCAGAGTATTACAATCGATCAATCGAACATTCTAGAAAATAATCATACATTATAAGGTTCTATGAAATATATTTATATCACAAAGTATAGGTGAGTTTCAACAGAATAAGTATAACATAGCTTTCGTCGTAGTTTGCTCACACAATTCAATAGGACATCTAAAAGTAGACAAGAAATCAGTATAGTTTGTGAAGATTGCCGAAAAAGTAGGCTATGGACCTGGAAATAAGAGCTTATTTCGATTAACAAGTGTTCGTAATTTACTATTAAAGGTACGTCCTAGATAAAGTGTTATAATGAGGCGCAAGACAATTTTGTTTTGTTAATATTATTGTCTCACGCGTACATTTTATATCCCCAACCACTCCAAACCTTCATCCGCACTGAAGCTGAATCCCTACAATCCCGATTTTGTGGGCGGAAAAAACCCAATTTGTTCTTTATGCTAACATTGATTATTGTAGTAAAATAATAATATTTGAAAACGGATTATAATACCTATCTAAATATGAAATTTTCGAAAACGTACTGTTACGCTCCGCCCTGTCTTACGTTACGCTCGCTACCGCTAAGGACATTAACAAAGACCTGTTTCAGCATCATCAGTTTACAGTTTAACCGGGAGACAAGTGACGATCTGACCTCTTAGGGAGCCGTCGCTGCCGAAAACGGCGTCATTTTAGGGTCAATTCAGATCGAACGGAATAATCCTCGCGCAAACTTGAATCTCCTTTGGTCGCATTCACTCCAAGAGCGAGACGCGACATTGAGGGAAGGCACGACACCGCGCGAGGACGTGTGCGTCAACTCGAGCCTGCACGAAAAACAGGGATATGGTAGTATGAGCACGGCAGAACTTACTCGCGCGGTCTCGGGTATGATCGAAGACCCCCCCGAGCATGCGCCAGGAGGCTCTAAATTGCAGGCGGATTATTATCATTGTATCTTTCCTTATTTTTGTTCGGATAACGCGAGTCGACAACGTCGGACTATTCGGTTTTATTGCATGGATGTTTAAATCTCTTCTTAATTGGATCGAGCCGATTCCGCGTCGACAAATGCGGTCACTCCCTTAAACAGATATGCTGGTTTATCTATTGGTCAACAGCTAACTGATAATGGTGAAACTTGCCCTAAATCTAGCCAATAACTTTTACGTCAGTATCTAATATTATCAGCAAAGTCGATTTTCCAACTTGCAGTACCTACTTTCGTTGAACTACTTTGCGTTAAATGTTTTATCCCTATATGAAATATCTATTTATTGCTTTATTTACTATGTATTTGCCTTACTTATCGTGTAGGGTTATACTCAAGCATTTTCCTATTTACCATTGATTCAATAACAATCATGGAGTAGTTTGGAATGGAGTGTCACTGTCAACAGTTTTGAAACAGATATGTATGCTTACAGTCTTCCGACAGTTATTTTTTATTATAAAATAATACAGATCAGCGTGACTGACAGTGATGCAATGATGAAATAACTATGAAGAGGACTGTATGTGTTTGACGGACGATATGTATAGATGGAATATTCCCAGTAGGCCAGACTCTTGCAGTTTAAATGACACGGATTATTGAGAATGATATTGTTTTCCATGCGTGTCACTACATTTCTGATTCCTAACTTACATGAACACTCCATTTGCAATCTACTCTTAAATAATCAAGCCTGGATACTTATTAACGGAGTTTGCATCTATAATCAGCCTTGTATAAGCAAATCACCCTTTCGGCAAAAGCCCTCACAAAACGAAGATATAAAAATTAAATAATTCGCTAGAAATATCTCATTTCTAGGTCCATTCAAGAGCCGTATTTACAATATCAGATGGTCCCCGAACTGACTAACTACTGGCAGTCGATATGAGACGCTTTACTGAAGCATGCTTTATAGCCTGGAAATAAGACTGATTATTGAATGATTACTTACATTGTTAACTTATCTTCTGGCGTCTTTTATGTTAAGTGTCGTATGAAACACACCGCCTAGCGGTCGAAACTTTGGACGTTCAAGGTTGATTTCATCAAAATAAATCTGAACATGTTCAGCACACCTAAACGGCGTTCAAGAGCTGTCAATGTCAATTTTCCGTAGCAATTAGGACACTCACAGCAGAGCTCTTGAACGCGGTTGTCAATTTGATAGTTATTTGTTGCCAGCAAAATAGGGCTCTGTCTTCATTAATTCGAGGTACAGATTTGAATACCTCAGGTGTTAAATATTAAGCACAATGTACACAGTTCGTTCCCAGCATCTCAGTAAAGCGCCCATACACCACCGGCCAAAGAATCGCATAGAAAGCGGAAAGCGATACATCGTACATACATAATGGATTTTGTCTTAAAAAATTCGCGTACAAAAATCAACATTCAAACAGCGGCATTAATAAAAATACTCTTCAATATGTACATACATTGCTTTAATATGTACATTTTTGTATGAGGGTAGCTTGACTATTGTTCGGAAAATATGAGGTAACAAATAAATGTCAAACTTGGAAAATGAAAACTATAAAGAAATTAGGGTCAGAAGACATTTGCACGTATTTTGTCTTATGAAAGCGTTCACATTTTAATTAGTGCTAAACTAATCAAAGTGAATACAAGAACATATTTTAATCATAATTAATTATAATAATATATTACAAAGTGATGTCAATATCAATGTCCTTACATAAAAAAATAACAAAGGGTTATCGGCACTTGTTTCAATTGTCTATTTGTGATATTTAGATTATTTTCGGTTACCCCTTGGTGTAAAACGTGTAGCAGATAAATATACTAACCATAGTCAAGCCACTCCATACGAATGATCTACGCAGCGTGCATAGCTATCTCGTAAATATCCATAATAAACAATATTGCGACCATCCATACATTGTCCTCGATTACCCACAATAATGCATTAGAAACTTTATTCTACCTTACTATACAAAGGAGGTAAACATTAAACTAAATAAAAAAAAATCATTTTACTTTATGTAATAATTCTTTAAATAACATAAAAAAATAATCGAATATCGTTACAACAAAACTTTCTAAATTTGTTTTTTATTTTTATTTTTTTAAATATGGAATAATTGATTTTGTGACAAGCGTTCGCTTGCTTGCTATCTAACGTTGTGTTCACACGGACAGTCTCTCGCACCTCACTGGAGCGTTTTTGTCTGTATAACCATTATATAGAATCAACACTGGTATTCACAATGACGTTGCTTGTTCCGGCACACGGGCGCTTACTTAAATTAAATGGCATCGACATCCTCACCTGGAAAAAGAGAAAAATACATTGAATATCACAGGTTTAATACCTCCATTACTATTTTATTATAGGTATTTTCAACATGAAATGTGATTTGTTGAATACAAATATCTCTATTTTAAAATAGGCCGGCTCAGTAAAATCCATTACGAACGCTTTTAAAGGCTAGCCCGTCATTTTGATTACACTGCTACTGGCATCAAATTGACGGAGTAGTTTTGAGATGACCTAAAGCGCTTACTGCAGCAGCTGCGCAGCTACATGAACACGGTCATTCGAGGTTCAAGTGAGCATGGATTTAGGTCAAGAAATAGAATGAGCTCTTCTTTGTGGGGAAACAGGCTACGCTTCTTCTAAAATTGAATTTACGAGCTAAGTTAAGAGCAAAGTCCGGTCCGGAGCTTGGTTTAACTGTAGTGCCGTACCGTGGCGGGCGCGGCGGCGCTGGGGCCGCCTACTCTGCAGCTCATAACTTGTGGTTGCTGGTGAGCCACGTCAGCCCCTCGTACAGCCCGTCGCCCGACGTCGCGCACGACGGCTGCACGTACCAGTTGCGGTCGCGGATGCGCGTCAGCCCCAGCTTCTCTTGTATCTCGTGCGGTTTCATTGCTGGAAGCATATTAGAAATTGTTTTAGAAGGTGTGAGGACAGTGAAGATGAATTTAATTTAGTCGGCGAACCTTTGCAGATTGGCGTGATGGTCTCGATATATCATAACATCATGCCTGAAATCCCCGAAGGGTTAAGTACTAGCAGAGGTGTACCTAATACTACAAAATAATATCGAAAACTAAGAAAATTAATCTTTATCTCAATTGGATAAATTCTTGTCAGAATGACAGTTGTCGAGTAATGTTTTCATTCCGAAACATTAATTGTATCATTGGGTCAATATTTAATTTCTATAATTCTTTAGATCATTTTGAACAATCTCTTCGTCTCAATATTATTGACGCTGATTGTACCAGGACAGGTTTAAAATTATGTACATCTTTCAGTTGTGGCATCTCATTTATTTAGACCATGATGAATCAAACTATCGCAAACGATAAAATAATGCGCTTGCTTTTTAAATTGTGCAAAATTGAAGAGTCAAATGAGGGTCAAATACGGCTAGCCCTGCAACCTGTTACTACTAACGCGTAAACGTGACCTTTGGCCGCACAATTAATGAATGCCTAACACCATTTCTCGCAGCTGAGGAATGTGTGCCCTAGATTAAAAAGCGATCTTGTGTTTCTTTCAGGCTTTATATTTTAAAGCGGGTTTAGCATATTCACTAGGCCAATACGGCCTGAAATTCCTTTCGCTTGTGACATAGCTGCCAATGTTCTACGACGTCATAATGTCACTGTGACATTTCCAGCAAGGCGTGGCTCAGAACATTTGAGTTGTCACCTATTCTATGTACGACTTTTTAAACAAGTCTTTAATCTGAGACAAGTCCGCTACACTATTCCAAACCCTTACAACTCTTGCAAGTGTAAAGGCTCGCCCACACTAGGTAACAGTTGCGGCACGAAGCAGCACGATACATGATTGTGTATAATTATTGCACAGGAGGTTAGCAAGAAAAAAAAACGGAGGTTTTATTGTGCGGTTTAGTTTTCTCTGAGGAAAACGAAGCTAAGTTAAGTCCCAGTGAAAAGTCAATAATTTCGGACGAAGAAGGTTAAAGCCCAGATTTTAAGTTACTCAGCACGTTTGGCTTAGACCTGTTTCCGTCTATAGCTTGTGTTAGAAAGGTGCGGTCATATTTAAGAACTTTCTCCATGGGTCCATCGTTGTAAAAGCGAAAATATATTTAGTGGTCCAAATTTTCAAGACTTACTCGAACCAAATGTATGGGACTGCAATTTTTTTTCTGGTTATGTTAGTTGCGAGAAGATCTGGACTCGTACCGCGAGGGTTGGTTCGAGGAGGCACGGGAAAAGACCGCATGGAAGGTATTGAGGGAGGCCTTTGCCCAGCAGCGGGACAGTACAGGCTAATGAAAAAAAAGCGATGTTGGTCCCATGGAGAAAGTTGTTCAATTTGACGGTCTATACCACATCCATAAATATGACACCTTAGTATCAACTGTATATAGTTAGATCTGGGCCTAAATTGCAGTTTTAATGAATCTATTATAACTTGAATATCATACCGTCAGGCAAGTCCTGTTTGTTAGCGAAGATGAGTATGATTGCGTCCCGCATCTCCCTGTCGTTGATAATCCGGTGCAGTTCCTGGCGAGCCTCGTCGATGCGGTCTCTATCCGCGCAGTCCACCACGAATATTAGACCCTGAGTGCCTGGAACATTTACAATAGTCGGTTGATTATTTGTGGTTAAACAAAAAGTTCCGAAGGGTCAGGAGCGTCTCATTTCAAATTACGTAATTAATAAAGTTGAATCTGGCTTCTTTCAATCAGGGAATGACGAGTATAAAAGGGTCTTATGTCGACGAAATAAATTTCAAAATGTTCGGCAATATTATCCTCTTAGGGCGAATTTCACAAATAAATCTGAACATTTACTAATATTCCACAAAAATGATGACTTTGACAACTCTTGAACGAGATTTTGATGTGTTGATCAAGTTTCGGTTAAAATCGCCCTAAGTGATCCGTTCATTGTAGCTAGCAATTAAAGACCCACATTCCGCAGACACCGTTTGGAAGTAATTATGGATGCGCCGGTTGTAAGAAACTACAAGACTGAATAGAGATCTCTTCTTTATCGTGTGGTTATTACCTAACCTGGTATCAGTTTTTATGCCGCCCATGGGCCTCTGACTTGGCTTTACATGCCGTCGAGCAATAACTCTCAGGCATGCTGGTTTCCTCACGATGTCTTCCTTCACCGAAGCAAGTGATAATTATACAATACGCACATGATTCCGAAAAATCAGAGGTGCGTGTGTTGTGTTCAAACTCGAGTCCTATGACTTGGCAGTCCAACGGTCACACTATTAGTCTATCACTACTTACTACTACTGAATAGAGATGAATTGAAGCGTAACAGAAATAAGATAATAAAACGAAATACACACCTGTATAGTAATGCCTCCATAGTGGTCGTATTTTATCCTGCCCTCCAACGTCCCACACGTTGAATTTGACGTTTTTATACGTAACAGTTTCTACGTTGAAACCGACCGTAGGTATCGTTGTGACTGACTGACCTAATTTTAATTTATATAAAATAGCTGCAGTTTATTTTAAGGAATTACTGTTCTTTCATTATGGTGGGTGTCACAGCAAAGATATGAGCAAAAGGTCTGCTATATTTTGCTTGAGGCAGAATACACAAGAAATGATTTAAACAAGACAGTAATAAAGGCTGATTTAAATTGATAAATAACATAACATCTCGCATGTAATCTCTCACGCATGTATGGCACCAATATGTATACACTTTCCTAAATTTAAAAGCAATTTTTACGAGAAATAATGATTGTAACTTGGAGATGGATCTTTTTCATAAAAATATGAGTTTCAAAATTAAATTTTAATCAGAACAGTAGGAGAAAATCACTTTTAAAATTCGCTAAGTGTTTACAAGTAAGTGTACAGGGACGAGTACCGATGAACGCGTGACTGTAGACTCACATTTTATTAGTTATGTTTCAGACCCAGGTTATAGGGGGCGACTCTATTGCCATCAACCGGACACAATCTTGACTCCGGGTTGCAACTGAGAAATTCCCGATGTGAAAAACTCAATAACAATTTGCCCAGCCTGGGAATCAAAACCCATAACCTCATGCACAGCAATAGCGCTTGCGACCACTAAGACCAACGATGTAGTCCACACAAAACACTTCTTATTCCGGTCCAGCCGTACAGCATCGAAACAACTGGCCTTTCTGTATATTTAGTACGGTTGTTTACTACAGCCACAACTATCTGGCGATTTGTAACCTCGATTCCGTAACGTTCTTAGTTATATGAGGCGTGTTTACGGCGTTATAAATGAGGAGTATCGATGGCGCGATAAAATAGTACTGTAACCATTAAACAGTTCAGATTGCATCCAAATGTTTACGTTACAAGATAGTACTTTCATTTCCCTGTTGTATTTATTTATGGGAATGAAGAAATAGGGAAGCCATGTTACTTTTGTTTAAAAAAAAAGCTTTTAGTGGTGTTATGGGTCCTCCTGGGATTAAAGCTTATTTTCTCTCACTCTGGCTCACAAAGGTAAAACTTGAGTCCCAGCTGAGAGAACTTTTCAGGGTGTTCATGTATCATACCGGTCCTAATTTTGTGTCAGTAAAATTTCCAAAATAGCCTCATATTTTGTAATGATTATGAAACTTGGCCCGCGTGGTGCATTATGGCCCACTCTGTTTAATACTGGAGGCCATAATCCAAACAACTACATCATACTGAAGACCACTACATAAAAAATTTTAATCGGTGATTTTTTTTTAAATATCTGCTGTTGACTTTTCTATAAAACAGCAGATTTTTTTTTAAATTACTGAACAATTTCTCTACCCTGTATAGGGATTATGCTACGTTGTTTTGTTTAGCTATCGGGCTCCCAACATAGTCGTATAGGTTATTATGTTATTGACATGATTCCTGTCGAAAAATACCAATCATTTTGATTTGATAAAGGATACTAGTCTTTCCGGCAGCATCGAGTCCCAGCATCAATATCCTCATCTCCTTGTTACCGAAGATTTTTGAAAGCAGCTTCCCCATTGTGCTGAACTCTCCTCAACCGCACAACTGGAATAAGGAAAATAGAAACAATCAATGAAATTATCGATATCAAATGATAATAGGGAGTAGTCAAAAAGTCATAGTTAATCTAACAACAGATCAAAACAACAGGTAATTTTAAAACAGACGCCTTTGATACTCGAAAACGCGGATTAGGTTCTAAATTAGGATAAAAGCCAAGAAATACACATTAAGATATGAATAATTCACCACATCTAAGCTATACACTCGTCTCCGATAACTTACTGTAGAAGACTTCAAACAGTAATCTCAACTTTCTTTCTCAGATCGACATTTCGAATACCGAAACCATTTTCTGAAGAACAGTTTTAAAAGCAATTTTACCAAAACAGAGCTATAAAACGAGATTCATTTAATTTATCGTTTGTTCGAGAATTCAATTACGAGAGACTTAATTCTATAAGTTAACCATCGGTCCGGAAGTTGGTTGAAACTGGTGAAGCACTCCACAAGTTAGGAACTATGGAGTTGAAGGGTGCTTCCAGGTTAACAAAGTCAACTAAATCCGTTGTTCTAAAGTTGAGATTGGCCCGATTTTATTTTTAGCTATTGATTACGAGGTCTTTGTAAATATAAGGCAAGTAAGCAATTCAACTAAGTGAACTTTTTCGGAAAAGATAATTCCGACTGTTGTTGTGTTGTATTTCAAGAGAGTGAGAATATGGGTGAGGACAATTTATGATCCGTATGTAATGCAAATCGATGGACGAGTATGATAACTTAATAACAAGCTATCCATCCAATATACTCTTGCTTCGATAAACCGAAATTCGGTATGGGTGACATCGATTTAAGAAGAGCTATCGAATACGTAAGATTATACTTAAAAATAAAAGAACTCGTCTTTTAACTTCTTATCTTACACTTTCCAGTTTATGACAAAAAATATAGCGCCCAAAAGATTATAGCAAAAAAATGAAAGCCACAAAATTATCTCGAAAGTAATTTTTTACGAGTCACGAGTTATCAGGACCGAATCAAAAAGTTCGGGAGCCAATTACAAAAAATGTTTGCCGAGTCGATGCAGATGTGCCTAAGACCAATATGGCAATGTTATCCATCACAATCCAAGTTAAATTAAATAAGTTAGTGGTACTTAAGTACCTACTGGTCTTGAGAACATATTGACTTCCTCTCCTTATAAACCAAACTGATTCGCTGTCGTAGTGGGCGTTTCGTCCTCAATTTGAGCAAGGATTATGTAAATCGGTTTGACGGAACCGCCTTCATCCATTACTCCGTAGAATTCTAGGCTGGGATAAGGTACAGAGCTTTATCCAACTTTTGAAGATCGGTGTTCTACTTCCAAATAGTGATGATAAATTGCTAGTCCTTTGTGCGGACGCCAGAGCACTTTATCGCTATGCAAAAATACGATTCAATATTTTGCAAAGTGATAACATGACCTATAACAACATCCGATGCATCCTTTTGTGTACTAGGTTTTGTCCGCGGTTTCGCCCGCGTTTTGGTAAGATAGCATACCTTGAGATCGGGATAAAAAGTATCTTATATCCTTACCCGGGTCTACATAATTATGTGCCTATCGTCGACTTTCGCATTTTTAATATTAGTATGGACTTACGTTTCAAATATTTTGCAGTCTTCCTTTTATTTCAATTTTACCCCTCAATCTTCCGTCATCGTTCTCAGGTTTCAACTACCTACCTGAGATTACAGTATAATTTACGCTTCTTTAACAGATCTTTGAAATCGATCCGGTTTCTCGAAATATCCCAATTCGGAATCTTGGAAATGAAGGGTTGTTGTAAACCTATACGATTTCAGCCTCCGTTGGATAAGGCTTTTTAAAGATGAATTGGGGACAGAAATGATTTTGTTTTTATAAGTAATTTTAATTAAAGTAAATGGATCCGAGGAGAGATATTACCGCAAAAGAAACGACTATAGTAAAATTAAACAACTACGCTCTCAATTATTACGAATATATTTTATGAGCTCACAAAATTAAATATTTTCTGGAACATTTTGTATTCTGACCATTTATATAATTGTCGTTTTTAATTTACCTTTAACCTTAGACGTGGTGTTTTAGTAAAGCATTTATTTTCCAGTCAGGTATTGGCGCTGAACCGGGCGTAAGGAATGCAACAGTGCGTTTTTTCAGCGCGCTGCGAAAGGATTCTCAACGCTCGTCTCAACAACGAGGGCTGAAATTTCACCGCTCGGGAAAAAAACGTTGCATTAAAAGAACGCATGTGCGAACGTGGGCTTCTTCTATTATACAACAAATCCTTGTCTTCCACAACCGACTATTAACGATCTACAATCATATCTTTACATCGAACATAAGGTATAACGTCGCCGTATCAAAGATCTGCGTTAATGCATACAACGATATCATCAATCAACATACGGAACCCGTCTATCATAGTGAACTCCCTCGTTTATTTAAATGTACTATGTTTAATGGGCTTAGCAGAGAAAATGATGTTTTATTGACAATGACAAAGGAACTAACAGTGCTATATTGTAACTTTTTGCGCTTGAATAAGATTGACAGTTTTTAAACATTAATTTATGGAATTGTCTTGAAAAACAAAATCAGTTACGATTTTGGCCACGCGAAAAAAGATATGAACAAAATACACCTACATACGTGTTCGCCACGTTAAAGATTAAACTGTCACGTATTATATTTCGTCAAAAATAACAATATGTAACTGTGCATAGTTTCTCGATACTACAGTATTTATTTTTGGAATACTTTCTGCGTAGTTGTGAAGCATTTTTACATAATCCTAATACCAAATTGCCTTATTGTCTTTGAACGCAACAACGCGATCTTGATCTAAAATTATTAAACACTTTTGAACAAACAGGTCAACTTTAGCACAGAAATGATCTCATTAATCATTCCTCAGCAAGCAATTTACTTCAGCCAAGTCATTTAACATTCAAATCACCAAACAGCATTTACTTGGAGCGAAACATTAAATACATACCTACAGGCGTTAATAACAATGCTTTAGCAAGGAAACTAGCTATAACATCAACATCCCACATTCAACACCTACCTGCTAGATAGTCGATGCCCTAGATAGCCGAGCTAAGCTGAGCCGAGCTGTGCTGCGCTAAATATAGACAAGACTACAAGGGCCCTTGGACGAAATCTTAAATATGACTGTTCGATTGGCATTTAGGTAACAGTTCTTGTCAAGTTTGTTGATGGTTAAAGGAAACGATGAGTTAAACTTTAGATAGAATTGTGTAGCTAGAAGTGTTTCATCTATTGTTGTTTATACGTCATCTCAAGGCCCGAGGACTGTTCCAAGAACTTGATTTATTTGGGCGTCTTATCGTTTTGGTGAAGAATCAATCCTTTAATTTCCTACCCAAGGCAAAAAATATCAAAAAGCTTTTTATTTAAGTTAGCACTCCGATTTTGTTGAGTGCAACCTTAGATTGATCTTTACCACCAAACAATACCTCGAAAAAAAATTACTGATCGTAATTGGACAAATAGTGAAAGACATCTAAGTACAAACCTAGTTACAGTCAGTTGCAAGACAATCGTTAAAGGGCAGATTACAGCGTCTAACAAACAATCCGTTTTCAAAGGTCGGAATGATACGAAAAGGTCAACATTATTCCTTTAGACATGTGTCAAAAATTGGTCCTTTCTAGAACAAAGCTCTTTAAGAATATTGTACCCTTTTACTCACTTGAGAATAGAATTAATATGGGGGTGGGGGAATTGCAATTGCTGGCGGGAGAATAGGAATAAAACGCGTGGAATGAATTGCCAAGCCGCTATTAGTCACTGTCGTTATTTTTGTCTTTTAGATATAAATTCACAGCCCATTTTTATACCATTACGTGAGTATTAGCAGAAATTAAAGCTGCTAAACGATTGGAATTGTGAATTAACTTTATTCGGTCTATTTAAACGACTCCATAAAACTTAAGAAGGCTCTTCATGTTTGATTATTTCGTTTTATTTTTGCGGTCTAGATTAACATTCAGCGTATTGGAAACCGCTTTTAAAGAGTGCACCTAGTATTCAGTAACATCTGCTGAACGCCAAAGATCAATAGCCACATTGAGAATATTCTTAGTTCAATGACTGCAACTCTTGTGAAAACTTAACTTATTATAACTTGTTCATTGAAAGAAGATAGATAATTGTACAAGTCGCAATGTTGATGAAAGGGTTAACGATACCTTTGCCATAATATTATAGTGTCACAAATAATATGTTTTGCAACATGCACGTCGACTCTTCTCGTGACCAGAGGGCTGGCCCATTTTTGGGTCAAAGAATCAGCATTGCCATTCAACGTGGCAATGCTGGCAGCCTTCTGGGCACTATTTCTGTTGACAGCGATGTGGACGAATTTTTGGACGTACATAATTATTTGTATTATTATTTTAAACATGCACGTTGTATTTAAATACCAAGCAAATACAAGGCACATGTTAGAATTCAATATACAAAGTGGTATGGGTGTGAACATTTCATTTATCTAAACCAAAACTATGAATGTGAGCTACAACACTGTTGAGAGAAATGGAAAAATAACTCGAAATAAAAAAATAATGGATTTACGAGGACTGCCACCATAATTAGTGTCTCACTGTATATAAAATTCACTGATAAACAACATACAGCTTAGTGCTACGTGTGGCTTGAAATGTTGTCATAAGAGTTCCTTACACAAAGGTCTAGGTAGAGAATGATTTTCGAAAATTAAACCCCCAGAGCAGTCAAATAGGGTAAGAAAATTTGTACCTTCCATACAACGCAACAACATTTTTGCCGAGGGTAAATTCATTTGGACGCTCGGTTTGTTATTATTTACTTATCGTGTAAACGAAAACAACTGTCTCTTAGGACGCTTTAATTATGTCAAAACACTCTCAGCTCCTAAAAATATCATTTCAGAGCCTTTGTAATACATGCAGAATATAACATTTACTGTCAGCGTAACTGAATTCCGAATTTAGAGTAGACAGATACACAGAAGGCACATAAAAGCACATACATAAGGCTTTCATTACATAGGTGCGTGGCAACACACTTACTATTTACTTACTTTGGCAAAAGATGCTATAAATGTTCTGAAGTTGCGTTGTTCTCGTAAATAAGAAATTGTCACAGAAATGTGTGAATTCTTCTGCCGATTTCCGAATAAAAGTAGACGAGACATGATAATATTAGGGGTTAAAGTATGAAATTGCCGTTTTATAGTAATAGATACTTTGAATTGACATTAAACCTTCATGGTGTGAGATATTCGAGTGAAACTTACTACTTTTTATTGATAAGCAAAGTTTATCAATAAAAAGGTAATGGTAACTGTGTGGTGGTCCCTTCATGGTGTTATTCACTATAGCTTTCTCAGGTCTGGTCAAGCAATATCAGCAGATGTTTACAGTGCCGAACTTCGAACAATGATGGTGAAACTGGCAGTAAATCAGCCCCGACTCGTGAATCGATCTTCACCATTATTGCTCCATGATAACGCAAGGCCTCACACTGCACGGGACACCGTTGTAACTCTACAGGAGCTTCGGTTAGAAACCATAGGTCATCCTCCGTACTTGCCAGATCCTGCTCCAACTGACTACCAATATTTTTTGTGATTTTGACAATTTTCTACGTGGTAAAAAATTTCTTCCCAGGAGGCAGTACAAAATGCTTTCACACAGTTTGTCGAATCTAGATCCCCAGAGTTCTATCGCAAAGGCATAAATGAACTTCCGATTAGATGGCAGCAATGTATAGATAATGAGGGTAAGTATTTTGATTAAATAAATATGTAACATCTTCAAAAAAAATTACAGTTTTTATTTTGCAGTATAAATCGGCAATTAAGCCAAGTCAGAGGCCCATGGGCGGCATAAAAACTATGACACCAGGTTAGGCACTAACCACACGATAAAGAAGAAGAATCGGCAATTTCATACTTTAACCTCTAATACTTATTTTTATATGGGAAGTCGGGAGGACATTCATGATGTTATTATAGTTCTATTTTGGGGAAAAAGCTTGTCATAGAACACAATTCAGATTCTATAGACTCAGCTAATTTATGCTACTTGAGGAAAAGGGAGGATTTCAGCGTAGGACGTCTCACCATCATCAATAGATTACCTAAATATTATATCAAACCAAAGAACTATACCTACACCTTAAATCGCGATGAATAAAATTTTCCAATCGATTCTATAAAAATCCGTGCAAAAACATAATTGATCCATCGATACTGAATGCATGAATCCCACGGCTCGACGAAGTAATTAATCTACGTTTGAACGCTATCACCATTGACGCCAGTTTTTTTTTTACAAACCATTCAAATTATTCATCAGAAAAATTCACGGAAAAACGATTGCTATTCATTTCGTACCTTTTAACATAACGCAAAACATTTCTGTCTCGTCGAATAGGTATAAGAAATTCATGAGACGTGAATGATAAATAAATAAACATCAACAAAATTAATGTACGCACGAAAGGAACGACGGAAATGGAGTTAGAAATATGTTTTGTTGTATTGCCGTTACCGTATGATACGCTTTCTTATCTTTGAAGGCCGTACGTGGAATTCCCAATCTTAATAAGGTCCGGAACACACTCCAGTTTTACCTGAACGGGAGCCTGGATACTCACGATAGAATCGTTTCAGCCGCTCTGGCCGCCGAAATTGCCTATATGCCTAAATAAAAGGTTTTTATCCGGTTAGGTGAACCTGAAGGTAAGGCGAACCAAATATTTACCGACCTTTTATGAAACTAAATCTTTAGAAGCGCCCAAACTGTATCCTGAATTATTTAAAATTATTTTTCAGGTGACTACCCATAGTATATTAGCACACAGAAACTAATTTGTTCGAACTCTATTCAGCTAAGGCAAGATTCCAA
The DNA here is from genome assembly GCA_964057025.1 of Standfussiana lucernea. Lineage (NCBI taxonomy): Eukaryota > Metazoa > Arthropoda > Insecta > Lepidoptera > Noctuidae > Standfussiana > Standfussiana lucernea. The sequence goes on from OZ059785.1 coordinate 14,950,857, forward strand.
GCAAAACCAATGCTAATGAAATTCCACTGGAATTTAACATATGTGGAGAATATATCGCATACCAACAATACAAATACACAGGACGAGCTTCTATCAGCATTTCAGCAACGCAGAATTCCTGACACAAGGTTCATTTTAAAAGACAAAGGAAGTTCTATCAAGACTCATCTACATAGGAATAGGAAACGTGACCATTGACATTAATTGATGAGGCCGGGCCGGAATGAAATCTGGATGTTACTAGTAGGTACAACTAGAATCTGCCGTGTGTAATAAATGTCCCTGTTGTAACTGGCGACCCAATTCTATTGATAGAAAAATATTTGAACCGCGCCCCAGAAGGAAACGGTTCTAATAAAAATGATCTTGACATATGGGTCATTGTTTGTGACTTGTCAATGGTAATGAAGGATCTAGAACAGCCAGAATGTATTTACCAAGGAAGTTTAGGAATGAAAGATATTACCTACACACACACAACTCGTAATTCTCTGGTCTAAACTCTTTAAGTCATCAATTGACTGATGCTACTTAAGAGCATGAATGAGCTAAGAGCGTCGTCGCTATCTTTAAACTCGTAAAAGGAGCTTAGGCGGTATCGACATACATAATACTGAAACGCTTACTTTGCGTTAAAGGATAGATGCAAAAGATAAGCAAGGTCGATCTCGACATCCCACTTCTAAAAATCTTAAACGAGACGGAAGATACGAAGCCATAAAAACAGAACTGATGAATAGAAAAACGGTAACAGCGACAATGCATAATTTGGCTATCTCCGGAAAACAGTTCGGATGCAAAGCGGATTTAATCATAACGAATAAAGGGAAAAGTGCGACCGATTGACGCGATACCCACTATACGTATTTGGTCGATAAACAGAGTAAAGGTTTAACGGCGTGCCTTAGTATAATAAAAGTGGAAACGAGGGTTTGCCCGCGTTCTGCACACGGAGCCTTGAATTGGGTCGCTCCGTGTATCTATAATGTCGCTATGTTTGGGAGGTCGTGCTTAAATAATGATGCTTCAAGGTATGTAAGGGGTAGGGTCGGTTACTTATATTTTTTTAGAAGAAAGGCTACAGTTTTATAATCAGCTCATCTTTCTCGTCTGTATAAAAATTTACAGTAACGAAATTTTACCTTTGACTAGCGAAATAATACGTCGTTTGTCAAAGCTTAAGTATTACTTTGTCTTAATGTCACAATTTCTAATCCTTCCTTTGTAGACAAAATCTTTCCAAGCTAGCTTAACAATAAAACTGTCAAGAGTACAAACGACATTTCACACAATTATTTGGCACTGAACGAACGCGTGGTTTAAGCTCAAAACTTTAAAGACTCATAAGTCGTAACTTACAGCAGTTTGAAAACATGTAAGGTGTTCTAAAACTGCGCTGAAGCCTGGAACACACGAGAAACCGATATTTTTAGTCCAAACATTTTATTTTTCTGAAGCAGACACTGTTTTTGTATAAGATTTCAAAGGGCACTTCAAAGATTTTCAAGATCAACTTGACTCACGTCAGTATACGGAGCGAAAGGTTTTCGACAACCCATCGAGATTCATTGTTGGTCTGAGAACCGACAGGAGGCACTATATTTAGAACAAATCTTATTTGAAACGGAAAAACCTTCATGAGCAAATTGAACGTCGCCCGGCTCAATGTGTTACTGCCAATAACTTCAGTGATTTCAGAAAGGCTGAAAACATCTTGGGTCTTCAAAGACAACATGAAACATTAAAGCTTCTGACACTTCAAACTGATTTTTGTCTTCGCCTGAAACAAAACTACGCAATTCCGGATCAAATATTTTCCATCCGTGCCGCCGCGATGAAATATTACTTCAATTACGTACAAAAAAGGTACACCTTTGAATTGTTGATGCATTGTTGAATAAACTATCCGCTGGAACTCCGAAACAGTGCTGTGACGTAACGTGTACGTAACGCATAACTCTGCGAAGTATATAACATGACAACGAATGATAACGAACATTCGTTGACGTAATCGTAAGTGAGGAATGAGGAAGATATGGACAATAAGAAGTACCAGGCAAGTTTGTCTACTGGCTTAACTTTCTCGTTGTCTCGTCTGCGAGTTTGGAGTCTGATAAATAACTTGTTCGCGGAGATTTTCTTATCGCTATTGCTTGGATCATTAATTACAGCTGGTTATTTCGGTGGTCCTAATCCGTAATGGTTCTTTGATGTTGCTTTCAGACATTATGATGATTATGCTTAAGCTATTAAGAAGATCGCGGAACTTCAAATATCTTAACCATCTTGAAGAATGAGACAGCCAATATAGAAGAGCCTAAACTCACGTTGTGAAATTCAATTTCTAGGATCGTCAACCCCACGCAAGATATCCATCAGTTTACCGAAGCAGCTCCCTATCTAACCCCAAAATAAGGGCGGAGCCACACTGCCACGGGGTCTAGAACCACATCGTCAGCCCGAAGTCGCCCTTCTATTTCCGTCGGGTCAACGCCTAGGGCGTTAACCATTTCCACGTCATTTCCCTCGGAAAGCCAATTGAATGGTACAATAAACAGTGTGTACGGTTGACTCTTGTTTTGCAAACGTGATTAGAGAGAGGATTTCCGATGACGCGTTTATGGGTAAAAGGGTTGAGCAGGGTTCTGTGTTGCACGTGGAAACAATATAAATCGGTTCATACGTTTTGCCACGTGGCATGCACTTAGAAATATCCCGATTTAGAGGCGAATATTTATGGCCCTTCGAGTCGTTTGCCTAAAATTCGAAATACAAGATTTGAGCTTAAAAATCTACGTGGCCTGAATGATTAGTTTCTGATCTAGGAAACCTGCACCGTGATGTGATAAAATAATTTGCAGTTAACGTGCATGGTATTCAAACAGAGTAGGTTTTTACTTGATCATAACTTCCCTAAAACGTGACTCAGCTGTGTTATCAAACGTTTTCTAATCTAATGTATATCCAGCGGTTCAAGTGGAATATCCTGTACAGAGTTCATAATAATATCAATGTATCAAATATAGGTTTTACATCAACAGCTGATAAATCTGAACAAATTCACGATGGTGTGAATTTGTGACAGATTTTTATACAAGGTGTAACAAATAATAAACACACAACCTCTCTTGCGTTGACTCAGACCATAACCAGATTTTTTTTTAGTTTTATAATACATGTTGATCAGCTGATCCGCGTCAATTCCTATATAAAGTCCAAATTTGTTTGCGAATTTCTCGAATTCGTAGAAGTTTTTGATTAGTTTCACAGTCCAAGACACCACACGAGAGGTTGTGCGTTTATTATATTACACCTTGTATTTAAGAAAACATCGTCGGCCTAATTGGAAACGACGCTTGATCATGATTCAGGAAGTAAAACAAAATAATGAAGCTCTTATAAAACGTAACGACACAAGCTAATGAAGAAGGAAAATATAATACCAACGTAATACCTCAAAGCAAAATAAATATGTATTTATAAAATATATTCCAGTTTGTAAGGACCTAATTGCTCGCGCCATCCTGTGGGTTGATGTTCATCCCTATTACGCCCACAAGTTGAATCTATGCCAATTACTCGTAAATCTTCTGAAACCCACTCATTCATCTCATCAAATGTTGCGTTGCATGCTTAGAACACCTCGTATTTTAGTTCCAGTTGGAATTATCATAAATTGGAATTTGGATGTATCCCGCAAAACATTTTCTTGGAGCATTTGAGGTTAGCGCGTTTGATAACGGAATTACCGATCCTGGAAGCACGAAGAACCGAAAATGGGTTCAGGAAGCGATCGAGTTTTGGAACAACTTTTCGAACAATGTTAATATTGTGAGCAATTCTAATAGCAGTGTAGGTGCACACGAATGACTTGGATGAATTGCTGGAACCATTATTCCACCATTTGTGTCGTACGAACAACCAACTTGTGTTAACTTTAAACTAGATGTGGCTGTCAAGCGGGTGTTGTGGCACAAGTTGGCAGTGGTAATAATTAAACACCAGGTCACGAACCTGCCACTCAGGTATTGTATTTTTAACGAACTAAAACTGGAATTTCATAAAACCTCGTTATTAAAAAGACTAGTACCGTTATGTAGAGTACCAATTTGTTACTTCGCTTTTATGAATACTTTGAAAGGCTTTTTTTATATTTACGAATATGTCAGACTCAAATATCAGTACACATAACATCACGCTCGTTATCCCCAAGAGTGTCCTTCAAATGGTCCATCAAGGGTTTAGGTTGCTACTCAGACATTCCTGATAGAAATACAAAAATAACGTGGAGAATAGGACCCACTGCACAGCATTTTAAGATTTGAATTCCATTCTAGATAATAATTAGCAACACAAACCTGTTGAAGGAAGTGAACAAACGGGTTTAGATGATGTCAACGCCCATGATACAATCGCATTCGATGAATCAGAATCAATTACAACGCATAACAAACGAACGAGTAAAACTCAATTATTACTGTTTAAGGTCAACAGGTAATTGTTAAGTCAAGTGAGTCACACTTTTGCTTTATTTTATGGCAACTCTATTTGATGTGAAAAACTGCAACATAAAATGCCGTCACTATGTGTTTTTTTAGAAAGGATAAAGTTGTCAGTATAAGAGCTGATTGCGGTGGCCTGTGGCTGAGTAGACAAGAGTTTTTTGTCATCTATAATTGACAAGAAACTCTCTGCAAAAGCATGTCTACACAAGTGAACGTTATGCTTAGGTTATATAACCTAAGTTTAAACAGCCTTTAATGTTCCCCTAGTTGGGACACAGGCATCCACTCTATGAGAGGGACTGGGCTGTAATCCCCCACGTAGGCCCAGTCCCGATAGGCAGATGACACACGTCTTCCAATTTATGGTTCTAGAACAAGGCTTCGTATACCACCTTGCTGATCAGCAAATACTTTAACAACGGCATTAACTACGCTAATTAGGAACTTCTGACAACAAGAGAAGGTTTACATTAGTTTTTTCATTTAATTTAATTAGTTGCTGTGTGCAAGTAGAATGATTCAATATAATTTAAAATTCACTCCACAGTTCATACTGAACCATCATTGTTTGTAGAACCACCCTACATGAGCTAATTAGCTTATAAAGCTCTTCAAATAGCAGCATTGCGGGCTAAGTGTGTTATCTACAGTACTAAACACAGGCTGTATCGACAAATGCACTTCTAATGAGGTAATTTGTTGAAGTAAACCTTGGCATGCAATGATAATGCGAAAATAATCTAAGAATGACAATTTTAAAAGAAATAAGCTAGCAATCAAAAACTTACAAGTCATGTTAATTAAGAAGTGCAATGTGATGTACAGCCTCGATTGCATGGCCAAGAATAGTTACGCAACAATGCCGCAATGTTATCTTGTTTGAAACATGTTGTCGGCACTGCAGGCAGTGTGTGTTTGCAACATGTTTCCAAGAACTCGTGAATGCCATCATGTAGATGCAACATGCGCATCTTTTAAACATTAAAACGAGGTGTTAAACTAAAACGGCTTCTAAATTATAAAGTTAAGGCAACACAGCGCTGGCCGTCATCGTTTGTTTTCTTTGCAAAATTATGGTGCATCAAATTACGTGAATTTCAGAAAACTTTTTATTTCTACGGGTTAAGTACATTTTGGCGATTGCAGTTTGGCTTGCGGCCAGCCAGTGGGTACGTGCAGTTGGTATACAGACAAGTCTAATGAATTTATTGAATCATTTGTTTAACTAGGTACTTACCCTGCGGTCTTGAATAATGTATTGTATTTGAAGCCATACATAAGGATTGGGACTGGTTAACAGTTGACATTACATCAAATGTGAATGTTTTATTGTTCACAATTTATTAGTATTCGCATGATTTACATATGTGGTCTCGGGTAAACACAATAACTGATTCCTAGCCTTATTAACTTTTCATATCAAAACCCAAATGCATAACGTATACAGTCCATAAAAATCGAAGAGTCTCACCAAAATGGCTGTGGCAGACGGACAGACGGACACGAGTGATCCTATAAGGGTCACGTTTTTCATTTGAACGTAAGGAACACTAAAAATAAACATAAAAAAATGTAATTAAAGGTGGTCTAATGAAGCCAGACTTTTACATGTCGGACGTAAATGAAAATTTGCCAAGCGTTTACAGCACTATGCGGCGCCGGAACGGCTACAAAGTATGGACACTACGCATAACTCTTATAGTGAGTATACTAGAGTACTATATTCAGTTAGCACGACAACAACGAGCAAGCTGTGCCAACAACATTTTACACAGGACTTTTTTATTATTATATTTGTGTCCACTGCAAGCTCTTTTAGAGATTAAGTGAGATGACATAGACATATCTTTCAGAACATGAAGGAACAGAAATGTGGGTACAAAGACCAGATCTAGAATTCTATCCACATGAAAAACAACATTCAATATTGACATTTGTTCGAGAGCTTGATTGTTGTTAAGCAGTGAGACAATACAGGGTAAAAAGAAAATAAAAAAGTTGCTCAAGACGACAGCTTGTGAAATCTCATACTACCAACACAAAAGAATATTAAGATACATCCGAAGATTCACTGAACTTTCGGAGAAAAGAAACTTGACACTAAAGAAAGGACCAAAAGCTTAAAGCAATAGAAACGTAACTAAACAAGCATCTTCACGAACTAGAAGAACCTGTCTGCTAACATGATTCCTTAGTAGGTTACTGAGAAAAAAAAATGCATTCAGAGGCCGTGACCGCCACCGCGGCCGGTTCGTTAACGGTACACCATCCGACTAGCTGCTTAGACTCGATAATCTCTTTATAATGGTTGAATGGAGACTCTTTCAATGAATATTCAGACACAAGTTGGGCAAAATTGTGACAATAGTATAGTATTAATAATGACATGATATTTTTAAGAATCTATTTTAAACAGTTCTCAGCGAAAAACCCAGCAATAATTGTCAGGCAGTTCCTAAAAGAGATCAAACACCAACAATTCAAAACCCTTTCAATACCGGTAAAGCCAACCCACATCCAAAATAGGATAGTACAAAGCCGCCAAAAATAAAACATAGCTGGAATCACAGACAGATGTTTCGTTTCGCTTTTAAAATTCACGAGTTGGAACAGACGTTGGACAAACAGTCCCTCCATTTATCGGATCGTGGAACTAGAACAATAGTCTACGTGGCCCTAAAGGAGGACATATCAAACATTCGATAATCGGTCCAGAAGGCGCAGTCACGCGGTTCCAGGCAATCGGTAAACGAATTCTATTGGAGGAAAAGAAGAGGAACAAATCAATACATGGTATAAAACAAAGTCGCTTCCCGCTGTCTGTCTGTCCGTCCCTCCTTATGTATGCTCAGATCTTTAAAACTACGCAACGGATTTTGATGCAGTTTTTAAAAGATAGAGTGATTCAAGAGGAAGGTTTAGGTATGCAATTTGTCAAGGTTTTGTGTAAATTGGTTGAAATATGACGATGATTGTTGGAAGTGTCGGAAAAAGTCAAGCCGCCTAATTTGCTCTACTAACCGTGCGAAGCCGAATTTATATATTTTTTTATGTTTCTACTAAATACAAAGAAAAAGTGTCGTTAGGAAAGCTAATGAAATCGTAACCTGAACAGCCGTTTCAATTACGGAGTTCCATCCCAGGGCTTTCTTAGGATTAATTCCAATTAAAATTGTCATGAGCCGTCGGATCCCTTACAAAGTAGCTCGGGTATTTCTTAGAGTATTATATTCACATGTCATAGCTCTGTGGTATTCTCATAAGCAATAACAACGGGCTACGACAACTCATGTCTAAACCGCAGACTTGCAATATCTACCCAACGACGGAAACGGAACATGTGGCAACTATTTCATATCTAGAGTTACAGCTTTATTTGAAACATTGGTTATTCGTGTTCTTAGATGTTTTTCTTCACACATATTTCGACAGATGGTTGTGATTTCAATGTACTATCGACTATAATTTAATACAAGCGGAATATTTTCAAACAATGGTCATTAGCTTGTAAAATGGTTACAGACACCATCAATGCATCACTAGAGTCAGAAAACGTCGCCGTAAAATATTTTATAGCTCTTTTATTTTACAGCTTCTCAGCGGTTGCAGTAAGTTGTTACGTCTAGTTTGCTTCATGACATAAATCGCGTACGTTAGAAAAGTTAGCACTTTCGCCAAACTTGTAACCAGTTCTTTGGTCTTGCGGATCCAGCACACTTAAGATACTCCACTTTTAACAGTGCTGGCAAAGAGACGGGGTCTAATTAGGTCAGTAATACTCGTTTCGTTTAAGTGGGACTTTTCGTGAAGGCAAAGCGAAATGTTTGCTTCGTGACTTGGGAACACTTTGGGGGTTCCTTAAAATTCTCTGGCTCGGATTGTATTGGTTGTTACTCCTTCCTACACATAATTAATTTGTTTCTTTTCTATTTCATTTACGTAATTATCCGACCGCTATTGTCCTGTTTTACCCAGTTTACAGTAACAACATTACCAACAAAGCTTTGTCAGCCAGTTTAAGCACATAGGTTATCCTATTTTACGTAGGCACGTTACGCGTCGGCGTACCATGAATCTGGGGTTTACAACCGCGTTCGATGCAAATTGACTTCGTCAGCGGTTTCCATCAGACTTTCCGAACAATAACCCCGAGCCATCATTTTTTTTTATACTATAAAATATCCATTACTAACGAACAGTGCAATTCTGCAATTCGTGATCCGATATTTCGTTATTTTCATGCGAGATCATTCAATGAACCTGCGTTTCGATATTGCTGTAGTAGTAAATATCATAAAAGGATGTTTTGGTTTAAAAATAAAATGTCGGTATATTTTTTGGTGAGATCGTTGAAAGTGCACCGTTTTACGAACTGATGTCCATTTTGATGAAAGCGATATTTTTTTTATATCGAAAATTATTCTTCCCGACGCTAATTTAGGTAAAGTGTACATAAAGTCAACTAGGGCGACGAAACAGAAGGGAGAGGGAACATCTGAGGCAATGCTTTATGACGCGAGCAACATCGTGACGGCCGAGATTGCGGCTGGGGATCCACGGGGACTGTATAAGACGATATTTGAATGCGTACCATGTTACCTAAAATTGTTATTAGACAAGACATACCCCCTGCAAAAGAAATATAACTGAAAATCGATACCCTTCGTGATTTGCAGAAAAGCAAAAGCCCATTTCTTCAAAGTATTCGATCAGTTCCATAGCAACAATAAAGAATAATACAGAAAAAAAACAAATCCAGTTCCATTTGAAATATGTTTAAAAAGCAACTCCAACAAAGAACCTTAAAAAGCCATATTTGAACATGCTAAGCACGTTTAATCCGTGTCCCGAGGCACGGTGATATATCGTGTGTTTCAACTCTTCAAGCAGGTTCAAGTCTCATCGCACGACCCAGACGACATCCAATATGAAAAGAATGATGTACATTAACCAGCTAGACTGGAACGAAGACGAAATTGATATTAAATGAAGCTGGATTTGAAGAGGTTTATAACAATTTTACAACTTTTATAAAAGACACGATTGCACCAGTGGTGTTAAGATAGCAAAGATAAAATTCCAGCTGAGATTTTTGTAATAAAGCGGGTCTAGAGATGGGCATTACTCCATCTCGTAAAACTTTATACCTACTATTCTGCAGTCTTCACGCATGGAACTAAATTGGAAATCTTTCCATGTAATGAAAATCAAGCAACTTCCACTGCCATAGGCCTGGATTATTGAGTACTATTTTGCCAGTGGTGGACAAGTTTTGAAATTGTAAAGCAAAAAAATTGGTCCTCATACCTGAGAATGAAACCAATATCAACAAATGTCCGTTATAGCTCCCACCATTCCTTGGAATGCAAGACACCCTTCACCAAATCTGTTATGGCTCACGCTATATAACCAGTAATGCTATCATTGGACCACTGTCTTTTATAGCCATGGATGTTTTGTGCCCCTTGAAACAACACCCTGACGGCTACACACGATTTATGTGAAGCAAGGGAGAACATATTGGGGTTGTTCACACAGCAAACCGATCGGTAAATCAGGAAACAATAGTTGCGGATTTCGATGTCTTTGGGAAGATTTCGGTTTTAGATAACGTGTTGGACCTTATTTAAGATTGAATTATGTTTATGATGCATTAGTTTGTAGATGCATTTAATTCTGATAGCACAATGCATCTGAAACACAAATGATATATATATTGTAGATAGCAACCATAAGATAAATGTTGTGTTTGAAGTTTAGCTCATATTACTTGAGCAAAGTCTTCAAAGATTCAAGTGAGGTCGAAATGAAAGTTATACATGTGCTTTAACACCGTCATAAACCAACTTATGAAGTTTCAATGCACCGTATTAAAGCGCAGAAAGCGGTTTTAATAAATATACAAATAGCTTTCGCTCCTCATATTCAGCATTTGAAAAGATTTTCGCTCGTAGCAGAAAGTGCAGATCTCTTGACATGCAAATTGGTGTAGCAACGGCTTGAGCATTTCATATTAGGTGAAGTTGAATTTAATTCTGCCGTGTTTTCATTCATAAAATGTTGAGAACAAGTTATGCAATAACTAAACCAACCTGCATTACAAATCAACGTTTCATAAAAGTTTGTTCAACGTTTTGTTCCCGGTTTTCGCTATGGATGAAACTCGGATAATCCATGGCTTATGTGACTAAACTATAACGGAACAAACTTGACCGGAACAGATAGAAATGGGGCTGGAACTGTGAGTTTTGGGGTAGATCACAAGAGAGACAAAATGGGCGAAGCAAATTGATTAACACGACAAATAAAGGATGACGATAAAAAAGGCAACGAAATAGACCATGCTTTTAGAAGCCATCACAATTCACTACACCCAAAAAAGAACACTAACAAAATGCCCATTTACTATGTACTAGATAAGTATTGCGGTGTATCTAGGCGGAAGATTTAAAGCCATTTCCTTGCTACTGCACTCCATGATAACATTCACGAAACCTCCATTTATGTAAGACCCTACTTACAGCCTTTATATATGTTATACAAAGAATGTATAAACAAACCTACGTAAATGACGCTTGTGAGATCCTTTTACTGATAGCGCTAATAAAGTCTGCGGGTGGAATGTCATTCTACAAGTTATGGTTCCCTTCACAGATTTCGCCATAGTTTTAGTTTAGTTTGGCAATAAATTCTAGTAAGGGAAATAAAACATTGTTCAAGCCATAGGATAGGAGATGTCAGAATTACAGAAATTTTTGGGCATCCGCACAAAATCCATGGAAAACATATTATTAATTTAGTATATGTTGATAAAAGTATTATCAAAGAACTGGTTCGGATCGCAGAAACAAATTAACATAAACACCAACATGATGCTTTTAATGTGACAGCGAATAACAATGAGGTAAACAAGAATAAAAATGACCCCTTATGTCCGTCGGTGGTATCGCAAGGGACCGAACATCGAAACTTCACGGCTTCGGCAGTCCCAGCACCAATTTATTGACCGTTCTTCATGTCGATCACAGAGTACAATGATGCGCATTTTATCAAATTAAGGTTTGAAGGCGTGACGGCTGCTCCTACAGGCGGATTTATTTGCGACTTTGTTAATAGAAGCATAACGAAATGGCATCGTATGTATGGTTCCTAAGGAACATTGTATTCAGGTATTGATTTCATTTCAACAAGCGTGTTATATATTATTATTTTAAAAGTTCCTCTTATGGCCTAAAAGCCACCGTCACCAAAAACAACGCGCTTCCACAAAGCTAGAACATTTTTTTCTTTTTCAGAACTACTCTGGGACCGCTTTTGGAACGAACTAAGCCGGCTTTGTCCTGAAACACCGTACAAAGGTACTAAAAACTGCCATATTTTCCGCAGTCCAAAATGGTTGTGGTGCATTGAAAACTCCCACTTGCGTCTATAAATGTAACGGGAAGCCCAGATGCGGCCGATGACAAGCGCTTACGTAATCAGATTAAAGAGGAATTTGTGTCATGACGGTTCATAGACATCGTCATAATAAACTTAGGAATAGGGCTGATGGAATTGAATTGATAAGTAGACATGCGAAGATGAATTATTTGGGACAAGCCCGCCACAATATTTCTAACCACTCCTAAATCCGATTACACAGTGGCGTGGCGACCACCAGAAACGCAATGAGGCAATGAAGCTCGAAGAGTTCCGCAAAAAACGATTTTGCTTCGATATTTCAGGGATACGTTATTTATTAAAAAGACATGGAAGAGGACTGTGTTGACATGTGCATATGCCAGTGTATAGCTTTTGAGACGATAAAGATTGCTTTGGTACCGATAATCTCGATCTGATATCAGCACTCTTTAGATTTTAGGTGAGCACCAGCATGAATTGAAGAGATGCATCTATTTCAATGAACGCTCCATGACAATACAAAATAAGTCACAAAACTGAATGCATCATAAAATTGCCACCCGCATTGATTTAAAACAAGGGAAAGGTCGCAATCGTAATCGATTGCCCTTGTGACCTGATAGTAATAAAACGTTTGAAGATTATGACAAAGATAGCGCAACCTGCATGGCACTTTTGTATTAGCGTTACAGTTCACCTGTTTTATTAACGGCAAGTTAAACTTCATGTCAGAAGATGACTTCTTCTTAGCGTGTTGATGACAATTCAAATTGAGTCAGCCCAAAATCTGGCGACGAATTTGAGGAATTATATAATATCTGTACATACTCATCAAAAGAGATGTTTGTATGTCACAATCATGTCTAAATTATCAGGAATTTGGTATTGCCAAACATAATGATAGACAATTATCCGCTTAAACGCCCACAAGACCAAATACTATTGCGCCCTAATTAAACCAATCTGAGACCACACAAGGAATATTTGCGATTATTCTACCGCATATTAAAACAATCGCAAAAACCGTTGGTTATAGCTGGGTTTTATCACAATGTTCATATACATAAGTACATCCGGACTGATAACCCGGCCTTCGGACAACCTAACCGCCGAATACGGCTTTTTAACGGGTTCTAGAAATTAATTCCGATTATTTTTAATTCTATCCAAATCCCTTCCATACATTTATCATGCGTTAAAAGGGTTTAGCAATGGAATATTCTTTTTTCACGTCTTTTTCATGAATATAAAATTTTGTTTGTGGAGTACTTCTCTCTTCAAATCAGACAGTGTTCAAAAGCGTGCCTAGTATTTTGAAATATACAGGTTGGAAGGGACAGCGACGCTAAGCAGGTTACCACGTGGTCAGTTCACCATTCTGAAACCCCGGGACACAAATTTTTCGTCGGTTATTAAAAAAAAAATCTGCCGTTCAGTACATTTTGAGGTTGTATTGCAGTTTCGTAGGAAACAGCCGATTTTTTTTATCCATCCTTACTTTTACGTTTATAATAAGTAATAAGATTAAAATATTCCACCATATTGATAGATGAAGTGTTGTAATTGACAAATTAAACCGATAACAACAGAGGTTCCATGTTTCCTATAGATCTCAGAAACGAGGACCAGTGTTTTAACGGGTACACCCGTTTGGTAACTTTCCCGTTTGGACAACTAAACAAAACAAGTGAAAAACAGTGCCCTTTCGTAACTATTTTAGTCTTCATACATTGAGTCTCGTTTCGCCAACCATAAATTTCAACTGTTTTTGTACGGTACAGTCAGCCAAAGTTATAAGGAAACTTTTTTGGTGTTGCTATTTTTTGTCTCTGGCACACTAAGGTTTGTTACGAGAGAACTCAATTTATAGTAGAATTTGAACAGAAAGTACTAGGAGAACAGAATTATGATGGAGATGTTGGTGCCACCGTCTTCAATAGTAAAGTAAAAATTTACTAAGATCTTTGAATGTAAGAAAAATAACTATTGCAATGTTTGTCGAGGTCGCTCCGTGGTTAGGTTAACCTTTAAGTATTTCATATCGATACCGTTCGGTGCTTCAAAAAGCAAGCACGTTAAATTGTTGGTTGGCTGTCATTCGTAGATCTTTGACAGTAGTTACGAGTAGACAGAAGTCCGACTACCAGTATTACAAACGGGTTTCAGTCAGTCAGTAAGATAGTTCATAGTAGATAGGTTAGGTACCTCACACTTTCAATTAAAATAGTCTTATTTTTGTTTGAAAGTATCAGAGGTTTACAAACAATGGCTTCCTTCTAACAGTTCTAGAAGGTACCTTCTATATAACATCAATTATTGAAATACCACCTTGAATTTATGCAAGCCTAGCAGTAGCGCAGGCACGCAATAAGCCGATTCCTGTCGGCTTCCCTTTGGAAATCCAAGTCAGTAGGGTATAATAATGAAGGTATTTAATACACCCTACAATTTAAATATTATGTATTACAAAACGCCTGCCAAAATTACAATTTTTGTCAATAAATTCCAAAAAGACAACATGTTGCTCCTAAATAACTCGTAGGCGTCCCGGCTTTTTCCTTCTAAAATGTCTATACAAATCTATGTCGCCATGACGTCACTTAGAGCCACGTGACACGCGTTATCTTAGGAGTCGGTAAGCCGGAATAATGCGGGTTATAGGCAAGAACTGTTTGCGAGTAAACGAGATGCGTATATCGGAGAGAGGAGACGCATGTACTGGCGCGGGCGCCGTACTCGGTTCGATTCGTAAAATTTCGTAATGCTTCGGGCTCGGCGCTCGAGAATTTGTAAACAAATGCATTGCATTCGTATTTTTCATGTGCATGAATGTAAAGTACTTAATGGCTTTTATTTTGTTTTAGATAGGTAATTTGCAATTTGTTCGTTGTATTAATTGAATTGATTAGTGTATCAATTAGAAATTAGTTTGTGCGTGTATTGTGTAGTGAAAATAAAGTATAAAAGTACGTTGAAATTAGGTATTTGGGTAAGTAGATAGTTTATCAAGTTGAAATTTCTTACCTATTTAGAGTAGATTTAAAAATTAATTAGAATTAGGATGGCATTGATCGCTTTAGACTGCTGTCTCACAGATTATTTGCTTTGCGAAGAAACTAGTTTTTCAAGGTTAAGTTTTGAGAATAAAAAACATGTTATAAAACTCGGGCGGGCGCGTCCAAATATGGCAATTAATTATCAACGAAAAGATGGTTTTGTGAAACATTTTAATATTTCTCTATACGATAAATATCAATGGCTGACTGGCAGCTGTAAATTAAATAAAATGTATTGTTTCCCGTGCCTACTTTTCTCAGATTCTAGTAGCCTTTGGAATAAAGGGGGTTTTACGGATATTAATAATCTGACGAATTCCTCGAAAAAACATGTTCAAACTGAAAAGCATATTCGCAGCTGTTTAGATTTACACGAGTTCGGGTGTAGTAGAATAGAATCATTTTTCGCTAATTCGCATGAAGCTCATAATAGAAAAGTAGATCGAAATAGGAATCTTCTTTCTATAGAGAAACATTTGTTACTTAAAATTAAGAATAATCCCGGCTTTTATGATAATGTCTTAGCGCACTTTGTAAGAAAGAATAGACGAATAGCTTTAGAGTATAAGTAGTTATTATAAGTAGAATAAGTGAGTAGAGTAGTCTTGTTGTTAAGTAGTAGTAGTAGTTTTGCCTAGTATAGTAGACATCATACGTCATCAGTTCATCACACCACAACCGGCTTTTTTCAAAGCCACTTTTATTATACTTGCAAGACACTGTTTCAATCTATCAGTCAGTGCTTACACGTATAGTAAGGGTGGACTGAGAAATATGTACGCCCTACCTACGCCCCCCCCCCTGGACTACGCCTGGCCTTGGTAAGTTTTTTTTTTGTTTTTTTTTTTTTGCTGCGGCTTCCCTCCTTCATGAAATCACCCGTCGCCACTGAAGCCTAGTACTTTTAGTTGGGTATTCACCAAAAAAGACTGTTCTGTTATTAGTAATTTGTGACTTTTTATTTCAATGTTATAATTTTTAAAATACACACTTGTAGTTTGTTTATTAGTGAAATTATTTATTTACTTAGTTATAAGTCATATCAGTGTATTTTTTCCCATAACAGGAGGGTTTATTTTGGTAACGGTAAGTAAAAAACCGGTCAAGTGCGAGTTGGACTCGCGCACCGAGGGTTCCGTACAAACCTGTGGGTATATAACTTTTTTTTATATGACGAAACTAAAAATTTACGGTTTTCGTAATTTTTCCTATATCTGTACTATAAGACGTGACTTCGTACAAAATTTCAAGATTCTAAGTTCACGGGAAGTACCCTGTAGGTTTTGATTCCCGTGCGAGTTTCGAAAATTTGCGGAAATTTGCGGCCTAAGTGGCTGTATCTTTTGATTGCGTTGACTTAGAAGGTTGATTTTTCTACAGCTTCCAGGGACAGTAGAACTAAGTATCATATAGAAATTTCAGTTTGATACCTCCACGCGTTCCTGAGAAAAACGGTCTTGACAGACGGACGGACGGACGGACAACAAAGTGATCTTATAAGGGTTCCGTTTTTTCCTTTTGAGGTACGGAACCCTAAAAAGAAATAAGAGTGTACAGAATATAAACTGTGGTTTCTTAATAGTTCTCCTGGGTCCCCTAATATACTTTCCGAACAAAAAGTTTACCAAACGGGAATCAATACACGCATACTCAAAAGTTAACGAAACGAGACTCAATGTATGAAGATCAAAATACTTACGAAACGGCACTTTTGTGATGTTATTTTGTTTAGTTGTCCAAACGGGAATGTTACGAAGCGGGATGTAGCCGTTTTAATAATCAAGCTGTTCATCTTATACCTTATGTTCTTTCCTAAATAACCCACATAACCTTTTACCCATCACACTTTGCAGTTACCTTCATAAAATAAATTGTTTCGCAGTGAACCCTACCAGACCCAAATTGTTCAATTTCCGGTGTTAACTTTAAAATTTTCAGCCCACTGAATTTCGGCGCCTAACGATCGCCCCCATTATTCATCCTTTGTGAAAAGAAAGTAATGGTTTGATACATGTTTCAGTTCTACGTTATATTTATTTAGGGTTTAACACCTCAAAATTTAACATAATCCCAGCTATCGATGCACGATGTTTCGCACTTCAATACAATACCGTTCAATCCTTTTGTATAGGTAATCTTTTGAAGCTTCGCATCTCGTTGGTCAAAGGAATGGAGCGCAAGAAAATAGCTCTTTTGTAGGATCCTTTTGAAAATATTGAAATACCTAGCAGCAGCTAGAAATTCCAATCCTAGTGCTTTTGCTCGAGGATTTTTGAGATCCAGGTCTGATAGTAAAAATGTTTAGATAACTTCAGATAAAGGCAATATTTTCCTAGGTAGGAATTAATGAAGCCTTTATCTTCAGAATATACGTTTTGGGTTTCATTGATATGAACCCGAAACTTATTAAATATAGGGGTAACATACAGTCATGGTTCTAAAATACATTCAACCCGAACTTGTAAGCTTGCTTAGGCGCATGCATCTAGGTGATGTCGCAAGGGAAAGAATAATCTGTTATGATTGAAATTAAAAACAGGTAATAAACCAACGTTTACAACTGCCACATTATCACGTACTTTTATTATCCAACTAATTTATGCCACTTGCGTGGGAAAGCTAACATAATGCACTTTCCATTTCTCCCATTCAAAAACCAACATTAACGGGTTTTGGTACACATGTTTTATTACGAAACCGACTATTAATCACAAGGGAATTATTATAGTAAATGTTTATTTGAAATCTTATCGTAAATGGTATATTTTGGTTCTAAGTTCTGAATGGAATTTGTGTCATGGCCGCTAACGACGCTTGCGGACAGCAAAAATGTTATGGAAACACGAAAACGTAGAATGTAGACTTGACTAAAGTTTATAGGAACCTAGTTTTAAACCACACGAACCGAAAATTTCGGATATTACGCATTAGAAAGTTTGTTATCAACTTAATAAAGTTGCGGTGCGGATTTGGCAAAAATTGGTCTGTACCATAAATGTTTACTTTTGACACGTATTTGAGAAGCCTAATGATAGTCTAATGATGATTTGACCGCATATCAAACCCCTGTCGCTTTTGAAAACGCTGGCCAGAAAGTTCTAGATCAAAGACATTCAAATATTTACGAATAAAATCGCAATCTACTACTTGTTAATACTTTGTGGCAAGTCGGTCTGTCTAGGTGCCATACACCCGCTTGTCAGGTAGCATTCGTGTGTTAAAATCGAAAATGCTTGAGATCAAAATGTTTCATGACAATATCCCGGATGCCCGCTCTATAACTCTTTTAAATCTCTTTGTTCTAGATACAAAATCTGAGCATTCTATTTTCTCTAATATCAATGTATTCCTTACACTTATTTCTGTTGAAACTGCATTGCTGGTATCGATACGCTCTCTATACAAAATTATCCAAGGAGACACAATGAAAGTTATCCCGTTAAATTTCAATTTAGTCATGTTCGGCTTCAGAATAAAGTAGTATCGAAGTCGGAAAGTTTAGAAATTGAAGTCTTATGCTTATGCCTGTTTTTGCTTACACTAAGCAACATCATAAAGAATGTCTTATAAAAGCGCACTGGACTTTAAATTTTCGACGATGAACAGCGAATCGAAAATCTAAGAGTGCAACAATATTTAGGCATAAATTTAATCGTACCCTAACCCCCGTATCTATAAACAAGTCAAAGTTTTTACTTGAGTAA
Organism: Standfussiana lucernea; assembly: GCA_964057025.1. Classification (NCBI taxonomy): domain Eukaryota; kingdom Metazoa; phylum Arthropoda; class Insecta; order Lepidoptera; family Noctuidae; genus Standfussiana; species Standfussiana lucernea. Next base: position 14,969,523 of record OZ059785.1, read on the forward strand.
ATGTCATTATTTAAGATACGATTTTTATTATGCAGTTTAATAATTGCTTGAAGTTAGAACTGTAAACAGATAGATTTCTTACCTTTGCTTTCTTTGACGGTTCTTACTTCGTTTATATTCATGTCTATTGCATAAAAAAATTGCGCAAGTAATTACTTAAGCCCAAGTAATTACGTTAACTTGACTATAGATACGGGTGTAAGCGTTAGTGAAAACTGGTACCCTCTTGGCAGTCGTGTTGGGATTCATAAAGAAGACAATAGATACAACCAGCCATAGATGACTTACGCCTGTGTCGTACAAGGGCTGATTACATGACTGTAATAATGTCTGCATAATAAGAATAAGGATAACTCTCGCATCTAATGAGTAATTTAATGTTTCCGTCTGCCATTTTCTGGGTAGTGGTCCGGATTATCGATAGTACTGTTTTTGGGTCAGAAGCGATCATGAGAATTAATATTTGCCAGTATTACTGTACCTACTACAACAGATGGTGAACGAATCATGCGCGAAAGTGTTCCCATGGCGAAGTCATGAGTTCACAACTCATAGCACTGACGAATACTACTTAATGAGGAGGTAGATACTACAAAAGCCAGTCCAAAGATCTCAAAAGTATACAAATAGTCTTTGGCAAGAGAAACTGGCATGTCATCATGAAAATGTAAGCTTGCTACTAGTTCAACAAAATCATTTTTTTATTCTGGCAACTACAAAGAAGATTAACGGATAGTCTGATCGTATGCATGTAGATAAAACAAACACATTGAATAGGACAATTAATTCGCAATTGACCTTGTTCTTATTACGAACTCGCATCAGACGATTGTTCTATTATTTTCATCTATTTAAATACTCACGAGGAAATCGTGTGTACGAGATAACATTGTAATGGGGTTCGGTAACCGTTGTAATAAACATTTAACGGATGCGCGTTTATCGTGCAAATTATTTTCGGGCTTCTAGAGTTTTTGATTGTAATTTGTACGTACGGTTGTGGAGAGATTAAATAAACAACGTAATTGACTACTCCGGCGTTTTTCATTGATGATTAGCGTGACAGGCGGCGATTAATGTTTGTTTGAGATGTGCCACTTGTGTTTAGGCTTTATTCTCGACTGGCTCCTCGTCGATGATGTTATAGCACTCGGTAATAGGATATTTTTCTTGATCGTATGAGTAGTTTCGATATAACCTCAAAGTTAAACTCTTTTTAATATTAGTTAGAAGTAGCCTTTGTCAAAAAAAAAACTATGGAAAGTGCTGCTACAAGTACTGTAGTTACTGCTAATGTGAGGACATTCACAAAGAGAAAAGCTGGCTCAACTTGTTTGTCAAGGAATTTCCAATTTATTGGCCGTAATCACGAACTCGCGGAGTTATTTGGTGACGCGGCATCAATTAATCATCTTTTATTTTCATAATAGCCGCTGTTAATCACAATACATTTACCAAACTGACTGCCGGCGAGGTCAAATAACTTCAACAATGTTCTGGCCAAGCACTTTACTTAAGTTAGGTAAATTAAGGTTTTATACAGGGTGGAGGGGCACACACGCTTACCACAATATTCAGTGCATTCTGAACTACAGCTGTTTCCTACAAAAGTGTAATGCCTACATGGTCACAATGTCTGGAACGGCTGATTTAACGAACACTGGATGCCGACCCCAGCATAGTTGGGAAAAGGCTAGGCAGATGATAATTTAATGTGGAGGGGTTCAGAATGATGCACTGAATACTTGGTGGTAAGTGTCCCTTCCACCGTGTCCGGGCAAACCAGCAAGCTGAGCAACGGGTAAACTTGTGAAGGTAAGAAAAACTTGATTATTACTTTTTTTCTTGAGAATTTCAGGGTAAAGATTGTAATATTGTGTTTTTGCATGTCCCTAAACCACTATTATTGCAGTCTGATCTACCAATATCGAAACTAGGTTTTCATTGTCAGCTTTTAGTGTTTGTTGTAATACGGTCAAAAATACAAGAAATTAACCACTTCCTTTTGGAAGTCCGTTAAAAACTTAAAAAAAAAACCACACGTCGTCGCTTTAACAATTACGTAGATTGCATGTCGCTTTAGCACATGTGTGGGGTGAACAAACTTTACTGTAAGCGTCCCCTGAAGCTTGTTCAGTTGATGTAAACATCACTTGTTTGAGCACAACTAGTCAGGGTTGACGCTTCCTTTGTCAAAGCCACTATTTTTAGGTTTTCGCACTTTGTACCAGAGAACTGTGGTCATATTTACATCAAACTGAACAGCTTTCTCTATCACTTACGGGATATCTTCCGTGGGTCATTATTGTGAGCCTTGCAACAGCGTAAATCGCAAAATATCGGGAGCTCACAATCAGTGACAGTGTAATGTTAGTCATCAACCGTGAAACCTTAAAACAGTGTTTCTCTATGGGACCCACATCTTTATCGCGAAAAAATAATCACCTATCGCAAACAAAACTAGATTTTCATTATTTTTACTTTGACGGTATCACACCCTTATATATGACCACATCTATCTGTTACATGTTGTTTAATGAACAACATACCGTTACGATCGTGTCACCCCCTAATAAAAGTTCTATTTTTATACTTGTAATTTGTAGGGTGTACATAATAAAGAGTATTTATTATATATTTCTATCTCTCCTTTATCCGCTTTGATATACGACCTAGCATTTACTAACCCTACATGACTAATACGGCAAATCCTGTTGGTTTGATTTATGCGATCAATTTGACGCCGCGTCCACTTCAGCATCGATATCGAATCCGAGACTGTAATCAGTCATAATCGATTTATTATCGGTGTTAAATTAAGTCTATGACATAATAATCTTTGAAAGATTTATAAATAAACCTCAACGCTTATCGGTTTCTTCTAAGTTATCTCGGTGAGAGCCGCGTTGTTTCCAAAATTCGCACGACTTTCTCAAATAGCGTAAACGTGAAACAATAAGGAGAGATTTTTTTTATAAGAATTGTTTATTGGGCACTCGTGCGGTAAAGGAATAATATACTACACCTGGCGAAAACAAATTTGCCAGCATTTATTAAGCCGGGCTTTTTTATGAAGCCTAAAAATAAACATCTGTAAGAAAGTTGAGGCGAAAATCCCAACTTTTGTTTATTGGAAAGTTTAAGTGTTGGAAAAATGATGTTAAAAGGCTTAAAGATACTATTGGTATCTTGGATTGAGTGTACATAGACCTGGTTTCCGATTTGAATATATGACTTAAAAAACTTTTGAATTTCTAAGGAATCACCTCGTACATAAACTGCTAAACTAGAGTTTTCTTTTCTTATTATCAAATATTGATATATTTAATGTAAATATCAATGTTCTCAAATCAGAAGCCAACTAACAATCGTCAAGACAAAAATACCCCAATCTAATCTAATCACGCGACGTAATAAATCTATATTCAAACCTATTGCCCGTCAACCATATTGGCGTGTATCACGGCTCACGGCTGAAAGGAGTTGTAAGGCCGATGACAGGCATGCGACACACGATACCCGTCACTTCATTAACGGCTGTTGCAGATGACCTGTCGACGCCCGACACGTTTAGAATACTGCCTGTTTATTATATCATCACGCCTGTAATTCCCGAACGCTTAGGCAGAGGTGTATCAAAAGTACACTCACAATTCGACAGTTATAGTTAAAGTCCCAAGCAATAGGAATCGTTTCAATTGCCTGCATGGACCGGGCATAAATCCAGGCTCCGTGGCTGCTACTTAGACATTCTTGATGGAAAAACACAATACCCGACTTGGGAATCAAACCAAGGAGGACCTCATGCTGAGTAGTCATGCTAGCGACCATTCGTCCAACGGGGCACTGACCGCCTGATTGTGATAGACAAACCCATTGTCTTGCAAACGAGATCCTAATCAATCCAATTGGTCGGTTCTGTGATTACAAAGACAGCGACTTGTCATTTCAATTTCATAGACAATGGAGAATGTGATAGGGGTGGGAAAAGGTAGTTTGTAAAACTTCCTGCTCATTATGTGTAGGCTAGGTAATTTACGGTTAATTTAAAATAGATACACGGTATGTGAATATTTTTATTCAGATGCAGCCAGTTATTCTGGAAGCCGACCCCAACATAGACTTAAACTCAAAGCATTTACTTCAATTAGACCATTACAGACACTTTTGAATGTCAAAAGACAAAAAAAAAAAAAACTAAGCTACAGTCCCAGTCATAGACTATATACTATAACTGAGATAGATGCGCATCTCTATGTTTGAAAATGGACATTAATTGGGTTCCCTGAACGGTAGGTGGCGCTTTTAGTACCCAAAAAATCCTACAGGGAGCGCTGGCTGTTGTACTAATGTTTCCAAATAGGCTTTGAGTGTGATATTAGTGTAGAGAAATTTGTAGAAAGACAAAAGTGTAATATTTATAAATTATAGTATTACACTATTTTGCACTTTTGTCGTCTTACAAATTTCCCTACACATAATATCACACTTTATATAGGTAAGAAAAACTGCAGCTGCGTTGCTGAAATGAAACACCTATTTAAATCACATAATTTATTTAGAAAAATCAAAACATATTATCATTTTTGCACCCAAAATAGCAACGTGACCGCGATTTCTTCGGCATCTTCTAGCTCAAAACCGAATCGAAAGGCAGAAGTCAGCAGTCCAGGTATATCGCCAAGTAGATCAGAAAAGCAGTAATCGGTGTCCAAATTCAAAGCCAGGTGGGTTCCGGTATTATGAGGGAGAAAATCAGGATCCGTATAATGAGCGCCAAGTCGTAGAAAGATATCAAAATACACGAAAAGTCACAAACAACGAACACCAAAGAAACGAACGAACATCGAACGAAATAGCAAAGTAGCAAAGTTTTGAACAAAATTATAAAACATTTGGTGTTGCTGTTATAAAAACTAAGAATTTATTTAAATTTATACGAAGCAAATAAAATTATTTTGATTATTAAATAGCTTAAATAAAATAGTTAATTTTTTACATGCATTCTGGTATTTTTCTAATGGCTAATTATTTAATTTATTAAAAATAGTTTCCGGTCTAGTACTAAACTGCCACCTAGTGTGTAAACTATCTTTGAAAATGGGGGTTCCCTGATCGATAGATGGCGCTAACATTCATTGTCAATTTCGAATTGTACGTTTGTTCGAAAGTTTCATGCCCCTGGTCCCAGTCACAAGGCATAATAACTTGTGAAAGTACTGTACATAGTTGAAGGGTAGTCAAGAAATTGTCTGTGAATGTTTGGTGCGGCCATTTAATGAAAAGGTTATACAATACCTTCCTACTTATTTCATACTGAAATGAAGTTCTCAGAACATGGAAAATAACAACGTAAAGTTATTTTTAAGTCGTGAATTCATGACTAATTTTAAATCATCAACATACTTTGAATATAAAATTAATTTGTAGCCATTTTCGAAGCCATAACGGGTAATAAATTTGTCATTATCCTCATTACTGTTGGCTTATGGGCCAAGGTTATAAAATAATTGAAAATTATTCAAGGATAATAAAATAAAATCTTAGTTCTCTTGCCGACTCCATGACAATTCAAAAGAGCCTGTTAACAGTTTAATTGAAATATGCGTTTATTAAGTAAAGTTTGAATGATTGCAATTTTATGTCAACACAAATGAAAATAAAATAAGCTCTTACATAATCTAACACGATCTGCGAGACCCATTTGGCACTCGGGGAAAAATAGACACCTAGGTAAATTGTAACGGCACAATTGAATATATCCCAATGAAGTTTATCTATTACCCAGCTAACCTTTTTAAATCGAACACGATAGCATGGTAGTGAAATTGAAGTAAAATGAGGAAAAATGCCAGAAATACCTGATTTTCTAAAATAAAATCTGCTCTCAAAATTTCCCTTCGTCACCACGAAGGGAAATTTTGAGAGCGTTGAAAAAAACATCCACAATACGTAAATTATATCATGTGCCATTGACATAGAAATATAAAAAAAAACTATTGGTAAACATCTGTCAAATTGTATTGAAAAAGCAAGATGGTGGTGACATTAGTTCTGATCTATAGATGATAATGTATCGTTTGTCATCTGATTTAGTTGAATGTTTTACAAACCTAGGTCAATCTCCTGGAAAGTCCAAGGCAAGGACTTCGTAACAAATAAATCAACACGAGGGCATGGTGTAAAGGTAACGTCGATTTTAAAATTAAAAATACTAGTTTCGCATATAATATTTTCATAATTTTAGAAATTTTGTTAGCTACCGATTGTGCTCGTTGCAAACAATTAAACTAAAATGCTATAGGGTAATTGTATTTTCGATTCAAAAATTGACGCATTTACGTTACGTTACATCGCGTACTCGTGCAAGGGCCTTAGTTTAAACAAGTACAACCCACCAGCTTCAAGATAATGCTAGAGACGTTCGGGGAATACATAATATTGATTTCTCCACTACGACAATTATGTATCGGCGACATCCGGGATGAAGGGGGCTTGCTGTTCACATTCAAATAAGCCAACTCGATGTTCATGTAATATAGTTAGAGGGACAATTATGAAGACCTCGTGGCAGGAATGGGGGAAGCTGATGTTTTTTCTACGTCAGTAGGCGTTTGGGGACGGAAGATACATTTTTTGACATGGCTAAACTAAAATCGATCCTATGCTAAGATGATTAGATTCATATTTCACCTACACGATTAAATCTCAACTAAGTTTTCTCTTTGTGCTCTTATCTAATGATTTCTGCAGTTCTTCCACTTTTTATCTAAACGGTATGTAAGATATCGCGAAGAATACCATTCCTTTCCTGTAATATAATGTGTGTCTACTTTTAAAACACCTTTCCCACCTTTAGAAGCAATACGCAAATAAGGGGGCGAAGTACGATAGAAACCGTTGCCAAGAGCCAGTGTTAACATTATCAATACATTTATTCCGTACATAGGATGCTGGTTGGATACAAGTTAAGCGGTCAAAGAACAACTGTCGACATGGCCGCCACGAATACTAATTGGTTTAGCGTGAATAGTTAAACGTAAACACCGTTTATTAAGCTTGAACCAATATGTTTAAGCGGTTAAGCAGCTTTTGGGGATAATGTTCCCTTTAAAGCGCATTATTGCATTATAATGACGAATATTCATTGTTTGTCAGTTCATTATGAAAGGCATTATTGAAATACCAATCATTATACGACAAATGGCACACAAATAGTTGGAACTGTCTCGCTGGTCTTGTGGTGGCTAACGTTACTGTTCAGCATGACGTTCTGAGTTTAATTCCCTGGTCGGGCAAAGTGTTATTGGGTTTTTCGACTAGGATCTTTTCAGTAGCAGCGCGGATTCTGGATATTTGCCAGGTTGTTGGCAATAGGCTTGTAATAGTGGTTACATGGGATTTACAGATAAGTGGCGAAACACGGGTGTAGGTACTGCCTGACCAATCGAGAACTACAAGCGTGATATTATGTCAATAGTCGGAAATATCAACACTAAAGCATGTGACAATTACCCTACCAATATCGTGTCGAGCAAGCTTTATTACCTTCCAATGTAGCTAGGTAGTGGGTGGGGTAAGTCAACGAAAAGGAATAGTTTATTCGAGCAACTACCCGTAGGTGATGTTCAAACAACGTCTCGTTATTTATGCAACAGCGTCGAATTCTAAATGTTACTGCTGTATTGGATGTATCGATCCTTAATTACTGCTTTAACAGTAAAAAAAAAAACCAAAAGCTTTGATTGAATTTGGCATACAGACTGACCGACAGTGGACATAGGTTATCTCCCTAAGGAACCCATAGGCATATTAATAAGTTGTGAGTCAAAAAGTCATTGTTGCAAAATGGCGTTGCAGAAATGGCAACTTCTTTTTATAATTTTTGCCTTGTTATTCAGTTGGGGTGCCAGTAACCTCATTACGTCTCCCTTTCGTCAGTAAACGACCCCAATTGCTTTAGCATTCGTTACTGCGTCGACTATTTTACATTCATTTGTGATTAAAACTGGGGAAATCCTGTGAGCTGTCACGATAGCAAAACATATTGCAAATTTTTCGGGCGCGGAGTTTAGGTAGGGCAGCCATAATTCACAAGTAGGTAACTAATTAAAATTCAAATATAAAATTGGTCATGTAAATGAATGAATGAAATGATAATACATAGGTATATTATAAATCATTAAATGCCTTTTTTTTTTGGAAATTTTCATTCATCGATCGTCATTCATTAACCATCAGACACGTGTGGTAAAAAGGTTGAAGAAATAAATGTTTTGGCAACGGCATAGTGAATTTATACCTTTCTGAAAGTGGAGTCGAAACCTGCTTTAGACTTATTCGAAAAAACACTTTTACGAGATATTTAGTAAAAAAGAAATACCTTCCCTATACCTACATCGTTCTACATATAACCCTTCAAAACTCAATAACCTTGCGATCCTAAACATACATTTGCAGAATCCTGTCAACGTCCCGTGGTACTTTGCACAAACAGAGTCTATTAGTACTTACTTAACACTTCTACATCCATCTAAAAGTCTGCATAGACGAAGGACTTTTGACGGACGACAAAAATCCTCAAATCAAAACTGGCAAAATTAGGGTGTTTTATAGGTACATCTATGTATAAACCGACGGGAAATACAAGACTGATATTATGTTTTTTTTTTTATAAGCAGTTGCTGTCCCTCTACAAATGACCAGCACTAACAGTAGCGCCACCCCATGTCTTTCCAAGTACGTTTTATACCAGCTATACCAGTCAGAAAATGCTTACCATTTTCTTTATCATTTTCCGTACGCAAAATACGTTCTTTGGACGTGGAGTTGCGGACACCAGCCCGTTATACAATACAAGCATCCAAGACATCGCGCCATCTCTTTCTGGGTCGGCTTTGACGATAATGTTACTTAAGTCGTCTGAAAAACGCATACAAAAAGCAACAAACTAGCACACACGTATCCACCCTTTTTACATCTAAGACCAGTCAGTTCCTCCTCTGGACAGTCTTTAAGGATAGTTACATATAATAACTACAACATGCGTGAACGTGTAAGTAATACGTGTACACAGATATATATGTAGATTAAACGTTCACCTCAGTCATATGGTGTATTACGTTAAGCCTGGGATTATTTATTTATTTATTTATTAAAACTTTAAGCACAAGTAAAAAACTGTACAAAGGCGGACTTAATGCCTAGGGCATTTTCTACCAGTCTACCGATTATGTGAACTGGGCACGTGAAAGGGTGTCAATGTTTCTGTTTCGTGCTTTTTTTTGCAGCATAAATATGGGGGCGTTTGAGGGGCTTATCGGTTAAGGACGATGACTGTCTCGAAATATTACTTACAGTGCTGAACTATGAACATTTAACGCAATCTTGGGTGGAAGTCTCATCTTGAATAATTTACAGCCAAGCAAGAAAATCTCACGTTACAAATAGTAAATCCTGAACATGTAATTTCCACATCGTTTACACAAAAAGACTACCAAAGTGCCAAAACGTCTCTGGAGAATCTTCAGAAAACGCATTTATGATCGGAGCTCCAAAAAAACTTTTCGTCAAATATTATTTACCGTTACGAGTCAAGAATTTTGCGTACAGAAACCATACAGGTGTAGCAATTCCAATAACTATTAAAGTTTGATCTAAGTACGTAAGAACATACTGGTAAAGTTAGGTCGAAAGCGAATTTAACTATTCATGCCCGGGAGTAGTTCGATTCAAGTGCAAAGACATGCAAGAGCGCTTATGTCAGGTAGCACATCAATAAAAGCCACTGAGATAATTTACCACTGAATAGTGGATCGAAGAGAAATTGTTTCGGTATTTTATCGATTTGAATGAAATCGATTCTACTCGGTAAATATGCGGTTGGAACGTGATGAGACTAACCAATTGATTGTATCCACTGATAGTTTTGTTGGTTAGCAAACATAAATAATTGAAGCAGGCTTAATTCTTTTCGCATTACGTCCAATAGACCTCCTTTCACCTAACGATGTACCATATTCTCTTGCTGGAACCAATTCGAATCACAACACATAAAAATCGAATTACAAAATCGTTAAAACAGAATCTGGAATCGAAACGCTCTTATACTGTTTTATAACTTTTAAAGGAGGTATGGAGGTCAGTGAGCCTTGATCCCGGGAAAACGGATTACTAGAATGTACCATCAACTTGAGTCAGGAGAAAACCGATTTGGAGCCAGCTCTCGGATTTGGGTTGTTTTCTTGGATTCGGGTCTGCATTTTTAACGCTCAGCTAGGCGGGTAGGGAGTTAAAGAGGGCTATGGAAATTCAGGAAATGGCACGGTCCGGGAAAATGGCATCCCTGTTATTGTGATAAATATGCTGTTTCTTTTATGGACCTTGAATTATTCATTCTTTCCAGTACTTTATTTTGAAATTGCTTTCAAATCTATCATTATTAACGTCGATTTACCTCGTAAAATTGATTACGGTCTCGTGTCACGCCAAAATTTGTCAGCTTCGAAGTTGTAAAATAAAATGAGTCATCAGTTTCTGATAAAATCAAAACCTGTTTGTGTTCTTATTGATCTTGACTTGGCAATGAACTTCGTTATCAAGCCGTAAATGCTTTTAAAATTAAACGATCGTATAAGGTGATACGATACCTTCAAACTGTGTCCCAACGCTACACAAATTCAATATTCCCGAGTACTTCTTAATGGATTACTTGCTCCGATAGCAATCTTATCTCTGATATCGTAGGTACTTCAACCTGGATGTCCACTACTTACGGAAGTAGATAATACACTCAATACACAAATAGGTTAACAACTTACATCAACAAGACACCGCCAACACACAGGAACCATTCCACACTGTTGATCACTTCAACAATCCACCACACTGTTGCTTATCTAACGGCACGCACACATAACCTGGAACAATGGACAAACTGTGTTAAACAATTGAACAACACGTGGTAAACACATACCAGGACAGCAGTAGATGGTGAAGAATATGAGATACAGTTCGGTATGTATTCGCCAGAATTTACTGGACAGTGTCGTTGTGACTAATGTTAAAATCATAACTAGAATCCGAAGAGGTGTACACAAGCCATGTGAATGAGTAAACATTGTCAAATGCTGTGATCAAGGTGGCCTTGAGCTATCTGGAAAAGTGGCCTTTGACATTGTAATCATAGACAAGATAGTAACCGATAATGGTTACTATTTTGAATAATATTATCAAGATCATACTTATTGCAATAAAGGCTTAGTAGGCAATAAAAATAAACTAAATCAGACCATAAACCAACTACAAATCAAATAACAAGCGACGGGTATTAAATATAAATCTATACATAAAATATTAATTGAACAGAAATATTGAAATTAAGAATCTTACTAACAATTTACCTTATAAATAGCAATCAATAAAATTGGAAAGCAATCAAGCGTCTATCCAATTTATTAAACATCAAGGAATCTTGCTTCTAAGAATAAGGCAACAGGAATGAGGAAAAGACGATATATTTCTGAGAATTTACTAGAAGGTATCCTTACTTCTTGGTTCAAAATGAACAACGTGGCACATGACTCAGCGTTAGGTACCTGATGGAGTGGACTTTTTGAAAGAGCTTCTCAGGTGAATGAAGGCATTCGAGTCAAAAGCAATTTAAAGTGAAATATACTTTCTATAAAATGGCATTGTAGAAAATGTACTTTAAGACCTTATTAAGCAACTAAAATGAGAAATACCAGAATACCTAGGCAAAATCTTTTACACACTATAACATAGACAAATGATAGACTTTAAAATAAAAGTTAAGGCGGTATTGTATAATATATTAGGAAGCAATCAAGAATTGAAAGAGAACCTGCTTGGCACCTGACCAAATTGGAAGAGATTGAAATTAAAATATACACTGGAGTTACGGAGATATTTTTTTCATCATTCAGTTTGTATCCATGCCTTATTCCATCTGGCAATATTCAGTTTTTTCTGCAAACACCACCTGGTTTTGCAGAACTGTTACTGAAGAGACGGCAGGATTAAATTCACAAATACGAGTATGTTTGGATTATTTCATGCTCAAATGAATACAAAATGGTTGAATTTACGAGTATACGTTGATTAAACCAAACTGTGTGCATATTGAAATGTCCCACGAATGTTATGAAGGCGATTCTTTCAAATATTGGACACCAGTTACCTGCGCAGTTTGTCAGCAGTTATTTGAATCGATAAGTTGCCAACTCGCAATGTCATAGTCGAAGAAACTATCCATGCGCTTACTCTACGACTTCGCATGCTTAATAAATTGTGCTTTAATTCCTTCATTCATCGTTTACAGACCAGTTTCGATGACTATTACATTAATTTTAGTTTTTAAAACTTCTGCAAAGTAGAGCGTCTCATCATTCAAGCTAAAATTCATTACGTATCTCAAGAATACGATTACGAAAGGAAAGAGCGCAGCCAAAGATGTGCTCACACACAACTTGAACTTTCTTCAGTTGAAATTAAATTCAGTTTACAAAGAGATAACCGGCGAGCTGTTCAGCGTTTACTTTCACTTCACCGTTGCCTGGAGCCATATATTTATAATTTAGATGTTTCCACGCCTTGATTGTCTCTCAAGAAACCTGCAGTATACGTTCAACTTCAATTTGTCCCTAACGGACTCTTTCATTTTATCAGCTGCTTGTTTCAGTATGTAGTTAGGATGTACGAGTAGGTTGACATGTTACTACACCGATATTACCCAATTTCATTTGCTACTGTATGGACGACTTTCCTATGTCGTGATTTTGTCGTTTTGCCACAAATTGTTTGTCTTACCTTGGCAAGGAATCATTGAAAGCGAGAGGTCGTATCGGCACTTTCAATTTCAAATAGTCACGTTTCTACTTTAGTGAGTACTATTTAGACTTTATTTGACACGATTTTCTTAACTCCATCTTTGCATAATATTCATGACCTAACAACAAGATCCGGTACTTTCCTTATCCGATAGGTAATAATTTCAAAAGATCTGTCCTTGGACAGTCAAGCGGATAATAACTAATCGTACGTTGTCAAGGTCGCATTAATACTAATTAGTATTTATCTTCACACGTGCTACACTAACTGTCACCAAATTCAATCACAGAAACCATACATAAGTAAGACATATGGTATCTACTTACGCTGGCATATATGATTATTCAAGTATGACTTGACAACAATGAAGTAAATTACAAATGAAACCTTGGACTGTCTTTCCGCAAAGCATAAGGCTTAGAACAGATGACAATATCCACACGCGTTTATGAACTTTATGACGCGTTAGAAGGATTGTTGCTATGCGAATTCTTCGTGGACGTGCTAGTGGAATTTCAAACTGTAGCAAAAAGGTGTTTAAAGACGGAAAATGGCAGTATCCGAAGCCTAAAAAAAGTCAATTACTTATTGGATGACTCTGTCCTGGAGTGTAAATGTGTTGCTCCACAAACGATGGGACACTTGATATCCGTGTCTTGTTTGTTCTATTTTTTTACACATTACACGAACTGATGGACGCTACTGAAAGTGCCAAACTCGTCCCAAAATTTTTGAATGAAGTAGAAGGCAACTACTGAATATGGGAAAATCGTATCGTTACTAATGCTATTAATCCCCATAAATTAGCGGTTGACAATGCGAACTACATAAAGGAAGTTTCAAAAGTGACTTAACTGGAAAAGGTATTGTCTAAACTAAATTTTATATGTACTACAATTTGCTTCAACAAATGACATCGTGAAAATTGTGGCAGTCACAATATCGCATTTAAGTTATTCATATATACTTGCTTTCTACCGAATGGGTTTTGTGTTTAGTGGACTGCAGAAAATGTCAGTTGTAAGTCAGTTTACGCTAAGAAACAGCATTACATCTGTTAAAGATACTAAAGTTAGCGCTAAAAATACTAAAACAACGTCTTAAACTGTACCACAGCAGGCAGGCCACAAATCAATATTTTCGTACCAAATTACCATCGCGTGTATTTACCCATTTAAGGGCAAAGGCGACACCAAGCCTAAATATAAACTTTCCCACGTTTCTGATGTCACGTCAACGGCCTTAAAAAAATATATGATAATATCTTTTTCCTATTCTGTCATGCTCAGAAAGGAATATTGAGTTTCTCGTAAAACTTGGTATAAAGCTAGTTTATTCGATCTACGTTGCCATGTTAAATAAGTATCGCCAAAAAGTTAGCAAATGTTGTCAGTAAAGAAATTATTTTTGGTTAAACATCATGTTGGGATGATTGTCAGTATCAGAAACATAGATAACTATTGCAAGACCATTATCTAACACCTGTTTCAGCACTCAAGATAATAAGAAACTACCTATCTGTCCTTGCTTCACTAATCGTAACGATACGTAGCCAAAATTATTTCTGTTTTCACTCCTAGATCAGATTTGATTCATGAAACCATGAATCAAATCATTCATTTCAAAGGTATATAAATAGGTGTAAACCTGTTCAACTATAGTTCTTTTCTCATCTCATATCATATTGGCAGTTTTCTCCAACCGCATTCGTTCCTTAACTTATTCTTAAACGAACTAACTCACTACCTGCCGTCGTTGAACAAAACATGATTTGAGATATCGATACTCATCACGTCTGCAAAGTTTCACTACCTTATTTTCCACATCATCTTAGATCTATCGCTTCTTTGGTCTTCGTCTGTACTTACAGCCATACTGCCGTCCTTTAACTAGAATGCCGTTAACTGACATTTGGCATTTTTCCTTTTTCTGAGACCATTTATATCAGAAAAAAAAGTTCTATCGATCCATCTGTTTAAAGTTTCAATAGCTTTTATGGTTTTCGAGGTATGAAAAAAGAAAATGCCGTTAAAAGCACAGATCTTATAGTAAACCTACGCTAAAACGTAGTTATGTGACATTGCCAAGAAAAATTGCGGCTAAAGTTACATAGCCACAGATTTTAACAATAATTTGCGATTTGTTACCTAGCTAAATTGTCGTTAAATCATTTTCCTATCCTATAGTACAGTAAAAGTACTTTAGCGGCTTTTTAACTTGGCTTTTTTGATATTTGAAGTAAACAAATGAATAACTTTAAAGCCACTATATAAGAATCCTATTCATAAATGCCGCAAAACACCCTTTGCTGCATTTAAGAATTTTATATAAAAATATTAATTTGGCAGTTTACAATTAGCATTCGTATACAGCGGCAGTTATTTAATAATCCAGCAAAATATTTTAAATATTAATCAAGACTAAATTGCGGCTATCCAACATAACTAATCTAAAATGCCGCTAAGTATTCTTGCGAGCGTACAAATTTTGGGTGATTTTGATCACGCGGTGGGGCGCGGGCGCCGGGCGCGGGCGTCGGGGTCCGGTGCAGGTCATTAGTGCGGTATAAGGGTTTGTACGGGACGGAGGCGTGACGCTCTGCACTCACGGATTCCCGCCAATTTCGTTACCATGGCAACCAGGTATGTACATACTTCAATCAAAAGCGCACTTTTTTGTTTTTAGCAAATTTTGGTCATTAAATCTACTAGGAGAAATAGGCTCTTATGTGTGTATGTATGTTCCCTCGCTTCTCGGTCGATTATTTATTGCAATAAAAATAATGTAACTAAAACATTACTTTTAATATTATATTACTAACTACCTACTAATAATAAGTTTATTAATAATCAAGTACATTATACATGGCTGGTGCATCTATATTTTCAATGTTCACAACGCTGTGTTCGATTCTGTGTGTGTTCAAAACATAGTCATGACATTTATCACTTGATAACTTTGTTACAGACGGTCCACTTTAATGACACAAAGAACCCAAAACATTCTTAATATGGTCATACAGAAGGATACAAAAGAAAAGGTCGTTGACCCCGGTGATCCCAATTATTTTGTCAATATCCATGCTAGGCCTTATTCTATGACATCCAGCGTTTTTGACACATTTTGTGACACGCAAATATCAAACAACTCGCACTACTTGCCTGATTTAATTAAATTCAAAAGTTTGAATGAACCATTTGTCACAAAAAAAAGTGACAATACGGAATTAGAAACCAAGTCAAACCTTAATAATGTGTCAATCGACCTTAGTTGCAAAGAGGTTATGCCTGAAGAATCACCAGAATCCACAAATTTCGATAGTAACAACAAAATTAATAAGCTGTCAAGTAACCCCACACAAGATATAAGTACCACATGCGATTATGATTCAGATGACTCAGTCCGAGATAAAGATTACAACCCCTCTGAGACTGATACAAGTGACGATTCTATTGGCGAGTTCACACGAAACAAAACACAAAGAAATAAGAAGAGTGATTTGGCTTCGGGACGGGAAAGTGCGGGGCTTTGTAATAACACGGTTTCTAATATTACAAAAAGAAAAATCTTGCATAAATCGCGAAGAAATTCATTTGATATTAGGCAAACTGTGCCACCTATTCAAAAACCTAGTTTCAAACGTAGGAATACGATTGATGTTGGAGTTTTGCAAATAGATACATCACACAACTTGGAACAAGAACCATCTTCGCAAAGAAAACGTAAAAAATATAACACATCGGCACTTCAAAGAAAAATAGACGCAAAAAACAAAAGAAGATTAGAACACTTAGTCCAACCGGGATGTAATGAAAAATGTTTAAAAAAATGTACCACTAAAGTATCACAAGAAGATCGAGAAGAAATCAACCGCAACTACTGGAAAATGAATTTCGTAGATCAACATAATTATGTTTGTGAACACACACACTGCAGTAGCACAACCTAAAAGAAAAATCACAACCGAATCAAAAAGGATGCCAAGAAGGACATTCTTTTTTAAAAAAATCGATGGCACAAAGGTTGAAGTCTGTAAAATATTTTTTTGACCACTTTAGGCGGGTTAGTCCCTGAGTACCCCGATCCCTGAGGCACCCGTACCGGAGTACCCCGAATTTGATAAATATGATTACATTTCTTTCTTTTGTTTTTTTCTATTGTTTTCAACTTGTACGGTCGACATAAATGTGTTTGAAATACATAAGACGAATGTAATTTATTTGAAAGATCGGAATTTTGGGGCACTTTTAATTTCAGAAGCGTTCATCAATGAAATTAAGTACATTATATGAAGTAATTACGGGGCTTTTCTTTCCATGTAATATCTTTTTTTTAATAAGCTGCACAAATTAAAAAAAGAAGAAACAAATATTTTGCTTAAGCTGAACATCTAAACGAAGTCATTTGCAACATCAAAACATAAAAATGGTGACGTCCTATCAAATCTAAGGCATTTGCGGTAAGACTCCTCCTATCTTTGGAAGCCTAAGAGTTCTTTGATTCTAAGCCAGCCTCTTCTTCGATTCGTAACGTGTTTCATGTGAAATGAATTATTACCTGCTGCTATCAAAAATGTAAAGTACGAACGTAACGTTTTGTTTTGGAGAGAGGAACCTCCTAACAATACGAGTCGTGTCCAGGAGTACCGCTTTCTTAATCAAGCCGTTGATCCAGCGGTCTAACGAGAGCCTCCTTAGGTATTGGTCGAGGCTCTTGGCAATTAAGCCATTGGCAATGATCACTGAGTTCACATCCTACACATGTCGACAACCTCGCGAGCCAAATCAAGATATTTAATTATTGATTATCTATCTTGGCTTTCACGAGGTTCTCGTCATGCGGGACTGTTATGTCAACAATCACTGCGCGCCGCTCTGATCAATCCATCACCACTATATCAGGATTATTGACTACAATAGTCCTGTCAGTGATGATGGATTGATCCCAATACAGTGTTAAATTTCCATTTTCGAGAATTGGGTGGAGCATCTATAGTGGGACCTCTATAGTGCGGCACTTCTGTTTTTGGGTATTTTTAAAATTATCATGTAGCGTAGGTATTTTGATTTTCGGTATTGAAAACGCAACTATTGTGATAATAATTAAAACCTGTGATTGCTCTACGAGACTCTATATTGTATTCTCTAATTATAATATTTACCTTATCCAAGCAAGCCTTACGTAATAAAATTTTATTTAACATTTCACCTGCTGACGGTACTTTTAAGCTAAACTGACTTTTGATTGACTTTCTCAAGATAAAAATAAATCGGGGTCCTCCGGTACGGGTGCCTCGGGTATCGGGGTACTCAGGGACTAACCCCTTTAGGCTACGTTAAAACAAATGACCGGATCCTTCAAGATAAGCGAATAGACACCACTTGTGATAAAAGAGGAAAACATACAAAAACTCCTGCATTTAATAGAGATATGTTAAAACAACATATAGAATCATTTAATCCAATGGAACCTCACTACAGGCGAGAACATGCTCCATTGCGACGCTACCTGCCAAGCGATTTGAATGTTGTTCACATGCATAAAGATTTCATTCAAAAATATCCAGATCAAAAAATCAGTTACGAATTATACAGAAATCATTTAAAAAGTATGAATATATCTTTTGCCCGCCTCGGCAATGAAGAATGTGAAATGTGCGAAGCCTACCATTTACATAAAAAGGAACTTCTCACGATCAAACTGATGGTTGTGCTGTGTGTATGGACTGGATTAAGCATCACGAAAAATACTTAAAAGCCAGGCAGCCCTATAAAAATCACAAAAAAATGCCACAAGATCATAATACAATTTATTTCAGCGCAGATTTAGAGAAAGTGATTATGTTACCGAGATTGGAATCTTTCAAAGCTGCTATATTTTGCCAGCGTCTTGTAGCTTATAATCATACCTTTGCACCTCTGGGTAAAATAAGATCGGAATCTAAGCCGCTAACTGTCTTATGGAATGATGCTCAAGCGGGACGGAGGCAAGAAGATATCATGACAGGATTTTATTATTTTCTTCTTCGAAACCGAGATGCAACAAACATACATATCTGGCTGGACAACTGCACCGCACAGAATAAAAATTGGTTACTATATTCGTTGCTGGTGCACATGGTAAATGGTAGTGACATACTATATACATACACACTATTTAGAGCCTGGCCATACGTTTATGAGCGCCGACCAAGTGCATCGCCAAGTAGAGCTCGCCATGAAAAAAAAAGGAAAACTCTACGACTTTACCGATTTTGAAGAAGCAGTGGCATCTATAAATAACGCAAAAGTTAACGTGAAATCTTTGGTCGCAGAAAACTTTCTAAATGTACCAAATTATGTATCAGATAGAAGAATACAGAATTCTAATCCGAGAGCATACTTAAAAAACATGACACAGGTTTGTTTTAGTCGCAATAATTATGATCTCATGTACGAAAACAATTTTGAAGACGAATACATACTATTGAGATTCATGAATGACAAATATATAAAAAATCCAAAAGTGTTCAAGATAGAATTTCGTACTAATCCAAAAGGTATAGATGAAGAGAGAAAAGCTGGCATTCTTGCAAAATTATCCAACATAATACCACCACACAAATTGGTATTTTGGAACAATTTGCCAACCACCCAATCTAATGTTGAGGCAATCACAAGTGGTGCTAAGAATAATAAGAAAGTCAATTAAAAAGTACTGAGTAAATATATGTAACTGAAGACTGAAATTTTGATAATTACTTTATACCTTAACAATAAGTAAAAGTTCCTTAAATGTTTTCTTTTGATATATTTTAATAACTGGTGTAATTTAATTACTCTAGAATATAATTATAAGCATCTTGCATAATAAGTGTTAAGAGTTACGTTGATATTAATTTTTGAAATAATATTGATCTCATTTTGATTGAATAAATAAACGAAGATTTTAAATAAAGTTCTTGGTTTTATTTTTATTTGTGATCAATTCATGTGATTCTCTATTAATTTATAAAACGTAATGCATATCTAAAATGCCGTTATCATTAAATGTTTTGTACTTAGCCGCAATATAGCAATGTAATAAATAAAAAAATCGCTACGTCAAAAAAAAACATAAACTTATTATTGAATTTTACTCGTCTTGATTGCCGTTTTGTGATTTAGCGGCAATATAGCATAGTTCGAGTCTACTTTTCGAAGCAATAATGCTAACCTATACTGACTTTTAGTGTTTTAACGGCTTTTAAGGTTAGTTTTATTACGACATTTTTAAGTGTGGTATATAACTACATTACTAGGTCATAACCATTAGCAAAAAAGTCGTTAAGGTATACATTACGGCATTATAGTCAGGATTTTAAGTTTAGATATTTTATAGATTACTTTAATAAAATGATAAATATTTATTTTCTGTAATTTACTGAAACGTTTTTGACTGACAGCTACACTGACTAAAAGAGCTTCTTAAGATATATTTTTGGGTATTTAAAAGTTTCGCAAGCGACTTCTCGTTAGAAAGTAGCATCAATTTTAAATTATTTTACCGTTTTTCGCGCGTATCTCAAAATGTGGTTTTGGTACTTAACGGCACTCTAGTTAAAGGACGGCAGCATATATTTCGGTAAGAAATGTTATCATAAATCGTAGGGTTTAATACTATTACATTCAAGTCAGTGAACTGTAAAATTGAAGCCTTTTCAAGTATCTTGGTCACGTAACATAGCTTTGTAACTTAGTTTTGACAGTATTTTATTCAGCATACGTTGTTCTTGCAGCCAGTTTGATCAAGCTGGACGATATTGGAGAGATCTGATTTTATGATACTGTCTTTAAACCGAAATCAAAATCTACCTTCGAAACACCCAACTAGTTTTTGGCGACGAATAGACTTATATTATGACAAATTCTAAATTGGATGAAGCTTTCTCTTCTATATAAAATGCTACTCAAATAGAGAGCACTCGGGGATAAGTAATAGCATGTTCGAGTACAAAATCAAATCAAACACAAACTGAGATGCAAATGACATCAGAACGGCTACATAGTTTGAGTAATACCTAATGAGGTGTGTCTGCTATGTTCTTGGAATAATAAACAGCTTCCTGTACCTACTCATTGTCAAAGACTAAAGAAAAATCCTCGGTAGGACTTGATCCAGCCGACAATCTATCAAACGTTAAGACACGAGTATAAAACTTGCAAAAAAATATGTAAATGTATACACACACCTCAAATAAAAAATCCACAGCCGACTACAAAAACTTCATTTTTAGCACAGGCCACAAACATTCTAAATCAAAAATCAAAACACAGAACCACTAATCACCACACAAAACTCCCACTTTCCGAGTATACAGCATAGTATCCCCTCTCCGAACCGCACTGGTCTGTGAACGCGGTGATCTGCGCAAGAGCACGCAAGCTTCCGTCCGTAACGCACACCCACCACAAGCGAACTGAGCAATGTATGAGCGGGCGGCGATTGAAATGTTCCAGGAAATACTACCTGCCGGAATGTAGTCAATGTAGATGTTGATTTCGCGTGGAGTCGAAAACAATGCTATAAAGTTATCGGTAGATTTACCTATGCACGGATTTCTGTACGGGCTATAGATTTTAGAAATTAGTTTTATTCAATTCAATTTTATTCAAAAACAATATACATTGCGTTCGAAAATATACAGCATGAAAAATAATAAACCAAAATAATGTAAAATACCATGAACACATAATTTAAAATAACATCATTTAAAAAAAATAGTGGCAATTTAAAACGAAAACAATAATCAAATGTGTAATAAAAGTAGAGGACAAAGTATAACACCTTAGTAAAAAAATAACATGTCAGTTTTAAGCACATTACAATTCATCCAAAGAGTAGACATTTTTCCAATAGAAATGCCTTGAGCCTTGCCTTCAATGAGCCTGTACACAGTATGCTTTTCAACTCTAGTGGTAATTTATTAAATATATTAAGTGCCTGAATGTTTGACTATTCCAAGAGCCGGGGTGATTTTCTTTGCCAAGTCTTTTCTACGCATTTTTTCCCTTATCAGCCTGCCCTCGTCTGTTTCGTAGTCAAAAATATATTTTTTAAAGGTGTCTAACAGTACTACTACGTAAAGGCTAGGTACTGTGAGAATGCCAAGTTCTTTGAAATATTGTCGACAGGTGTCTTGTTGAGATATGCGGACAATGGTTCGGATCGCTCTTTTTTGAAGAATGAAAGCCCTGTGCCAGTTGTAATGGTAACTATTTCCTCAAAACTGCTATACCTCAATCAGCGCATAGTATACCATTTTTAAATGTTTTATGCTCACTTCATCCCTAGGAGTTCTTAAGGCATAGCAAGCAAATGATATTGACGAGTCCAATGCTGCTAATTCCTTCTTCTTCCCAAAAACTTAACTTCCCTGACAAGCTCAATTTATTTTAACGTTATCGAACACAATGTTCATAATATCTTTTCTACGCGCAATAGTTTTTAAAATGGCATAATGTTGGTTATTTTATATACTATAACTATTCTAGAAATTTCATTTGGAGTAGTAAGTCCATCTATATCGTTTTCAACTCTCCCCGTACTTTGTTGAAGAAAAACGACAGCATCTTGACAATTATTTACAGGCATGATGTACTTGTGATCAAATTGCTTTACTAGCAAGTTGGCTACTTCCTCTGGCTTATCTATTATTCGGTTATTGATTTTAAGACGAATTTCAGCGCTCAATGCTCTAACCTATTTTGCACTCTTATTTATAACTTTCCAGATTTCCCTACTTGAATTTTTTGCTTATTTGCTTTAGGACATGGCCAGACGAAAATTCATTCATAACCTGCCTGCTAACGAATTACGAAAAACTGTAGCAATCCAATAAGTGCTTTAAAATCGGGATGTGTTTAGAGTCGATTTGAATAAATAAAGTGACATTGGATTTTCCGTATAGCAGAACTAATCAACAACGCCTCTGAAATGGAGCGATAAAGGGTGACTAATTCGCCCCTTTTTATTGAAACTGACGGGATAACCACAACACTTTGTGGCAAGGCGTTAGGATTATGATATCTCCTGCGTGTTTATTCAATTCGTCATGAAGACCAATGGTCTAAACGCTTGTTACTTGCAACGGATTCCACGTATCGGTTGCCATCCGCCGCAGTCATGCCGTCGCGCATGAGTAACGAGCTCCCGCCACTAAGTGTAAATGAGGATAGAAGGTCCAGGCCTAATAGCTACTGTGAAGGCCATTCGCCATAAGGCCCAGGTTAAATATTGGTGAAAAACAATCCTTCTGTTCTTCGTCATTGTGAGCCCCATTGAATGTGGCTAGTCACGAGAAACACCTTGCCTGTTTTATGTCAAGCCGACACGAGCTATGCGTCGAAAATCTTGCAGCAGAATTCAGAAGGTTTAAAAAGGCTTCAGTTGTGACCATAGCATTTCCACAGTGCCAAAAGTTGAAAATATAACAGCACACTCAATACCTTTACAATACTTTCAAATCACCGTCGCTATATTAAGAAGAAAGTACAAGAATAAAAAAGATATAAAGTTATACGAATGTTCTGAACCAAGTAGCAAATATTGCAATCATATTCAGCGTCTGTTGAAGTAGTTTCTATGCGCTGTATCAAGTGGACCTCCTGTTTATATCTGCTTATTAAACCTGCGCACACGTACGACACAGAACTAACAATAATATGCTCATCGCGTCCAGATTTAGAAGATGGTTTCACGGATAAGCCTACACTGGCCAGCGTAAGCCCATTTAGATAATCTAAGTTTATAAGGAAAATAGAATGAGGTTGTCTTCTCAATGAATTTATCCTTGACATAGTTACGTCTATAGTATAAAGTTATTGTTTTATTGAACACCGCTGCTCTCAAAACGGCCACCAACCCGCACTGGGCTTGGTTATGCTAAATTAATTGTAAATTGCCTTTGGTTGAGAAGATTGTTTTTGTTTTGTAGGCCGCTAAAACAGTGTTACAATGTGAAGGCAGTGTAGGCGTGTTAATCTCCGAATTTCTAAAACTCCCTTCTTCAGACAAACAAAACTTTGGTATAACTTTGAAAACAAACTCAAGCCAAGACCCCTAAAATTAGAGCAACGGCTATTCGACCGCAATCATTCCGTCAAGCGTGAACAATATAATAAGAGCTACACGATATCTGGAAGCGAACATTCATGGTTAACACGGTGGAGCACGTGGTAAACATGACTAATCAGCGTGCAAGCATCCAATTTGAACGCGGATCCCAACAATTAGGTTTGGCTTGCTACTGTCTTGATTTTAAAATCCAGATTTGGAGCGTTCCTATTTTTCGACATAAAACGCCCATTTATTATCCTGTTTGAGTGCAATAGCCAGCCCCTTTTTTTGGTATGAGGAAATCCTCATCGATACTCTCTGCCTGAAGGGAACGGAAGGTTACGTCGGACTCTTGCTAAATAAAACCCCACTGTTCCTACTTCCTATTACTACCATGAGTCGGTGGCCAAGGATATACAATTACTTTCGCGCCCACCACCGGCAATAAACATTTCGGCATTTCTCGCACAAATATCATGTGAAATCGATTCCAAACCCGACTAGTGGTTATCGATTAGACTTTCTAGCCTAATCGATAACCTCTAGTCGGGTTTGGACCTGATGAAATAATTCCTGATGTTATTGCGACCCGAAAGTAGGAACTAAGATAACAATTTGGAGGCAACATGAACTTTGATATTCCGAATTTAGGTATCGAAAATAGATTAGAAGGTAACTAGTTCTATCTATCTGTATCCGATTTGAACTGAGAGTTTAAGGAAAAGTTCAATAAGATTGCCTCCAATGAGAATAAATATAGACCAGTCTTAGAATTATATTTTCAAAGATCTTCGTCTTTTTTATCTATTTTTTGCCACCAACCATGTGATGACAAAAAATATACAGTGGGATTTCATGATGACAGTTTTTTTCCCACCTTCTGTTTATTCTTCGTTAAAAAGCACCTTAACACAGGTGAAGGTCAAACTTGACCGCATGATTTTGTCGTAGAGCGAAAGGTCATGATATTGAATAGTAAAATAAGACGACATTGACCCTGAAAGGTCAGAGTCATGGCCAATTCGTCCGAAGTGACACTGACAGTTTCCAAGCTAATAAAATAACGGAAATAGGATTCATGGGAATAATGCTGGAAGACAAACCACGTGCTTAGAATTTTAACGGGTTGAGCATTAATGAGATGTTGTTCAGGTCGGGAGAGGGTTATGTTCAGCAGTTGACTGCATTAGGCAAACATGACAATGATGATTCAAAACAATGTTTTTGGTCCAATAATCAAACTTCACCTATCCAAAACAATAGTGATATGGGAAACTACATGATTTCCAGCTAGAACTCCGCTCATGAGACCAATTAGGTGGAATGCACGTTTTTTTCTTCACATGCTTACACGAGGAGTTCCGAAGACTAAGACAAACAAATACCTGTGTTATTTATAAGTCTAACGAGTACAACACAAGGCACGGGCTTAGGAAGCCACATACAGCAATAATGTTACGAGTGTAGCTCGCAATAGTGCGTAACAAATAGTACAATGTAGATGATAAGATTATTAATGTACAGTAACTAACCTACTTTCTCCGATTTGCTATTAAAATTCTGATTTATTGTAATGACTGCAATAGCAATTATTTTCTCGGGTCTAAACCGAGGAAACGGGGATTCTCAAGTGCGGATGAAGTAATTGAAGAAGGGAAAGTAATTGAATACGACACATGAATGACAAGTTGCATTCCTGAAAGAAACACTAAGCAGTTACAAATCTGTACCAAGGGAAGTATAGCATTCAAAGGTCTGTTAGAAAATTGAAGAAATGTAAGCAATAGAAGAATAGAACAGTTCAATTACTCAAGTCAGTTTACTAGTTTCTTGAAGCAAAGCATCTGGTAGTAAGTAAACCATCGCAAAATCAACATTCTGGGAAGTTAATACGTTAACAAGATTACTAAAATACCGAGATTTAAAAATGTTATGACGTGTTAATGTTCCGTATACATTATTAATGTACAAGGTTCAAAATATAATGTTATCTGAATGCTAACAAGGAACAGATAAAACGGAGTGCCTACAAACTGTTCGAGGGTCGTACCCGTAAATGATGATGTAAGTTAGTATATTACGTTATCTATAACCGCCACCATAATGAATTCTAATTACTTCTCGTGTTTGGGACATGACAATACTGTCAGAAACGATCGTTTGAAACTTTGGAGACTGGTCTCGACTTTTTAATTAACCGTCTTTTTAATTACAATTTCATTAAGTGGGTCGGAGAAAATTGGGACATTTCAAAGACAGTGTAAAAGTTTTTGGGCTGTTTGATTTTCAGTCTTCAACAAGACATTTTGGCCTTTCGAAAAGTTCCAGGACGGTCTCCTAGTAAAAGACAGACAAACCAAAGTAAATCTTTACGAAGTCACCGTCGATAGCGCAGATGTTTCGTAACAACATCGTCCTAAACCAATCGCCCTTTATCTAGTAAGCCAAGCTTAAGAGGAAATCATCTGCCAACCCATGCAAACAGAGGAGAAAGGCAAAAACCAAAATTACCCGTCTAATTGGAATTTTCTGTGTTCTCGTAAATCAGAGAGGCAAGTCAATAGTACTCAACCCAAAAAGGTAGTCAGGCTTCCACCAAAATTAAAAAGTTAAGGAAACAGAGCCAAGAAGCACTCAAACAGTTTCTGGCCCAAATTACGAGAGCTTTCATGAATTATTTTAACGACTTCCGATTCAAATTATATCGGAGCGTAGAACATGACGTTACGATCTATTTTTACCGACGATTAGGGAAGTGACGGAAGAATGTAATGATTTGATGTCATCATCAAAGCGTTTTGAGACACACCCAAGTTATTGATCCCAATGAAGGGGAGTTTTGGCGAAAAATATTAGTTTTTCGACCATTAATTAATAGTATTCAAACACGAAACGTGCCTATCAAACAAAATAGCGTTTACTACAAGAACAGCATTGTCACATTTAATCAATAGGTGGCCGGTTCCCGGTATTTAAATTGTTAATCAGTTCAACGCGTGCTCTGTCATTAGGCAAGACTAGTTTGTTTGTACGCCCATGCACCCAGGTAACTTATTAATCTCTGGTTACATTTCACGCTGTACTTCATGCGATACTTTTCATCAGCTTGAGGTCAGAAACCGGCCTACCTTGGCGAATAACGATTTTGCCTATTTTGGGAAAGGTTAAGAGCAGGAGTGGCGGAGGAATGAGGAAAATGTGGTGAGGAAAATGTTGAGTATGCATGTAGATGGCTATAAGAGTAAAGGAAGACCAAATAAACGATGGGTGGACTGTGTGAAGGATGATATGGCTAGAATCGAGGTGAATGCTGAGATGACGAGTAATAGAGAAGCATGGAAGAAGAAAATATGTTGCGCCGAACCCAAATAAATTAGGATAAGGGCAGGAGAATTATGTTAAGAGCAGTAGTGGATAATAACATGCTGACTTAGGCATAACCACTGGCAGCGAAAAGACGACAGATCAAGCTGGAGGAGTCAGTAAGATTAGCGATTTGCAACAAATGCTCTCGCCAAAAACAGAAAATACACCGCTCATATAACCATCCACTCACTTTCGCACTTCGAGACCAAGCCAACGAATAATAATGACATCCGACCATCAATTTTGGAGCTCCAACCGAACACAAAAGCCGAAACGTGTTATGCTCCTTCTTAGCAACGCTATTCTTATTACGCAATGTCGACGGGCACATGTTTCTCAAGCAAATTGAACAGTTCGGCGGTCACATGTGGACGTGAGACTAGCTAATTGGCGTCAATTCTCACTTCATTGACCCAGGGTGAGGGACGTATAGTATCGAATGTCGAACGCTGTCGATTCGGTAGGCAGAGCAGTTGATAAATGCCGCGGCATCGACGTTAGACGGTATATTTTATCGAAGCACAGAAATTTCTCGTTCACCTCCGGTATGAGGGGTTTTGGTACCAAACTCGAATGTCTCTTACATTCAGCTACATTATGCTGGCTTGAAACGGAACATGCAACACGGCCTTGCTTTATTAACCACAATTGTCCATTCATCCTTTGATATTGGAATCGGAATACTTCGGCTAGTTTCCGTCGTTCGCTTTGAAATTGGTCGCTTGAAATTACGAAATTAATTTTCTGCGTCATATAAAATTATAGATCTTTGGCGACGGTAGCTGTCCCTTCTGTATTTTAGTGGGGTCTTTTAAATGCTCCCTGCTTAACTTATGTTTTTAATAGAAGATCTATGGATTGTTTTTTTTTCGGAAAGGTGTCGGCCGGTAGGTAACGATTTTTTGCGAGCATTCAAAAGAATTCCCACACAACATTCCAATATTATTATTGAACTGATGAATATAACATTGATATTTGAAACGGCAAGGGGCTATTGTGTACTGTGTTTAGGTACCACAGGATTTTTGTTTACTAAGTTCTAAGATGTTGTTCATTTCAAAGAAGTCTAAGAGAAGAATATTAAGAAAATAAAATCAAAAACTCAAAGCATTTATTTCAAGTGGGCCAATTACAGGCACTTTTGAATTGTCGAAACAAAGACAGCAATAAAAAATGAAGCAAGAAATGAATGAATGAAGAATAGTGAACATAGTTTCTCATAATAGCTTGTGTTTTCATGAAAAATTCGAAAATAAAATAATATTCATAGTTTTACCCAATAACATAAAATATGCACATTTGTTATAAGAGGCTAATTTATTTTACTAACAATAGGACATGAATAATAAGAATATGCTATGAATCTAATATGATTGATAATGCTACTTGCCAAGTAACAGAACGTTCTGGAAACCAATGTTGACAATAGACAATAACGGCCAGGATTTATTGAGATAACTGGTTATTTAATATTTAGTTTAAAAGGTGTCTGACCTTTCCATACAGGTCAATGGACGTTGACCTACCAATTGTGTGTTATTGTCATAAAGTATTTTAAAGAAACAATATGTGTAGTAGTTCAATAGCAAAATTTGGAGATATTATTAACGTTTTCACTAAAACTTGGCGTTACCTAATTTAAAGCCTCAAGCACAATCCAGCATTAAATTGGGTATGTTCAGTGCAGTACCGAGACTAGAAAATTTAAACAATGCAACATTATTTATGCATTTTTTATTTTGCTTTATGTAAATGAAAACAGGCTTATAATGTTTTACTACTAGGCGAATAAATTATGCTGTGTCATACTTTCTGCCAGTTTTGGAACACAGTCTATAGTCATTGTTACAAATGAAATAAAATAAAAATCACAATGAGTTGAAAGAAGTGAGCTCTTAAAGTGAATAAACTGACAGAAATAATCTTCATTGTCTTCCAATTTTGACTTGACCTAGAATGAGGTTTAGCAGGCAGCAAATGATATTGGTATGTATAATTTTTGAAGTTAGAAATTATATTTTTGAGTATTTAAGTAAAGAAAAGTAAGTACATAAGTACTAGAACTATTCCCAAGTTTTCAAAAATGGTTTTTCTCAATGACAGTGATTCTAAAACCAGCAGGACAATTAAGTAGCAATAATTTGGTATGCATGTCAATAACTACTGGAAATTTACAGGTAATTTACACTAAAAAAAAGTTACTTTTCCAATACTTATAGGTTGCTCAATCCAAAGTTTTTGAAACACTATCTAAATGATATTTTGAAATGAATTAGCGAGTAACCATTTCCCATGTACAGTATCAACAGATATTGTAGTGATTCATCGGCGGGAAGTCGGCATTATTAACTTTGCCACTGGAAAACTGGTTACTAGCATCGAGAAGTACAAATTCTAACAAGGTTAGGTCACTGAAGTAAATTTAATTATCAAGAATAAAGCCCATAATGTCCACAAGGACATGTATTTCCTCGCAATAATAAAATAATTGTCATAAATGTCACGTTTTGCTGCAAAGGCGGAGCCGAGCCGACAAGCTTGGGCGATGGCGGTCAAGTAACGGCGGCTTCAACGTTCAAACCATCAATCTTTAAATCACCTCTCACTCTCTCCAACACCAAGTGAGGAAATATTTATGCGAATTTTTAGATAATAGTGAAAACTTACCACATGACAACGATAGATTACATCAATTTTCGACATTCACTCACAACACAAAACACTTGGCATCCACGAATCACGATTCAGTTTGACAATGACAGGCGGTCCGGTCACTCGCTACGATACTAGCGCCACGTATTGGACCTGAATGAAGTTAGTACCACATAGCAGAGCAGCCAACATACGGCAACAAAGGTTTTCGGATATAGATTATAGATTGAAAGGAATCGGATAACTAGACCGCTGTTATTCTCGTCTCATGCTTTAGTTGTCGGAATCACAAAACGTTCGATCGCATAAGATCCAATCGCGTGGCGACGCTTTTTCCATCAAGCAATCATCCTTGAACAAATCTTTGACTATGGCAAATAATGTTCAATTTGAAAAAAAAAAAACGATTTGATGACAAAAAAAAAACAAACTATTATTTTTTAAATTATTTAAATATAGTTTTGCCGGAAATTATACTAAATACTAGTACTTGAATTCAAACAGTAGTGTATGTAGCAGGGTTGTTGCGAATATTGGCATCAGCATCAGAATCCGCGGATTATTAGCATTGTTTTCTTTATCAGCATCAGTAACAATCGATGCTGATTTTTAATGCTGACATTCAATTCATGACGTATTCTTTAGAGGCCGAACTTAGCGCGAGCGACGTGGATTTAACCAATCATAGACAGATAGAGAAAAAAACTGTCACTTGTTCTCTCAGCCCGATATAGCTAGTATATAATAATATGTTACAAAAAAATAAGAAAATAATTCTATCTTGTTTTTTAACATATTTAGTAACATTTTTATAGTAAGATTTGTTTTATATAAGTAATTTATTTATAATTCAGCTTCAGTATCAGCATCAGCTGATATTGATCTGAAAAAATCAGCATCAGCATCCGCTCATACAATAAAAACCTGCATCAGCAACTACCCTAGTACCTATTTAGTAAGGGGTGGCCCGCTCCAGGTTGCATTTCTTATGTACAATTTTCACATTATTGAATATGTTGAAGAACATTTATTTATGATAATAAATAAAATACACGAATAAAAAAAACAACGTTTTTTTTACGACATTCTCTCTGTCAGGTATAATTATATTTTTTTTATTACAAACTAAAACAGTCATCATGCATGCCAGTCATGAAATTAGAACAGTACCTCTTTGCTCTAACACTCCTCCTTAATCTCATGCATGTGCATGCCAACATTTCATAAGTAGGAACGATCACAAACAATTCCTATAAGAAACACACACAACCCTCTAATCATTCCATGTACTCATACATGCAACCCCATACTTTTCACACACCATTCAAACTTGCCTCTGGGGAGTGGTTTAGTCAGAGCATCTGCAACCATCCTCTCAGTTTCACGATACTCTAAACATAAAGTCCCTGCCTCAACTGCATTCCGCACAAAATGGTACCTTACGTCCACATGTTTGGTGCGCTGGTGATGAATCGGGTTATATGCTATGGCAATTGCTGACTGACTGTCTGAAAACACTGTAAGAGCCTTTTGGTATGCTTTTCCAGTTAGTTCAGATAGAAACCGCCTTAGGAACACGGCCTCCTTAGCTGCCTCTGACAGTGAGACATACTCTGCCTCAGCAGTGCTAAGTGCCACTGTGCGCTGTTTGGTACTCTGCCATGAAACAGCTCCTCCTTGACTAAGGAACACCATACCCGAATATGAGCGTCGATCACTATCTCCTGCATAGTCAGCATCAGCGTAACCCACAATTATATCATTGTGTTTCTCGTTTGAATACATCAACCCAAGGTTTTTTGTACCCTTAAGATATCTGAGTATTCTTTTCGCAGCAATCTAATGTTGCTCGTTGTAACACTCATTGAATTGGCTCAAATAATTTACAACATGAGCTATGTCAGGCCTTGTACATACTGCTAAGTACATAAGTGAACCTATTAATGATCGATAAGGGATCTTCTCATCTAATTTCTTATTTTTCTCTGGCTTCTCTAGCCTTTGGCCTGGTACAGCCGGTGTGGCGACTGGTTTGCAGTTCTCCATATTGTATGCTTTTAAAAGCTTCTCTATATAATTCTCTTGATGTAGTTTAATTCCTTTAGGGTCCTGGTCAATCTGAATGCCCAGCATTAGTTCAGCTCTGCCCAGGTCCTTCATCTCAAAGCTAAACTGCAAATCTCTCTTAAGCGAAAGCATCTCTTGCTCGTTATTCCAAAAAATCAGCAGGTCATCTACGTACACAGCGATGATGATCACATTAGTATCCTGTGACCTAATGTAGATGCATGGCTCATTCTCTGATCTTTTGAAATTCAACTTCATGAGCACAGTATGAAGTTTTGTATTCCATGCTCGTGGAGCCTGCTTCAAACCATATAGTGCTTTGTGTAGTAGGCAGACGTAATCCTCCTTGCCTTCTACTTCGAACTCCTTCGGTTGTTTCATGTAGACAACTTCACTCAAATCTCCATTCAGGAATGCTGTCTTTACGTCCATTTGGTCTATTTTTAGACCCATGTAGGTTGCTAATGCTATCAGCAATCTTAATGAACTGTGCCTTACGACAGGCGCAAACGTTTCAAAATAATCAACGCCTCTGCGTTGACTGAAGCCTCTCGCAACGAGTCGTGCCTTATAGCGAGTTTTTCCCCCCGCTTCTTCTTTGATTCGAAATAACTATTTCGAATCAACCACGTTGCACGATCTTGGTGGCTTTACAAGCGTCCAAGTTTTATTTTTCTTGAGAGCCTTTAACTCCTCCTCAATTGCAACTTCCCACTTTGCTTTATCTTCTCTGGATAACGCATCCTGGACCGTCAAAGGGTCTTGAAGTGCTGTCGCAGCCTTATAAGTTATATAATCTGGAAACTGTTTAGGTTTCCTAACTCGAAGTGGATATCTCCTGCTTGATAACTCATTATCGTTAACTTGGGACGTCTCATCAGCATCTGATTCCTCTCTTTCATCAGATGTTACCCACTCTTCATCATCCTCAACAGCTTCTAGAACATCCTCTCTAGGTTCAGAATCACTTTGATCTCGTTCCTGCAGAACACTCATGTCCGGAACATCTTCCTGTTGAGTTGTATCTGTAACGTCCTCCATTTCAGTGACAATGTCTGTCAGTGGAATAACGCGCTCTACGGGGACGTCTCTCTTGGCTTCATATTTCAGATTTTCAAAGAACACAATGTCCCTGCCCTTATGCAGCTTACCCGTTGCTGGATTTACTAAACGGTAGCCTTTTGTGTCTTCGCAGTACCCAACATGAACCAGTTCTTCACTCTTTCTATCCCACTTTTTGCGTTTCTGGTCCGAAATATGAAGGTACGCTTTGCATCCAAATACTCTGAGGAAGCTCAAATCCACCTTTCTTCCAGTCCAGGCCTCTTCTGGCGTCTTATTTTTAACAGCTACAGTGGGTGATCGGTTTTTCAAATACACCGCTGTGTTCACTGCCTCAGCCCACATTTGTCTGCCTAAACCAGCTTCCTCCAGCATAGTCCTGGCTTTCTCCATGATAGTTCTGTTTGCTCGTTCAGCAACTCCATTTTGCTCGGGTGTGTACTCCACTGTCAGTTGATGACGTATCCCTCTTGCCTTGCAGAACTCATGCATTCTCTTGTTGACAAACTCTTTGCCATTATCCGATCTGATGATTTTTAATTTGTGTCCAGTTTGACGCTCCGTCAGTTTTACAAATTCGGCAAACTTTTCAAAAACCTCGCCTTTAGTTCTCAAAAAATAAACAAAAGTTTTTCTGGTAAGGTCATCTATGAAAGTGAGAAAATACCTATACCCTCCGTATGATTTCTCACTCATAGGTCCACATACGTCTGAGTGAACTAACTCTAAGACCTCTTTTGCCCTGCTGGCACCAGTTCTCTTGAATGGCTGCTTCGTCTGTTTCCCCAAGACACATGCTTCACACTCTAGTTTAGTAGTAACGTTGGGAAAACTTACCCCTTGCGCCATTTTATTCTTAAGTAATGTAAGGTTCCGTGTTCCTAAGTGTCCCATACGCCTATGCCACAACATAATTTGATCAGATGTTGAAGCCAAAGCTACTTCCTGTGAACAGTATTTAATTTTATAAACACCTTGCTCTACAGTGCCTGCATACGAAACTTCACCAGTCACCTTACATGCATCAGCTTTCATAATCTTAAAACCTGACTTCTCAAACACAACAACTAGGTTTCTACTTACAATTGTGCTCACACTTAGAAGGTTAGTTGCTAACCCTGGTACATACATCACATCTCTGATTGAAATACCCATCTCCTCATTAACCACATTACCAACTGCCTCACCATATACAGTTTCTCCATTCGCACACGCTACCTCTACATGTTTCTCTAACTTTTTAAAGTCCCTTAACCACACTTTTCTATTTGTCATATGGCTGGATGCTCCGGAGTCAAGAATCCACTCTCCAGAACCTTGTTTCCCTGCAGTTGCCATCGCCAACGACATCATAGCATCCTTCTTTGTTTTTGGGTTCTTTGGACAATCCATCGCTTTGTGAGGTCCGTCGCAGATAAAACATTTTACCGAACGAGTTTTGTTCATGTTTCTCTGCGGTCGCTTGCTTTTCTGACCTTTAGCTTGCAGTGCATTCGACACAGTACTAGGACCTGCTTGATACAAGTCTTCACTTTGAAACAGCTTAGCTTTAACATAGTCTGTGGTTAATTCTATGTTTGTGTTCTCGATAGCTAATCTCATGGGCTGGAATTTCTCCGTCAACCCCTGAAGCATCAAAGCCGCCAGCAACTCATCGTCTACTTCCTTTCCCAGGTCACATAGCTGCTGCGCTACCGTCATGATAGCCGTTACATATTCATTAACTGTAGCAAATTGTTGCAACTTGATGCTTACCAATTTTGAGAGCAGTCTGCATCGATTGTTCAGGCCCTTGTCTTCAAAAGCAGCCTTCAGGGCATACCAGGCCTCCTTTGCAGACTTTGCCTGACGAACGTGTACCAAACAATGCGGCTTCACCATTAAGCAGATTTTGGCTCTAGCCTTTTGGTCTCTTCTGTAGCCTGACTCATCAGTTGCTACCGGTGTTGTCTTCGTGTATTCCCATAAATCTTCATGTATTAGATAAAGTTCCATCATGAACTTCCATACATGATAGTCGGCACTACCATCAAGCTTCTCCATTGCTGGTAGATTCGAATTACCTTGGGCCACATGCGATTTCTCATTCGCATGCCCACTCCCAGTGGATGCCATTATTAACAGTTATTCTCAACGCCCTGGGCCCATAACCTATTGAATATGTTGAAGAACATTTATTTATGATAATAAATAAAATACACGAATAAAAAAAACAACGTTTTTTTACGACATTCTCTCTGTCAGGTATAATTATATTTTTTTTATTACAAACTAAAACAGTCATCATGCATGCCAGTCATGAAATTAGAACAGTACCTCTTTGCTCTAACACACATCAATGTTGTTTCTTCTACTTGAAAATGATTACAATTCAAATATGCATACAAATAAACAAAACTGAACTGCTTGCTTGTAATTTTCAAATAAAAGCTTTTTATTGAATGTACATGAAAGTATATACGGTACTTATAACCAAAAAATCATTTTTTTTTAATTTTTTGTCTCGTTGTCAGTCTGTTCGTTGTAAAATCACACGAAATCACTAACCTGATTGTGACGGAACTTTTACTGGTAGATAGCTGATGTTTTAGGGAGTAACTTATGCTACTTTTATTTTAGGACATGGGTTAGGGTTCAGTGCAAGAAATTAAAACCCTTGATATTGTCAACAAAATCCGATTCAAATAAGTAACTTTATAATAATTTCACGCGGACGGAAGTCGCGGAGCACAGCTAGTGACACACTAAAATTAATGGTCCAGTGAAAATTTTCCTTCGCTTGCTCGTGCAGCTCAGTTTTTTGAATATGAAGCATAAACAAATTAAATATCGTTTTTTTCGTTGTCAATAATCTCAATGCCTAACAATCTAATATTAGTTTTCTAATATGGCAATTGTTGGGTTAAAAATGTCAAATTTGTCAAAACGATAATTTGAAGAATTTGGAAATCAGAAAATTTAAATTTATATTTAAAAATGTTATCCCGGCAATATATTAAAATTGCTTGTGCTCCAAGATCGTTATTATACAATAGTATAAAACTAAATAGAAAATATTTATTACCTCCATGTTTACATAATTCTTGTAATCTTCATGCGGCTAGGTTAGAATAATATTTTGAGTATTTGTCCATGTTCCGAATAAATTGTTTGTTAACTTCTATTTAATGTTACAGATCATTAGTGTCGTCTGCTTATCGTCGAATCCCAGAAAAATATACAGAGAAACTAAATTCGCCTAAAATATCCCAAGACCCGTCAAGTGTTGTTAAAGTCAAAACCTCGGTTTTATCGTCACAGGATATACTTGAAAAATACATCACTGGGCTCAGTACAGATATATATCAAAAGAACAGGGTATATAAGAATGATTTGTTAAGGGTTTTAGCTAAAGTTAAAGAATTTAATTATTCAAAAAAGAAACAAGCCTTGCTTCTTATTCGATGCTGCGGTGATCTGTTGCCTGATGAAACGCCATTGAGTAGGATGCAGTTGGTAGAAGAGGTGTGGAATACACTAAAGTAAGCAGTAACATTTTGGTTATTTTTTTAAGAAGCCTAGGCTAGCTTTTGTTGCTGGTTCATATTATTAGCAAAGTATATGAGTTATGATTTTATTTTCTCAAATGCCTATTATCAATAGCAATAAGCAACTCCAAAATGCCTCAGTATAATTGTATGGCTGGAATTTGGACTCTCCCGTGTTGAGCTGCGCATTCTTCTTCTTAGCGTATCAATGACAATTTATTTTTCAGATTTGTGTACATATTGTATAATTATCACTTGATTCAGTGAAGGCAAAACAACATGAGGAAACCATGTCTTGAGAGATATTTCTTGATGGCATGTAAAGCCAAGTCAGAGGCCTATGAGCAGCATAAAAACTCTGACACCAGGTTAAGCACTAACCACACGATAAAGAAGAAGAATGTTAAGATTTGTTAAAAAAGTCCTTGTTATAATGGAGGAATAGATTTTTTTTATTTTTATTGACAACTAATATTGTATTTAGAATTTTATCACTGGTGTTTAAGTTTACAATTGATTTCCTAATATAAAATCTCAAATTTACAGACCGCACACACAATTTGATGTAGAACATTTCAACGAGTTGCTCAAAGTGTACATCGCAAACAACAGGACTATCACCGTCAGCAACTTTATCAGTCAGATGGCACCTGCTAAACCTGTGATGACCACTTATGAGTTAATTCTCAGAGCTTTAGGGGAGGTTGGTATTTTCTCTTACATTGGTATCTTCATTTACATTATAAAATCTAAAGGGACCATGGGCTAGGGTCCCAGATCCATATTTTTTTTTTTTTTGAAGAAAATTTTCTTTTGAATTGTTCAGTCCAGTTTAATTGAATTTATTAATTTTGTTTTATTTAAAAAATCGCGGAAATTGTGCAGGCCAAATAATTGAAACTTTAACGCTTTTGTGTTCATAATTTTTACCAATGGGAAATCCTACCGAATACGGATTGTAGTTTTAATATATTTCATTTGCATGTTTTCCCTGGTATTGGCACTAACTGAATACAGGTTGGCCTATTAAATATTGTTTTATGACTAAAAAGATTTCTACACTACTAAATATTATATACTTGCATTTAAACATTTTACTTGCTGTTGCTAGCGTTGGAAACTTGACATTTCCCAAAACTGCTAACTGCTGCTGCAAAGCTGCAATAGGAATGTTACCAGGAATACCTTTAGAACTTAACGTTGTAGCAACACAGTCCCTTAGATAAAACAATTTGGAGCAAGTTTTAATATGTAATGTGTTTATCAGGCAGGTGACATAAACCAGGCAACAGAAGTTATATCCAATATGAAATCACTAGGACTTCCCGCCAATGAAAGTATATTCAACTCCCTCATCATTTGTCAAGGAAAGGCTCGGTAAGATCATAAAAATATCTGCAGAGAGAGGTGTGATTTTTGGCTTTGGTTAAAATACTACATAAGTAACATGTGGATAATACCTCCGTATAAAATCCCGAAACGATTTTTAATAATAACATCCCCTTGTGGGCGCTGGAAGCTTAGAGTTGGGCGGTAAGGGGCTCAAAAAAAATTAGGGGGTGCTGAAGCGGATTAGGGGGCAATGGCTGATCTGTAATTTCATCTACTTAAAATTCATTGAAATTAAAACCTACCTACTACACAACATCAAATTATTTCATTCATATTTCTGCCCTGTTTGATTTTATAAAAACTAAAAATATTTAACATAGCTTTCATCGGATAGCCCATGAGCAAGCAAGTTTTTGTTAAATAACGCGATTTGTGCAATCCTGTATCAAACGGCTGGTTTCATCGATACTTGTTCTTACTTCCTCAGTACGATTGAGCGTCGAATGAGATAAATGAGTTATTCCTGTCGGTGAGTGTGTAAATTCAAAACTAGCTTCCAAGAATTTTGGCTACAAAAGCCAATCCCACAATTGTACCTTGGATTGTGGTCGATCGTTCAATGAATTTTGATAGCATTTCCATCGTCATATTTGTGTTAACGTGGATTAAGTGCTGTGGCAACGCTGCTTACCAAACAGAGAAAACGATTGCATGTTACCGAACGCGGCGACTTGCGGCTGTATTGAGTAAAGTAAGTTCGAACCTGATATCAACAAACTTGTTAGAAGTCATCCTTCACATTAGATTAGATTTAAAATTGATTAGGTTTGTTTAAATTTGAGTAAAAGATACTCTTAGGATTATAAAGCTGGTAAAAAAGTCTCGATGGTTTTTAAGATGTGGTAAAGTAAAAAACAGATGCGGGGCGCTGAAAAATAATTAATTTTCAAAGTGGGGGTAGACTAAACAAGTTTGAGAACTCCTGAATTAGAGGGTAGTATTATCCACATGTTACTTACTTCCTTGAAGTTTAGGCAAATATTTACCTCTACCTATTCCGATTTCTGATTATAAAGAAATAAAACTTTTCGGCCACAAACATAATTACAAAGTTTTATTCTGATGAAAATGTTCCCACCAATGTAATTATTTCTATTCTGAAGATAAAACTTTGTCATTAATCAACTTATTTCCATGCACTGACGCGAAGGTGCCTATGTAAGGCATAATACAATTAAATTAAAAGAACGAGAAGCCGCGGGCAGAATACCTTCCGCACACTACACCACTAAACCAATTGTTAAGAAATTTAAGGTCTACTGGAAAATTGGGGTCCTGGAAAAGGATATACTTTTCATCCTAGATATTTGTAGTAAAATGTGTTAAAAGCCATGCAAATTAAAGGTGCTTTCTAGACTGCTTTTATTTAATTTTGTTTGTGTTGTTTGCCGTTCACTAAATCTTTTACGTCACTAAACCACTTGTACCTTTTAAAATTCCAGGAATGTCCAAAACATACAAGAAGTGCTCACAATGATGCGGTCACTGAACGTAGAGCCTTCAATAGACACGTTCACTGCCACAGCAAGAGCGCTAGCTTGGAACAAGGAGTCTGAACCGATGCTAGAAGAGATGGGGAAAGCGCAGAAGAGAGGCTTCGTTTTCACTGAGTCACATGTCATGGAGATTGTCAAGACTTTGGCTCTTGTGGGATTGTATCAGACTATTCCTAAGGTTTGTATTTAAGGCTAAGATCTATAAAGAATATATATATGTTTTTTTTCATCAACAAATGTACATTTGTGTCAAAGTGGTTTTAACAATAAATGTAACACAAAAATTAAATAATGATCGTAAAGCCAGGAAAAAAAAACAAACACTACATCTCACAATACTGAGACTAGTTTATTAAGTAAAGAAAGGGTTTCACAAGGGGTTGTTAAAGTTTTGGCACACAATGAAGCTGGCATATATTGGTAGCGGACACATAAACAAAACCAGAAATGTGGTGAAGGCAAAGTTCTCATATCTTTGCCTCCAAATTTAACGAACGCGTGGCGGGCAGTTTCCATACATAAAAGCTCAAACGCCTTCGCAATCATTAAATCAGATTCTATGTGGCTAAACACACATAAAAGTGTTAATTGGCCATGCCACACATCTATCTCAACGTTGTCACCTCCGCCCACATGCAATCTTTTTCACACCCCAGCATTTTGATCTCAGACTTTTTATAAATACGCAAATCTTTGTTATTTCAGGTCCTACGTTTCCTTCCAGAAGTAGTCCTAAGAACGCCATCAATTTCACCGCTAATGCAGAGTGTTTCCACCCAACTGGTGTTCCAAAATCATCCATTGGCTGCTTTAGAGATATATAAATGTTTGCCTCTGCCTTCGTTTGGACCGAAAGATGACCAGGGGCTGCATGGGAGGAGTCTTGTGAGAGATTGTGTTAAGGCTGCCATGGTAAGTGAAAACTGTGTGGTTGGAGAGTAGTTTTTTTTTTAAATTAATGGTGCATTTTCGTTTTCGAAACAATAGCACAAAATGCATCGATCGTTGATCCAAGGTGTATGATAGATCCGCAATTCGCGATTACCAATGGTGGCATAGCAAAGATACAAATAATCACTATCGTCATCCATCTGAAGCAGTTGGACATGGCTGTTAAGTCAAAAACAAATACGAGTAGTGGCGACAAGTAGCATTGCAGTTAGGCAATTCCGAGCTTATGCTTCTGAGCATAAGGTCGAACGTACAAATACAGAGAGTATTGTACATCCGACCTTATACTTCTGATGTCCAGTATTGAGGTGTTTGTTTTCAATGCAATATTTTTCTACCTCTTTCAGCCATCAAGCATAGTAAGCTTAATAACTCAAGAGCTGATGTCATCAGGCCGAAATCCAATAGCCTTGCAGAACGCGTGTGAAGCCGCCTTACAGCTGGGCAAAGTGCCCCTAGCACTGGACCTGATGACTAGGATGAAACAAATGGGAATAACATTACGGCCTCACTATTTCTGGCCAATTTTACTGCATAACTCGAAGACTTACGGCGAGAAGGGTAAGTCGTTTTGCTGTTGCCTGAAGTGGTAAATACGACATGTCGAATAGAGTACATTAGAGCCTCGTAATACGATGGAATCTGCAGGTCTACTGCTTAACTGAGACAATATTGCAGGTAGCTGCGCGGTGGTGACGTATCCCCTAAACACTAGCGCGAGCACTATCTACAGGAATTTTCGTTGACACTTTATATTGGTGCCCATCTTTTTCGCAATAGAATCTGAGTTTGTTACCATAATATCAGCCTTTACAAATCCACTGTTAAACATAGGAATGTTGCCGCAATCATCACACTTGGCAGCCAGAATCATTTACATAAATTACCCTCTCCTTGGCACCCACTGGTATATAGCACCAGAATGGTGTGGTCATGACCAACAAACTGAACTTTCTGTATAGGACCAATATCGTAATCCTGAAGAAATAATCAGCTGTTCCATACAAAAATTCGATAAATACTCGACCCAAAAGTATGGTTAATCTGATACCGTACAAACAAGTCTTATTTTCCTTGTATTTCCAGGTATAATGAACACACTAGCTGTGATGGTACAAATGGATGTCAAACCAGACTATGACACTATATTAGACTACACTCTTCCATACGTCAGCTTTACATCACCACAGAATCTGATGAAGAAGTTCGCCGAGACTGGCCTGTCGGTCTCGACTGTGTTGACGCCTATGATGCAGACGTTGTTGAATACTGGACAAGTGAGGGCGGCTAGTGAGTTGTGTGAGTGTTAGATATATATTTTTTATAAGGGGCCATTCAAGTATTACGTAAGCACTATAGAGGGGTGGGGGGTTCTTTGCTTTGCTTACTTTTGATGACATGGGGGGTGGGGGGATCTAGATAGTGATTACGTCAGCAGTAATTATTTACTTTTTTACACATATGGCAACCCCCACATTGTCTATGCTTGAAAACAAAATGCATTTTCGGGGATTCCTACAAATAATTAATACATTCAGGTACTTGCTTAGAACTGAGTAGGGGAATTACCGTGTGCTATTCACTTATCTAAATTTTTTTCCGTCAATTTATTGTTTTGTTTCAATACGATTGATGATTTGGCGTTACAGTCCTCTATTCCAAACCTATTCCTTATTTCTAGACTTATAACTGCTGCTCATGAATCAATCAATTGTACCAATGTTTACGTAAGCGTGGGGGGGAGGGGTAAGAGCTTTGCTTACTTTTGCTGACGAGGGGGAGGGGTGGGTTAATAATTGCAAAAAATCTGCTTACGTAAAACTTGAACAGCCATAATGGGTGTAAAAAGACGCTTTACGAAGCTTAATGGCACTCGATCTCCCTGTCATTGACTTTTTTTTGTTCTGGACCATACCTGGAAGCTTCTAGCTACGAAGGTCCAACTTTGTCCACTATCTCAAGTACAAGGTTTCAATGTAAACATAACTTCAAATACCTCCATGAGCCCTGTACTATTCAATGCATCAGCACAACGCATTGAGCCCTTCAATATTTCGTGCTGAATATCAAGCAATCTACAAAATCCTTCAGTAGATAGAAGAGAAACATGATAATTTTGCCTGGCATACAAGAGTAACAAAGAAGAACCTTTGTTTAGTAAAGCGTTATCATCTCCATGATTTTTCTACATCCGCAATTTTTACAAATCATTCATGGCGCTTTATATTCTTAAGGTAATCATAACAAAAGGCCAACTTCCAAATACTTCGCAGAATGTCTCAAAAAGTTCATTTCTATTACGTCTTTTACAGGCGAACTTTTCCCAGGTAAAGTCGACTCGGAAAGGTTACTTAAACCTCTCTTAAAGGGATATCTAATAAGTGCTGATATCAAAGGAACAGTACATATACTCGAGGACATAACAAATAAATCTATGGAGAAGAATAAGGACTGGATTGGCAGGTTTTTGTGTAAATTCATGGTGCATCCTAGGATTAAGAATGACGTCTCTGATGTCCTTAATTTGTTGAAGGTGAGCTTTTTGATCAACTTGTATTTTAATCAATTAGATTAAATCATCAGTTTGCTCGTGCACGACCAATTTTTGTAAGAGATCTTATAAAGGTGCAATTCCGAATTCGCCATATTTCAAATAAAGAATCTTGCCTTAGAATGTCTTAAATAAAACATCTTTTTTCCCAACCTAGGCTCTAAACAAATGTCCGGGCACGATCAAAATGTCGACGCTGGCCGCAGACTACTGCCTGTCGCGTCTCCCAGACAATCACGACACTGTTCTGACGAGCCAGTTCCATGATCAAATAGTATCCTTGACTGATGAGCGGCTCATCGACGAAGGCGATGTCTTTGATCAACAGCTACCGCATCCGGTAAGTGAAGTCAGAAGATTTTGAAAGCAAAAATATTACTACCAAATTGCAAAAAATATTTAAAAAAAATGCTGTGTTTTCAAAGTATGGGTTTCAAGTTTTAGGAAACTTAAAACTGTATCCTGAAATCCGAACACAGGGAACATTATGGTTGAGCTGTCATGAAAATTAGCAGGACCAAAACTTGAAGATTTTGAAACAGGCTCAAAGGCTATCGTTTAAATATGTGACTGTTGCAGCTGCAATAATGACTTAAAAAGCCATCGATGACGAACACGATTCATAAACATTTCGAAGTTTTTTTTAGTTTCAAAATAAGCTAACATAAAACCATGGAATCTTGCAGAAACACATGAACGAGGAGAACTTGCGTGCGCATCTGTCGGAGCTCGAAGCTAAGGGCTTAAACACACGAGGCACGCTCCGGAGACTGCTACAACAGTATTGTAGGGAGGGCAACTTGCATTGCGCCCGGGAAATTGCTGCCAAGTGCCAGAAAGAAGGGGTGAGTTTGGGGTTGGACGCAAAGCTTTTTTTTTGAATTTGGACGACGTTTCATCATCGGAAATTATCGACTAATTCCTTTCAAATACTGCGCTTTAGAATTATCTAGACACGTCTTGTTTAACAATTACGACTTACGACGTAACGTCACTTCATAAACATCAATGCAAAGTAGAACTTACGTCCTAGAAATAAGATCCGAATTTGCGTTATTTTTTTTTTAGGCTTTTTGGATGTATGTGGAGCTTGGCGAGCTCTAAGAGTAGCATTTGGTCGCTGACCGAGAATTTTTCAAGAAGTTATTGATTTATTTTCAATAATAGCTCTGTATTTTAGTGCGGGTACTACCTGTTATGTTTGATTCACATTATAAAACTCATTTCCTTTTTCCAGGTATTTCTATCAGCCGGTATGAAAGCAGCGATATTCGACCTCCACGTAAAACTAGGCGAGCTCGACTTAGCAGAGATCGCATTGGCTGACTTGAACAAGACATCACCCAACTTCACTTTAGACGAATTTAAAGTTATCGACTTTGCTACTCTTATGGTGTACAAGAAGAAAGTCAAACAGGCTTTTGACTTGATCGTAGAACAGTCTAAAAAGAGGTAATGGATTTTTTGCCGTCTTGATATATTCAGCTCTATTATGAAGCATATAGCTGTGTAATTTGATTAATATAAAGAAGATTAAGGGTTGTTTAGTGGAGAAAAGACTTGCCATTAAAGGTACAGTTCCGAAGGCGACTATAACCGCAAACCGTAGCTACAAAACCGTCTAGTCGCAATGATTGACAGGACCGCAACGACACAACTGCTCTGGTTTCTTTTTTAGTTACAGGGAAACCAGGCCAGTCTTGTCGACGAGTGTCTGCTATTGCTAATTTTGCAGCCTAAAAGCCCTGCTTTCAATCAAACATGGAAAAACCACGGACTCTTTACTAACTGGCGAAATGTGGCCATACAATACTCATATCCCTACCGTTTCTAAGAATACAAGCGTATTATAATTATTATTTAACTGACCCAAAAACATGTTTCTTCTTACAGAAACGTCAT
Source organism: Standfussiana lucernea (assembly GCA_964057025.1). NCBI lineage: Eukaryota > Metazoa > Arthropoda > Insecta > Lepidoptera > Noctuidae > Standfussiana > Standfussiana lucernea. The sequence goes on from OZ059785.1 coordinate 15,014,414, forward strand.
AGGCGGTCGTAGTATAGCACTGAACTGTTGGCGACTACTGGACGCGACGGCGGCGCTCGGCTCACACGTCGACGTACGCAAGATGTTCGATCTACTGACCGCGTATAAGTACTGCAAGCCTACTAATGTCATGCTGGGGCCGCTGATTAGAGTGCATTTAAAGAAGTGAGTCATTTTTATTTTCGACGGTGTATGACGTGAGAAGCATACATAGACTTTGGTCAATACTAAAGTTAACTGCATAAAAAAGGCTAGTGATGCGAGATGGCGAGAGGTTTTATTCGATTGTTTCGATTGTTCGAACATCTCGATGGTTTTCGATTGTTTCGATTTGGACCCGAGTCCGACTCGGTCTGTTTGATTGCGATTGGCGCATGGCGCGTTCATTCTGCTGCTTGCTACATATTAGTAATCTGTGGACTGACCCCGGTGACCGAGCCAGACTCAGTGAGTGAGAGTGACTGATTCGACCAATTGGAAACTAACGGTCGATTCCGCTGACTCGAAACAATCGAAAAACATCTCGATTGTTTTGTAGAACGGCGAGTCGATGGTTGACTCGATGGTTTATTTTAACGACTCCGATTCTTTCGATTGTTAAAACATCTCGGAATCGCCCATCGCTAAAAAAGACCGGGAGTTACGGCACACTTAATCAGCAGTTGACTACGAAAGTGGCCGAGTTGATACTTATGAATACCAATTTCACTTGGCTGCCTGTGGAAATCACGTCCAGCAAAACCCCAGCAATAATAAAAGCAAAATAAAACTTTTCGGATTGGTGCAGTGCCTGAATATGTTGTATTTTATGTTCAGATTTGTTTTTAAACCTTAGGGTTCAAATTGTTTTGCGTCTTCCACATGTTTTTTTACCTTATTACCTCTTTCAGCGACAACTTACAAGAAGCAGTCAACGAATTCGTAGCTCTAGCCAACAAATACAACAAAACTCCTTTGAAACACGAGTTGATGTGTAAGATCTTCACTTCAATGAGTGATGGGCAGGCTGAAGAGAACTTCTTGACGAATGAAAAGCTCGGAGGCAACGGGAGGTTGAACAAACTGGTGCAGATTGTACTTAATATTGATAAGAAGGTGCATGGGCCGGGTGATGTGCAGGTAATTGCATCGAGTGTACTTTATGCACACAAAAGTTATTGGGGTATATTTTTAGGGTCAACGACATGTGTAGTATTGTAGTTACTTCAAAAATTAGTTAAATAAATGAGATCCGTTTTTTGTTCCATCTGTAAAGTTTTGACTCCCTCGTTGGTTAAATGTTCGTAATCGCGATTGCTGAGCATGAGGGGTTCGATTCCCGGGTCGGACAAATTGTCATTGGGTTTTTCTATCAGGAATTTCTCAGTAGTAGCCACTGAGTCTAGATTTGTTTCCGGTTGATGCTATAGGCTCAATATAACAGGCAAATTGTGTGTGTACTATTAGGAACACCTCTGCCTAAAGCTTCGGGAATTATAGGCGTGATGTTATGTTAAGTAAAAAAATAACCACTATCAGCGGTCGTTACATCCACACTGAAAACCTAAAAATACTAATAAAATTTTATGTCTATTGAATACTTGCAGCTAACAGTTATAGCGGCCCTAGCCGAAGTGGGTTACAAGAAAACGCTTCGCAAAATGTTCCTAGACCCCACCGTGAAGTTTCATCCGGACGCCATCTTGCGTCGCTGCGAACGATTTGCCGACGAGAAGAAACACTCTGCGCTTGAAGCTATCGCTGAATCCGCGAAGGATGTCAGACATATCGATACTCTGGAGATCTATGATATGATCTTGGATGTTTTACGTAAGTTGATATCCTTACTTATTATTTTAAATTAATTATCTATACTAATACACTATACTAATACTAATTCTAATACAGACACTAATGACCGCAGGGAGGTATGGCAGAGCAAGGAGCTTCACGGACGTTTTTACCGGGCCCTACATGGGCCTGATGTAGACTTCTTAGCGTCCGTATCCTGGCTGCGTTTCGGTGACCTCTTCGGGGAAACCGAAGGTTTTGTCTGTGCAATAATGGACGAAGTTATGATGACGAATAACTATCGGAAATACATTGTGAAGGATGGCACGGTTGACATATGTCGGGCATGCCACCGTCCGGGAGAATCGATCCGACACATTATTTCTGGGTGTTCTCGTCTGGCTAACGGAGAGTACTTGCACAGACACAACCTCGTTGCTAGGATTATCCACCAGCAACTTGCTTTGAAGTACAACCTTGTGGAATCAGAAGTGCCATACTATAAGTATGCGCCCGACCCAGTTCTCGATGATGGTAATATCACGTTGTATTGGGATCGACCTATCATCACTGACAGGACTATTGTTGCTAATAAGCCTGACATTGTGGTGATAGATCGATTGGAGCGTCGCGCAGTGATCGTTGATATAACGGTCCCGCATGACGAGAACCTCGTGAAAGCAGAGAAAGATAAGCAATTCAAGTATCTAGATCTTGCTCGCGAGGTTGTCGACATGTGGGACGTGAATACAGCAGTCATTGTGCTGATAGTCGTATCAGCCAATGGTTTAATAGCCAAGAGCCTCGACCAACATCTGAAGAGGCTCTCGCTTGGCGGCTGGATCAAGGGCTTGATTCAGAAAGCAGTACTTCTGGACACGGCGCGTATTGTTAGGAGGTTCCTCTCTCAAGAGCCCTGACCACCGGTAGCTCGGACCCTGTTCCCGGTGCTGGTGGGCTACTATTTTATATATTTTTAAATGTTTTTTAATACTGATTTTGTATAGGGATATTTAAAAATGTAAAAATATGTAAGAAAAATAAATAAAGAAAAAAAATTCTAATACTAATATACTAATCACAAATATTACTAATAAATGCGAAAGTTTGGATGGATGTTTGTTACTAAATCACGCCAGAACGGCTGAACGGATCTGGATGAAATTTGGCACAGAAATAGATTATAGTTTGGAATAGCACATAGGCTACTTTTCATCCCGGCAGGACGATCCCGTGGATCAATTATGGAACTCCAGGCGGGCGAAGTCACGGGCAACGGCTAGTATATAATATTATAAACGCGAAAGTTTGTATGTATGGGTGTTTGTTACTCTTTCACGCAAAAACTACTCAACGGATTTGGATGAAACTTGGCATACAGATAGTTCATAACCTGGATTAAGACATAGGTTACTTTTTATTCCGGTAGTACGATGCCGTGGAGCAATAACCGAACACCACGCGGGCGAAGCCGCGGGCATAAGCAAGTTGTTTATAAACATTGGAATTGGAAGTCTGCGGATATTATTAGAGTTTAAGTAAAATTTTATCAGAATAATAATAATTTATACTGTTGTCATACCGAATTTCCTCCGTGCCTCGGAAAGCATGTTAAGCTGATAGCCCCGGCTGTCATTTTGTAGAAATTTGACAGTCGTTGCGAGTAGTCAGACGCACGAAAATCTGACACCCAGTCTTGCTAAGGTCTCATGGTATTACCCGGTCAGATAGCCGGTAACAATTGAAAAAACGTGCAAAACCTATGCCTACCTATCTTAGAGTAATACAGACGTGATCTCATATACCTTATTTTGTAATCCTCGTTTCCAGAACGCGACGACAACTGCACCGAAGCTCTAGCGCTATGGGCAAGAATGCAAGACGCCGATGTGTCACCTTCACAGAAATTCGTCAACAACTTAATATCCATGATCAAAGCTAACAACAGGGAGGTGCCCGCAGGACTTACCTTGTTACTCGATAGGAAAGCTACGAAAAAAGAGAAGCTGTAAATAAGAAAACGTATTAATGTAGTAATATCGATGTGCCATATTTACGGCAACTTAGGTGTACTGAGTGTGTCATGGTTCTTTTCTACTTTTATCACGAGGGGGCGCGCTGTTGTCTGTGTAAATTGTCTATGGATATCGTATAGAAAATACAAGATGGCGGATTTAGTTCTCGATTATCGCAACGCGCCCAAAGAACCAACAGCACTTTAATACGGTAGGCGGTACATCAGTGGTAACAAAACCAGTATACACTGGCCTCTTATTGTATTGAAATTCCACACTGCGCTAGGCCAACTTTAGGTTAGTGGTACCTACGTTGCCGCAAACATGGCACTTCGATTTAAAAAAAAAACGACTTTGAACAGCGTTGTCTCTGTCTATACATGTGTGACAGTCTCTTTCTAACGCTCGTATAAGCTCGTAAATTTTTATATGATTAAATGATGACTTGGTATACATGATATAGTAGACTGTGGTGTAAATGTTGAGTAAAACAGTAGTAATGGACTACCAAATAGGTTTTAAAGTAAGCATGCGTTTAGTGAAAATGTAAGAACCAGTTTTACGACCTTGAAACTTTGTATGCGCAAACATAAAGTCCTCAGTATCTACCTCGCATTTAACTGTTTTTCACAAACTGTTCTATAACAAAGTACCAACATTTTTCAGTTTTCTTAAAAAAACTCATCCACAGCCCGACTTCACCCACTGTAGTGGGGTTCTCTTTGCTTGTACCAATGAAATGGTATTGTGGTCGGTTGAGTGTCGTTATGAGCCTACGGATGCACATAAGAACAAAATGAAGAAATGTCATGTGTGCACCCGTAGGCTCATAACTAGTCGGTCACAATTGGCTGGTATTTTTTTAAATTATCAAAATGAAAACATATCACGTCACTGTGAGGCCAGGTCAGTTTTAATTCCTTATATTTATACCAATAAACAGGTAAACTCATAACGAATCCAGGAAGGTATAAATTATATGTTATTGAACGAATGTTTAGGGACACTCGAAGGGGTGCGAGTTCACCGCTGCCATTCTAGTGATGTCGACTTGAACTCGATCGCGTCTATGTAAAGTAGATTTTCGTCTGAATCGCATTATTCGTAACTATTGTTGTAACTTTTTAGTAAGTAAGTAAATTGTCTAGTTCTACAATATTTGATTGAATTCAACTGTGATATTAAATTATTGAGGTAATAAACTGCTTGAATTTTATTTGTCATGTTTAATGTTAACGAGGAGCTCGTGGCTAAAATAATAACAGCTGCTCGGGTCGATCGTCAGGTTAAGCCGCGCTTGCCTGGGTTGGTCCGTGGATGGGTGACCACCCATTACATACTGAGTTTCCTCCGTGCCTCGGAAAGTACTTTAAGCCGTTAGTCCCGGCTGTCAATGGTACATCTTTGACAGTCGTTACAGGTAGTCAGTGGCACAAAAGTCTGACAACCAGTCTTACCAAGGGATATCGTATTACCCAGTGGGTTGTGGAGGTCAGATAGGCAGTCACTCCATGTAAAATACTCGTATTCAGCTGCATTCGGTTAGACTGGAAGCCGACCCCAACATAGTTGGGAAAAGGCTAGGCAGATGATGATTTTTAATGTTATCATTATTATTTTTTATTAACTTCGTTGTTTGTGCTGGTATTATTGCAATGGCTGATTAATCTACACCTTGGCAAAAAATAACAGCTTCATTGGTCTAGTGAATTTGCGTAAAGCAGACACCCGCGCGGTTCCATGCAAAAGTACTGTCACGGGACCCGTTTCCGTGCGACGGAATCCGTCGCGGAGGCTTGTTCAGTCAAAAACGCTATGTGATACAGACCGATCTCCGTAACGGAGACACTTGCGTTTGCGAGCCCACACGCGTAGTCACGTGACGGGTGCCCGTAGTGGGCGCCCGCTTCTCAGGCCCCCGAGGTCCTGGTTTCAGATTCCCAGGGCGGGCAATGTAAAGCGTCTTGCCTCGAGTTTGTGCATTGCTATGTAGCTACGTATAGTGTTTCGTAGTAAATCGTCTCTATCAAATAAAACAACAAATCTATCATAGTTTTACAACAAATTTATTTCTTTTTCAAAACCTTGAAATATATCAATAAGATTTGACACTATTCAAATCCTCAATAATCTTCTTATTCAACGTGGATAACTCATCAATTGCCTGTTTCTTCAAAGGCTCGTAGTCTGCCTTCAATGTTATCGAAGCTATATCTTCTTCTAGAACCATCTTTCTGTTCTCTAGTTGAGCTAACTGGTCTTCCAAACCATTTAACTTCGCATACATTTCGTTACCGTCGAGACTGGCCTGAAACATGAAAAAAGATAGGAAGAAATATATTGATTTTCGCAAAATAAGACGTATAACAAAAAAAATATATAGAAAGACAATGTACGCCACCTTTACGCAAAACGACCATCAATGCTGTGTCACCATGCAAGAGGGACATAAAGTAATATTGTTTCTTATACTGAAAAGTTCCGGTTATAACTAATCTAGCAGATAATTATAATTATTGTATGTTTAGCGTGTGTCGTTGCACCTCAGTGGTGTTTAAAGTGATCAAAAATACCGTAATCGGTGAGTACCCAAAGACATCGCAGTTACTAAGATCTGAGCATGCAAATATATTTCAAATAATTTTGTTATTCATTTTGTTAACGTTGTTACTCTTGTGTGTCTAAAACATGTATGATATCAATTTAGCCTAAGTACCTGTAGTTTCTTCAAATTATTCGTGGCTTCAACCACAGCATTTTCTGTGGGCGCCAATTTATCCCTGAGTTGCTGCAGTTCTGTCTCCAAAACCTTTTTCTGTACTTCACCTAGAATACAATACAGGGAAGTTTTTAATGTACTTATGTGATTGTTGGAACAACGAATCATTCCAATTGAGTTACAGTTTTTTTTAATAAAGTTGGCACCACATTTAATGTTTAACCCTTAAATGCATGATTTTATTTTTAGACCGAGAAAGAGAGACCGAGAGATTTTCAGGGAAAAATAATAAAAAAAAACGTAAATATTTTTTCATAGCTATTTTTATTAAAAACCGTATGTTGCAGAACTACAACACCATGCACTCACTAGACAATAACTACATATGTAATAACTCATACTAATAATTTTATGGTCGTTTGAACGGTATGTTGCAGTTTTACAACTTTATGCATTTAAGGGTTAAGTTAAAGATAAGGACGATGATGAAGCGAATACCGTCATCTCGAAGTTTCTCCAGATCAGACAATGTAACTAGTTCTTCTTGCATCACCTTAGTCTTCTCAGGCAATGTTTGTAGTTCCGTAGCTAGGCGTTCTCTTGTTCCTTCTGCCTGTCAACAATGAAATGATTATCAGCAATCTTCATTCATATAACAAGATTTAAAGGTCACATTACGTCAAAGGCTTTTTCGCTATCAATCTTGTTTGATTGCTCTTCACGTCTACTCTATAAAAATGCTTTGCCTTGATATTTTTCGTACCTTTTTCAAATTCCCCTGGAACCTCTCATAGTCCTTCATCAAAATATCAACAGACTTCTTGCTATCATCATACTGAGAAGTATAGCCTTCCTTCTGCTTCAACGAGTCTATCTCACTCAAATCTAGATCTATGTTAGAACTGCTATGTTCCAAGGAGAAGACGATATCTCTTTCTAGCTGGTCTATCTTTTCTTGTTCCTTTTTGAGGTTCTCTTCGTAAGTAGTCATGAAAGTGTCCATTGTTTCTTCTCTCTTCTTTAGTTCACGGTATTTTTGATGGCGATCGGAATTTCCCTCTTCAAGATCCTGAAAGTAACAAATAAAGGTTTTAACATTTTCCAAGGAATCATTTGATGTTGCATACAAAATTCAAGGGTCAGGTTCATATAAGAAACAAAAATAGATCTTACATAACTGAGAACTGTTAGGGTTTACAATTTATTACTCAGTGTAATATAGTAGCTTTGCTTACTTGTTCAGCTTGCTCAATAAGCTCTTGCACTTTCTTGATTTGTTCTCTTAAATTCGCAGCGCTGCTATCCAATGATGCGATTGCAGCATTATCTTCACGAACCTGAATAATATCATACCTTAATGTACTTAGTTTCCATAATTATTCTTTGTTTGTTATCATACCTACAATTAGCTTTAAGTGCTGCCAGGCTTTAAGTTTATTTTAAATATGAGTTTCTGATACTGTACCTGAAGTAACAGTTTCTCTCTTTCTTCTTGCGGGTCTAAACGGTTGTTCATCTCATTCTTCATGTTGTCTCGCTTTTCTTCAACAGCTACTAGTCGACGATGCAGTTCCAGTAGATGGACTTTTATCTGTGTGTAAATAATTTCATCGTCTTCATCATATCAACCACAAGACATCGACTGATTGATATACAATTACTGAATAAACCACTTTCGAAAATTAGGTACTTCGTGCACTACGCAGAAACCCCGACTTAGATGCGAACGTTCATACTGCTTGGTCGGACGGTCAGTGCGATTGACCAGTTGCTTTGCTAACCAACTTTATGGATTTTATTAAGAACTTCCCCATCTTGGTCGAATTTTCCCGCTAGGTGTGGCCGCGACCGCATAATACGCGACGTGTTACCTGAGATCCAGATATCTCTTTACTGAATTCCTCTTTCTCTCTATTGAGATGATCGAGTTGTATCCTCGCTTGATCGACTTCTTCTCTCAGCGCAGCGGCAGTAGTTTCTAGTTCATTATATTCGTCTTTCTGCTCTTGTGTCATTTCTGCTAGTAGTTTTGTAATTGTTGATTGTTCCTGAAATATGCGTTAAAAGATGTTTTTGTTGTCAAAATCGTTCGTTTCGCTGATAGATAAAGATCAACTCTATGATTGTCTAGGTGTATATAGGTGTGCCATGGTTCAAATAAGATTTTTCTTCTTTTCGCTGGGGAACGTTTAGGGGAACAGAAAGCAGGGTTCCTGGCCTCCAAATGCCAATACAGTTAGGTCATGACCTAACTATATTGGCATTTGGCAGTTAGATCATTGTCTGTGTAATGTAACGTCGGGAAACTGAATTATCACCTTATCCATCTGTTCTCGTAACTGTCTCAGTTGGTTTTCCTTCCTTTGCTTCTCCATGAACACCTGTTCCACTTCCTCTTGCATCTTCTTATTGCTGGCTTCCAAGTCCCTTGTTTGTTCTTCCACTGATTGTTTGTTTGCTTCCCCATTAGCTATACGAATGGCTGTGTTGTAATCTGCTAGACGTCCTTGTAAATCTGGAAAGGTACAAGTACTTCTTAATTTATTATTGACTGTATGTTCTGTTTTCCAATATTCATCATCATAAACAGCCTAAAGAAATCCACTGTTGGACATGGGCCTTTCCAATCGCATGTCATTCAACTCTATTCTCGACAACTCTCATCCAGCTGCTTTCAGCCACCCACCCTGCGAAGATTGTCGCTCCACCTAGTCTGAGGGCGTACTACTTTACGTTTGCCGATTCGCAATCTCTCTACTGAAGAACTCGTCTACCCCAACGATCATCCGTTCTATGTCTTACATGGCCCATTTTCTTATTGCGCATTATCAATTGCTTTAGTTAGCTTTTTTGACCCTCATGTGCTGAGGAAAACCTAAATTATATTTTTAACTCACCTGTCAGTTCTAACGCCAACTCCCTGACTCTTTTCTCGTAATGCTTCTTAGCAGACCTCTCCCTCTCTCCCGCATCTGCTTGCTCACTCAACCTCGCTATCTCCGCCTTCATCTCTCTAACCTTCACTTGCATCAGCTCTTCCCAATACCTCTTGTCTTGGAGCTGACGGGTACGGAACCCACGAGCTGTGCCAGTGCGCAACCCTGATATACCTTGCTGTGTTATTGGTCTGTCGATCTGAGGAATGTATGTAAATTAAAAATATTGGTTCCTTACAGGTGCTTGGCATTGTTCTGGATGGTACGCTTGTTTTACTATTGATTTCTTATTTTGGCGTTAGCATCGAAGACCACCAGCTACTTCCAGTCAATTTCCTAAACCACCCAACTTCTTCTATTGTAGGTATTTACACTGAATATTGGAAATTATACTCTAAAAGAATAACGCTAAGAAGCCACTGGCATGGGAGAGAGAATTGCGGCGATAGTCACACCGCACTTATCGAGTATCGCCGCAATGATATCGTGTGGAGGTGGGTTCATACAGTTTCCATTGGATTCTCTCGCCCGTAGAATTGGCGACTAATGCTTGTAATAACGCTCATATGACTCTCTGTAAGTCTCACCAAGATAACGTCCAGTCACAGAGTTATATTCTCTTAGGTTTTAAACTTATTTTCGTGCTTAGATATAGCGTCATACCTTCGAAAACCCAGTCATAGCAGTGGATTGCCGGCTGGCCGTTGGCGGCGCTGGTCCGAACCCAGCAGTGGATATCCGCGATGCTGTGCTTCCTCGGTATGCTGATGTCGGCCTCATTGTGCTACTTCTGAAATGTCGGCTTGGTAAGTAAGCTTCCAACATCACTACATACTATAAAACAAAGTCGCTTCCCGCTGTCTGTCTGTGCCTATGTATGCTTAGATCTTTAAAACTGCGCAGCGGATTTTGATGCGGTTTTTTTAAATAGATAGAGTGATTCAAGAGGAAGGTTTATATGTATAATACATGCATATTATAGTAGAGAAAACATTAGTATCTACATTGCACCCGTGCGAAGCCGGGGCGGGTCGCTAGTTTATGTATACAATACAACCTTAGCCTTTGCGTACCCTAAACCTCTACCTATCATTATGAACAACTTTTACTTTGGAACCCTGAAATCAAATGGAATCGAAGCTTGTAATGAGGTTCAGACACAGTTATTACTAGTTAGTTAGACTAATATTGTTGATTGGAAAGCCTTGTCCCATTGCTACGAAAGTCTTCTCCTAGCTTCTTTCCACCTTTTTCTCCTTAGAAAGTGGACAAGCTCATCTCTTTCTAGTTCTACCGCGTTGTTGGTTTTTGCCATACCTATCTATTATCAATAAAAATCAATTTCCACAATATGTATGACGGGGCATCACTTGAGGACGGCTCGACCCATTTGGCTGTTTTTTTTCTTGTGTTCACATTTGTTAGGTTTGTATGAAATATTTTTGTTTTTTTCTATTAAAACTTTTCATTGTCTTCATCAGTAAATTGCACCCGTGCAAAGCCGGGTCGGGTCGCTAGTAGGTAAATAGATAAAGCATCTATGGAACTGTTGACTGTTGCTAAATTGCTGTTATAACTGTCTGTTGGTGTGCCTTTCTTCCAGATGCATCCGGTTCGACTGGAAGCCAACCTAAAGTACGCAGTTGGAAAAACGCTAGATACGAGACGGGCGGCATAGGAAGAGATGGCATGAGTAAGATGCCGTCATAAACTTTTTAAACAACGGCATACATATATTGCTACGGCTTAATGCCAAATGTAGTATTGGTAAATGAGAAATACTATAAATGGCACTCCAAGTGAGTAAATAACTATAAAACACACTTCACATCTACGTAAAGCACAATCGCAAACACATGTGCATTAAAATAGAGAGATCTATCTTAGAATTCAAACACAAGCACTAAGACTTACCTAGATACAGCGGAGCCACTATCTCGATAGCCTCGTCTGGATAAAGGCCGAGGGGCGTCTGACCTCTTACCCCCCGCGCTACCCTCAGAAAAATCCATAACAACACCAAGTAATTAATTATTTTTTTCACGTAAAAAGCAGGTCAAGTGTCTCGAATTGTCGACCGGCGCATTAGATTTGTTGTATATGCGTTGCCATGGAAACGAAATGACGCGCGGTGGAGTCAACCATTTTAGATTGTGTACCAGCCAGTGTTAGGAACTCCTTAGAGTAAATTCTCGTGATGAATATTTGCATTCGGTAAACTCGAGCAAGATTCATGCTTAAGCCTGTTTCCTTACCTAATAGTCTTATACTCTCTAGTCGCTTAGTATTTGTAGGCTAGGTTAATTACTGAGTATGTAGATATGCTCAGTTTGGTAGCTATGTAATTAGATATCATAGCTACGAATAGTTCGCAGTCTAACTAATTTAACTATCTCCATAAGTATATTTCTTTGTATATTTTGGCAAAATCTAGAAATAGTTTCCTTACAACACTTTACACTTTAACTTCATTTTCGTAGACACCACTTCGTGTAGAAGGCATTCATAGATAGTGCTCGTATTACGGGACGACACCAACATTCATTTGAATTTAGTACCCGCATGTGGGTCTGGCCTAACTACGTGATATACAAAATATGAATTACGCTCGTTCCAAATAGCATGCATTGTGTCGATTGCACAACGAGCTTGCAAAACCCAGTTATCATTACATGTTGTGGCTGCGGGCAACTGCGAACTCACTGCAATGTATTTAGCCGAACTAAATATCATACTATCTTCGTGCTTCTATTTCTCAAACGCTCTCGGAATATCAGGTCTTGGAAATGGATACAGATTCTTCTTGAAAGAACTTACGGCTTCAGTGGGATTGCTAGATGCAGCCCCAATTTCTACTAAGTGGATCAAGCAACCGTTAGACCATTTCAATGAAACCGAAACCAGAACGTGGAAGATGAGGTACTTCGAACGACTTGACTTCTGGAGAGTAAAAGGTCCAATTTATTTATTCATCAACGGAGAAGGAGCAGCAAGTAAAGTATTTCTTCAAACTGGCATACTGTATGACTTAGCAAAAGAAACCAAAGGCGCTATGTATTTGTCCGAACATAGGTATTACGGAAAAAGCAAGCCCTTCGATAAATTGACCACGGAAAACTTGGCATTCCTCAGTTCTAGACAAGCTCTTGCAGATATTGCAAACTTGTTAGAAAAGATTAAAATGTTGCCGATATATAAGAAATCAAAAGTTGTATTAGTAGGAGGTTCTTACGCCGGGAACTTAGCAGCATGGATGAAACTCCTTTATCCCGACCTAGTGGATGCTGCTATTGCCAGTAGTGCACCAGTACTAGTGGTGAAAGATTTCTACGAGTATCTAGAAAATGTCAGTGATGACTTCGAACAGCATGGAACGCCAGGGTGTTATGATAAAATAACCGAAGTATTTAACAGGTATGACGAGCTATTCAAAACAAGTGATGGTATTGCGCAGCTTAAAGACGAGGAAGAGATTTGTAACAGTACAGATATGAACAAGTCAGAAAACAAACAGTTATTTTTCTTAGACAAGACTTCTGAATTCATGTACGAAGCTCAATATGGTAATCCTCAGAGTATTAAGAATTTTTGTGATGACGTAATTGAAACGTTACACGTAAAATCTTCGAAAGATGACGACACTGATTTATGGAGTAATAAAAATAATTGCTATAACTACGATTTCGATGAGATGGTTGAAGCCATGAAAGATGTCGATTGGGCTACTTCGTGGACTTACCAAACTTGTACAGAATTTAGTTACTGGCCGAGTAGTTCATCAAAGAAGCACCCGTTCACCAATAATATTCATATGGATTTGTTCTACAGTTTGTGCACTAAATCTTATGGTGAAGAATTTGATGAGAGAAGAATTGATGAAGGGATCGAGCGTACTAATGAAATGTACGGTGGTTTGAAACCTAATGTTACCCATGTAGTTTTTGTAAATGGCGATTTGGATCCTTATCACAGATTAGGAGTCTTAGAAGATGTTTCTTATGAAGCACCAGCTAAGATAATACCTTTATCGTCGCATTGCAGAGATTTATTTTCAGATAGATCTAAAGACCCTGAAGAATTGAAAGAAGCTAGAAGGTATATTAAGTATTTGATAAAGAAATGGATTGGCGCCGGTAAGTATGAGAAGCCTTAGACGGTTCTGCAGATATGTATGATATAAAACTATTTTCATGTAAACTGTTGGCGTGTTGGTTCTGTTTATATCCCTTAGCGTAGTTTGTATCATTCTAGGTGCAGTAGAATCTAACGCATACATATTTTTTATCATCTTCATCATCAAGTAAGGGCAAGAGGCCCTTACCCCGATTTAGTTGGGGTCGGCGCAGGATGTCTTCTTCTTCCATACTTCTCTGTTACTTGTCATCTCATCATTTATGTTTTTTATGTTGACTGATGAAAGTGAATCAATATCAAATTGTAATGTAAGGTGTAATTTTCCAATGAAACGAAAATATATTAAAATAATTGTATATTTACTCATAAACGGTCTTCCTTATGATAGGTTACTCGATAACCAACACCCAATGCTACACAATACAAGTGGATGTTGTTGTTACATTACCTAAATTCGTAATAACAGCAGTATTTTACATTGTGCCAGAGTTAATCGTCTCATCTAACAAAACACCTTCGGGTGTTTCAATAAAAAATGCTGTACTTATTTAATTATTGAAACTGTCACTAAGTTTTTCTTGGTCACCTGTATAATAATATAATGTACATCTTGCACAATAGGTCATAACTATTTTTAATACATTCATTTTATCAATCGCCATCTCTTTTCCTCAATCATCTTTGATTTAGAAAACTACTCATACTTTTGACGTGTAATAGTCTCATCAAAAAAGTATCATTATAATTATCTACAATAATGTATAAGATACAATATTTTATGGTAACCTGTGTAGCACCTCCGAATTTTTGTAGCTACATATCAGTTTTAGAAGCGGTTAAAATAAGATCCACCGAAAAGAGCTATGTTTTGTACACAACATAGCTCTTTTTGGGATATTATTTTAAAGTTACTTTATATCGGATAATATAATATTATTATATGTGGTACGAATACAAAACGTATCTAAATATACAAAAAATATTAAAATCTTAAAAGTAGTTGTGACAATAAATTACATTTAAATTGTCAACTTAGTTGTACGTAACTAGATCATAATTATTATGATAATTGAGTATTGGAGAAATATATCAGGAAATACATGGATATATAGACCTTAAAACGATATTAAAGAAGAGATGTATTTACAAAAGTATTTATTAAAACTAAAATTGAATTCCTATTTTAACCTAATAATTAATTAGAATTCAATAATATGCAATTTACATACAAATAACAAAACATGATGTTTCGAAAGGCAAAGGTAAATATTGTGATCTATTTGATTTTTTAACTAAAATTAAATATTGCGTTTTATTGTCAGAAGGATTTATTAGTGAATTTTAAACTCACTAATAAATGCGATGCTGCTACTTTTTTATTTGAAAAATACCATTCATTTATTTTGATACAACTTTCCATATTTTATTGTTTTATGGGTTCGCCCACTATTACATGGGACTTAAAACATAACTGGCGACATGTGAGTGTACAATTTAGTACACCTCTGCCTAACCCTTCATAGGATTACATGGCGTTATGATGTTTTCATTATTTTTGAAACTCGCTATAAATAAAATAACAAAAATATCTCAATCTCCCTAATCGTTTTAAAATTTCCCAACCCTGTTTTGACTAGGATTGCCACTTAAATATTATTAAAAAAAAAAGAAAATATTTAAACGACAAGACATTTGTGATGACATTGAACACGCAAATCGTTAAATATTGGCAGTGATAGTTAACTTATTGGTTTAATTAATTTAAACTAAGTTTTTTTACAATATTCAGTTAAATATGTTATTACTTACATGTTGGTAAAGTTGATTACTTACTTAATTATATATGCTAAATCTATCACTTAAATATAGGTTGATTACAGAGTTACATTAAAATGTATACTAGAAATCTCTCGATAATTCGCAATACCCCATAAAGCAATATATGTAGTTCATTGCTTTTCTCATACAAAAGTAAATAATTGTTTCATCGAAGTAAACACAAATTTATATCCCTTTTATTTTACAAATCTTTGAATATTTACAAAAATACAAATATAGATTACGTTTTTACAAGATACTGTCCCATCGGTTCTTATTTTCATGCTTGTCTTCATGCACCTTAAAACCAGTTAAAAATACACTTCAATCTTTGGTTACAATACATGATTATTTTTTTTATTTGACAAAATGATGTCATCCATATAAACAAATCATACCAAAATGTATTGTGACTTCACTATTTCGATTTGACAGTATCTGTTACTAATGTCTAAGTTAAGTTGCCAGGTGTCAGGTGATTCGCACTCTAGTCCCACTCTCCAATGAACATGTGACGCGCGTGCGGGGCGGGGGGTGGGGGGAAGCCACGTCCAGGCATGGGTAGGCGCCCGTACAGCGCGTATGGGTCATAGTGCTGCTCTCCGTCTGCAATTAATATCATCACCAACGCTTTAGACGGCTGAATTGTCCTAGGTGACTTTAAATTAATTTTGTTTAAGAGTCTGTTGCCAGAAAGGCCTCCTTTATTACTCAGCACTATTCGGGAAACTAAGTTGTAGACTAACTTACGGTCGTCGCACTTAGCGGAGTTAGTGGAGATGTTACAAACATTTAGAGATAAGCCACGGGTTGGGTTAATTAAGAAACGACGTACATTAATTTTAGTTACAATCACACATACGGGATCAACGCGGTAAGGGATTTTGTTTCTCGTAGCTCTAAAAACGGCTGCCTAGTCTGGGAACCTAGTGCATTTGCTATCTACATCTAAGGATGATGGCAAAGCTTTCGAAAAGGAAATATCGCAATATGTAAGAATTAAGATTTGACAAGGTTGTCAAGAAAAAGTATAGACATGAGCATTCAATACTTGGTGAATATGAGAGATGAACTCAGAAGTGTGAAAAGTGTAGAAACGAAGCTTATAGGCGAGTTGTGCTACAAAGCGAAGCGAACTGATATAACAGAAAGTTTAAATACCAAGATTGGAGCGAAGAGTCCGCGTTGAGGCGGTGGAATTAAAGTGCGGGGTTAGTCTGTATATACACTAGCGCGGCTGCTGGATCACGAGGGGTCGCAGCCGTGTGTCCCTGTTCGGATAGAATTGGAACATGAGCTTCTCTTTTCTGGGAAGACGGTCGTACGCACCGATTCCGCTCTCGTAAGAACGAGCGTGCCACAGAGCCTGTGGTGGGATGGGAGCATGCGCAAACGGAGCCATGTGCGGCGGGAATGGGCCCGGGTGGGCGTGAGCCACGCTGTAGCGCTTGCTGGGCACTGGAGCCTCCTTCAGAGTCAGTCGCTCGGTCATAGCAGGTAAGACTTTCGCGCCATTAGTCTTCACGAAGTTCGGCACGCGCGCTCGCAGACCACAGTAGTAAGGATCATCTGAAAACAAAACAAAAATATTGAAATCACATTACACGTAAACAGGCACCGATAGACGTGTTAGTACCTGGAAACGAGTCTTTACATAACATGGCTAACGTTCACCTATTCCTATGTTAGAAACTGCGAACACACTCGCCTATAAAACGGAACGCATGCACGTTCCGTCCCATGTTCCGCATCCTACGCCTGGCTCGTTCTAAATACCGACGATTCAAATATCAAGGATACGCCGAAATGCCAGCCGGCGGTTGCGACATCGGGGCATTGTCTGTTTATAACCTCTGCACTGAGTTCTTCTTATGAATGGAAAGCAAGTGCTCTCGAATTAAAACGTGCGAATGCGATCCAAAAACGTCATATCCGATCAGCCGTATCGGATGTGGAATGCGTCAAACGTGACTCGACATTGACAGTCAGGAATCCGTGAACGGAGAACGGAGCTACTTAGGTATCAGATATTGTGCGAAATTAATTTGCATAAAGCTTCCAAATTCGTACCTACTCATGTGTCTACGTCCTTTTATGTTAAAGAATAACTGTCTAAAGTGTATTCAAACGTAAGCTGTGGTCATATTTTAAAAGAGACTTCGCTCTTTGTCGGGTCGGCATAACTCTTAATATTTTAAATAGTATCTACTCCTTTTAAGACGGTGCTTGTGGTGTTTGAGTAAGTGTCCCCTTGTAATCTGTGATATATGGCCATGCTCTTGATACACTACCTAGGTACTTGCCTTGTCTTTTTGTGAACAAAAAGTTTCTTAGAAACACAAAATTCCACTTTCGAGGCGCATATGCTACGGCGACTTAAAGTAAAGCATGATAAGATTCAGCATCATGAATTAATTTTCATTTTATGAGGATAAAAATATTTTGGAATTGTTTCGTTTTAAATCAGTTCAAGAAGAAAATAGTAGGTACATCTTATGATAAAAAGAACAGTCTACTATAAAATATGCAGTAAATGTATCGACATGCATAACAGCAATCTCTTCAAGAACAACCCCTGTATATCAGTTTTTATCACCACCACATCAAAAGGCTGCGTTCATTTCAGATCATTGTGCCCATAACCTTACATCCATATTCCATATTTTATAAATATTGCTTTAAATCACTTTGTGCGTGGACATGGGTTTATAAATGATGATCCGCCTAGAGATGGTGATATAAAGGTTCACACTTGCAAGAACTTGCTACATTGCTGTATAAATTGCGAGTCACATTCATAAATCCATTGCATTGTCAACTATGCCGTGTTCGAATGGACAGCTGTGGTCGCAAACGACGGTGATTGCTTGACTAATATCACTAGTGGTAACGTAAATAATATCATTGTGATTGGACGTTGTGAAATGTAATAGAAAGTTTTGTAATTTACTCGCCGTGTGGTAATGAAATGACATATGTGATGTCTAGTCAAATTAAACGCAATTGAATTCTTAGGTAGTTGGTAACTGGAGGTTCAGATAAACATGATGACGTCTAGGAATTCAGTGCAAATATTATTTTAATATGAGTTCACATTTAAACTGTACCAATAATTTTCAAGAAAGCCAAACTAAAAGCCACAGTAGAGCACCAATCGCAAATCTTAACACACGCAGAAAAAGAACCTACAAACATTCGTCGGCTGAAAATCACCAAGAAGCCACAATTTGCTATCAGTTGAACCTATTTGTCCATTACTGAGGAATTATGACCAAAGTCATGCCCAAACTCGGCAGGCAAGCCACAGGCCGCTCTCAATGTAGGCGCCTTCACTTCTGCCTTTTAAATACTGTTATTACCCATTCAGCAAGACAGGACACCGTGATACAACGGAGAGAATTTATATTGTCCTAGTAATTAATGCTGAAATTTTTGTTGTTTGTTTTTTCTTGATGCCCTTTGTTTCAAAAATGGGAAAGTTAATTGAAGTCCGGTAAGTTATGAACGGCCCTGAAGTTAATTAGACTCTTGTAGTGTATTGAAGAGATTTTGTGGACTTTAAATAGTTTGGCGCTTAATTAAAAGTAGAATCGTAGTTTGTTGCAGGGTCGATCTTGTCGTTTGCTAAATTGTTGCGTTTGTCAATGTAAGTTTTTTTGAGGAAAACCCTTATAAGATTTGCATTATGCACCCTTCTCTTGTCTATAATTATGCTAAATGAAGCACATACATACATGTATTAATAACAACATTGTAACACTCACCGTATTTCTTGTTGTCTTTGCCCTTATCTGATTTGCCTCTCGGGAACTGTGTTGGCACGCGTCCATCGTGTCCTTCTATGTCGTCGTAATCAGGCTGTGAAACAAAATAACGACAATATTGATTAAATATATCTAATATTTCTTGTACCGTATAACTTCTTACTAGAGAAAACGTTTCAACCTTTTGTATTTGTAATCTAAGTGCGCTTCGTAAAGTTTGAATTAGATATTCTAAAACGTTTCTGGCGACGTGAAAAACAGATAGCGGCTAGGGGAACACCTAGAACGCAATTACATTGTAATATGTCCACTAAACAACACAACTTGCGCCTAAGAACATGTAAAAGCAAGTAATTCACGTATAAAACACGAAGCAAAAATCAGATGCAATAATATGAACGTGTGGGCGCCGTACAATCTTTTACCTTGTAACGAACCAAAGATGGCATCAAAAAACGACGAATCGTGTTATATAAAACTCATAGGTGTAGGATCTTATCAAATAAAGGTTATGGAAACCACCCTGGCAAAGTGGCAAGACACACAGACAGACATATCGGTTCACGCAGTATATTTTCTTAATAAACACCTAGCAGGCATAAAACTGAAGCTTAACAGACACACAAAGGACATTGTTCATTTGTATGGTGTCAGAAGCGAAGACTAGGTAAACCAATAAAAGAGTAAAAGCCGACGCGACTGTACTATGTAGTCGCTATCATTTATCTTGGGAGGCGATGAGATGTGAGATACGTCAGGGTTATCTTTCCCGCTGGGCCGACCATTGTCCACTCCACACAGTTGCGATAGCGTATGTCCACAATTATCTGACAACAAGTCGGAACCGACAGGCGTTAATCGGATTGAACTTTCACCTACTCCGATGTTTATATCTTTACAATTGTTATGATTTGAGCAATGATGGATGAATACTTTTTGTTGAGAAAGAAAGAATTATTGACGTGAATAGATAAGTACATGACAGCCACCTTACAACCCTGGATTATTATTTGATGTATGAGTTAATAATAATAATAATATTGGGTACTTATATTTTTTTTAAACAAATGGTGCTTCAAATGATTCTAAGAATTTGTTGGTACGAGCAAAAATGGTGGATTTCGATTAATTTAACCATTTGATTCGCATTATATCGAATTTGTTTCCATTAAGCAATCTATTATAAACTCAATCAGAAGATAAATTTGATCTTTTGTATTATAGAAAAAAGCCAATTTGACGATGACGGAAAAATAAATGACTTGCAGAATAAACAAGTAAATGATAAAATTGACAATGAGGCTAATGTAAAAGAACCGAATACGGAAGGTTGTTTAATCGATATGTGTCTAAATCCAGCAGATATTTAATAGGACTTAATGAAAGTAAGGATTAAGATAATTGGAATTTGAAGACGTCTGAGGATTTTAGCATTCGATTTATTCCTTCTTGTCCTTTTACGTGGTCTTGATTATAATTATTTTGGAATTTTTTTGAGACTGTAAGAACTTAAGCTGACTTTAAATCATGATTTTGTCTTGATTTATAAAGTCGTATTAAGGAATGGGGCACATTTCTCAAGTGACTTTGCCGATTACAGTCGTCATCCATAATTCATTCGGAGACACTTCTGCATTTCAATTTGCATAAATCGTATCTTTATCACTAACTTGACTTTGTGCGACTTTATATTCTTTAGTATTGTCATATGAGCATTAAGGGTTTACAAAGATTAATGTGGGTTCAATTTGGTATACATTTTCCTCATACTGTTTTTTGGGAGTTCTGCTTTGGTTAACTTTGTGCCGAATACTAGTATTGAATATTAAAATACCTACGTATGTATTTCAATAAATTTAAGCCTGTTTTGTTGCCAATATACTATGACTTAACGTTTACATCGACTTATACCCCAAGGCAAAATAAACACACAGCCACGTGAGCAAAGACGCGAGCACAACTAATAACAAATGATTCCAGCGCATACAAGTTAAAAATTGTTGACTTTTTAAGTACAATTATTGTAAAACATTTTGTCACGGACTCACGGCCAGCACTCGGAGACGACGGAAATGCACAAATTGCTCTTTAAAAAGAAATAAAAGTCAAAATAACATATAAAAGAACCTGAATAATCAGCGACATAAAATATACAAAGATCACCAGCGCAGACGCAGGCGGTAGGATGTTTATTATAAGATGAGATGTAATAAAAATTACATGTAAATTATCGTAATAAAAATAGCCATGCCATCTCAAAAGTACCCTTGATGCACAATTTTAACAACGAAAAAATAATTCGTAATGCAATTTTCACTTCGGAAATTACTTTGTCGATCCGCAACCGCATCTTACCTTTTATATCGAAATAACTCGAGGGTTCAAGTTTATTATTATTCAATCATGAAACTGTAGGCCTCGTAAATCAAATCCTATTAAATTAATTCACCAACAGGGAAACTTTTAAAATAAGCCATTGAAAATTGAATTACCTACACGTGTCCTTGTTACCGGCTTTTGAAGTGTCTTTTTGTTTATTTTCTTTAATTTTTATAATAGCTGACTGGCTATTGACAATTTGTTTATCGACTTCAATTATACCATTCAGTTGATTTAATAGGCTCTGCTCATCGTAGTTGCTCATAAAAGCTTTAAAGAAAACTGCAATGATCGGTTATAAAGCGATATTGCTCAACCACGCTTGGCAGATCTTGTTAACCGCAGTATGTTGTTATTAACAGAAAGAAGACTATTGTTATTCAACCTTCTGGCACCGAAGTTGCCTTTTACGATGCCTACGGGTGCAAACCCAGTTTTTTTTCTTTACCAGCTACTACATTTACTGTATTTTCATCATTTGGTACTGGTTTTTGGTCATGCATTATAGTATAAATTTTATCTTTTCTCGGTCCTGTAACTTCAAAAAGTGACAATTTAAGCATGCAGGGTGCAAAGGCATGCAAAAGGTCACCAAAATCGATAACTCACTTTGTATCCACGTACCTTGGGAATATCAGCAGGTCCATAGCCATTCTCCCTGGGCGGTAGCTTCGGAGGCTTGTCTCCTCTCCTCTGTCCCATCTGCATCATCAGCTGTTCCCTGGTGGCGGCTACGACTCCGTGTCCATTGTTGTTATTGTGTCCGTTGTGCCCATTGTGTCCATTTATTCCGTAGCCTGCAGAACTGCCGCTGGATCCTGAACCGTTGGCGTTTGAGCTGGCAATGCTGTACGGGTCTTCATCTGGGATAGGAATGCGAGGCCGGTTCTTGATGTCCATCAGTCTTTGAACTGTTGATCAAGAATTGTTTGGTTAGAAAGTGGAAGAATGAATTAACAAGAACGACAGCGGAGATTATTTGATACTTATTAAGTCAAAGTTCGCTGTTATATGAATTTTTTATTATTATATTTTAGAATTTTATTGGATAATGTAATGGGAAAATTATAGTCCTTGTAATAAAATGTAATATTTTACTTAAACAAATCGTATATCACCGACCTGTGTTTTAGTTCGTCAAAGGTCAACCAATCCTCATCTCAGATATTAATGAAGCAATATAAATTCTATTGAAACGTTTGAAATATTGTTAAATAACAAGTTTCCAAAAGATTATCCAACAGTTCGAACACACAACAATTGGAAACATTTAGCGACGCTTGCGCCACACGAATGTTACTTCGTGATGTTCAGATCGGATGGCAATCACTCCTCTTCACGACTTCGAACAACCTACGGTTATTAATGTGACGCTTAAAGGTCTGGTGTCTTCATTCCAGTTTACCTATTATTCGTACCTTCGTCTCTAATCATAAAAATAAACGAATCGTCCACGATTAACCAACTTGACTATTACACCGCAAGGTTGAATGCATAATCTTCTAACAATAAATGTAAATTCATGCGAATATTGGCTCTTTTAGTTGCGAAATATTAAAGTGCCTATAAAATTTATTGCATGAGCGACGGTGCGGCACAAAAGAGGAATAGTGACAACTGCATCCATCATGCCGTGGTGTCGGATTGTCTACGTACTAAATGTTTGTTTACACTTCAGACACGTCAAATCATAATAAACGATCGAGCGGAAATGATTTGAAATGGCTTACATTCACTCAGACACCACATTAGTCAATTATATTAAAATATTATTCCTAATTGTGCCTTTTCATTACGACGATTACACAGTTTTGGACCACTTATAAAAACTGCTATTACGAAAACTTAACTGGGCATTAAACAATATTGTTAAATTGAAATTTAAAAGCTTTTTCAGATAGCAATTACGGCAATTTTGATAAGGAAGTTGTGGTTCTTTTGTTAGAAAAGCTTTTCATAGATTTCTAGCGCCGACATGATGAAGATGTTGTGGAAACGATAAACCTTTGTTTCGCACATAATCTCAGTTTAAAAGATATACCTGTGTCTGGAAATACCGTAGACGCCATGTCGCAACGGGATTAGAATCCAGATTAGTTCAGCCAATGAGCTGAATGCTAATAGCCGAGGTACTTACACCGACTGTTTTTAAATGCTGAGAAAATTACGTGTGTCTATGTACAAAAAAAGGATTTTATATTCAGTTTGCTATTTGTGGTATGTGAGTCAAGAGTCTGACTATAGCTCCAATTTGAGTTCAAGTGTGTTGCTCAGATTGTGATGGGATAAGATATTTTCCTCCTTGACAGCGTCCTTTTCATAATAGTAATAACAGTCGCTTATTCTGTTTTTTCTTCCCTGGTTGATACAATTTTAACTCTGTTCTTGTTGTGTTGTTTCTTAACCAAGGAGTTATCTTTAATCGAGACGTTGTGTAAGAAACCGAACCAAAATCGCATGTACCTAGAATTATATCGCAACCACGGCCGTACTCCGGATTAGGGCTGCAAAAATCTGTGTAATGCACAGATCACTTTCGATCAGCATGCTTCCTATTGTCGTCGATTCGAGTTTTGCATAACATCCGTCACGATTTACGTCTGTTCAAGCCTTTAATGATTCAATTGGCGCTCGTTACAAATTCAAAGTGAATTTAATGGGTTTATGGCCCATGATTGCGTTCGTATGATCCAGTTACGAAGAATGACGACCTTCGTTATGAAACCGAAATTCGAATGTGTGATGTGAACAATGAAGTAAGTTTGAATTGATTGGACAAGAAACATGTAAGCAATGCAGATCTTATCGTATGCAAAGATTAACTAGCTATAACTCCACCAAGTAAAGATTAAACGATTAACAACACATACATATTGGTTAATTATGAAAATAAAGCAAGACACGAACAAAATAACAATGTGCATGTACTACCATGACACGAAGGTTAAACTTTTGATGCTATATCGGCAAAAGCGACCAGTCCCCACGGTTAAGTGTCACGACTTCCATACAGAAAACATTAGCTACGTTACTCAATAGATTTATTTGAGTTCCTTAACAGATAAACAGTGGCTAGACCGCGAAACCACTGTAGAAAATCTATGAACGCATCTTATCCGTGGTGGAAAATCACGGGAATCTCGCGGTGCGGTTTCTTTCCCATAGCCTCACTATGATTTGTGCAAAACCAATATTAGATGTTGAATTGCTGTTAACTTGCCTAGATGGTTAGTTAGAAATTTGCAGTATGGTTTGAGTGAAATGAGGTGCAATACATCTTGAGATCGATGTGAGATTGCATTGTTGCACAACAATAAGCTGGCTACTGAGAAGTGAGGCTCTGCATGGTTGATGCGGTTGCGTGCTATGGGAACTAAATCAGATTTGAAAATTATCTATATAATAATACCTCGATTCACACTTGCTGCTTATTCAAATGCCTGTAATTCAAATTTTCTACTCATATGAATAAAACAGAAGCGGAGCTACCTGTACAGAGACGTTAAGATGACGCACGTCTAGGACCTGAATACTCGACATGGTGATAAATTCTCCGGAAGTATCTTTGGGCAGTCAGTTGTTCATTATTACTGCTCGATTACCTTGCTACAATGAAAACCGGATCACTTGAGCGAGTCCACAATAATTACAACAAGTATACAACTTCTGATGATCCTGGTTTTAAGGCCATCTCCAATATCAGAACTCTTAAGCATATAATCAATTTATTTTCGGACTGAACTTTCCGCACCATTTAATTTTTTCTCTCCTACTTAAAACTTCAATATCTTCAAGGTTAATACAGCTTGGTTAAACGTTCGCAGTTGCGCGTGAGAAAATTACCGACTGTGCATTATAAAGAATTTAATTTCGTATATTCGTAAGTTAATGATAAGTGTAGAGGTCGTCCCATTGTTCCATAATACCTGTGCCTCTGTCCCGGAGGTCTAAGACAAGGTAACTGTAACATTGTGAGATCTTTGGGTGCCTCTAGTCACCGTCTACGTATGCAAACATACGCCCATTCAATGGTAATTACTGTTAACGTTGATGACGCGTGACTGATGTTCGACAGAGGCCTTGTAACTGATGATATAGAAAGACCTAAAATAGACATACAGCTAATGTCGTTATTGTTTTAAATGTTAATGATGACGGTATCGATGAAGGAGCAAGAACCACAGATGTTAAAACTCTTAAAGAGACGTCATATACAACTCCCACGCAGGTTGCGATTTGATAAATACGGTTCACAATGCAATATTATAATGGAGTATTTTTGTGTTTTGAGATAAAGAGGTGGAGTTACTCTTCACTGGCCCCATGCATCTCTGTCCATGATATCGGTGTTAGGCAATTTATTCGCTATGACACGTATTGTGCTTTTATGTCCCTTAATGTTGCTATTGCAATTTTTCTGCTGATTTTGCTTGTTTTCTGTGCTATTGTTGCGACCAGCGTGAAATCGTTTGGTGCCTCTGTCACCCTTAACGATGCGACGTGGCCGGCAACAGATTTAGATTACTTAGGACCGTGGCCAGCAGGCTCATTTATAACTTAACTTTTATCCAAAACGAGAACATGAACAGAAATGATCATGAACTTTTTATGGACATTTGTATTAAGGTCGGTAGGTAAGTTGGGTTCAATTATTTGTTTTAATTTCGTATTTATATGTGGGCTTGCATTTCTTTCTAAGGTTCTATTAAAATTGTTTTTGAAACTATTAGACCAGTTACGTTGAGAGTGTAATTATCTAAATATGCGGAACATTGATCACGTATGTTTGTTAGACATTTAATTGGTTTTGTGACCAATTTATAAGTCGTATATGTGCTCTAAAGTAGTATGTAGACGACGAATCATTTCCTGTTTAGTTTTTGCTAGATTTAATGAAGAACTATTATTGATCGTGGATAGATTTTATGGACGCGTGTATTTGTGTGTTGGTCGTGCGTACTTGATTTAATTAAGGCTTCGTTGGTAGTGCGATGCCGTTATAATTGGTACAAAAAATCAAATGTGTATTAGTAGATTTTAGGAATTTAAATGACTCTATTTAAAATATAAATTGATTAATGGTAGCAATCACACAAAATTACCATAAAAATGTAATGTAAACACAACTACAGACATGTTAATAGACATTATAATGACACAACATTTTTTTAAACATCGTTCTTACATATGTAACTTGACAATTTGTTTCTAGCCCAAACTCAATATATCACTGGAAGCCCAAAATGAATCGTATATAATTTTCCACGGCCATGACTGACCTCACCACAAATATTTTCCCAAATTCGCAACCCGCCCACCTTGACCATGCTTTACTTAATGGAGCCTATATTTAAAAAAATAAGACAAAAACGATGCGTTGCTCACTCGTTAGTTTTTTTAGTACTGTGGCTAGCTACACTAAATAACTAAAGTGATGATATCGCTGTGTTTTTAGTACGGAAGTGTTTTTATTATGAAGTTACTATGAAATATTATGTTTTATTTAAACATTTCGAGCATTATTGTCTCTGTTCATCATGTTGAAGTTGGTTGTGTTCACGATTTTGGGAGTCTTTTGTTTTAGATTAGTAATTTCATTGTTTTAATTGGCGTAATCGACGAATTTAGGGTGTTTAATAGTCTAGATAATGTGCTTTGTATAGATGCTAGAAGATCTAAAGAGATAAGTTTTTTTTTTCGTTTGATACCATGCGACTCTCACCAGCTCCCTAGTTATCTCAGGGTCATCATCTGCTAAACAGTAAAGCTGGTTCCCTGCCCTCTCCGTAAGTGAAAATAGCGTGACGGTACGCACAGACTATTCCAAATCTCTCCACATTAAGCTTAGATACAACATCTCATAGTCATGGGTGCATAATTATATAAAAGTAATTGGCCTCCTATGTATGAACCGTAATGGTTCGTGGGAAACATATCCATCATTTTTATCAAACTTCATCTTTTATAGGCAATTAGTTACCCAACCTACCACTTATGTACCTTCTTACATAAAAATTGGGTTTTTTGGAGAAAAATTGATAAGTTCTTTGTCACATCTCTTGTTACCAAGTTTTTTATGAATTATTATTTACGCCTCTTGTTTAAGTATAATAATGTAAATTTCACAGTGGTCTACTTTCAAAGATTAAAAATCTAATCTTAATGTCCTACAAGTTAACATTTATCTGGTGCAGTTTTCTCTATGCAGTAAACTGCCACTACAGGATTAACGTTATCTATATCTAGATAACGTTCCGTTAGTTAACGTTATAGATCCTGTAGTAAAGCACGGTGCAGTACATCGTTCTCTACATTTTTACTGATTACCACCTTTACATGTTACCGACCGAATAAATCAAAATTCTATTCTATTTTTACATTATTTTGTCTTGTTCAACTGCCAATTGATCACCAAACTCCCAGTTAAAACCATCCAATCAAAAACTAATATGTTCAATGACAGCTTGTTTACATGTTATTGTCTAAGAAACTTCCTTCTTCAACTTAATTACTAATTTCATTTAGCAAAACGGTCTTATCAACTCTTAGCACCTTAGCATTTACAACATGCTTAGTACAAAGATTATATAAGATATGATCTGCAAAGTGCAGGCTTAGAAAGTGACAGTGAACATTGTTCGGCCAAGGCCGGCTGACTGACGTGACAACCGGATTCAAGCCCTTGTCAATGTAGATAGTGAACAAGTTGGTAATGAAAATGTTAATTTAATTATAAACGAAGTAGTAAGATGATAACGAAGAGATTTGTAGAGTATTGAAGTAAAATAAGTATTGGAAGGAGTTATACGAGAAGATGACTGTGGATTTTGTAATATTATTACAGATTTGTGTAAGGTTTATCAATTTTCCGCTATAGATTAACCATAGAGTTTATAATTAATTTCAAAACGTCATAACGTTGTGTTAATTTGTGTAGCTGTAATAAAATTTATATTCAATTCAATTCAATTCAATTCAATTTATTCAAAGTTAATTTTTTTACAATACAACATAAGTCTTAGAAATAATGTAGGTAAAACAGAGTTAGATGCCTATATGTTATTGTTGTTGATATGTTATTATTATACTTTTTCTGAAAAACATAATACTTTTTGCGCTCAATGTGATTCATCAAAGTGCATATTATCGCTAATCCTAATACCTGCATTGTTTTTTGTACCTTCCGTGTAAAATCTTTTGAGAGGTGAAAAAATCGACCCAATGTACATATTTGCTCTTTATGTTCCTGCTATAGATATATCCAGAAACATATTTTTTACATTGGGTTTGGCGAATATAATGATTGATTTTTTGACAACATCATTGTTTGTTATTTCATCAAGACATTTAACTATAACAATCGGAACTATTGTTGTATCTGAAATAATATCTCCTTCTAGTTCATCATAAAAAGTAGTGACTCAACCCGAGTTCGTCATAATAACCAAATTGCACTTTGTTTTTAAAATAGATAAAAATATTAATTATACAGAACGTCATTAAGCAAGGACAAGTTAATTTGTGTGCACTTAACTGTACTGTAACTGTTTTATTGGTTTTTGTTTGTACCTATTTATAGTCTCAAAATTACATAGAATTAATGTTTTAATTAAAATACTCTTTAAATCTAGTACCTATGACAAATTAAACTCAAAGTATTTTTATTCCGTTAAGACTACGTTATTAAGATTTTTTATGCTGGCAAAACTGCGAAAACCTCGCCGTGGTAAAGTCAGTCAGCAAGATGGTAGCAGGTTTAACACAGCATTCATATCTATATTGAAGTTTGGCAGACTTAGTAGGCTTTTTCAATACACCCAACAGATTTTCAGAAAATCTTTAAGAAATTAGACTCACCCGGTGGCAGCTTGGACTTGAGCATATCCATAGCAACGACGTTGATGATGAGTACCCAGATGGGGCAGTCGAGGAGATCGGAGTCCGACTTGACGAAGGCGATAGCGCTGAGACACTGCGTCTCCAGCCTCCTGCGGTCAGGGTATGAGCGGCGCAGCTCGCGGTTAACGTTGGATTGAAATTTCTTCATGTCGAATAACTGAAAGGGAACAAAACGTTTACTTAATAAAATCTTAAACTCATTAATTCACTGAAGGACACGCACAGACTAAACGGTCTAGAAACATGACATTTTGTAGAAGAAATTCTGATACAAAGGGAGTGAGTTCTAAGGAAGGTTTTTTGAATATTAATATCATAAGAAGGGTTTAAAATTTGATGAAAGTTTGTATAGACATTCGTCATTTTTGTTGGTGGGAAATCTTATCGCTAAAGTAAATGAAGATTATATAGAATCGTAACTGGCGTTGACATGTATATTTTATTAAATTTCGAGCATTGAATGTGTTACATAAGGGGTTTAGTCTGAGATAATAAATCATCAGGATATAAAACGTAACGAAATAAGTATCTTTTTGCAAAACGCGTTTTAAGTGAGGGTGTTAATCCTATCTTCGTTAAAAGTAGAGCGGCTAAGCTACCTGTTGAGTTTTCTGATAATGTTAAGTATGCTCTTTAAAGCACAGATACTAAAGCAAAAGCATTTCATAGTCTTCGATAATTCAGTGCAAATATGGACTCGGTAGCCAGTAGAGACGATTTAGATATATTAGAGAGTAGTACGATGAGATATAAAGATAAACAAGTGGTAGAAAAAACAATCTGTTCAGCTAGTATGACTCACAATAACGATAATTTAAAAGATGAGATAACACCAATCAAGTTATAACAAACAAACTTAGAATAACAGACAGTAACAAATAACGTGTACATTTTTTATCTTAATTAACACGAGCGATGATCTAAAACAAATTGCTGGACGATCGATTGAATGCGTCTAAATTAGAAGATCTTATCGAATTAATATTACATAACAAGCCATAGGATGGTAATGAAAAGACAATCGCTCGATCAAACAAAAATTGAGCCGACGTCATGTAGGGTGCCCATCTCTATAATGAAAATGTCAAGAGTGAGCGCTGTTAATTAAGAAAGAATATAAATTTATTTATTAATTAAGTTTCTTGAAACAGGACAAGCTTCGTTAATGATTTAATTCTCTTTGGTCTGTATTCTAATATATTTTGAGCTGTAGTTTAACCGGATAATTCAAAATTGCATAATTTTATCCAATCATTTTTGACTTTCTTCTCCCATTTCATAATTTCTTTCAAAAATCAAAGTCACGAAACTTAAAATCCCAGCACGACGTGATCTAAATCTATTAAGATAATCTCGAATACTCCAAAAGGTTTCCGATTCGACTGAGGAACTCCGAGAGACAAACGAAAACGCCGAGTCAGATGCATCGACGAAATTGAATGAGGCTTATAAAGTTGTTACATAACCAGTGCAAGCAGTTGTCGAGTCCGTCCGTCAGTCCGGCCCAGTAGACTATATAGATGGTATCTTTAAAAACTTCTCCGACGTAATTCGTAAATCATCGGTCGGCGACTCAAAAAACGTCATACAAGATACCACAAGTCAAATTGATGCATTTTAAGATTCTAATTAAAATCGAGACATTCCATTGTTGCAACACAAGCTCATCTAGTTAATTGAGAACATTCTGGAAAGAGATGAATTGTTTGGCGCAAGCACGAAATTAAAATGGAAGATTTGACGTAAATGTTTTGTTAAGACAAATGGTTTGGTTCCGTTCTCACACAAAGGCTTGATGAACATGAAGAAGCTATTTGTTTACACGTTGTATAACAACATCAATAGAATCTCAGAAAGAAAATTTATTAATTAAGAAAACTGCAATAGTGGTGGTCTTGCGCGAAGCGGTTGAGAATAAATGTCACAACATTTGCAAGATTATTGTACATTGGAAGTAGTTTAGATCTATTTAAAAACTGTAGTTGACACTACAGATAGTATTGTTTTAAATTAATTTAGTCACAAGGGAATTCGGTGTGGGAAACGAGTCGGATCGCACAGAAAAAATCCCAGAGATCATACAGTTACAACACTCGCCGGTATTGTTTCGAGGAAATTAGAGGCATTTAATGAAGACGTACATTGCAGTGCAACAGTGCAACAAGTCAAAGAGTGACCTAACAAAAATTTTTTTTAATGCTCTGTATAATTGACATGAGGAATATCTAATACGTCCTTTGTCCATGTATGTGACAAAGTAATAATTCCGACCAATAATCTGTTTTCAATTTTAAATAAAGAAGAAAGGAACTGACCTATATTTGGCAACGAATATAGAATATGTAACAGTTATAAATTGTGACTAATAATAATAGTAAAAGGTGTAATATTTCTCACAATAGCCATTAATTGAGGCATCACATTGTTTCGGCGGTGCTGAGCACGGACAATGGACTACTTTCTGCGAATTCGCTTTCGTTACTCCCAAGGAAATAGAATAACATCCAAACAAATATGTGAGGCAATGACCATTCCCTCCCTTGCTTAATGGTGGTATCTTCTCTCATTGTTTGCTGCAGACTTACGTAAAACCTGGTAGGTAATGGTGTATGAATTGGTAATGAATCTTTTGGATGCTAGGAAGTGAATTTTCCATTGTCTTGTACCACTTCTTGTGCCTATAGTGTCAGTTACGACGAAAGTACTTGTATAACAGTTGAGTCGGCTAATTTGTGATCGAAGTTAGTTATTATATTCACATTTGCGTTCGCTTTGTCATTAGTAGCGCGTTTACAAATGTCATGGCCCGTACGATTTGAATGGTATTCTTGTTGCAAACAATCTATAATTCCACTGGCATATCGTCTTACAAATACGTAATGAAATAATTGTAGAAGTGTGTTTCATAAAAAAATACGAATCAAGTGACCGCATGCTCATGCTTACGAAATCACTGGATTCACACTGGTTTGGTATTTTAACAATAACTCATCTTCAAAGTACAAAATATTTCGTAACATGAAAATGTTGATAAAATGAAATTACGTGGCAATGTCATGGTCAGAGAGAATCGTGCTCGGACACAATCTGTGCAGTCGTGATGCACCACAAATGACTGATGCACTAACGCAACGCGCATTAAAGTAATGCCTTGCCCCTCTTAATTTTTTTTCTACGCTGATTATTGTCTTTAATAACGATGAGCATAAGAAAATTATGGAGTCAGAAGCAGCGAAAGATGAAGTAATAGACAAACAATAGCTGTCTATTGTGTAACGTTCGAAAAGACCTTAGTGAAAATTTTTAATCGTAGATAGAAGTCACAAAAAAATTAGAGTGGACAAAACCAATGTTTGAGTTACCAAACAAGTAATTTCTAGTGAAGACCGGACCGATGATCGTCTTCCAAGCAATTTAGATCATTATGTGGGCAACCATGAAATTAATAGGCAAATGTTACGACATCTTATTTCATAAACGCATCCATCTTGACGGAAATAACTACTGACGCCCGTTTGGTATGTTCACAACGAACCAGTTTACCTTGCTTGCCCATAAATTAGACTTTAAAATTCATATTTCGATAGCAGTAAAGACTAGAATTCTGATTTAATTTCGTTGGACGATAATTTTGTAAATAACATAGCTGGTTTGTTGGTGCAAGAGGAAGGATAAGCTAGCAACGTGTAATTAGATGCACCTATGTCTAGTGGACTTGGAACAAATTGCGGTTGTAAGTTTATCAAAGCAAGACCCACTAATGATGTTATTTTATTCTGTATTATAAAAAGTAATTACGGTACAAGGATTTTATTTGGTCAAAAGGTAGTACTATGGTAATCGGAAATTGTGTTTGTTTATTTAAATAGAACTAAGTTTGGCTTTGGTGTAACTTTTATAATTAGCTAAATATTCTGCGTTTGAGAATGAGTTCATTGAATTGAACAATGTCTAAAGGAAGCATTGTAATCTGTTATCATTTTTAAACAACATTGCTTCAATTTTTTAACTTGACATTGAAGTCAACTTTTTGTGATAAATTGTTAAACCACGTTATTTGTAACACTTAAAATGATTGCGCCTATAAAGTTTTTTACATTCTTTGATAAATGGCTTTGTTTATATATTTGTTTTTGTTTGTTCTTAATGTGTTAATAGCATATTTGAGTACTTTACTGGTCATTAAATATTTGTTGATTTACTTTTATTTTCTAGTCTCACGATTTGTAATGGCAAAAAATAGAGTATGTGAATTAAGGTTACGTTGTGTCATGATCGTCATTTGTATACCTAAATTCCTCCTTAAGTTTTTGATCCCTATGGTTTTTTAACATCCAATCTTTCCTATTTACAATATACATGGTCATCATTCGTCAACTGGTTATCATTATCGAGTGCCATCAACTTTTCAACGTGAGTTTCTCTCTTGACATTAAGTTTACCTATAGCTTATGCTACACCAGCTTCCACCACCTCCTTTCCTTTTGTGTCTCGATATCCTCCGCTCGGGGTGGGCGAAGAGGTCTGTCAGACTTATCTTCTAATTATTGCTTCAACCTTATCAATATTTTCTCTTACCTTAAATATCTTCTCCTGCTCTAGTGAGTATCCTGGTAGCTTGACTATGTCCTGCCCTATAGCCGTCTCTTCGGTGCTAGTAGCCGCCGTACTCTTCACAAATACATTACTCTTGGAGTAGCGTCTGATGAGTATGTTACCGGCGTCGTCCATTTTGATTTTGACACCCTGTTGACAAAGGCAAAAATATTTGAAATAAAGTTTAAAACCCAATAAATTAGATTTTAGAAGTTCCTACAGTCTAATTTATGTAACAGACCCGGGGTGTGTGTGGGATCAAGTGTAAGATCCTATGTAAGAAATCATACAAGAGCAAAAAAAGAATGTGTGTGTGTGTGTGTTCTCCTATTAAAAATTAAAAAAAAGATGTATGTGTAACAATAAAAGAATTTCGGGCGCCTTGGGAACGCACACTACATTTAAAAAATACTTGCCAGATAGAACAGTCCGGAGAGTCGGACCTCTAATCTTCCGGGGGTGACTAAACTAGGATAATAGAAACAATTGAAATACCTTTGTTAATACCCTGTTTAATATATCAGTAGCTTCCTTTTACTTTAAATATTAAATTACTAATTTGAGATTATCCTTATTGTTGCATCTTTATATGAAGAAAGTAAATTAAGTTTGGGCCAGATGTCTGGCTAAAAAAAAATGTTAAATTAGACCTCAAGATTTCGGCGTCGAAGTTGAGAGAATCCAGAATCCATGAAATGGAAAATTATAATCAGACGAAAGAAAAAGAAAAAAATAGAAGAAAAACGCCACAGCAGGGCTGTAACAAAATTTTAAAAGGTTAATACACAAGTCTATTAGAATTTCAACACGTGGGGAGCATGGCGTCCCAAGAAGGAACTTACCGTTTTTCCGTTAATAAATGACTTTTCCCGTGTGCACCGATAAATCCAAATTAGGTGAAAATCACACTAGAGCATCGTCCAATATTGAAATCCTGAAACATCAATTTGACTTAAAACACGAACCTAAAATGATGACCACATATTGGTCTGGTAGAAATAAATCTTACCGAAGAAATTAGGGATCCCTCCTTCTGAACACCTCGTCCTGGGTGTTTAAGGCAGCGATTATGGCATCGTTTGGCCCAAAAATATCCGTGATTATACCGGATTTGTAAAATTAATTTGGCGAGATAAATGCCTCGATGACGAAATCAGGTCGTAAAGTGAAACGTCAAAAAATGACAGTTGCCGAACTGAACCATAGACAATAAAAGACAGTATAAAAATCGTTCCGAAATCGACTAAAATATGAAAAGCATGTAACAGTTTAAAAAACACGTTACATTACATCCCTCCCCGAAAAAATAAAAGAAAGCAATTTCTTTTATGCTAAAAACAAACAAGGTAAAAAAAAAACTTTTTTTTTTTTTAAAAAAGACAGGAAATATAAATTCCAATAAAACGTTTCCAAAAAGATACTGGAAAAGAAACAAAACACAAAAAAAACAATAAGTGCAGCCAAGCTACATGCACAACCGACCTATAATACAAAAAGAACCACATGAGTACAGTTAAGCACCTTCGCCACTGACTAACAAGTTAAATCCAAGAAATATTACAAGTACAGTTAAGCGTAGTAGTCGCTGAACAATATGTATAAGAATACAACAAAAATACTAATATGAGTTCGGTTAGGCACCATAGCCACCGACTAACAAGTATATAATAGGAAAAATATTAAATTAAAAGTACAGTTAGGCGCAATTGCCGCTGTCTAACAAGAATAATCCAAAAATGTCTATATGAGTACAGTTAGGCACCATCGCCACTGACTAGCAAGAACGAATTACAACTGTGAGACACAGTTTAAAATCTCCACATCTCTAAAGATGCAAAAAAATAAAGAAGAATGTTGTGATCGGCACAACTCCACCAATCTTCCGAGCACAAACACCTTCGAAAATTAACGCATATTGTGATCGGCTCAACACTACCAACTTCCCGAGCACAATAGCGGAAAAAGAAATGCATTCTGTGATCGGCACAACACCACCAATCTTCCGAGCACAGAAGCAAAAAAAAGACATGCATTCTGTGATCGGCATAACACCACCAATCTTCCGAGCACAGAAGCAAAAAAAGACATGCATTCTGTGATCGGTACAACACCACCAATCTTCCGAGCACAGAAGCAAAAAAAAACAACGAAATCAAGGAAAAAATTATACCGAGATCCGTAAAAAAAGAAAGATAGGTAAACCTCTACAAGCGAGAACAGAGTGTACAAAAGTAGTAGGTACCAATGCAGAAATTGTATACAAGAATGTACAAAAAAAATTGCATACAAGACTGCATAAAAAATAATAATACTTAGAAATAATAATAAGATCTTTCGATATGAAAAATGTATTTGTGTGGGTAGAAAAGGTTATTAAAAGGTCCTAAGTTGTGTTTTAGAATGTTAAGGTCTCAAATTCAATAAATTTATAAGAAGTTACCTAACATACATCTTCATTTAAAGTGCCATTAACCTATCATCCATCCCATCTTACATCACACTAATAAAAGCACCCTTCAAACAAAATCATTAAAATCAAGACCAACACTTTGAAACCAAATTAAAATTTTATTATATCCTTAACATGATAACGACCAGCGGTACCCTTATTAAGGTCTTTCAGAATATAAACATTATCAGAGATCTTTTCAATAATTTTACATTTAATAAACTTAGGAGCAAGTTTTGCCGAAAAATAAGTAGGTGCATGAGATTGAACAAAACTTCTTCTCCACACAACATTCCCCACATCAAAAGAAATGACTTTACGACCCTTATTATAATAGCGTGCATTACGCTGATAAGCTTTTAATAAATGAGTTTGAACTTTAACAAAAATATCACTAAGTGAATTAAGAGAATCAGCATAGTGAGTTCTATTGGAAACTTCCAGTTCACTCAAATTATCAATAGAGTCACTTAAACGATGTAAAGAAGCATCAAAAATAAGTTCTCTACCAAACATCAAAAAATTAGGGGTGAAATCTGTAGCTAGATTAACACTATTATTCAAAGCTAATTGAACATTAGATAAATACTTAGACCAAGTTCTATGATCTTCTTTAACAAAACAAGCTATGCAAGTTTCAACAGTTTTATTGTATCTCTCAACTGTATTGTTTTGAGGCGTGTATAAAGTATTATAAAATATTTTAGTGATATTAAAACCTTTCAAAAATTCTACGAAATGTTTAGAAGTAAATTGTGTACCATTATCACAAACAATTATCTTGGGACAACCAAATTTAAGAAATATTTCTTTTTCAAAAAGTTTATTTATTACTCTAGTAGTAGCATTTATCATTGGAAAAATCCAGCAGTATTTAGTGAAAACATCAACGACCGAGAGAATATACTTATGTCCAGAATAAGCTTTAGGTAAAATACCAATAATATCCACCGAAAGCATCATCATAGGTCGATCAACCTTTTTAGGGTTAATCATAATACCAAAAGGAGGTTGTGTTGTATGTTTATAAGCTTTACAAGTATCACAAGCTAGAATATATTTTTGAACATCATTAAACATCCCTTTCCAAAAATAGTGTTGTTTTAATTTATTTAAAGTTTTATGAATACCGAGATGGCCAGAATTAATGTCATCATGATTAGAACGAATTGTGTCTAAAATATGTTCTTTAGGGATAACTATTTTCCAATTAAGATTACTATTAGGATCATACTTACTTTTACAAAATTTATATAAGATTTTATTTTCTACTCTAAAGTTCTTGTATCTACAAGGAGACTTTTGACAATTAATAAATACTTTTTTATACCAAGGATCATAAATATCATCATCTGGCAAAACTAAATTATTTTGAGAGATTCCTATTGCAGCAACTTCGATACGAGATAAAGCATCGGGAACTAAATGTAAAGATCCTTTTT
The DNA here is from genome assembly GCA_964057025.1 of Standfussiana lucernea. NCBI lineage: Eukaryota > Metazoa > Arthropoda > Insecta > Lepidoptera > Noctuidae > Standfussiana > Standfussiana lucernea. The sequence continues at coordinate 15,052,335 of OZ059785.1, forward strand.
TATGAACTATATCAAAAGTAAATTGAAAGATTCTAGCAGCCCAACGTGCTAAGCGTCCACTAGGATTGCTAAGACCTAAAAGCCACTTTAAACTAGCATGATCAGTTATTACTGTAAACTTCATTCCTTCAATTTATGGTCTGAAATGTTCTATTGAAGCTAAAATAGCAAGTAATTCACGTTCTGTGGTACTATAATTGCGTTCACATTTATTGAGTGATCTAGAATAGAACGCAATAGGATGTTGATCACCATTATCATCCTCTTGACTCAAAACACTACCGATGCCAACAGAACTAGCATCACAATGTAAAAAGAAAGGTTTTTCAAAATTAGGGCATTGCAAAACAGGAGCAGTAATCAAAGTTTGCTTCAACTCGACAAATGCATTCTCAGCTTTATCGTTCCAACAAAGTGATCTTTTAGAATTCTTACTTCCAGCTGTTAATTTAGTTAAAGGAGAGGCAACATCAGCAAATTTACTAATGAATCTACGATAATATGAGCATAAACCAAGAAAACTACGAAGTTGTCTAACAGATTCAGGACGTGGAAAACATTTAATTGTATCTAATTTAGAAGGATCGGTATGCAAACCATTACTATCAACTATATAACCAAGATAACGGAGTCTATCTTTACAAAAATTACATTTTTTCAAATTAACTGTCAAACCAGCATCTTTCAGTATATTGTAAATTTTGTGTAAATACTCTATATGTAAATTAAAATCTGAATTTACACAAATTAAATCATCTAAATAACAAAACACAGTATTATCGAATTCAGGACCAAAAAGTTTATCTACAAGTCTCTGTAACTCGGCAGGTGCATTGGTGAGACCGAATGGCATACGAACAAATTCGAAAAGTCCTTTTCCCGGAACTACAAAAGCAGTCTTTTCTCGAGAAGATTCTTCAAGAGCAATTTGCAAAAATGCTTTAGAAAGGTCAATTGTACTAATATATTTAGCTCCCCCAAGGTTATCTAATATTCTAGAGGTATAAGGAAGAGGGTAAGAATCCTTTATAGTAACTGAATTCAAACGTCTTGAATCCAAACATAATCTAGTACTACCATCCTTCTTTTCTACAGCTAAGACAGGTGAACACCAAGGTGATTTAGAAGGTTGAATAATTCCTTCCTTTAATAAGACTTCCACTTCATCAAACAGTTCCTTTTGCTTTGCAGGACTTAGAGGCCAATATCTTTGTTTAAAAGGTTCGCTAGTGACATTAATTTTATGTTGAACGAGATGAGTAAGACCTAAGCCTCTCTTTTCATAAGAAATATCTTCAAAGAGTGAAACAGTATCATTTAATTTATATTTCTCAGAAGGAGAAAGTTCACTAGCAGCAGTGACTGTACAAACTTGAACTGTATTGCTTCGAATATAAGTTATATTTTTCCATAAATCTTTAGCCAAATCAAATTTCAACCAAAAATCAAAACCTAAAATGAAATCAGGTTGAAAAGAAGGTATAATTAGAAAATTAATTTTTTTAGTTAAATTATCACAAGTAACAGGTAATTCAATGGTACCAATAATTTTCTGTGAAGAACCATCAGCTGTATAAGCAGCACTAGAAACAGAATTTATTTTATAACCTAACTGTGAAAACTTTTCATGACTATTTGAACCCAGAATACAACTATTTGAACCACTATCTAATAAACCAGAAAAAGTATGGTTACCTACGGAGAATTGTAAATACGGTCTAGTATCATTATCTTTAACAAATAAAACAGGAGCTGATCTATAAATTTTAAAAAATGTTTTTAAGTAGTCTAACCAATTTGCAAATTCTTTGTTACGAGTAGCATCATCAGGTTTGTGACATTCAGCAAAATTTTCTTTCATCGAGACACTCGCGGTTATATCAATAACAACAGGGGCTCGATGCGACCTAATCAGTTTTTTGACTCACTAGAGCTCTTTTTCTCTGTGTTACAAACATCACAATTCTTAGATGTGACTCCAACCTTTTGACATTTGAAACAAATCACGCCAGGTATGGATGTACAATGTTTAAAATGATGTCCCGGTTTTTTGCACTTTAGGCAAGTTAGAACTGCATTAGACTTTACGGTAGATTTTTCAGCTTTAACGAATTTATGACTGACGAAAACTTCAAGTTCTTTAGCAAGAATAAGAAATTGTTCTACAGAATCAATAGGCTTACCAAATATAAAAGGTGTGTAAATAGGTAACATGTTATGTTTAATAATGTTAATCAAAACCGCATCAAACAATGGCAAAGAAAGACGACTAGCCATGTCCATTATTTCTGTAATGAAATCTGGAAGAGATTCAGAACTCTTCTGTTTCCTCGTACGAAGGTCATGTTCCAGAAAATAGTCAAAATCCGGCCTGTCAAAACGTTTAAGTAAAGCAAGTTTAAGCTCGTGCCAGGATGGAATACGAAAGCGAACTGTGCGAAACCATTTCAGAGCAATACCACTAAGCAAGTCCGTAAATGAACCAACCAACAAAATTTCATCAAAATTTTTGTATAAAAAATATTCTTCAACTTCAGTAATAAATTCTCTAACACAAGATTTCCCATCGAATTTAATTTTACTCTTTTTTAAATCGGGCAACTTAATTGCAGAAGGAAAATTCTTTTTAATATGTTCACTAACCAAAACATTCATTGAATTAAATGAAGGCAAAGCGTTCGTCGCAAAGGCTGAGGAAGAGTGTGCAATCCTGTCATTATGATCAAAAGAATGTGGTACATCTGTCAAATTAATCATGTCAGGAACAAAAGGTGCAACATTAGGAACTGTGCATGCACCATCAGTTTCTATGTTATCTTTAGCAAGAGGCAGAGAAGACTGAACTTCTTTATCCATTTTGAACAAACAATATGATTATAATTGATGAGCAAAGCAAAATGCAAGACTTCAAAAGTTATAAAATATTTGAGGTTAAGTTGAAATATTTTTAAAGTTACAAGTTGTTTTTTATGAAAATATCAAAGTGTTTAGCAATGAAAAGATGCAGCAATAATTTACAATATAAGTTCAAGTCACATAAAGTATGATTATTAAGTTAAACCAAAGTTCACTTAAAATTAAATATGAAATCAAATTATACCGCACTTAGTTTTACAATGTTGAGTTACTTATACAAATATTAAATTACTAATTTGAGATTATCCTTATTGTTGCATCTTTATATGAAGAAAGTAAATTAAGTTTGGGCCAGATGTCTGGCTAAAAAAAAATGTTAAATTAGACCTCAAGATTTCGGCGTCGAAGATGAGAGAATCCAGAATCCATGAAATGGAAAATTATAATCAGACGAAAGAAAAAGAAAAAAATAGAAGAAAAACGCCACAGCAGGGCTGTAACAAAATTTTAAAAGGTTAATACACAAGTCTATTAGAATTTCAACACGTGGGGAGCATGGCGTCCCAAGAAGGAACTTACCGTTTTTCCGTTAATAAATGACTTTTCCCGTGTGCACCGATAAATCCAAATTAGGTGAAAATCACACTAGAGCATCGTCCAATATTGAAATCCTGAAACATCAATTTGACTTAAAACACGAACCTAAAATGATGACCACATATTGGTCTGGTAGAAATAAATCTTACCGAAGAAATTAGGGATCCCTCCTTCTGAACACCTCGTCCTGGGTGTTTAAGGCAGCGATTATGGCATCGTTTGGCCCAAAAATATCCGTGATTATACCGGATTTGTAAAATTAATTTGGCGAGATAAATGCCTCGATGACGAAATCAGGTCGTAAAGTGAAACGTCAAAAAATGACAGTTGCCGAACTGAACCATAGACAATAAAAGACAGTATAAAAATCGTTCCGAAATCGACTAAAATATGAAAAGCATGTAACAGTTTAAAAAACACGTTACATTTATTTATAGATGATTTCAGACTCTGATGTAGTTTAAAAAAGACTGAAGCATTTGTAAAAGATAAGATGGTTCTATTATAGTTTGTAACGTGTTTTTTTAAACTGTTACATGCTTTTCATATTTTAGTCGATTTCGGAACGATTTTTATACTGTCTTTTATTGGCTATGGTTCGGCAACTGTCATTTTTTGACGTATCACTTTACGACCTGATTTCGTCATCGAGGCATTTATCTCGCCAAATTAATTTTACAAATCCGGTATAATCACGGATATTTTTAGGCCAAATGATGCCATAATCGCTGCCTTAAACACCCAGGACAAGGTGTTCTGAAGGAGGGATCCTTAATTTCTTCGGATTTCAATATTGGACGATGCTCTAGTGTGATTTTCACCTACTTTGGATTTATCGGTGCACACGGGAAAAGTCATTTATTAACGGAAAAACGGTAAGTTCCTTCTTGGGACGCCATGCTCCCCACGTGTTGAAATTCTAATAGACTTGTGTATTAACCTTTTAAAATTTTGTTACAGCCCTGCTGTGGCGTTTTTCTTCTACTTTTTCTTTTTCTTTCGTCTGATTATAATTTTCCATTTCATGGATTCTGGATTCTCTCATCTTCGACGCCGAAATCTTGAGGTCTAATTTAACATTTTTTTAGCCAGACATCTGGCCCAAACTTAATTTACTTTCTTCATATAAAGATGCAACAATAATGATAACCTCAAATTAGTAATTTAATATTTAAAGTAAAAAGGAAGCTACTGACGTAATAAATAAGGTATTAACAAAGGTATTTCCATTGTTCCTATAATCCTAGTTTAGTCACCCCCGGAAGATTAGAAGTTCGACTCTACGAATTATCCTATCTGGCAAGTATTTTTTAAATGTAGTGTGCGTTCCCAAGGCGCCCGAAATTCTTTTATTGTTACACATACATCTTTTTTTTATTTTTAATAGGAGAACACACACACACACACATTTTTTTTGCTCTTGTATGATTTCTTACATTGGATCTTACACTTGATCCCACACACCCCCCGGGTATGTTACAAGTTCATACGCATTTCTAAGCTTTGTTAGTTTTAGGTATATTTATATTATCTACTTCTGCAGTTTTAACTGTGTTTGATATTGCCAAACTGTATTATTTTGTATCAAAAGTACCATAAGCACATTGCGTGGAGCAATGCACAATATTATGAGTTTTTAATAGAATGATATCAAGGTTTAGTTTGGTGGTTAAATATAATAACTTGGTTTACTTTTGTGGTTTGTTCATAATTCTCTACATATTCATTAAATAGTATTCATAGAATAGATTTCATGGAATATGTTTTATTTTCCTTACAATGTTTGCTTCAAATTTCATAATATGGACTCTTGTCATTAATTCCAACCACCGAGATTCCAAAAGCATTGTCGTCTGTTTAAGTAGTGTCATCTAAAATTGCCGTAAACACGCCTATATCAGCTTCGTCTTGGTAATTTACACTTTAATTCAATATCCTAGCGTAAATGAACTTTGACCATGCAGGTGCAGGTGTTATGTCATTCGTAGATTAAATCCTATTACATCCAGTGTGGCAGAATGCCAGATAAGTCTTTTGCTGCAGTCACGACCTTAGTACAAGGATATGTTTGTGACTAGCATATAAAGATCATATCGGCCGGATGCTTCAAAATTGAGCACTGACAAATGCAGAACATGAATGAAAAGTGAATGTGAAATAGACCAAGGCTCTATTGAGACTACCTAGAGTTATCTTAATACTGTCAATTTCGGTGGAATGTAAGATTTTTGTCAAGTAAAGGTCGATGGTTTCAGGTAAGCTTGTAAGTCTCCTAAAAATCAGTTAAACGACTATTTACGAGTTATCGTTACACTTGGGTAAGTAAATTAACTATCGAAGAACTGATGTTGATAGATTAATTACTACCTTCAGCAATCATGTCTGACGAAAACTGTAGTAGTAAGTGATGAGAAATTCGCTGAGCAATCTAGACTAGACTATGCGGCTAGGCTTGGTCATCTTAAAACAACAAATATATTGATAATGTGCAGATTTATACCCGGCAGTTTGATAACTTTCGTTAACATCTTCTAGATGAAGATATACAAATCAACACACCCATGAAAAGGACAGTCACCTCTAAAACAAAAGCTGTCTTCGCCCGTTACATTATGACGTCACACACTGTTCCTGCCCTTATCTGTCATCAGCAAGGTCATTGCCTTTGCCATAGTTTTTACTTCCACCATTCGTCTTATTATGATTTATGACATGACAAAGTTGTTTAACAATAGAATAGGTACCAATATGACCTATGACATCATGACCTTTGCTGAACCGTAGTACAGAAACTCCATACCAGGAGGCAAAATAGGCGCACGCACACATACACGTACGTACGGCGATATCAAACAAATGCCAGTCGCGAGTGCGCTTGCACTCGCTGTACGTGAAGTGTGTCTATGTGTGCGTGCATTTTAGCTTGTTGTATGAAACGAAACTTCTATACCTTTCTGTGACTTGGTACATAAATGCATGTCAAACTATTGTTATAAATGTTTGGTATTAATCAAAATGCGGAAGATGGGTCATGTTTGGAAGTAAAAAATATATCAAAATCAATTAGAGTTTAAACGTGTGAGAATGGTTTTTTTCGTTGCAATTGATTTATTACAATGGCCGCTTTTTGTGGACTTGGATAATGATGAGTGGACGATTAAAAGGATATAGTCCTGGCTTTATGCATGTCTAATGATGTTTATTGGTGTTGAAGACAATTTGATTACATTAATGGTGGCAGCTTTTAAGATTCCATTGTTGGTTGGAGTGGCAACAAACTAATTTGTTCTTTTCAAAATGAGTAGTTTAATCTTAGCTATATATTATTTGACCTAGATATACATATAAGTGATAAATAAATATTTGAAATACATAACTTCAAAAATTACTCGAATATTAAAAACGAGAATCAGTGTTTCTGAAATGCCACTGGAAATAACTTAAATAATAGCAACATTAACATTACAAGATGGCCAAGCGTTACGAATAATATTGACAGAGATTCTGAAAAACATACACAAATAGTTTAACGGCTTCATAAAAAAAATTAGACCCATGACAGGTAACCTTTACACAGCCTTGTCATTTGGAAAGATACAGAAAGCGAATGCTTAATACACGAACCAGCGTTACGTTTGTACTGATAGGAATCTAGTGGAATATATAATGAGTGTGAGACTGAAGCTTCCTTGTCTAGTACGTTTTGTTTAATATTACTAATGTTTTTAACTCTGTTTGTTATTTTTTAAGGAATTTTGTGCATATGTTTTGTTAAGTACTACTTCCTTGTTTATACCTAGGTTCTTTTTATTATTAAAGGATGCTAGCATCACGAATATTTTTAAAGACGTCATCCTAAATTGATTAGATTTTGTCGTTTTATGTTTTACGACGGAAATAAAGATGTCAGAAATGATTTGTTGCAAAAAGGTAGCGCACTTTTTTAGTTGCCTTGAATGAAACTAATTTTAAGCTTAATTTTTGTGGACGTCTATAAAGATTTTGTTAATTGACAGTCTTAGAAATTAATTAAGTAACACCTGCTGCCATCGTTTTTTTTTGTGAATTTTATAGCTAATATCTATTTTTAACCGACTTCAAAAAAAGGTGGAGGTTTTCAATTCGGTTGTATTTTTTTTTGTGTTTGTTACCTCATATCTTCGTCATTTATAAACCGATTTAAAAAATTCTTTTTTTATCTAAAAGGATTGGTCCCATAGAAATTTCATCAAAATCGGTTCAGTAGTTTGGTTTTTAAATCAAAATAGCTGGAAAAAATATGTCATCCAAGTAAAAGAAATTGCGAAATTGATACTTGACAAGGATTTGTGTGTGATTCGATAACTAAAAAGGGTAAAATATATTTTATTTTTGCAGCAAAAAAATAAGCGACTTAAAAAAAAAAAAAAGTGGAAAATAACTTTCGGAAGTCGGTGACTATTCTTTGTTTCATTGACTTTTTTGCTATTTTTTTTAGTAGATAACTCATTACGTCTTTCATCTTCAGACTTTTTCATCCTTACTATGTACAGAATCGCTCCCATTTCCTTATAGCCCAACACATTTCCTCCATCACATCACACATACAATGAAGGAATACATTAACATTTCATTACGGACACAAGCGGTAGCGGGAAGTTGCATGAGGTTTGACGAAACGCATATAATTGTCGCGCGGTAGAACCAAATTCCTTAGGACCAGTGAGCCGTGGATAATTCGTGCTTAAGTCCAGTGGTTTTTGTATATCGTTACTGATTTTTGTGGAAGGAGTAAGCAGAAGTTGAGGTAGTAGATTGGTTGAGTTTTATTTTATCTGTAATGTTCCACTCGTTTTTCTGCAATATTTGACCCGGATGATCACATGGCCATGTGCACCTTTGTATACAGGGTGGATGAACTTAGAATGGTTCTATGTGGGGGGGGGGGGGGTTCGGTATGATTTACTGAACAGATACGTGGTAACCGTTTGTGCGTCGATGCCCCATCCACCTCGCATTTAAGACTAATGCCCGTTTTCTGTTCGTTTTAATTGAGTGATACCTAAATAAATGCCAGAATAAAAGCTGTCTGTTGGATTTTTAACCCTCGACTCAGCAGCATTTTTTGGGTATTCATTAAGATGTATATTAATTAGTGTTAGTGAAAACGGTCATAACTTGAGATCAGTCAGATACTTTTTTCTTCCATTACCAATCGTCTGTTGTGTGGTTTTAACATGTGCCACAACAATAACGGAGGTCAAAGATCAAAATTTTGCATAAGCAGTGACAGGTTAACCCACCCACAACACATAATAATTCGTCTCGGAACAATTTGTCTGTTTCAAAATCAACAGCGTATCGAATCAATCTCCTCAATTCCAAATATTAGGCCGGATATAGACAGATCAGTCTGACCTCACAGAAAATGATTTGTTTCAAGTACATGAGTTAGATACGGCCAATAAAAGCTGCCGAGCATTTTTCTCATTAAGCTCCCGGCCTTACCCAAGTATATGTACGATCACAATTGTATGTTCCATGTAATCAATCGAGGCAACAATAATCATGATGATTATATCGAGTTCAAATTTGCTTCCAAGGTGAACGATAAAATTGGATTTATTTGAGCAAATACAATTTGAATTACTTCTAGGCCGATTTGGGCCTAATAGATTATAGTAGGTAATAGGTTATTCAGTGAACAAATTACCAGTTATCCACGTTACTCGCAGTAAAATTGAGAAACCTATTAATCAAGTTGGTTTCATATTTACTTCGGTTAAGAAAGAGCCCAACAATACAAAAAACAAAAGAAGTTACGATTTTTGACTATCAGCATCTGACCTTGCCTTTGACAGCTCGATGCCGCATCTCATTTGTCTATCAGGATTTTTGATCCTATTGTTCGGGTCATGATATTTATTTTCCATAGCTATATGTACATACTTGTTGGCTTCGATATTAAAATGTTCTTCGACATCACTTCCTTGCGAACAACTATTGTTTCTGTTTCCAGTACTTTGTTGATCGTCTGTCAAATTTTTTGTTTTACTGTTAACATTATGATTGACAGTAGGTATATTCTTCTATTATTTTGACTATGTAATGTCATGGTTTTTGTTTCGATGTTTTCATTTTGTATCCTGATTAGTTGCGAAATTAATCTTCGCGGTGGGTGGCAGGAGTTATGATTGAGTGACTTTAATTGATGTGTTCATTGTTTATAGTAGGTGGCGCTATCAATCAATGTGCTAGAAAAGAAGTTCTTTTCATTTCTGAAGATGAGAAAATAGTGTTTGCTATGGAAATTTAACCCCGATTCTTGTTCTCATATTACGGGTTTCATTATACAATCATCATCATTATCAATTTGAACGCTTGCTAAAAAGGTTCAATTCGTTCAGCTCATCTCGTAAAGTCGTTTTCGTATTTGCCCATTTGGTCGTGAACTCATCACTGTTTTTAGTGTAGGTGTCAACGCTCATCAGTTGACGGTATATCAGTGTCAACCGTGGCTACATCATTAGTATTGTAGTTTTACATTGACCTATCTCAGATCTAAGATGTTATCTCGCTTGAATGTATGTTCAAAATGAGCCATTTGCCTTATATGAACATTATGTGCTATGTCTGGGATGGCCACAAGAGTATGTTAAATTATATATGTAGGTATGTTAAACTTACTTGTCCTATGTGTCTTCTTACTTCTTCTGACTTCTGATCTCTGTGTGGGTTATCAAATCCGCAAAGACCGATTCTGGAATGAAAGAGACGAAACTATTAGGGACACGAGTAAAATTGAAGATTTTGAGTGAAATGATGACAGTGTTTTACATAGACGTGTTCAAAATATTAAAAAAAAAACAGTTAGGTACATAGTAAAGATGGATACATAATTTAAAAGCTGCAACAAAAGTTGCTAGTACAAAATAAAGTGATTTGTATGCAGCGTACACGGTCTATATTTTTTGATGCGATGATTTTTGCATAGCTGGAACTTTGCCAAGCGAATTTAGAATAACGTTGAATGTGAAAAAAGCAATTTTAATAAATAACATTGCATTGTTTATAAGCATTGGCAACCGCAAGCATAATTTACATGTTTCTATAACATCATTCATATTATTGGATTTTACAGTGGGTGGGTTTCTAAGAATTGCATTTTTATCAGTGCTACAGTGCTACCGTACTTAAGAATTCTTTTATTATCTGACTTACTTTCAGTTTATATTTTATTCTTTGGATATTGAGGACAATGTTACGAATGCGTTGCTGTATTTTGGTTTCATCTGATAATTTGTTGCATTTTTATAACAATTGTTCCTGCTTTACAGTATTGTTTTAATGGTTGTTTCCTTATTCTTGTATTATGTCCACTAAATCTAGTCCGTTCGGTTCTCATGTGTCGAATTGAATAATGACGACATAGGAATTTGTCCTTCATTTGTATTTCGTCAACGTACTATCGGAATATCGTTTTCTCAAAACCGTTCCTTGGCATTGCACTGAGAATGTCCACATTCGTTTTACATTGGTATTCAAGTTCTTTACCAAGGTCTGGCATTGTTTACTGATCGGGGATTTCTATTTGATTCTTTGGGTAATGTGTATATTTTGATTTCTATTCAATGGGTGAAACGATTAACTTTGATTGTGGTTTGAACGATGGTAAAGAAAACGTGAACGTTAGTCTCGCATTTAGAATTTATATTCCATTATTTGACGAGGAAAGTGAAAGATGGACGCCTTATGGTTTTTAAGTTTATAGAAATGGTACGGTATGGGTTGGTATGTGTTTAGGAATTTCTTTCTTTATACCGTTAATAAGCGTGTGAAGTAATATGACTTCACACATTTTCAATTACGATCACGAATACACGTTCAGCACTGAGTTAAAAGAGACCTTATTTTATTTTCAATTTTGTCAAGTACACTATTATCAGTTCCTTTCTCTGTTTTTTGTTAGATTGTATATATTTGCTACAATCGTTTTTTTAGTAACCAGAAAATTCATAGTCATTTTTGCTAGCAGCATTTTTTTCTATATTACTATTCTTTACACCGATATTGACATACATAGACGACGTTATGATTGAAGGTGATAATTCTGTTGAACACAATGACACGGTGCTAGTGTACGTGATACAACACCATATTATTTTTCAATAAACGTATATTTTCAACTGACCTTTGTTGTGTGGCGTGTTTGAGAAAATAGATGTGGGTCAAGTGACTTTGTCAGTGATATTATGAACTAGCATGTTACTAGGTTCATTTTATAATGTTTATGTTAGAGAGTTGTAACATTTTCAACATTGAAAAAGTTCTTTATGGAATTAAAATTCAAATTCATTTATTTGTCCGAATATGGTACACAACATGGTCTTAAATTAAATAAATTGTTTCATCACATTCTGCCACGTGGGGCGCGCAAATATTAGGCACATTGGATAAAATTATTACTAGATAAAAATAATATTATGTTAGTATTTAATTAATAAGTACGAATTAATGTTACATTACGGGGCATGTCAGTTAAAATGCCAAAATAATATTCAATGTCAAATTATCACAAAGAGATGTCATAGTATAAAAGATTACAATTATTAAATAAGGATGTCAAAGTATCATTCAATAAGTCATTTAAATTATAATAACATAATTATGTTACATAGCAACTCTTTAAGTTCCTTTTTAAACCAAAGAGATTAGAAGAAAGAGATTGAATAAAATGATACTCAATAAGTTTAAGCGATTTCACGTTATCATGAAATTGAGTGTTTCGGCATACATTGAATGTAAAAATAACCTTTTCGGTGGAATTCTTTTGAAAACCTTTTATAGGCATACAGGACAATTCTGATCTTTATGTACCTGTTTATGTATTCAACCAATGTGTCTGCTACATTTTATATTCAAATTATTTTTATAGCGAAATTTTTATTTCGAGGAGTACTTTGGCGAATTGAATTTTTTTGAGGTAAAAGTACAATGACATTCTGTTTTAAATATTCTGCCTCAATGTGTCATAGTATTTTACGATAAGCTTTGAAATTGGGAAAGCTCATGTATTTTCACATAATCTTGTATTACATAACGAATTATTTAAGTATTTTCGGTAAATAAATATAAATAATTAAATTGACTCATGATTTAAATACTTAGGAGCCTACATCGTTATGTCACTCACATAAATCTTCATCAGTTACATTGTTCGGATTTAAAAAAATAATTAGGTATATTTTTGAGAGCTTTAGCAATATTATTATGTTGTAGTCTTTTTCATCCTTTTCAAAAGTATGTTTTACAGCCTCCTAATAAAACGTTAAATTAATTAAATCACAGTATTGAACAGGTCGGTCGTCGAACCACTCAGCCACACTGCGCAGGAGTTGAGAGGTGAGCGGCGACCTTGGCGTGCGCAGGCGCGTGCCCCGTCACCGGCTACTGTGTCATTTCTCGCGCATGCGTGCCGCTGCTGATGCCGCCCTCACTTCTGATTTGATGTTTTATTTTAAGTGTTTGTTGCACATGTAAGCATAGTGATAGTGGTTCATTAGGGCTGACAGTAATTTAAGATGTAGCCGACTTTCATCCATAAGTTCTCGAAAATAAAACATACCTACATTTATCAAGTTATTGTCAAATTATAATAAACACTAGTAAAGAATAATCAGAAGTATATAAACCGTCGTCATACACAACTTACTTAAAATAACTTTAAATGCGTTCTGCCTCGATTCCCGACCATATTTCACTTTCATTAAAGTATTATCGTGAATTTGTGATCATTAATTAGCTTCCTAATGCTTGCTTGCGCACCTATTGTCATAAAACTGCTCTTTTATTCTATAAAAATCTCACATTACACAGATAACACAAATTCATTCTCATTAAACCTCTCGACCATACTTAAAACACCCACACACAAGTTTACTACATTAAGGACATTCGTGACTTAAACCAAGGCCATGTCAATTGTTTTAATGAAATGCTATCTTGCACCAACTGATACTGTTCCGTTATCTAATTCAATTATGTATTATTTCGTCATTATGATCACTCACGAGTTTCTTGACGTTAGGTTTGGAATGCCATGTTAATTATAGAGTACATTGATTAGAGAACATAGGTTGATATGGTCAATAATAAGGCCTGCATAGCTCTGTCGTTGATTTTATAATTCGTATAATTTCTTGTGGATGTGTGCTGCAGAGGTTTGCAGTGGCAGCGGATTAAAATATCAGTACTGAATTGCTGATAATATCAATATTGATTTTAAATATTAGTATTATAAGGTAAGGCCTATTATTTCTATCAAACAGAGGACATACAAGGTGTAAACGGACTCTTCACGAAGCCGGCAAACAAGCATTCTGTACATCAAATTAAGTAAGTTTCCACAAAAATTATTGCTGAGAAACGACTTTTTTTTGGGAGTGAAGAATCACGTTTTACGGTAAGGCTCTATGTAACGCACTCAAAACACTGAGCTGATGGGTGTATTGAATAGTACGGGGGTCGTGGAGGTATTAAAAGTAAAGTTGTACCGTTAAAACCTTGTTTTAAAAAAAGAACTTGTAAAAAGTTGCAACTTTGAGCCCCAATATCTCTGCAACTAGAAGGTTCCCAGGCATGGTCTAGAAAAAAAAATATAGCAGACGGGGAGAACAAACAAACCTTTCGGTTTCGTTAAGGATATTTTAACACCCATTATAAAATACTCTGTAACTAAAGAGACTGAATTATAAGACAGAGAAATGTATTTTGTACGGGACAAGAAAAACATATTCTTCAAACCTCAGATGCAAGCAAAAAAAAAACGCGAAAAAACAAGAGTAGACGAAAATGGAGATCAAAGGACGCAAAATTACAATATAATACAATCACACAATAATTCGTGAACAAATAAACGCTGATAATGATGACGAAGGACCAGCAAAGGTATAATTTCGTGAAGCCGAAACAAATTCGGAGGGTGTGAAAAATTGGCATCGCTTAATGTGGTTTTTGTGTTAAGTGATTCAGACAGAGTACTTCGTATCTGAGATGGATGTACTTGTCATTATGGCAAGTAAATAACAACAGATTTTAAAAGAGAATATTTTGTGAACAGACATTGATATGAGCAGAAAAGGAAATACAAATAAGCATTTCAGTGTTTTATATATATATTATAAAATCATAAGTCATTTATTCAAATTTTGAACGTCAATACATCATCCAGATAAACAAAATGAATCAATTTTATGATAGTAACAGGAAAAGCCTTCATAGCAACAAAAAATAGATTTTCGCTAAGAACAATAGCTACGGGAAAGTGGCCAAGTGACCATGTCCAGCAAGTTCATGGCCTAAGGTGTGGCAACGGAACTGAGGTTCAGCGTGCACTGGCATCTGGAGGAAGCCCATTGTTTACTCCAAGTAAGTGAAAAATTAATAAGATGTTCCGATTGCCTTTCCCAGTACTTTTCGAGTAGAATTGATACTGGAGAGTTTATTTATTTTATTATTTATGTACACATAAGGAAACATCAAAACATAGCTTAGAGTACAGAGGCACAGCTTATTTCAAAAGAAATTTCTACCAGCAGGCCTGCAAAGGGAAAACGAAATGTAAAAAAAATATAAATGTAGTGTTCGAGAACAGGTTGAGAATAACATTAGTTTAGTGCCTGAAAAGACATCTACTAAGCAGGTATTCACTGTGTAACATCGGACACTGATTTTGTTGATGAACTGGGTTAGATAGAAGCACGTGATCAAAAAAAAAGAAGTTCTAACCACAAAGCAGGAAAATCGATATCATTAATGTTCCGATTTTCTTTTCGAACGTCTAAGATAAAATAAAAAAACAAGATGTTTTATTGGTTCCTAAGTCTGACCTTTTGGTATTTTTTAGAGCAACAACGATTAAAAAAATCAGGTTTCTTTTCAAATTATGGTCGCATGATTCAAAGTAGCTAAGTTTTCCGACGATTTGCATGGAACATGGAAAGTACGTGTGACATAAAAAGTCCACGTGCGTAACAACGTGTTTGAGGTTAAATATCATAAAAATGCATGCACCTTGATCAAAAACTTAATTGATTTCCTCGTTAAACCTGTTTTCACACCGATATTATATATGAAAAAAGTGAAATTATACTTTAGAGGCAGTGACTCATTTCATATAATACGTCGTACGCACGTCAAGTGTTTAAAGAAGAAAGTTTTGCTGTCATTGATCAGCACACCCGATGATAAACTACGCGTAGTGGTGCGAGTATGCAGTTTGTGACTATTATCGATGTTTTATGAACATTAAATTGAATTTTGTCGATTAATAATCAATTATTTTTATTGCGATTAGTAGGTAATTATTGTTATTGCGGAATTATTATTATGTTTAGTCATAAATTTGAAGGATTCTATTAATTTAAACTTTGATGATTCTGATAGGTTTTTGAGAAAAATATTTTGCTATCCTGAAGTCTTTTATTTATGCTTCAACAAGTTAGGTCATAGTCTACGCAAAATACATAGTAACTACGTTTTTTTTATCATGGCTAAACTAAACACGGAACTGAATTGGATTTAATGCAAAAAAATATCGTGATCAATTATTTATAGAAAAGGTTTTTGACGTTATAGATGGAGTCAGTTTTTGTGGGTAAAAACCATAGTTATCTTATCGCATTGACTATAAAATATTAGTTTTAGCCTATAACGTATTATTATATGTTACTCAAGTAGGGTTTTGATTACAATCTAAGTTTATGAACATCTTTGATTAACTGACTAGACACGCAAAAAACAGGGCAGTTCATATTGGATCAAACTTTGGAAGTTAATTTGAAAGGGAAATAAAATAACTAGACAAAAACGATTACGTTTTGCTCCACATTCGTTGCCAAATTGAGTTAGTCATGGAGTTTTTCATGAAAAACAAGAGTTAAAAAATGTTGCCGATATCGATAAAAAATCCCCGGCAGTTACCGAAGCACTTTCGTTCGCGGAAGCAGCGCAGGCGCAGTCTTGTTGAAAGTAAAAGCTGATTGGTGGGTACCGGATTTACCTACTTATACATAGTTTACATTCAATCAGCCGCTGATATGTCGCTGGTTTTAATCCTTAAGTTATTTTGCCTAAGGGAGATGTCAATTTCTATTTTAAATTTTGGGTTACAGTAACCTACTGTAATGACTTTATCGTTGTTTAATCTCAAAGTCCTATTTAGTATCCTGTATTTCTTGGGATTTTGAAAAGAAAACAAGGCAAGGCATAAGGCTACGTAATTTAATAAACAACTATATTCCACACGGGTGACAAAAATATCATCATAAAAAAATACATACAAAAACATGAAGTAAATGGTCATGTATCCGAAACGATGTCTCCTAATCCTTGGCATTTAATTTGAGTTTACCTACTAATTAACATTTTACAATACAACACAAACAATGCTAAAGCTGTAACTGTTAATAACTTTGTTTATACAGACGAAAGGTCACCTCCACTCACTGAGTTACTCGAATCATGGGATTATCTTTGTTTAAAACTAACATTTTCAACAATGACGATTGATCAATCACTAACGTAATTATTGATAAAACAGTGACTGATTACATATTTTTTGTTAATTGAATATCGCCTTGTAATTAGTGTCAGAATTAAAAAGTTTTGATTTTGAAGTGAACGTAAATGATGCAATAAACTCTTGGGTGTTAATTTGGTGATGGATTTTTTGTGTAAAAAAAATAGGAAGATCAAGACAGATGGGAAGAAGATTAGCAATTTTTGAGATGATTTATCATTGGAAAGGATAATTATGAAAATTGAAGATTAAGACCTACTTGCATCACAAGCCACTTCAGCGCCAAACAAAATTAGAACATCTCTCTGTTTCTATCAAAGATTCGAAGTTGCCAAATGTAAAATTAGTTTTATACGTGTTTAGCTCGAAATTCAGTTAAACTCATTTAGCTCAGAACTTTTACTTCATACTTATAAAATCTTTCGAAGCCATTAGAAATTCAGAATCCAAATATTTCTAAAATTTGACGCAAAAATGACCTTATCCCTATATCTCATGTTAGTACATATGTATAGAAAGTAAACGATTCACCATGAATGGTAATATCAATAGCTATTCTCGATTCTTGTGTAAACTCCTTGTTTGTGGCTTGTCTTATTCACGTTCCATAGAAACGGCTGAATACAACGGGGTCCCTTTCATAGTGTCCGTTGCAAAAATATGCGTTGATTTAGATGCAATATCTTTGAACAAGGATGATGTTCAATTTTATGGTACTGAGAATTTCTTGGGGAGGTTAAATACAATGGATGGTGCCTACGTAATTATATTAAACAGAGGAGATTTTGTTTCGGATATTTTGTATTGAAATGAGAATAATATAGTAATTATAGCAGCAGAAGTATCTGTATTAGCTGCGATAATTTCTCTAAACTTATTCATACCTTATAAGGTCTGACCGTTTAAAGCTGAAAATAAGTCCTTTCATCTTCGAGAGCGATGAACCACCTTGATCTGCAGATGATTTACGTAGGAAGGAAGCTACAGTGGGTGCTGTTACCCATCCCATTACCAACTATTAGTGACTAATCCAACCATTGTACTGTAGGTGTCGCCTTCGAACCTAATGGGTGTCATCGGAAGTGATTGCAAGTAACAATTATTTACTCATCCACGATTCAATCAACCTGAAGATACTGTTTTATGACTACAATAAAAAAGGTGACGATAGAAAGTCTATTAGAAATTCTACAGCAACAAAACTGTCTACTTATAAAAGAGCGGCTGAAAACAATAGCTTTCTTCGACATAACAAGTCTACGCGAGTTATAAAACAAATCGCCGCAGGGCCACCAAGTAATGAATGTATTATCTTTTAGCAGATTTTATGCCATGTCTACAGGCCATTTAAGATATATTTAGTAGAAAGTATGATACTAATGTCAGTTACTGTTACTGGTAAATTAATTTAGTGAGTGCAAATTGTCAGAATTATCTATTATGCCTTGTTTTAATGTTGCGACAGCTTAATCAGAATTTTATTTATTTTTAGTGAGCTGGTCTTGGTTAAGTTACATTTCGGGTTTCTCAACAAGACTAAGTAGCAGTGAGCTGAGAGCAAAATATGAATTCTAATTTGCATGTTCTCAAATAAGGCTACAAACATATATCATGCGCATGGACTTACCCTGGTGTCTATAGTCAAGTTTAAGTAATAACTTATACCACCATTTTTATGCAATATCCAAGAATTTGAACGAAGTAAGATCCTTCAAAGAAAGCAAAGCTAAGAGTTCTAAATTTTGACAGATCTGACTTCAAGCAATTACTAAATTACAGAATAAAAAACGTATCTTAAGGTATTACTTTTATTCAAGTAATCATTTTGATATGTTTACACATATGGGTGTTAGTCTTCATTCATTACCTACTTAGCCTGCCTACACGTTAGCTTCAATTCAAGTTTAGTGTTGTGGGAAAGGCTTACAAGTCAATAATACAAACCCATGTTATATTTTTTATTGGCTCCCATTATTTAGCATGTTTATTCGCTTGCGTACCACCAACGATCCATGTATTCCTATCTCACACAATGCAAATTCGATATTAGCATTCCGAGCCATTCTATCGAATGCCCTCCACAAATCCACTCTTACGCATCATAAAGATGTTCGTTGTAGGTCAACATTGTCTATGGAACAACAATAGGGCCGGTGTTGTGATCCATGGAAGTATTCGTTCTGTGCCAAGGACTGTGGTGATCGGATGCGCAGGCGCTCTGTCGCCTTGCCTTCGAAATCGGGTCAATTGAAGCGATCGAGATGTGCACGAATATAATTCGCTATGTGAACATTCACATTTGGTAAAGTTGAAAGGAAGTGTTTATTTTGTAATACATGTAAGTACGGTAATTTATAAAATTACGTTGATGTAATAATGAGACACAGTTTCCTGCAATGTAGCTGAAGTTAAAATGGTAATTGAAATGTCGACCTATTTTCTCTCTGTTCTCATATGGATGACCACAATTCCAATAATAATACCAGGCTATTACTGCCCCACTGCTGTGCAAAGGTGTCTTCTAAAACAGAGAAGGTATGGGCATTGATCACCATGCTTTCTCGAGACGGGTTGGCGATTTCAGACTAATATTAACTTTACGTCCAGGTTTCCTTACGATGTTCTTCTTCACCGATGTTTTTGATGTCCAAGATAAACTTGGAAAGTACATATGAATTGAAAAAGTCACATTGGTACTTGCACGAATTTGAAACCACAACCTCATGCATAAGAGGCGAGGCCTTAACCTCTAGGCCATCACGACATAATACCAATAGAAAATGATAATATTCTTTAAAAAAATAACACATCGACAAATCGATAAGGATAGCAATGCCAGTATTTACCTTTCGGTTAAAACTCAATTGAAACAGTATTAAATAGGTTAACAAGAAAGCATACTAATTTATGAAAAGAAACGAACAATTGTAGCAATTTGCTACTACTTATCTACTTCCAGTGAAAATGAAGAAGTATATTCAAATTAGACTCTATCACCGACATGACAAGATTGAATATTGAATGTAATATTACATGATAGGATTGTTAACAATAAACGCTTCCGTTGCAAAGCTTTCCGTATCCCGAGTATCGACAATCGATTACATATCATGCGTAAAATCAATTGATTACAGCACTATCACTTTCTTTCTATCGTTTTCATTATCTGTGGCATTAACAACGGTCTGTTTATTTTCTGTTATAGTTTTATTTAGAGCAATGTCAGTAATATTACTTTCTTTTTCTTTCATTTCATTTGTTTAAGTATGGTTTAATTTTGGCCCTTTACGTATTTTTGTTTGGTTTTCTTCTGTTGTATCATTGTTTAATTTATGGTTCACTAGGCAGTGTCTCTGATGGGACTTTCCGTTACTACTATTCAATTCCGTCAGAAGATTCAGAAGAGGATTTTCAACAATCCTTTCGTGTTGTTTGGGCAAATTTTTATGCTTCAAGACCCACCGTTTCAGGCTGCGCGTTGTGTGACAGTGCATTTAAGGGTGGTCCGTCATTTCGCAGTATGTTTTCATTAATATCTAGAAAGCTATCAAACATTGCTTCGGTATTTCATACTTTATTATTTCTAATACGAAATTATGCCAGATCTTCACGCTGTAATTTAAGATTAACATCATTAGACATTCTGCTATATTACTTAACGTGGTCATTATTGTTGCTAGGTTTCTCGCCGTTTTGTAAGACATAGCTGATCTAGTACAGCGCTAAGTGTTCCAACCGTGCCTCGGTATCGGCTATTACTAAATTACCTTGGGCCGAAGTACCTGAGCCTTCCTGTTTTGGGTTCGCCAGAGAAATACTTTTACTTCTAAGACAATCAAGTTTTATTTTGGTGGAAAGAGTAGAGTTGTTGGTTCTTATTTAGACAATAATATTATATGAAATTATACAAATTATAATTATTTAATATAGTATTATTGTCAGAAGCGAACAAAGCGAGCGAAGCAGAGAGAATTTGTAAGAATAAAGGGCAGAAATCTGACCTTGATAACGTAGTTGGTAGAAAGTTTATTTTTCTATCGATTGTGTCAATTTCTCGCTATGATATCGTCAAGCAAGTTTACGAAGTAAAAAGGTTTCATAATTTATGCAAAAAATGCGACACAGCGTCTATACTTATTAAATATTTGAAACCGGTTTTACCAAAGCCAAAAAGAAAGGGTATTTATTGGTTGACATGGAAACTAATATGACAGTCATAGGGATTGCTTGGGTTTAGCATTTTTTTTTGTTTTATCTTGGAGCTTCCGGCAAATGGTGAAATATTAAGATTCACTTTCGGATCTAAGACTTATTCATCAATACCGTCTAGTCTGACATTAACCAAGATTGTTCTGTGAGTAATGCCTCAAATAACTCATTGTTCTTACCAAACAGGCGGCGATCTAGCATTTCGTACAATTTAGTACTAAAGTTCAGGACAGACATAAATTATGGGAACTGCACCCAGTTATTTATGATTTAGTCGAACTGGTATCAATTTTGGGTGATCAATCGATGACATTTGGGAAATAAAAAGCAAATCAATATCGGTTTAAAGATGATGCAGCTACCAGTGACTTATTTAAGCTAGTTTTTTGCCGAGATTTGTTTTTCCTGGTTTAGATCTTCAACGTTGATTAGTAAAGCTATTAGTTCCTTTATCTGTTTCTCGATATTGCCTGCTCCTGCTTGAGCACCGGAAAAGCAGCAGCCGATTCTATGCCATACCTATGAGTTCATCATCATATCAATAAAATTATGTAAATAAGACTATCTTGAATAAAGCCTAAATTTTCTAGAAGATTTTGTAGAGGGAGACAGCGTTGAAGGTAAAAACGAATTAATCAAGGGATATTGATTCTTTAAATGAGTAAACGTTTTGCCTATCTGGGAACCAAACAACAAAGTCAGATAGGCATACTTGTTTATATTAGCATGTTACACATTGCCAACTCCTAAGCCAGATACGATGGATTCACGCCAATTATTCATGGGTAACGGATAACTAGCGCCATTTATCAACAAGTGACCGTGCTCCGGCCATTACACCCATCTTAATAATTTTTTACTAAAGGATTTTATCTTGAGACAACTTTACATTGTATTACGTCATTTATAGTATATCAGTATAGAAAAAAAAACTATTGGGAGGTACAAGGTGATGTTTTGACATGTTCATCAGTGATTGTCGCTGACAAATGACACATTGTACCGAAATTAGATTCAAATAATTTTTTGGAAATTCGTTTAATCTTACTAGTGATCTTTTTTGTTGCTAGTACTGTCAACTTGTGAGTATTGTTGATTACTAAACTATCAGAAGTATCATCTTTTAATTTAGTTACTTGGAGATTGTTAATTAAAATCTTAACGTCTACGAGGAGACACTGTAGTTTCTTTTGGCGATAGGTTGTAAAATTAAATAATAATGTCTTACGATTATCAAATCTTAAATGGGTATTTTTGCGTTTGGTTTAGCCCTGCTCAAATAACAGCTGCCCCAAAGATACACGGCTAAAAAAGACAAGACATTCCATCAACAATCATAATAATTTTTTTTCTATGCATAGTGACTGGCACTCTCTCATGTGAGTTTAAGGGGGAGAGTTGAACAAAACTACGTCTTAATGAGAATCTAAAGTTCACTGGGGAAAGTGAGCACTTTAAAAAAAATCAAAGGAGTTAAATAGAGACTGAAAGATTGTATGGTATAAGTTTAATTTTTGCTGAAGGAAAATCTTTAGACTGCCTCGTTGGTCTAGTGGTGGATCGGGCAAAGTGTTATTGGGTTTTTCAGGAATTTTTCAGTAGCAGCCACGGAGTCTGCATTTGTGCCCGGTTCATGGCAATAGGCTCGCCCCTTATTTCATGGAACTTAAACATAACCGGCGAAATGTGCCTACCATTAGGTAAACCTCTGCCTAACCCTTCGGAATTACAGGCGAGATGTTAGTTGGAAAATATTTTCTGGTTTAACTGCCTATCATACATAACTTTCATTGTTCCAACGGCAGTACTATTTCACTATATCAACAACATTGTGTTCGTAACCAAGCGTTGATTTTACCGGTCGACCTTCGTCACACCTACTGAAACATTGGCACCAGGATGTCGACTGCACGACATTTTCGACTCAGATTTGCATTCATTTACTGTGTACCAAGACGCCACTTTTTGTCACATTATTTTTGTTCATATAGGTCTTAAAGAAATATGATTCAATAAGTTTAAGGTGCTAGATGTAGTGTCTCCATAGGCATCATCTACAAGATTCATGATAAAGTGGAAGAAAATTTGAATGAAATTGGCTGCCATATAAATTCCGGAACTGGTTCGGAAGTGGTGAAAAATCCAGGTCAAAGCTCAAATACATACGTAACCGCTGAGATCCACTTTGGAACTAAAATATAAAACTATATTTGCGTTGATGTGCTTACCTGAAAAGAAAGAAAAATATCATAAGCATGGAACATAAAAAAATATAGAAAATAACTCAAATCAAAACGATAATAATTCAACAATCAATTATGAATTTCCAAAGACACCATAACTCATATTGATAAATGCAATGTTGAACAAACTCCTTAACATAAATGCCTCAGACAGATTTGTATGCACAAATATCTGCGTAACCTCGAATACTACTTACGGACTTACACAAGTTATCTAGCCTAGTCAACAACATTTACCATTTTGCCAGCAATTAGCTCTTCATTTAGAATCTAACATCCCGCAATAGTGAATAAGAGGTATTAAAGGCAACGAACTCTGAACGTTTCTGGTAAAAGGTCAAGTAAGCAATTTAGAGGGACCGATACGATATCGTTTCGACACCGACGGAGCATCGCATGATGATTTAGATGAAACTGAATGTTGTGAAGTGAATGTAATTTAAGTGGTTAAAAATAATAAGACCGGAGGCATAATGGTAAAAGATGTTGGTAATATATATTTGACTGAGAAGCTTTCAAGTGTTTATGTTTAGCTATAGTACTTTTAACTTGTACCTATGTGAATAATTATTTTAAAAACTTTGATGTGCACCTTCATCAAACTTTGACACGCACAA
This sequence comes from Standfussiana lucernea, assembly GCA_964057025.1. Lineage (NCBI taxonomy): Eukaryota > Metazoa > Arthropoda > Insecta > Lepidoptera > Noctuidae > Standfussiana > Standfussiana lucernea. The sequence continues at coordinate 15,076,415 of OZ059785.1, forward strand.
TACTTACATAGTAAAATACTGAATGTCTTACAATAGAAACACTGGAAGATAAGAAGGATGTATGGAGGCATTGGTACAAGAAATTCATCAAAGAAGGACGAGATACTTTTGAAATTGTACTTGAACATTCAGAACAAACTTAAACTACAAGACAATGCAAATGTAAAAGTAAATGGGAGGGTTTCAGACACTAAGATTGACCTATCACGAATACCTAAATAGAACGTCAGACATCGTCTGATAGAATAAATATTCGGTGATGAAGAGATTGCTAAAACATAACAAAAGATTACGCCTGTGATCCCCAAACGGTTAGGCAGTGGTGTTCCTAATAGTATACCCAGATTTCACCAGTTTTGTTTAGAGGACAAAAATCCAGACTCCGGGTGATGCTGGCAAATTCTTGATGAAAAGCTTATTTATAACAATGTCAAAACCAATTTAAATAAGTAACTTGTAGCAATTTGAAGTGTAAGAAGATGACTCTTCTTTAAGAAAGGGCTTACTGTTAATTAACTTCGAAATGGAATGAAATTAGAAGTAAAAGTAGTAACTTATGAAAAATAATTTATTTTGAATGTGTATAATCATCATTCTCGTTTGTCTATCAAGAGGTAAATTATTTCTGTTGATGAGTATACTTAGGTTCGATAATATAATCAATTCCAATAATCTTGTATCATAATTTCATAATAATTGATAAAACTAATAGAAATCGATTTAACTCCCCTTGCAACAAAAGAAATAAAATAAAATTTTAGTTCTGCAATTAAATGAACCAATTTATGAATGCAATAAAATTTTAAATTAATAGATAAGTTAGCTACAAAGTCGTATATAATATTTAATTTAAATTAAGTATTGATAATTTGGGTCACGAGTACAAGTATAAAGATGTGTTTCGTGTGGTGTGTATAAATTAACTATTTTGTTATTTCATTCTTTGTCTTCATTGTATCTTGGTGTCATAAATTTTAATTTACCTTCAATTTCCTTTCGAGCTTTAGTCTGTATCTATCAAAAATGTGGCAGTCATCTACTGCCATATCCCTTAGGTAAATATACCTGTCTTGTCGTTCTTTTAAATTCAAACGATTATTGTGGTTTTCATTTGCACCAATATTGAAAACCATTTTGATTTCCACAGTTACTTAGAAAGTCTTCATTTTATGAAAATCTGGTTCTAGTCGCCATTTCTCAACAATTTTTATAAGTCATTGCATCCTTTTAAAATCGCTACTCGCTCCGCCACTCCAAAGCATCCGCTCGCAAGGTCGCTCAAGGCCTTTATTTATTTAGAAAAGTTTAGTTCTCGCCTCGGGCTGCATATGGCGTGATAATCTTGCATTTTGATATCTACAACAGCCGTTTTATGATCAAAATAAATTACCTACCCATTATAGTACTTAAGACATTACTAATTGTTGTGTAAGTTTCGAAATATGTTTTTGAAGTTTAGTCTGTCTGTCAATCAATGTTGTACCGGCAAAGATTTAAAAGATTTAGTTCCTTATTTCAGGATTTGTTATAGTTCTTTTTTAATGTTTTTTAATTTTAGCAAACAGTTGATATTAAGCAATTCAGGTTGCAGTGAGAGGTTTTTGTTTGAAATTCAGTTCATAATCTTCTTTCTATTTATATTAATTTAGGAATTTGTCTTTACCTAAATCTTCTGTTCGTCATTTCTATATTCCTTTCTTTCTTCACCAAATTGTGTCATCTTTCGCAAAATCTATTCATCTGATCTGTCTTTTCAGTAAATGTGCAAATGACTTGGTTTATACGTCTGTACATACGCTTTATTCAGTATCCAATATTTGCATTCAAAAGCATTAAAATCAGCCATTTACACCTCGCCATTAGTTTTAGTCAAATAGCAAGACTAGCCACTTACGACACAACATAAATGTCATTTGTATAATTTTCTGTCATAAAATGCAAATAAATGTTGAAATAGGATTTAATTAACTAAAAGTATGCAAGGTATTTTACGATTTTCATAAATTACAGCTTATGATGTCACGTTGCAAATTTTTGGATTCATGATGACAGACAGGATGTTTTTTTTTTTTTAATTTTGACAAAGGTATTATCAAGCTGTTTGAAGTGCATCTGAGATTTCCAGAAACGATTGTAAGAATCCTAAGATTTATAAATAAATCTGAGAGTGATTCTTTTATTTGAAGATTTAAAAAATTCGGTACCGTTTCTAGATTTGTTTTATGTTCTAAAATAGTTGAGGACCTATTTTTCATATTAAAACGATCAAAGTTGATTTAAGTTCAAAATTAAATAGATAATTATCTATAACAACACAAGCTATGACCTAAAAATAACTATAACTATGATTGATTGCGAACCCCAAACAATCAACTTGAAAGAACAAGGCCGACATATAATCGAATAGGTACAGTAATCGATATTGTATCGATGCTTCGATTGTCAGAAACAATTGTCTATTGATGATCTTAATTGATGTAGGTCAGACAGTAAAGTTTTGAATGCAGTTATTAATATTGTTTATAGTTATAATGGTCTAAACGAGTCTGTACTAGATGGACTACTAGGTTAAAAGCTGACATAAAAAAACGACGTCTATTTATTGAATATTTTTAACAAAGTTACCTCGAGAGGCACGAAATCGCACCATCAATTTAAGACGTTAGGTCAAATGTATATGAATATGTATTGAAAACATCAACGTTTCATTATTTCTCTCCCTTTTACGGAAACAATCACAACTGTTAAATTAAATAAATAACCCAACGATTATCAAAACACCCAATTTTAATCAACGCAAATCAATATTTACAAAGATTTCGACACTGTTACACAAGAGGCCGCTAGTTTCGCGTCGCGTGCGCATTTATCGCCAACACCGAGATGCGCGTGAGATGTTCCGATTACATTGTCACTGCGTAGGGCCCACTTTCACTTCGTCATTTTCACACCGTCTCTGAACGTGTACAGACGCGTTTGATACCATCTTTATTGCCTGTGTAACACGGAATTACCTAGTTCTATGGGCTTTTTTATTTGCAGAATTAGAGCAAAGGTTAGTTTTGTAATGTTTGTAGTAAAAGTTGAGGATATGAAAGGGAAACCGCTGTGTCAAATTTTGGAGAAATATTTTTTTTTAGCTTGGTCGTCTAGCTGAGCATGACGTTCAGGGTTTTTCCATCATAATTCCGGTCTGGCAATAGACTTGCATAACATGGGGTTTAAACATGACTAGCGAAATGTGGATGTACTATTGGGTACTCCTCTGCACATCCCTTCGGAGATTACAAACGCGAAGTTATGTTATTTTTAAAATTTTCTCATGATGACTCTATCGATAGCTATCACGTTTTTAGACTCCAAGCAACGTCATTACTTAAGTTAAAATATCAGCATCTCTTTAAATTTCTTGCCCTCATTGACTTACAATCACTACATAATATAAAACAAAGTCGCTTCCCGCTGTCTGTCTATCTGTCCCTATGTATGCTTAGATCTTTAAAACTACGCAATGGATTTTGATGCGGGTTTTTTTAATAGATAGAGTGATTCAAGAGGAAGGTTTATATGTATAATACATGCTTATTATAGCAGATAAAACATTAGTATCTACATTGCATCCGTGCGAAGCCGGGGCGGGTCGCTAGTTAATTATATTATCCATCAACACATATCCCTAAACAGTAATCCAGAATATGCAAATAAATTTATTCTAAACACCAAAACACGTAAAACTGAATCTAAAACAGTACAAAACAAAAACAATATAAATGTCACAGCCACAGCTGAAGCTCATGTCAAATTCATGATGGCCGCCGCAAGCGCGAAATTCACATCAAATAGCAACGTAGAACAAAACATGTGACATTCATCTCTAAACAAGCGAGTAGCAACAAGAAATACGAGTTCATGTTGAGGCAAATACACAATGTATTGCTGTACCTATGTTGGATATCGCGATAATGGTTTTCCATAATACATATTTTGTTTTGAGAAATACAGGGGGAGGTGTGTTAGTTAAATGAACTGGCTGGACTCTTTTCACTTTGATGGAGTTTGTCTAGTACAGAGTTTTGTGCCGTTTTTTAAAAGATTTGGGAGTTCATTTCTCAAGAAAATATCAATAGTTTTAAGTTGTTCGGTACTTTCTCTAACAGTTTAAATTTCTCGTCTACAACTTGTGAATCACCCTTTATACAGGAACAGAAACACGGAACGCGCCTCCGTGGGCCGAATCAACACCACTAATCTTTTTATTAAACGACAGAAGCGACTTAAACTAACCCACGTGCGCCCGAACATCAGATATGCGCCATATTTGCATATATTGACAGTTTAGATCAGCGAAGAAAAGTCTATGTACGTGTCCACACATCAAACTGATTTGTTGTTCGAATTTATACGGTAAGTACACGCAATAAGTGCTTTTTAATTTTATTTTATTCTTCACACCTTGAATTCTAAAGATACAGACATTGTTTTATCACTTTCATGACTATCTTTGATGTGATCGGGAAGTTGGTCAGATGCCTTCACAGAATCCACTGCTTCTAGTTTAAGCAACTGACCAATTTTATTAACCTTATCTACATTTATATCATCTGTATCTTTAATTGTAGCTCGTCTATGTTTAAAAGGGATCGTGATGTTACGTCTGGTAGCTGAAACAAGCAATTAAGTCAGTGTCAATCAAAATATTGTGAATGTTGTCTGGCATCCTCTGCGGTGTGCGGTGATAGACATTGATGAATAGGCGCAGCGGCAGTAGCATATGTAAGTCCGGCTGGATAATGTGGTGGTTCCGTTTAATATCAGCGATTTCACTTAGGGAGAAAACTTGGAAAATGAAATCGATAAAATAATCCTTCATTAATAAAATTGAGAATCTTGCTGTTGAATGATCGTGATGTGAGATTCGTCCATCACATTCCCGATACGCCTCACTATCGTCAACTATAGGTCTATTAACATTAAAATGCTGTTTGTCCAGTACATTTATTTTTAGTTAATCGGCGTTAGGCGTCAAGAAGCCAGCTCTAGCAAGTTTAAAATCTTAATTGAGTTCTTACGAGTTGTTAGAATTGGAATTGCTTGGCGGCCATTTTTATAAATTAGATCTAGCACGCGACTGCGATTTAAGTAAGTAAAGTGGATAATTTAAATTGTTAAAGGTCGATTAATGAAAGTGAGCCTTTTCGTGTAAAAGGAACTGGTTTAGTTTGTAAAGCTGCTGGAGTTAGGAATAGGAATGTTTGCTAATTCTTGTGGTCAGGTACAATAATTATGTATAGCTACTGCTAGGCAGTTTGTAGATACTAAATTGAATTCAGAGGCTGTAATATGGCTTCAGGTTAAATCACCAAAATGTATGTAGTTAATTCATTTATGTTACACACAAAACAATTTAAAAAGATAAAAACATGAGGATAGAAGATTACAAAGGTACTGTTTATTTGATTACAAACTTCCAGCAGATTTGCGGCATGAGAGATAAATGACAAACCAAAAAATTCTATTATTATTATTATTTTTATGCCCTTAACAGCTATCACTTAAATTCAGAGAATCTTATGATTAAATATCAAAACTAATTGTTAAACTAAATAAAACAAGGATTAATCGATCAGATATTAATCTCAAAGCAATGAATCTAAAACTTCCTGAATCCATTATCAATTTGTAAACACGCAATAAAATTATAAAACCTTTTCAAGAACAATGGGTTCTTTTAATAGTATTACAACGATCGTAATCAGTTACCGATACTCTAGTTTAGCAAGATAATGTTCTTAATTGATGTATTTATGGAATCGATTATGTTTCTATTCATTAGTAATGTTCTTTTATGGGTCGGATGGAGTTCCGAGCAGTGTTTTCCGTGGGCTGGTATTTGTTACGAATGCTTTGTAGTGATCATTGATGGCTCAAGGCTACAGCAACAAGAGGGACTAGACAAGCTGACATAATAATGTTAACACATATTATATAACATTACACCTGTAATCCCCCAAGGGTTAGGCAGAGGTGTACCTCATGGTTCACCAACATTTCGCCAGTTATGTTTAAGTCCTATGTAATAGGGGGCCATAAACCGGGCACAAATTCAGACTACGAAAACAACGTTATATTGTGATAACGAAGATGATGTTATAGTTGAAACAATGCTACCGAAAGCTTATATCAATCCTGTTGAAATAAGGTAATAGTAGAAATACAAAAGCTTTTAAAGGGATTTTCCACTTTCCTAGACCCTCGAGATTTTTATTGATTGATAAAGTTTTCATCTTCATAAACCATTATAAAATGGGGACAGATTCTTCGAGAATCTGACACTGAAAAGTTAGCTGTTAAGAGTGACTGACTCTGGAAGTAGTCATTGAAGTTAGAGATAAACTTTTTCATTCTAATGTACCAATTAATGATTGATCAAGTTTTTCTTCTTCCTCCAAAACCAGCCTGTTCACTAATCAAGTCAATCATAAAATCGAGGAAGCAATGACAATTCTGATCGTGACTATTAAATCTAGATGGCATTTTGGCATTTATTGATTCCTCCTATTCTAAACTAGGTATGGTTGGTGGAAATAGGTTGAGTTAATACAACCAAGTTACGCAAAAGCTGTAAAACCACATCTAGGATTTAGGTCTAGCTAGAGCTTAAGACAGTCTTGATGACGTAACTATGACATAAGACAATACATAATGAACTACCTAAAGCTTACGAAGGAGTTATAAATCGATAAGTACAGCTTGAAGTCGAAACTTGATTATTACAACAGATAGAGTTAGGACCAAAAAGATAATAAAATATCAAAACGATCACAGTTTAAATTATACGGAAGATTAGTTCAACACTCAAAAATCCTCTTTTAGTATAGTAGATGTTCAAACGAGGATGAAAATTTCATAAAGACTGCTTGTAATAAAATACACATTATAATCAGCACTAAACCATTAAATATTTACAATATCTTTAGATGTGCATTTCAACTTCGTAATATTTTCACTTTTGCGACATAGTTTACAATTAAAAAGCGATATTCAATTTGTAAGAACATAACTGCAAAGCGTTTGCGTAATGTCTGAAAACCATGAACAAATTCATTGACACTGACCAACGCGATCTCTTACAAAAGCCTACCTCAATGCCGCCCTACTTTCCAAACGTATCTACAGCTACAATTATATGGACAATATAACAAACAAACAATTATATCACACAGTATACCACGTTACATTTGCTATCCACTAACTCCAAAACCATCTTTAAATCTACACGCTAAAGCTCAAAACACAAAACCATGACATTCTAAAGCAGCAAATGTAGTTGTAGCTATCGACGAAGACAATAGAATCGAGGACATTAAGTTCGTGCAAAATTATTCTGGAATGGCACATGTTCCGGTCACTGAATATTCTATAGCAGGCCTTGGTGAATTCAAAATAGAGCTCAAATTAATTCGCAGTATTGAATATTCAGGATATAGGACCAGTCGGCGCCACAATGTACTTTTGGTAGTTGGTATTACGAGGACAATTACGAAACTGAAGTTGGTGGGCGTTGGATCTGATCTAGATCTATGGTTACAGCAATTGAGCTAAATGCTAGTGGACTGTGGTAGATTTGTCTGTCATTATAAAATTACTGGTTCAGGAGTTACAACATTCTACTTGATTATATCTTGTAACAAAGGGCTTCACAGAGTTCTGACGGCTGGAATCGCCATGTTCTTTTTTCTCATAACTATAGTTACAAAGAATATGGAATATTGTAAAAAGTTTATTAACGTCACTGACAAGATTCACTAATTGAGGCTGGCATTTGCAGTGCCTACTTTACTCTGATTCATAATTATGTGGCTATCTACCTACTGTCATATTATTATATCCCTGCAATCAGCAATAACGTACTGGGTCTAAAGATTGTAAAACAATTTGACGACAAATTGCTATTCAACCGTCTGGAGTAATCTGGTGTCTCATTAGGTTTCGTTCGGAACTATGGATCTGGGTGGGTATTAAAATAATTCCCATCTAAATCATCTTATAATACATTTTCAAGCAATACTTTTTCTTCGGCCTGCACTGAACATGCAAAGAGGTTACATTATATTCTTACTTTTAAACCAAGGAGGTTGATTACTTTTTTTTCACTAAATTATGCTGCCACCTTTGCGAGGTTAAAACTAAAACAGACATGTAAAACGGTAAAAGCTCACTATTTCTGTAGACATTGCTCAAAACCCGTTTATTTTATGAATATTGTCAGTTGTTTGGTGAAAAATAAACAATTTCATGTGGAAACCGTTGCTTTTTAAAAGTTTCTGGCGAATTGTTCTACACAGTGATCTATAAAATGTTCATGTCATAATGTCTGTCTTCTGGGCACTGGTTAAGACTGTTGTATATCTGTTGCATTGTTACTTGGGTTGCTATTGTATTGTATAACGGGCTGGTGTCCGCAACTCCACGTCCAAACCTCGCATTTTGCGTACGGAATTCGGTTAACTATGCAAGGAAATGAATTTCTGAATACGGTCTAAATTTTTTCACACTTATGTGTGAAGTCAAACAATGTTCAAATCACCTATTTCAATTGGCACCTAACACTTTAAGTAATTGACTTGAAAAAGATTTCGACTTTTCAGTACACACAGTGACTAATATTCCGCGTGTAATTTAGATCCAGAGCTAAAACATAATCTAAATTACAATACTAGAAACAAATAAATCATACCAGATCCTTAACTAACAAACATGACCTACCCAAAACTACCTAGGTTCAACAAAAACCAAGGTTTCCTACCCATTGTGCACTGACACACTGGTTTCGTACAAAGACCATATCGATAAGAACACAATAAACAATAACGTTCGTGTATTGCGATTACGACACTGTTATGCGACTAACGATTGTATAGGATTGTTTGGACTTGCGACTAAGCGACTTTTTTCCTATGTTATGTCAGAATTTCTTGGGAGTAAATTCAATAGAATGGTTGATGTTTGAGTTATGCGAGAAAAAATATTCAAAATCTTTATTGAAATATAAGAGGTCATAGACATTGATTTCTTGAAAAGGAGTAAATGATAAAGTGACAGCTGACAAGGGAGAATGGAAGAAATAAACGGGCTGCGCCGACCACAAGTAACATGGGCCAAAGGCAGGAAGTAGGAGAATACTTTGATTTCTAGTAAATGGTAAAGAAAATCAATTAATTTTCGGAGAACACAATGCAAATTCAGATATATATAACCATCATAAAATAGCATCTGATAAATTCAGACGTCATAATCAGAAAACGTTAACAGTACATCAAAATAAACAAATCAGTCAAACTCGACAAATCGCAGCACATGAAATACGACTTGTCGCAAATTATGATAGTAATGGTCGTGTGGGCAGATTGACGATCTAGTTTAGCGACGGGGCGTTCTACCGACCGTCGACGGGGCGTCGGTAACTAGGTCGAAGTCTCGAAGTGCCAGGTGGGTTCGTTGGTCGCGGTATTTGGCAACACTGTTACAGTCAATGATAGTTTACTATTTATACGGTTGAGGTTCTAAAGTAAGAGTGAATTGTGTTTACTTTGTATGAAATTGGTTTTGTTTGGTACATTGGCTTTAAAGGACCAACGTAATACCTACGATTGTATCGTTTACATCGTCTGTTTCTTATTACATATCTACAAAGTTATTGTTAAATACAGCTGAGAGAAGAGTATTGTTCTTTAATCGTTGTATTTCTTCTTCTTCTTAAACGAAGCGTTATCAATGTCAATTTTGACATGATTCTAGATTCATCTTTATCAAAAACAAACATTTTTTGGACAGATAGGTTTAAAATTTTACTCATAAAGAACTCAACGGAAACATCTTTATACATACACAATCATGATATTATATACACTATTTCAGTTGAAACCAAGCGCCTGCTTGTCATTTTACTCTATTTTTAAGTTACCACGACGAGGGTGGCCATTCTCTTTCATTGTAAGTAGACCGATTGTTAGCCTTAAATGTACCTCTGATTTTATTTATCGCCTGTTCCTGTAAAGTTGTTGACAGCCGAGCAATTCCTTGCTCTGTTTGATTGTTTATTACTTTTGATAACAAAATGTGGAACAAGAATCATTGCTCTGCTATCATTTACTAAATGTAAAACAGCTAACGTTCTTATATAAACACTAAACAAGCGTTTATTTGTATTATTTGTTTATTTACCATTCCGTTAATCATCATAGTCCGATTGATTTTTCTAAATTCAATGCAAAAAAAAATCATCAACATCTTCAATCTAAAACTACATATTTTTACAAGCTCCTATTTCTCCAAACTAAACAAACCAATTATATCTACCGTCTTTACTTTTATTCACCCGGTAGCACATGCACAAGTGCACAAACTCCACTTCCTACAAGATAGGTCCAATTAATTCACATAAAATTAGAAGGCGCTCCCTATCAGCTGCAGCCCTAATTATTAGAGAGAATGTTCGATCTTTATTGTTCGCTGTTAGCTCGGACTTACATTAGATCTGGACTAATTAAATGCTAGTGTAAGAGAGTCTGGTTTCATTAAAATGGCGATTTTCGTGTGTGCGGATCTGATAGCGAGTGCGCCGACGGCGACACTTCCTGCTTGTAGCCGGTGTAAAAACTGGAGGCGCAAATCTTGCTTTAAATAAATCCTGGATTAAACAGAGGGCTGGGTTTTGAGGTAAATGTTTTAAAGGGAATTATGGTTGGTGATTTACGTTTAAGAAAATGTTTGTTCTTGTGAAACGTGATTTTGGGAGGACTGTTGTGTTCAGTGTTGATGTAGAATATTTGGTCTTTAAAGTCGCGATTTTAGAAGCAGCTGACAATATCCTCGAAGATTAATGATTGTTAAAATAATTGCCAGCAAAAAAAAATTTCGAATAGTTATTGCACATCACAAACATGAATCAAAAGACAAAATACCTACCAACAACTAAAAAACAAACATACTCGTACTACGTACTCTTTAACACAAAACACATACATCGCGAGAATTGTATAAAGTCCCAGCGAGCGCGGACACTGCACGATGATCTACGACGCGACAGACTTCCGTATCATTACGGGCTGTTGAGGCACAGGCGCGCGCGCAGATCACATCGGCACGCGCCACCATTCTTATCATCTTAATTTTATGTATTTATTCAATATTCACTGAAAAGACGAAGAATGAAGGGCTCATTATGGATTTTGTTTAAGACACTCTATTTTTAAAGAATTCAAAATAAGGTTCAATATTTGCATCGCCGTCGTTTAAATGAAGTGGATAGTATACGTGGACTTTTACTGCAAGTAATTTCAAAATAAATTCTACACACTCAACCGCCATGTAGATAAGTATAGCAGGTGGATGGTATGGGGACGTAAGTAGAGCGTGACGATTGACACACATTCCTAACAAGCTGGGAATGAAAAGGGAAATGCAATTCAGTGGTAATTCTTAGCATTTGTATGGAACTTGATTCTATAGTAGAAGAAAGGAGATTTCATTCTTAGTACGTAGCCTTTGACAATGGCAATATTGAAAGTAATAATAACCATTAAGTAACTACAGCAACTAATAACCCAAACGAGCGCAATTAGCATGGGAAACGTACAGTATTTGGCAACATTACGCACAAATATTGCGACACGCAAATATATTTATTACTAACCATTAAAACGGCTATAACCGACACTAAACGAACCGCAATCATTTGGTTTTCAACAGCTCAATCTGTCATAACCTCAAGGAAACTTGCAGTATCTTGCATTTCTAGTTTATCGTTAGTAGTTGGGTCACGAACTACTAGTAGTTAGTCGATATACTAGTTAGTAGATCACGCTTATGTCTATAACTAGTTGGTTAATGTCCGGTGACAGCTTAGCGAGGAATGAGCGAGGGCGTTGCTGTTATTAGTGAGTATTAAATGGTGCCCGATCACCTATCCAGATACCAAGAATGGAGATTTTAGCACCGTTTATTATATTATGTGCAGCATTGGGTAAGGTAATGATTTTATGAGCTTAAATAATGAAAAAAAAATGAGGTATGATGTGGATTACCAGATTACTCCTTGGTGTCAACTGTCAACATACGAACCTGACACCAAGAACATTTAACATTGGCACTACTAGCTAAATATCTGAATGTTTAGCTTTTGGGGGGGCCAAAAGATTATTGAAGATTTTTTTAGAAGATAAACTAAGCTATAAAAACAAACAGATCTTGTCGAAACCTGCCTGTTAACATATCAATCCTCGTAACCTCAATATGTGTTGGCCACACTGTTGGGCAATTGATTGCCATAATCAAAACGTTATCGACGTTTTCGCACGCGAGGTTGCCTAATGCTTTACCGCCATAAGGGTACAAGACTATGATAATATACGTAAGGATGTTGAAGTGTTTACAATTACCGATTTGGTTGAACAAGGGGCTTGTTACTGCGGAGTCCATATACTAAGGATAATTGGACAATGAGTGCGCCTGAAAGGAGTATGGGTTGGTTCTCGATGATTGTAAGGTTGATAGAGGACTGGTTACTACTTGGGCATTATTGTGAGCTTTGTTACGTCACTAAATCTGACGTTGGTGTGTAAGCAATTAGCAGAAAATCTATGATTGTCAGAGAAGAAAGCGAGGCCATAGACCAAATACCAACTTAGACTGTTTGCACAAAACTTACAAGAATTTTAAATAAATTTGAATACATTCAGCATCTGTTTATAGCCGTGTTCTTTTGCTTCTCCTCTCATTTATCATAATTATCATTTATCAAATGTTTGTTTAACACTTACACACGCCAACACTTTCACTATCACGCGAACTGACACGAATTATGATCTTGATAACAATTTATTCTTGACTAAAACAGGTGAAACTACAGTTAGTATCGTTGTCGTAACCTTGCTTGGACCACGCTTCGTTGACTTCGTGTCTTTTGTTAGCGGTTACTTCGGTATCTATATATAATTCACACCATTCATTGGCTTTAAAAAAATTAGCGTTATTGGCCTTTTAATTATGTTAGAAATACGCATGTTAGGTGTGTTTGTGTGATTTATTGGAATTCTGTTTATAAGCGTTAAATTGAAGTACGTCGTATCATAACTTGATTGGATAAAACGATAAGTGTAACTATAACAATGATGGAAGGGAAGTAGTCATTATCGCAGTACAAGATTTGATTGTTTAAGTATTATACGAGAAACCTCCATGGAAACGGAATACAATTTTGAATCAACTTTCAAGAGCAAAACGTAAAATTTTTGACCATAGAATATTATTAAAGACAGAGTCATTGAACATTTAATACATTAACAAGATATTTGACCTACGACCAAGAAATAATATTTTTACCTCCAAACATTTCCTAATTAAAGTTAGTCTAACAAATAAGGTCACCCAAAGACAACTGACGAAAACGAATGACAAAGCAGCATTCACGCTGAGCAAAATAATGAGCTGAGTGTCTTATTCTAATCGATAAGCGCCATGTATCACGACAACGTGACACCGACAGGTCCTACTAGACCAGAAATAGTTGCACAATAGTAATTATATTGAGTAACGATATACCATAACGATAATGGTGAACAATTAAAAGTACAAGTAGCTAATCCAATTGACATAGAAACGAATTTAGGTGATTAACTTAACGAGGTTGGGGTGGTCGAAGAAATGTAGTAGTTAAGTGAAGGTTATGGACAAATAAACGTTAGTAATTATGTGTGTCATAATAACAAGTTGGTAAATAGACACAGTACGGAATTAATTAAACTATGTACCGTACCCTGTAATGATAACCGACAGCAGTACTTCAAGGTAAAATAGTTCCGACATTAAAATAGGACAAAGCAATATCTGAAACAAAACTAGCCAAGACAATGGACTGACAAATAAATTGAATCCAACAGCTGTTGATTAAGAAGTACAACAATCTAAACCCGAAACTATAGAAGAAATTGTAATCAGAAACGTTAAACTGACAGTTATTGATTAGGTACAAGAAATGAATATATCCATATTTAATAAAAGCGTTTGTGTAGAATTTAGAGCACCCACGTGCCACAATAGAGTCGCTATTGCTAAGGCTAAGTGGTTAGCAATGCAGACATTTCGCAATTATGTTTAGATTAGTTTCAAGTTGATTTATAATTAAAACTAGGTGCGTTTGTATACTAGATTGAGAAATATCTAGGCGGCTGCGTAAGATATTGGTTGGTTTTGGAATTGTTAAAGGAAATTCTATCGAAACCAGTTCAAGATTACAATTAGGATTAGATTTGTTGTTCACTAGTAATTTTGTTTACTTGTGTACCAATAAGAATAATGTAAGTGATTTATAACTATACAGTATCATATGGACTTTATATTATATTTGTATTGTAATCAAAATCAACATCATTACCCGGTCCTTATCCCATTTAGGGTAAGTGCAGCATGTCTTATTCCATACTTCTCTTTTAGCTGGCATCTAAGTATTAAACCTCTTTCTAGCCACATCTATCATATACATTTTCTATGTATTTTCGATATTTATAGAATGAATGTCGTTCTATTTTCTGAGTTCTAATTTTATTCCAAAATATGGAAATAATTTGTTCTTAATCACTGTAGTCATTATTAACATTCCTGATTATCTAAGTAGTTTAAAAAACTTTAACAGTAGGTAATGAAAACATTTCCTTACCTCATGCCGTCAAATCCGTCGTCTGAGCCGTTGATAGTGAGCACAGGCGCACGCGCATACGCTTTGGCAACGCGTCTGTTCCTCTCGAACACTATCACCTTCGCCCATATCTCGTCGTCTATCTGTGTCCATTTGTCCAGTACTTCCTGTATGTGTTCCTGTTGACAAATAATGAGGGTTTAATAAAGAATCATTAATATCTAAAAGATTACCAGATGAAATTAAATTAATTGGTATCATTTAAATTAACTTCTTTGTTATCGTTTGCATTGAATATTTTTTTTAGATAATTGACTCAGGTATCTTCCTTGGTTAGTTGTTTGCCATAAAACACAACAGTTGATGACACATGATGTGAAACTGATAGTACAGCTTTTCTACAAAGTTGCCATCAATTTGATAATTCGCTGCAATTTGGCAGAGTCGCAAGCCTTTAGAAGGTCTATACAATATTTGACTAACTCACATTTAATCAACGGCGTTACAAATAAATATTAAAAATTTAATTCATAAAACTCTGTGTAAGTCTTTACCAATTTTCTATTTTCACAACCTTCATTACTCATTACAGTAAAACATGCCTTTTCTCGCCCAAAGTTTCATTACACATACTTTTAACAGCAGTTTCATTACCCACATTTACCAAAACGTTTTCATTCATATTGTCTTGCAAAACGCCTGTTTAAGAATGACCTTGCTTTGCGTTACTTTTGTAAGGTATGATTACTGAAGTTTAGATATTAATCCTAATGTGGCAACGCTGTTGTAATCAGATGACATCGTCGCAACGTGAGTTCCGCTCTACTAACCGACTCTGTTTTGCTTGTGTGGTTTACATTTACATGTGAGGTGTTTTGTGTCAAATATTAGTTGTAACTAGAGGGTCTATACAAGTGGCAATAACGTTTCAACAAGAAACAAGCGATGCTTAGTTTGTGGGACACCGGCTTATAATTTATTTATTAATTTTTCACTTCAAGACACAAACATCAGTGTAGCCCTGACTGTTGTACTAGGAGTTCCTGTAGCACAAGAGCCAGACCTCTCAATTCACAGATAATATATATAGAAGCGATAGAAAAGGATAGTTTATGGTTTGTATGACACAACTGTTTTGTTTCTTTGATGAATTATAAAGTTATTACTTACTTATTACTTAAAAGGCGAATGCTTAAAACAGTGTTTACTTATTTTGAACAGGATTTCATACGATTTTCGCTAGCTTATAAGTGTCATTCCAATGCATTTTGGATCTAATCATTATCGTTATTTCAGAATAGTCTCACTTTGTCTAGTTCTCCGGATTTGATTAAATGCCACCAAAGAATACTACGCTATTTTATTATATGTACCATTGATGCGATGGACGAAGATGGGTTTTAAAATTAATGAATCTTCTCTCAAGGGATTAAGATTTACCAGCAAGAGAATATAAACGAAATTCTGGTAGCTTCCAGACAATAAAATATTCATGGTTGAAATTTAATAGTTTATTAGTTTGTATTACTGTTTTGATAGTATTTTTGAGAGAAATCGTCTCACGTAAACATACAGGTATAGTTTAACATCTTTTTAATATCACTTCACGGTATAGCTTCCACATAGCCGTGGGTGGTAAATTGCTGACGATAATTGCTTTTGATTCCTCCACAATAATTTACGAGGATATGAATGACTCAAATACATAACAACATGACGGACGAGCATTTATAAATACTTGTAATTACTGACTTCGCAAAAAACAGACACAAAGACACCCATGACGTCATAATACAATCAATCAATATTTCGATGATTTATAACAAAAATATCGAAGATATTAGAGATATTAAGAGAAGCCGAAAGGAAGCTGTTGGAAATCAAAGGATTTTCTGTCTTATTGTTGAAATCTGTAAGTTAACTTTCCCATGAATTATTTAGTTGGATTCTTTAACTATTTGAACGAAGCATCGACCTGTGTAAACGAGCCACTGTTTTTGCTTACATGTAACAATTACTTGGTAATTTTGCTACTAAAAACCCGCCTTTAAATAGACCGTTACTTTTATAAAAAGTATTGAGATTATTCCTGCAATCGCGTTCACTAGTTAGGGTTGAAAGATTATTAGTATTTCTTGGTAATTTGTGAACTATTACATTGGTAACTTTGGTACATTGTTTTTGCTTTGAAAGATCGTGATCATATCTTTGAATCTTTTGTTGAATGACTCGTAAGTATTGTTATTTTAAACATTATATTTCGCTTCAAAAACTAACATACCTACATCTTTTCTCATCTTATCTATGCCTAATGACATTATCAATCAAGAAATCATTAAAAACAAATCTTCTACCATTATTAATCGAGAAAATAGAAAAGTAACAGTTTGTATAGTTTACTTCGTATACAATATAAATATTTAAACAAGAAAAAGGTAGACGCACCAATCTATGGATACCAATCAGCTGATGACAACGATGGTGAATCGATTTTCCCGCAAATCGAGAACCCTATTTACAAATATCGAATTCACAACAGTAATATCCGTATTGACGATTGTTTTCTTGTATAATAATCACTATCTCGGTATATACTTTTTTAATTTCCGCAAACCATTAGAACAGACTCGGATTACTTTCGATTTCATACGAATGCGATGATGATAGCAATTTTAACTGTTTTATTGTAACAGCGGCATTCGTGTCTACTTTCAATTTCATTTGAAAAGTTCTTTGCTGCTTATAATTCACGTGGAAAAATGCAAAATGGTTTACATTCGGTTTTTTTTTTATTTACAAACAGGCTGTGGAGGTCAAGTCGCTCCATGTAAATTACTTGTATTCAGCTACATCTGGTAAGAGTGGAAGGCGACCCCAACATAGTTGGGAAACAATGGGTAAGCAAACGATGATGGTGCAGAACAATTTATTAATCAACACAACTCTATACCTTTGCCTACAACCTCGGAGAAACCATAAAGGGTTTTGTGGTAGGTACTCTTGAATTCCATCTATTAATAAAAAGCCCTAATGAGCCACCATCAGCATCTAAAGAACCTAAGAAACCAGACAAAATAAAAAAAGAAAGCTAAATTAACTCCGCGTACCTTTGTCCATCCAGCTAAGCTATTGAAAAACTCGAAACCGTCTAAAGCCATCAACCAAATGATCCAATTACTGGACGTCTTCATATAATACTACGTCAGTCTAACGACTCATTCAGTGTACTAAATCAAATTCGCAACCACTGCCAACTTTCTCTTCATTACTGTATCTTTACATCAAATCCTAATCAGAATCAATCTTGTGTATCTGTAATGCATTGCCATGTAGGGCTCAGTGACTAGTCAGATGTATCGATATTAAACTCATTAGTTTTATCGATATTATTTTTAGCATCGGAATAAAATTAGATGTAGCAATAACAGTATGTTTGCAAAATTATTTTAAAGCCCAGGCGATTGCAGTTAAAAAAGCCAAGCAACAAAAAGTCACTGCAAGGCAGAAAATAATTTCACTGAATTGTAATTTGTTACAAAAGTCGTTGTCATTGATTTAGTTTTGTTTTTCTTGTCACCGTCTATTGGTCTATCTCTTATTTTCTTCAAACTATTTAGTATTGCATTCATTATCGATAGTCTGTTCCAATCCCTGACCCTCCCTAACCATAAATGCTTCTACAATTGTGTACTGTAATGCACAATTCGTGGCGTCATCTTTCTCATAATCTAGCCTCATATTGTCATATTCAGTTCGTTATTTGCCCTGAATAGCCTTCGTTAGTGCTATTTTGTATTTATTCGCAAATGGACAGTCAGTCATGCTTAATCATTCGACTGATTTATAGCCCAGGATAGCATATTGTTGGAAGATAAGGCCAGTGATGTTTTTGTAACGCTCACTAGATGGCGTGACGTTGACATTTGTGGAAGTACAATGGTCAGCAAATGATATATTGAAAGTAATGGTGAGCTTCAGAAGTTATGACAAGATAATGCCAATATTAGTTGCTATTTTGTTTAATGTATTGGTTTATTGTCTGTATGAAATGATTGATTAGATAAGAGCTGCTGAAGGTGTGCAAATTGATGATCTGTCATTTATAAGCAGGGATGAAAGGTAATTACAGCTTAAACCTTCTCTGGATGAGAAGCAGCTTTTACTCTGCAGTGCAACAATGACAGGACAAAACGATCGAATAGTAAGATGTCTTGTCACCTTCCTCAATGTAATTTAGATAGACCTTCACTGCCAATTAGTTTTACAGCAATTGTTTAACTCTTGCCTCGTGAACATTCAAAGTGTGCCCATTGTTGTACCTACATTTAACATTTCCACGTCATCCATTGCATTATAAGAATACTCTAAACTATGTGAGCCAATAAACTCACCGTTTATATTAGCCTCTGCACTTGATATAACATTTTAAATATGGCAAGGTGCGAACAACGGTGTCGACTATGCAAGGTTGACCACACCTCGATCGCCTTAAGCTATTTATGTTACTACTGCATCGACTACTTGTGTCTCGTCTTATTTACGTCCTGTTATATCCTTTTGCACTTACTTGTGAATTAGAGCATCTAATATTTCTGATATTAATGACGATTGGTTATTTAAATTATGATTATCAATTGTTCATGTATTGATCTATAGTAGTGTTGTTCAAAAATGGAGCTGTCTGAATTAAGGCATACAACTGGTTGGACATTTTGAACATGGATTTCAATACCTTCATAACATCATACATACATAATTCACGCCTTTTAGGGGTAGAAAAAAACTATAGAACTCCACTTGATACGACCTTCACATACCATACCAATAGTCTAACTACAATCTCTAAGAACTCAGTACCAACACTGAATTAATTGAAATTTCTGTCCGTACCATTATTTGTACTCCAGACAGCACTTATAGAATTCCTTTTCGCTGCTGATTTAACATCATGAAAAGTGGGATCTCTAATAAGTTATGTACTACAAAAATACTTAATACACATACATATCACGATGCTACATTTCATAACAGTTACGAGATTGCATGCTAACGTTTAGCGTGCTTCACCTGCACAGTTGAGCAAAACTCTATTTATGTAATTAATAGGTTTTATTTAACGTCTGTTAACATCATCATTTACATCTTAAGTGGCATTAATACGATTACTGAGATGATTGTGATTACCTACTGATATATCTCAACCAAATAGTCTGGCTTGGATAAAGTTCTCAGCTATTTCTTCATTTTTCATCAAAAAGTCTTGGTAAACACATAAAGGTTCTATAGTCTTTAATAGTCTTTTTGCTGCTTTTTTAAGGTCTTATACAATGCCAAATATTGTCTGGTGATTACCCATTGATAAACTTTATTGATCGGTCTCATTCAGGAAATCAATCAGGCTTTGAGTCGGCTATCTTTTGATTGATTCACTTTCATTAATTCAATTTCGTACAGTTTATGTGAGATATTATTCATACCTCATATATTTTAAATGGAAAGGTGAATGACCGTCGCGTCGGTTCAAAATCAATAAAAGACAGTTTTATCAAAAGGACGGTGATGTCATTCAGTAACATTTCTAAATAAATTCCAAGATTATTTAATTTAAGCACTAAAACGTGAGGTTTCTACCTGAGACTGGCTTTTTCCTTAAATTTCGGGACGATGACCTCAAAAACTTTTTATAGCTCTCCAGAACACTTTCGGCAAAAATAAATTGCTAAAAGGTACAAAAGATTGTGTGCTATAAATTTCACTTAATTAGAGTATGCCTAAACGCCTTTTAATAACATCATTTCAAAAGTAAGACGACATGATAGATACCTTTGTTAAGTAAGATGATAATACTTTATCAAAGTTATATCTAATAGTCATCGGTACAGTAAGGTTTGTTAAACCAAAATAATAATGCACAAAACGAGACCGAATTTTTTATCCATCTGAACAGAAAAAGATAAACAAGCAGTCAACAAAAAAGTAGTAGCAAAAGAAGAACCAAAAAGTGCAACGATTTTGAGGCGAGATAACGAACGGTAACATAATAAAAGAAAAACTTAGTTAAGGTCATTGACGAGATTGGAAACAGCATCCCGCTGAGAACAGACTTTAATATTCACCCTGAGATGCCAAAACGCGGCTTTGAAAGAGGTGAAAAACGTCGAAAAATTAAGGCTTAGTAAAAACATTTTAATCAGTCCTTGAAAACCTCTTAGGGAATATTGTCTTGTGTGTTAAAGTTATGTTACCAAAACCCTTTAAACTTAATTACAAGTATAAAGATACGAAGCAATTAATTAAGAAATTAATGTATCCCTTTTCAAAGTACAGTCAATTTCCACTCATTTTAAGACTCAATGCTACTGTATTGCGTCCATTTTGACACCTGATTGAAATGAATGTTGAAAATTAATTCTCGAATAGTCTTATCACGAATAATTGAGTAATATATATCACATAACTGTAATACTGAGTTGCATATAATGCGTGCGTTGGACCATATACGAACAATCATACATTGCGATACATTACCACTACTGGAGGTCGAAAGCAAAGAAGCAAATTGTAAAAGTATACATTCTTCACACTATGGTTTAGAAGTGGCATTGCTTCGGAATAAATAGCTAATGGAAAATACGGCAAAAACGGCAATGTCGTTACGAATATTAATGAAGATGTCAAAATAAAGGCTTCTAAAGATTTCCACATACCATAACCAGCAGTGGGTGAAGTCGGGCTGTGGATGTTGACGATGAAATATTATTGATTCGTCGAGGTTATCAATTTAGAAGTTGATGAAGTCTTAATGTACCTGTATCTATATTTTTGTTTATGCAGCTATTATTTTGAGCTAGAGACACGAATAGAGAAAACAATGTAACCTCAAAGCTACTCTATAAATATAACGTCTTTCCATGTTGCACTTTCAAATACACAGCTCCCCATTCAAATCTAACCCTTGAATGCTTACAAATTAAAATTCACAATTGCATTGCACCGGTCATTAGTCTACATACGCAAGTAACAGTACAGCGGCCTTGCAGGGTCATGTTTCCTGCATTCTTGGATATACTGGTACTAATAGAGACAAGTGAACTTTTAATATCGAAATAGTTGTTGATAATAATAATAAGAAAAGGTTGGTTGAACATTGTTTTGAAGTAAGTCATGACGATAAAATTGGAACAAGAAATGAAAGAGATAAAAAGATTTAAGATACTAAAGAGAAAGGCTATCAGAAGAAATGTCATAGAGAAATTATTATGATCCCATGTCCCAGTGAGACCATTTAGCAAAATGACATAATTGCCAAGTATGACATGTTACACCTGAACAGCAAATAGTTGGCTAGGTGTATCTGGTTGGTCTATCCTAAGTAGTAAGAAACGTCTTTGAAAGGAATACAAGATAATTACTCAAATACGAAATAATATTGATTCAGATTCATTTTGTAATGAAAATATATTTGAACACTCAAACATAATGATCACTTTAACAAATTCAATAAACATTAATCATGCAAATACATAAACTCAATTTGCAAATTGCCTAAGTGATATATTTATCGTATTTGGCAATTTATTCTTCAACTGTTACATCCATATTATGTATTCAGTTTTCAAAATAATTTTCAAAGTCACTTTAGTTGTCATGTTTTCTAACTGTCCGGTCTCATTTTTCATATTTAAAACATATTTCTCACTTGTTATAAAGTTATTTTTGTCAGTAACGTTAAAATTTGAAATTGCATTAATAATGCCGATGATAAATCTTACTTTTGAACCGATATGCGTATCTTTGAAATGTGTATCTTTTTTATTTGTATTTTGAAGTTAAATTCAATTTCTGGATGTTTCGTCTTGGTCGTGTAGACCATTATCCCTTTTTGGGAGTGGTTTTTCGGATTGTAAATTAACGATACCTTTTTTTAGATAAAAGGGTTCTTCTCAAGGCTGTATTCTTGTTCCTCTCATTTTGGTTACTTTTGGTGATTAAATTTGGTAATTTTTTAAAAAGCTGTAATATGTTTTTGTTATTTTAAGCTGTTTAGACTTATGCAAATATAAATAGTTTATTTATTATTAATTAGGTTCATCTAATGTTACCTTTGGTCAAATTCGGGTATCAAATTCTCTTCATTGATTTTTATGGACATTTTTAGGGTATTATGACTTAATATCAATCAACTTAGTATCAATGATATAGTCGTGAACAAACAAGCTATAAGTTACCTTATTGATATATTCAGTATTACAACATATACCAACAAAGCTGTACCAACTATAACCAGTACAGCTCAAGACTTAATCCTAGATGAAATGAATAAAACATCAACTAACATGTTGTCTGCTTAATTGCTTAGAGCTGATTTATTCTACCTGCAGCTATGTGGAGCAGCCTTGGTCATCTCTAGTCGACCTTTGATAGAATGCAAACCGTTTATGATAGTGAACGGCAGTGTTAACTTGTTGAGCTTTTCTAGGAACACGTAGGCTTTGGGAGTTAATTTTATGCTTGATTCTATGAAGGGAATATGTATGGCTGTTGTCTTGGATGATTGTCTCATAAATTTTGTTGAAGGTGTGCTTGGCAAATGCGGTTTAGGATCTTTAAATGTGGAATAGGATGTGTGAGTTTTATTGGGTTATTGTTTAGTCTTGTTTTTGTTTCCTCCTCGTTTGTCTTTAGATAGTGATTAAAGTTAAGTCAGCCCTTAGTTAATACCAAAGCAAGCATCTATTGTGACCTTATCTTGAACTTTATATTTGCGAGTTATTTCTGCATCGATCTTGCGTGATACAACGATTGTATCATTGGTGACCTTATAGTCAAAATTATGTATACGAAATGATCTAGTTACCATATCGGATTACAAGGGTGACTCAAACTCAGCACACATTTCAAAGTATATGAACAAAATCAAAACAAACGATAGATATAAATCTGTACAATCTCATTTTAATCTGAATTTGATTTAATAGACTGTAGGTAATAATATAATGGCATGCTCTGACCTCTGATGGTGGCGAGTCACGAAACGGCAAATGTAATAAATTCTTCGATTGAGTCGTTAGTTCATTGAAAGTGAACGTTACACGAGTTTTGTCTTAGTTATAAATGCAGGATACAGCAATTTTGGTATTGGCTAATTTGTTTATGAGATATGCCTAAATCCGAGTCACGGTTCTCTATTTTATTCGTTTTGGAAGTAGTATAATGGATAGAGTGCTAACTTTTAGCCAAATTCTTTAGCAGATATCCAAGTCTTTTAAAAGAAAGAAATGAAGTTATGAAAAAAATTAACCAAAGAATTAACTGAATCAGATCAGTGTAATATGGACATGATAGTTTCAAATGCCATCTAAATCTAGACTGATAAACAATAACTTCCCTTACAATTGCTAATAAATGTCTAGATAAAATCTAACTGAGAAAAACTAGGATAGAAACAAAGAAAACTTTTCTATTTGTAAAGCTTCATTATAGTTCCGTGACTCTTTGAAGTGAGAATTCAGTAAAAGGAAATAAAAATGCGAACATAAGAATTCGAGATAAGCAATCTAACATCATTGAGCGGTGGTGGCTCAGTGGTAACAGGCTCGGCTTATGATTTGCAGGTATTGGATTCGAACTCAGGCAGCCACTTTGTGTAAAATTAAAACGATGAAGTAGAACATCGTGAGGAAACCGGAATGTACAAGAAGAAATTAGAAGTTGTGTGACAACCCGCACTGGAGCCGCGTGGCGGATTCGTGGTGGCCCAATCCCTCATCTACAAGGTGTTGCTTTGCATCCTCATCAAATTCAAGGAGGTAACTATGCTAATGATTCTCGACCCGAATCAATAATTAAATGGGTAGGTAATTTTTTATATTTCCTTCTATCGATATGTGTACACCACCCGTATTAAAATGCGGCCCGTCTAACACTAGCCCTATAACCGCGCTTTCACGCACACAAACAAACGTAGACGTTTATTCGATAAACGGGTGATTCTCCTCTTTTGAAAAGGGCTTCATTCTGAAATAGTGTCAAATTAAATCAACGAAAAAAAGCAGTGTTTATTGTTATTGACCAGGTACCGTAATTTATATTGATTATAAATTACGGTACCTGGTCAATAACGACGTCTTCTATGACAACCTCCTGAATTTTGACGAAGTTGCAAAACTACACCTTGTATAGAGGAAGCTTATGACCCAGCAGTGGGAAAAAACTTTAATTTGATTATGTTGTAATCAAACATCCATTACATCGTGAAAAATGTTAACAAAATGAAATAAAAGTTGTGCTTACTGAGATATTACATTTATGAGTAATGGATAGCACGCACTTACCAAGTTACGTAATAATTCATTCAATTGTTTGAAACTAAATTGCCATACATATTAGATTGGTCAATAATAAAGTGTTCCAATTTTATACATATTATATTTATTATGTAAGTACATAATTGAATCTGCAAGATGAGCAGGCGTTTGAATTACAGTAAGATGTTCATGCAATGTGATCTAATGCAGTTAAGTACTTCTTTATCTACTTGAGGTTGCTATTTGCCAGAATCCGTTTGTGTTTTGGTACTATAACATAACATCGCGCCTGTAATCCTTGAAGGGTTAGGCAGACGTGTATCTAATAGTACACCTACATTTCGCCAGTTTAAGTTTAAGGCCCATGTAATAGGGGGCGAGCCTATCGACAAATCCAGACTCCGTGGCTACTACTGAGAAATTCCTGATGGAAAAACCCAATCACACTGCCCGACCCGGGAAACGAATCCAGGACCTCATGCTCAAACACCAACGACGCAGTGTATTCGTACTATTTATTCATTGTTGCTTCATCTATAGTGGAATTATGACAGATTTCAAAACACGAAGTGGATGAAACCTAAACAAAATGTCCAAATAAAAGCACTTTGCTGGACTTTCAAGACCAGGATTTTTTTGAAAATCCCACGTGCAATAAATTTAATCAATTAAATTTAATCAATTAAATGTAATGCCTAACAATACCTACCTTACCTTACCTACCTACCTTTGTGTTTTTTCCTGTAATGTGTTTTGTGTGTACATAAATAAATAAATAGATTTCATTGATAGTGAAAACTGACAGTAGCATTTTCACCATTCATCTATAAATTAGCAAAGTTGTACAGATTTATCTGGACACAAACTAAACCTGTACAACTTTGGCACGCACCATACCTTTGTTACTCAATAAATTGAGACATTATTTCGTCATCACTCACTTTAAAGATGGACGACATAAGACCATTCATGAGTTTAAACTTTAACAGTTACAGGTGTTTGTGTCACTAACAAAACTGTACCTTTTCTAATCACTTCCATATTTTTGCCGTTGGATTTTAGATCTTATGTCGATAGATGAAGAGATATTAAACTAAAAATAATATGAAAATAACTTTTCCTAGAACTACAACTTGCCATTTGATATTTTTGGATTTTGGACCTTGTTACGATGAGAAAGAGTTATTAATTTTAAAGTGATCTAAAAATTTTGGTTAATACTGTCATAAGGTTGTATATGATTAATGATTAGAAGTCCAATGATTAGGAGGAGCAAAATGATGTAAGCTTTAATAAATAACTGTTTAGTAATATATTTTTACGTAATTTAATTATAGTGAGCATGATATGATGCACACACATGTGACACGCCGTTTATTTTTGAAAACAAAATTAAGTAGGTAATTGATATCGTGTATCTCTAACTCGATAATTCTGCTTAAGTGTTTTCAAAGTTATGTTCGTCATATTTTTGTGCTCGATGGATATCCGTGAAGTCTTTGGTTCAATCCAGCTCCAGGTCAGGCAAAGTATTATTGGGTTTTTCCATCAGGAATTTCAGTCCGTTTCAACACGAAGGCTCGCCTTGTGCCTGGTTGATAGCTATGAGTTTTCCCCCTATTACATGAAGCATAAAAATAGCTGGCAAAATGTTTTTGTAATTTAGATACACCTCTGCCTAACCCTTCAGGGATTACAGATGTGATGTTATCTTATTACGCTAAGAAAAACCCCTTTAGCTTCAACTACCACTATCAACCATTCAGATTTTTCAATCCCCAAACGACTTCATTAAATTCTTGCATAATTTCGTCTCTGTAGTCTAAGAAAGGTTTGACTATTCTTTCCAAAGAGCTTAAGAACAGTGTTTCTGTCTTGTAAATATGCCACAATAGTTGATTAATTGCCAGATGACAAACCAGCTGTACCTGACGAACCACGTGACATATGACTGACAGAACTTGTTTGGGAGTGCCCTATACAATTTCCGGAACTTTGCAAGTGCGTGAGTGATATAAAAAATGTGACAGAGTTTCCTTGTACGGTTGTATGATCAAATGGAGTTGATCAGGATCTTTAGTGGTTTTGTTGTCATGAACAGTTGTGTTAGGAAAAGGTTTATATGAGAGCAATAAATGGTCTAAATGAAATACAGGCACAACCCAAAAAATAATATTTGATAACGAAAAAGTACGCACCATGTAAACCTATCTACAGTTGATAATGCATTGGCTGATCGCACTGTATCTAGAAACTTATCTTCTAAAGCTTATGAAGAAACACTAACCTTAGCAAATGATATAACAAGTTTCAAAGATAGCGCCACTACTGTAAATTATCTTAAACATCTCCCTACGATAAACATCATTGTGTGAGAATCTCTACATACATTACAAGCACGCACAGTCGTGAGCGAAAGTCTTAGGGGCATTACGTAAAAATGTAGGCGTTGCTAACCATATAATTATACAAACTAAATATATTATACTTTAGCCAAATTAGAAACAACATTTGGCAAGGTACAATGAGGTAAATAGGTGTGAAGGTCTGAATGAAATAGTACTCGTTGGATGCCACTTATTGTATGGAAATGTCGTCATACTCGTCATAGCCTTTGATCGTACTCAATGAGTATGTCTTTAAACACGACAAGACCAGATTGCATTAGCACCATTTGAAGCCCCATATGAAGGTTAAGTGGTGAATTTAAATTGCCATATCAAAAAAGAATAACAAAATTCAATGGGCAACCACTTTGATGAAAGTGAACTAACGAACTCAGCCAAAATTTCAAGGTACAGATAATATTCATAGTTCCCAATCCCGACTAGTTTAAACCATAAGGAACACCCATAAAAATGAAAAAAAACTAGTCTCACGGGAGATCACTGACCATCATTCAACCGATACTTGCAATTGATCAAAAATCAACTTTATCTTGTTATGGACTAAGTTGACGATCAATTGAGATAAAAACTGCATATAAAAGCTGCAGAACAAGACAGGTGCGTGAAAACGAAAGTTGTTCTCTTCCTGCTCACCCGTTCGCCTCGACTTGAAACCAGGTATGGATATAACTATTTAGACTTTGATATGCAAGGACGATACAAATATGTAGTCAAAGATCAATGATAAAGATGTATGGAAAAGTAGCATTGTTGATGTTATAATAGATGAAGTCATGATTGATAATATTTGCAGTGGTCATGTACATAAAGATACAGTGCATAAGAATGTAATCGATAAATTAATGCAGATATTGGAAACGATATTGTTTTTGTCTGTCAAGATGAGCAATCATTTGAGCGATACAGAAACGAATATTTACATAAGCTTTATTGGTTTCGGAAACTATATAATCGTGAATTGTATCAATATTTTAGTGAAACAGATAAACAGGCACGTGATAATGTAAATCGGAAACAAGTAAACACCGTATAAAAAATAAGACCCGCTTAATGTCGCAATCAATTTTGTGAAAACAATTAAACCGTTAAACGACCCTAATGAAAACGACACGATACAGGAAACATTTACAGATGAATTTTATAACTTTATGACACAGCACGAGCCAGCAACTCTTCCTTTCGTATGGGTTGGGAGTTCGTATCAACTACTTTCACTGAACAGACGCTAAAAAGTGAAACTGGAATCGGCGTAGGCAACGGAATGCTGGCTAACCGTGATAATGATGACGTAAAAAATTATAAAGAATTGTTAATATGCGTTGTGGAAAGTGTTGCAGTATAACGTGTACTAGGCTGTTCAGATTCAGCTACTGGTTAAACAATTAAGAGGGAAGATATTAATTGCGAGACTGAAAAGAGAGATAATAATAATGACAAAGATATGGGTGGAGAACGTGAGATATAACAATATCCAAATAGTTACCTTGCAAGCTGTTTACAACACAAGCCTCTATACCACTTGAAAAACTCGAAGGTTGAGCACATATGCTTAAAGTTGTCAATACATACATTAAAGTTGCAAAAATGAACTAAAATTGAACAGCTGCTGACGAGAAGTTTGGAGGTCGCCCAGTTAACGTAATGAGGGAAAGGGAAGGACGTAAGGATATAATTACAGCACATCATGCAATTCGAGAACCTCGATTTGAAAATCAACAAACTATTAAGCGAAACGTAAACGAACTAATATTCGATTTAGCAGTTGAAGATCAGATCTTTCGCATTATATTCCACGAATTTGGTATAAAATGGAACGTAATTACGAATATCTCGATACTATAATCGAATTGAAGGTTGAACTTTGCAAAGAGGTCGGAGTTAACGAAATGTCAATTGGCTGGTATAGTGCGTTGTTTGCATTTGCACTATATACAGATTTTCGTGAGATTGATGTTAATCGAATGTTTGGTAATTACACAGAGTATGAGTAACTTTATAATTAAGTCGTTTGTTTTAATCTCGGAGATTAAGTACGATTTGCGGGAACATGTCCGATTTCGAGTCACGATGCTAAAACAAATGAACGTGGGCGTAAAAAGTTACAACAGGAGTAAAATTTTAATGCTAAAGGTGTGCACTTATAAGCACGATTAGGCCCTTATACGGAACTCACTGAGGATTGGCACAAGTTACGCAAAATTTTCCAACAAGGGACACGAATTTTGATGATCCCATCAAAGTCTTTCATGTTCTAATTCTTGTTGCCTTACTCAGCTTTTTTCATACAATGCGTTTTGAAATAAATCATGACATTATTGCAATAAGCAGACAGTTCGAGGAATTAAAGAACTTTGATGTCTTAAGGATTTGATCTTAAAAATGCTTGTCATTCTTTGGGTCGATGTTTTGCGAAGGATTTAAAAATAAGAATCGATTTGTGCCATACAAGTATAATGAGTTTCAAGTCAAGTTTGCTCTGCAGTGGAATAATTACAAGTCGATATTATTATAAACTCACCAAAAGAAGTTTTTTTTGTGAGAAAAATGCAATTGTAATGCATTTTACATTATTATTCCACTCAACTTCGGGCTTTAGGTACACCTTGCCTACTTTTGAAGCTACCTGTCCCTTAATTTAAAAATAATATCGGCCAGCCGGATGTGGGGTGCATTCAAGTCTTTATTTTCAAGGTCAAACCAAATACAAACTGTTCCCACATTAAAAGGACAACGGGGACTTTACCGCTTTAAGTAGTCTTTTGTTTTTGGGGTTTCCTTTATTTAGTCATGTAATTATATTGTCTTCTTCATTTGAACAAGATGTATTGTTGCCGATTCAATCTTGCTTAACGTATTTAGACATGGAGACTGTAATTAAAACTTACTCTGTTTTTTCCACTAATTCAGCATTGCAAAACGGTCTTATCTTGCGACCTTCTTGTTCATATAAAAATGAGAAGCCTAACAGCTAACTTAGGTGTTGCACTGATGCAAATCTATCAACCTATGCAAGGCCCACATGGAGCAAGATACCTACATCATTATTTTCAAACACACGACAATCTAATCTTCAATTACTACCACTGACCTTTTCTAACGCGCAATTACATTGCACGCAACTAAATATCAAGCATACAAGTGACAACTGTAAACTTTCGTAAGACTGGCTGGCAGAAACCAGAGACCTTACGTCATTTTTCTTTACAACGCTGATTTAAATGTCAAATATTGACCCATGACACGCATTCCGCCACCGTCTTATTAGCCGTCAAAATTTCGGAGACAAGTAAACGTTCTTTTGAATTAAGGAAGTAAATGTCATTTGTATTTGATAGCATTTTTTGAATTTTGCAATACCTGCCACTGCGTAATGAAACCGATAGTGCAGTCCGTTCATTATTATTAAACCTCTGATTTTGCCGTACAGTGACCTTTATTCACGTTGTCATAAGGTTTATGTCACAGGTAGAATAATTGTGAATGGACTGTAATGTTTATTGCGTTTCATATATGGAAGCTATTGCGATAGTAATCTAAAATTAACGAAGCTTCATTGATGTGTATGATGTTAAAGCAATGTTACGTATCGCGGTTATTGTTACTATGGATTGTTCGATAACGATGTTGTTATAAAATTGGCATGTAAGAGTTTGCTACACGCGAAATTAACAATACAAGATGAAGTGAATGCGATAGATAAAACAGTTGTTAAACTTGTTATTGCTGCACTAAGTAAAACTGCCAAAAAAATGCAAGACAAAACACAACCTTGGTAATACGCCAATAATAAGCTGAAACTGGATGACCAAATATAGCCGTTTTGGTTCCAAACAACGATGTGAACGGACTGAACAACAAATTATACAAAGTTTGAAAGAGAAACAGATACCCAAAAGTCGTAATTGCTCCAAACGTCAATAAACTAAGTGAACCAACTTATATGAAAGCAACTAACTCTTGTACAGATACAATAAAAGATCTAGATATTCAAATACAAAGTTCAGAAAAAGAAGAAACCGTTCATGTCTTTGTTGATATTTCTTCTGACTACACGTTTTCACTTTCGTTACATACGTACTATGTAGTATGTCGTGTCCGTAAGATTGTTGAACGTCACGCGGATCGTGATCTCAGCACAATTAAAGTGTCCAAAACAATTACTATCACAGAATGATGATGGGGGAAATGATGGTTATGTAAAATGTAATACGGATAGGAATTTATCTGAAGCTGGTTCTAGAAAATTATTTTGAGATGAATTTGTTTGCAGTGCTGTAGAATGAAAAACACATATTTCTGTAGACTCAGAGCCAGCAGTAAGCCATACTATATTCTTGATAAACATTTTAAACATAGCACAAACCAACAATTATAAATCAATAAATATTCAACATCAAAAATATTTCTACAAATCTTGTGCAATACGTCAAACGCGCGACGTATCTATAGAATATTAATATGCAGTTGATAATTTTTGTCGTAAAATCACGAGTAGACAGACCGACAGCTCGGTTGGCCAATAACAGGTGTCAAGACTTGCGACACTGCGCGAGCGCAGGCCGCTGTAGGCCGTAATAAGGACACTGTCGTATAATTGCACGCACAATCGGCGACTGATTAGAGCCTTTTGGTAAGATACGAATGTTTGGAAAGATAGATATTAAACTAAGGCAGCACGAAAAGAATTTGTGCAACGATAAATTATTAGGTAAGAAATACAACGCCAACTGAGTTCTAAAGAACCCAGATTTTTAACATACAAAACCAATTTCTAGTAGATGTAAGTTAAAACAAAAAAAAGTAACTGACTAATGGTTAAGCAAGATCATAATAATATATCACAGAAGAATATTATTAAGCTAACACTAGAAGCTAACAAACCAGCGATCATTAATAAAAACTCATCAAAAGGCCACAAAATAATACAACGACAGATAAATCTGCAGAAACTAAGCATTAAAGCTGACAAGACAAGACCAAACTGGACTTACAAGATGAATGGAATAATTTCCAACCTCGAAATCATAACATCTATTTGAAAGAATCGCCCAAAGTAGAATTCGCGGTGACCTTGAACTACTTTAAAGTTGCATTCGTTTCTTAATTTCGGTACGGTTTTTGGAGCCTTGATATTAAAAGCAAAAGAGTCAGGTAAGATTCGTGACTTAAATGTAATGCACTCGCAAAATGTTAGTAATGCAAATCATACGTCTGCTGCCCAATGATGGCGGATGATAAAATTTTTGAGATTAAAAAGGGTAAGGTTAGACCTGCTACTGAAAGGGTAATTTATATATGTAGATCCTACTGATTTCAAAGCATGGAAGGTTATTGCAAGAAATGATAATATAATCTAAAATACATACATCCAGTTTTAATCTTACTAACTTTATGGAGCTGTATAAAAGTTAAAAGAAATTCCATCAATGCGTTACTTGGAATAAAGAAATACATACATGATAATCTGCAACATCATTACAAGATTACATTTTGCACAACAAAGCAAAATTTGAATGAACCGTACGGTTTCAATCAAGGTATTTTGCTGAACTGGACCTGTTAAGGTCAATTTGGCCCTCCCACTGTCATGTCAGATCAATGCCCTCAAATATATCCGGCAGTACTGACACTGATATAATTATTCGAACTTGAAATCTTAAGACGAGGTGGCATTTGTTATGGGATGTTAAGGAAGGAATTAATATTTTTTTTTACTCCTAAAGAACAGACTTAAAGTTGATGCCTTGAAAGAAAATTCTGATTTTAAGAAATTAAAAACGAAGTTATGCAATTCTTTATCTTAAATGATCGAAACTTGTTAATGGATTTATCTAAAAAATTATAATAATTAAACACGTGTGATTACTTTGTTTGGCTTAATCTACCTTTGGTATTACAAAGACTAGTACCAATCCTTGATACGGTAATGCCAGCAAACTTCAATAAATCACTTGCAATTTGACATTGCATAGCTATAAGGTCAAAAGTGTACGCGACCAGATGTTTCCGGCCATTTTACGATGCTGTAACTTGTGCATTGTTAGTCATCGGTCACGATCTTGATCAATGGGTCAGAGTTGACCGTACAACGACTGACAGACAAGCTAACATTGCAAAAGGATTCTTGTTGAGTAATGTTTGTTTTGCAAATACTTTGGCATTAACTAAATGGCAAGCGAAGTGAAGTTTCTTGAGAAATATTAACCATAACTTGAAAACCTGCAATTCTAGTCGATTCATTTAGGTATTTACTTCGTTTTACGAAATACAGAAAGGAATCTGGCATCTTCATTAAAGTTTCAAAAAGATTTAATAAAGAAATTAAGAGTAAACCAAAACCTTACGATAGTCTGCGGTTTGTTTCCATTTAGGATTACATAATTAGTTATCCATGGCGTAACAGTAGAAACAAGGGAATTCTGCGATAAAATCACAGAGTCTGTAGATATAAACTATTGTTGATTTGTTCCACAGATTTTGCGTACAGATAGTAATCAAACAGATGATATTGATGTAAGGGATGAGAAAGAAATAAAAGTTCCTGAGAAAAAAGGGAAAATACACTTTCAGCCACAACCACAAGAATCAATAGAAAAATGTATCAATAATAATGTTTTGATTGAATGTGGCGTTCGTGCTTCTAGGCTTTCACTGCCAACCGCAGATATTATATCCGCGAAAGCTTTAACAAAAACTATAAATGGAGGCGTCGAACAAACAGCATTGTGAGAGTCAATCGAGACACTATTGTGTGGCTGTTACGTCAATAAACAATCAAAGACATTTCAATACAATGCCACTGAATTTAGTGCACGTGTGAATGTTATCTATCCCCAGTTGTCGATGGATAACGAAATAGCGATGGTATCGCTGGTAATGTTGAAGCTAAATAAACGTGGTAAGTGTCAGAGTCAGTATATAGTACGGCGTGTTCTCACGTCCTTAATAACTGTAAGCAGTCGGAAACGGTTACAAAAACGTAACCAAAGACAAAGGAAAGGAAAACGTAATATGCACGCGGAACAACTATGGGAGACAGTAGTGTTTAAGTTGCAAATTGAGATAATTAATTTCAATTTGTAGTTGTGCAAGACAAAATGATGTTATGGAATTTAGGTACTTTCACGAAGAATGCGAGTACTTGGAAATAAATAACAGACTAGTGAATTAAAACATTCCTAGACCACTGTAATACTAGACACGTAACAATATAAACAAAACAGCTGGAACTAATCTGTTTATATATCAATTCAAAGTTACGAGTCGATAAATAACACTTTATAAAGCAATCTCAAGTAATATCACTAAGTGGACACACACGTATAGGTCCTAATTTGTGGAAAGCAAAAGATTTCACTTTGACAAATGGACATAATGGTTTCTCCTATGATCTGTCGTTGGCTGCTATTATAGCAGTAACTGTGTGAACTGAGCCGTGAACATTACTTACATCGGCTCGATGACCTCGTGATGAATGTATAGAAAGTTTAAATACCAATTTGGGTATCGTTCGCCTATTATGATTTGATTGCCTACTCATTAGTCTTTGATACAATGGCAGGAAACGGTTCGGTGCCTGTGAAGTGGAGGTTGCTTTTAGGAGACCTGAGAAAAATACTGTTTCCTACGGAATTATTGGTGTGGTAGTCATTGATTAACCAATTATTGTTGTCTCTAAAACGAAGTTAGCTCCAAAAAAAAATTGGCTGTAAGTATCGGTGCTACTTTGATTACTAACAAAATCTTTGTGTACATTTCACAATCTAAGAATCCTATTAAATTATATTAGTAAGCCTTCATTAATTGATGTTAGTTTTAGTCTCGCAATAGTATCTATCACTTTATTATTCAAATTCACATCGCAACGGTGAGGCACACAGGCATAACGTTTCAACAGCAGGTGCAACCTCACGTTTGTAACATCTTTGGTATGGTGCTATGAATGCTTATACTGTAACTAGTAAAATTACTCAAAAGTATCTTGGATCAATCAAGAGATAAAAATTACGACTATCTTGTAATTTGGCATTTGAATTAACATTGACACATTGATATAACTTGCAAGGTCAGAAGTCGATTTCTTGTTCATAGAGAGGTCTCCAAGATTCAATATTAGGTCCCATAATTCTTAGGACTCCTTAAGTCTTCTTTTACTCAATGCATTTTACTTTTTTATTATCTGAAAGACCTACTCTTGATCATGACGCTCCCGCTTCTTATGGGAAGCTATGGTCTATGATCTCAACGGGCATATCCAGAAGATGCCTGTTTACTCCTGCTTTGAAGACTTGCGGGCCATAGGATGACTATCTATCACTGACTTACCTTATAAAGTTTATCCTTCTGATACCACACGTCCTCCTCTTCCTCCACGGGCGCTGCGAACGCCTGTGTCAGATCGTCGCGGGAACGCGAAAGTATTCGACGTCGAGACACCATCTCGCCACCCGCAGCCGTCTCAAACGGGACTAGGCTGGAACAAGGAGAAGGAATTATCAGATTATGTTTACATGAAATTAGGTACTATTATAGAAACACAGAAACTTGATAACGTTATCAGTAGTTTAAATGCCAAAGTTGAATACAGGAGTTGGCTAGTGACTGTTAAGGCTTAGAAAGCAATGACGGTTGTACAACTAAAGTATATGTTGGCTATCTTTATCATGATGATAAAAGATTTGAGTCTTGAAGACATTATTCGATCAAAATAAAAATATTAGTTACAATAATTCTTTTCCTTTCTTTTTTGAAAAAAAAAACGTTGCCCCACACTAGGAATTTCTCCTGTATCGTGGTTGTACAGCACCACAACAACAACAACAACACAACAATTGTACTAAGTACCCAGTGTTTCTTTTGCAAATATTGAAGTTGGATGATTTAATCCAGGCAAATTATTTATGAAATAAATATTTATGAGATGATTATCTAAATATCATAAAAGTTATGTACCTAGTTATTTAAACCAAATACATTGGAATTTGGTTCAACCGGAACATATTCCGTTTAAAATACAATAAAAGACCATTTATCAAAACACGTAACTCAATATTATGATTATATCAATCCGAATGATACAATTGTTGAACTTTCTCTAGAAGATTAAATTTATGAATAGGACTGTTATGAAGCAATAGGTGCGGCGAAAGCTAAATATATTGCCATCCTTGTTTGTTTGTCTTTTATCTCTTCATTGATGTTCATGCATATTTAATGACATCCTATTAGAGGTATATAAGCCTTGTTTAAATATCTATTGAAGTTCATCTTCGGCATTTATATTCATAGAAGGAGATTAATAGCTTTGTAATGTGCAAAGTATTCGACTTCAAAGATTCAACAAGTGAGTCTGTTTTTCATGCATTATAAATGAACGGAATTCCATTACGTAGTATGGCTTTTTTTCGTATTTGCCATAAAGGTGTTATTTAACTTGTCTTAATTACGTAATATGATATATTTATCATCCATCTTTAACTACATGTACATTGTACACACTTCAAACAAATACACAAGAACTTAATTTCTCCAAGAACACAGGCCATGGCCTAACACCTTATCATGGCTCTTAACAGTACAAAAAATGTCAGCTGGTTTGCTTTCTGTCTTCTGCAATCATTTCTACGTTTGTGACCCCCGATGCTACATCAACACTTCTAAACTATCAGCATTCATTATCCAACAATCTCTAAACACATATGTTCCTCAAACAAAAACACATCAGCACCTAATTTATAAATACAAGGCCTACCTTGTCGTAGGCTCCAGTACAGCGTATAAAAATTCATCTCGGTTCGTTTGCTACATGTCTTCTGTCTTCATTTCTATGTTCTTAACCACACAATTCTAAAACATCATCATACCATCTAACATATTCACAAACACGCCTAATTTCTCCATGCACGCAGCATACCATCTTATCTTGGCTCTCAACAGTACACAAAGCGTCGGTTCGCTCGCTTCCTTCCGACAGCTAACAATGTGTGGCATTGGATTCGACATTGGGGCTCGTACGCCGTGTCTAACGATCGCCTCCGTCTGTTCCTCCCATTCATTTGATACCCACTGTGTTTGTTTTACTTGGGTCTTGAGATTTTGGTGCGTCTTTTAAATGTAATTTGATATTAGGTTTAGGTTTTGCTTCAAGATAATCGTTTTCTTTGCTAGTTTTGGTAAAAACACTCCTTTGTCACCGATTAATTCAGAAGTCAATGATTACAAAATTGCTTGTAAGTAATCGTTAAGCAACAAATTCTTATCGTTTTGTTACTGATTAGAAATCTTCACACATGGAATTGTTACGTACCAATCAATTACAAATTGCTCTTACACAACCAATATTGATTATATTAGGCCTATTCGAGTTAAACCGTGTGTGCATTAGAGTATCTACTTTCTTTATTTTACGGTATAATATCAGTAAATCCATTGATCGGACCGCAGCTATTTCAGAGCCCATTAATATCAATTGCTGGAAAGTCGAAAGTACTTACTTTTCTTCACGCGATTTTCTATAAAGCCAAAGTCATTAAATCTTGGTTAGAGACGAATTATCCATTGATGCTGGATTTATTCACTCGTTTGTTTTAACTTCAATGTTTATTTCTTTGGATGCATTTCTCTCACTTGCTTTATTTGTGAAATCTTTATAGTTGTTACTTGTTATTTCAATTTGTTGCATAACAAATTGTTGCGTTTTCGCTGTGCTTCCATGAAGTCTGTTTTTAAACACTTTTGTAAAAGCATTCCCTAGTAAAATCAAAACTCTTAAGTGTTGACTTTTACTCACTTACAGGAACTTACGTAACTTAAAGCATTTAACTATCCTTTTAACGTATTTAAGACATTTGCGACAAAACCACAAAGGAACCGCGTAATCAGTAAAAGTAAAAAAGTTCGTACAGTCAGTAGGTCAGCACTTTCATAGTTGATTTACTTTGCTCTAAATCAGTATCGCAATGCCTGTTACGACATCCGATCGAGATACGTTTGTTGTATCTCGCGCGATTCTGAGATACGACAACGCAACAGCTTGGTATAACAGATAGAACTTGTGTATTTCATGTTATCGAATCCTATCGGCAGGAATCTAGAACACTTCGACATGATAAATATGTAAGTACTGTGTAATAATTTATAACGAACGTTTACCTTACTGATGTTACGTTTACACTATTAATAATTTTGCTTTCTGATTTTATAACCGGTAAACAAAACGCACTCTCGAAAAAATACGTTGACAGTTAGAAATTCACGCGCAAATTAGACGTCATTATTATTTCTGACAGTGACAACATTCTGTATAGTGCCTCCAATGTCAGTTATGAATAACGTTCTGGATTTTATTGTTCTACTAAATCGGCACTGACAGACATTGATTTATTCAGGCCTGCTATTTAATACATTTTTTAAATAATTACTGTTAACTTGTGTTGAATGCTGTGCACGCGCTTTGGCATACCTGGGCAGTCGTTGATCGTGCTGCGTGCTCGATTCGCAGTGGTTGACTGTCCTGTCTACGTATTCAACTAAAGATTTTTTATCAATTTACATTTCTCCCACCTGTAAACTGGGTATTGTTTACCTACTCGCTTCATTTCAATATGTACTATGCCAATCACTAGACAATGTGTTTAAGCGCAAAAGGACCCTTATAAGAATAAAAAAAAATGAT
This sequence comes from Standfussiana lucernea, assembly GCA_964057025.1. Taxonomy (NCBI): domain Eukaryota; kingdom Metazoa; phylum Arthropoda; class Insecta; order Lepidoptera; family Noctuidae; genus Standfussiana; species Standfussiana lucernea. The sequence goes on from OZ059785.1 coordinate 15,115,499, forward strand.
CAAAAAAATTGGAAATCATCGTCAATTGATATTCTAAAAGCCATACATTTTCAATTACTCCTTCTGAACATTTTTTTCATGACCATCAACATGCCTAAATTACCAATATCCCCCTTTTTCTTTCTTACAATCATAATTTTTCCTCGACCATAAAAACGCTTGACGTAACACTCCGTGCAGTACAAACGTCTGACATAATGCATCGTAAAGGATGATCATAAAACGCAGTACCTGCCGACGTCACAGGACCCGTTTACAACACGCTGACCCATATCTAGGGGTGAACGCTTGAGGGACAAGTGCTGTGATCGGGGGGGACCTATTGAGTTCGATTCGATAAAATGACTTTTTTATCGATGGATTTTATTTGCGAGTTATTCGGAATAAAAACTAATAAATATTAATTTAACATAATGAAAATAAATGTTAGAATATTTCTGTTTTTTTTTTTTTTTAAATTAAAATTATGAAGCGCCGCCGCCGCCGCTGGATTCCAGAGAGACTAATTTTGTGATTGAAGTACGACTTAGAGGCTGAACTATAGTTCAGCCTATTGAGTTACTAGGGATTTGCTAGACTACTTAGATAGGTATTTTAAATCTTGCGTAAACTAGTCTTGAAAATGAACATGTTATGATGAAAGATTTCTTAGCAACTAGCTAAGGTATCTAGTATTTTAACATATTTATTGCGATCATAATAACTAACTGTTAAGTTTTGACATTTGACGTAAGCACTAATTAGTGATCGTCTCTTACAACATTTTAGACCTATTACGTAAGAATATGACTAATATTTTGTTTGGCATGTTTATTGAAGTACATATTATATTATGTGCGCTAAGTAGAACTTGTTATATCGAAACTACATGATTACCTTCTCAGTTTCCGCATTCCTACAAACAAAAATTGGAGTAATTATTTAAATCAGTAGGTAATTGTATCAACAAACAAAAAATATACTAAAAGGTCATATTGAAAAAAAAGTCGTTTGCATAATTAGTTGAAGTTACGAATTTTCCTACCGATAGAAGATTTCGATTTGCCTATCGATATTCGCTATCGATATCGAGAGGGTCCCGATAACCCGCTAGAGCTAGTCATTACGGGAGTCTCTTAGTGGAACGGGTTTACACTTTTATTTTCTTTTTACATACGTGAAGGCATCCCCGCGCGGGCGCAATTACTACGGTATATTTAGGGTTGACCACTGTTCTGGAGAGCTGGTTTTAAATGAATATTGTATGCTATACTAGTGATTCCTGGTTCGCACAGGTTTTAATGACTTGACAAAACGTTGGGGTTTCTTTGTTGTATGTATGATTTATTTATTAAACAACAAATCTGATATTAATGTATTATACTAACCAACCAAAATAAATTCTCTTAATGATGGTAAAAATCACATCGGAATCCGTGGCACAGTTTAAAAGAGCAATACGGTTAAATTATAATATTTTTAGAAATGTACCATGCAAAAGGGAGCATAGTGCAATTATGTCTTTTAACCACATGCTACCAATTAACCCCCGTTCAGTTTTAGGTCCGGATAATTTTAAAACAAAGAGTTTTTTTTAATAAAATAAAAGTCTTTATTTCAATTACAAAGGGTATTTCGATACATGTTATTGGAGATCACCTTTTAAGCAAAGAATTGCTTGTGTTAGGAGACTCCGCGCTTCCACTTAACATTATCTAATACAATTGAAATGTAGACAGTGTTAACATGCAAAAATAAATAAAAATATATGATTAACTTAAACTTAAAAACAGCACTGTAAATGAGTGAGCGCTTTGCATAGGAAAATGACCAAATCGCGCGTATACGTGTGAAATGCGTGTGTATGGGTAAGATGTGATGAGTGAAGGTTTGTGGTGTATAAGTTATATTTAGTATATTTAGTTCTCATATCCTTATGAAATATCCTGACTAAAGGACTAATTTTTGTGAGACTTACCAAATTAATTTGTAATAACAAAAATGATAGAAATGGCTGTTGTATAATATACGTTGTCGTCTACTACCAACACCGTCTATGCGGCGGAGCTCTGGTCGAAACTATAACAATGGAAATCATCGACCCGACGAAGATGTCGTCAATGTTCTTTTCTCTTAAAAATTGGTCAACATTTTTTTCTTTAGGAGATTTCATTGTAATCTGAATATAAAATCCAAGAGAGGATATTCAGGGTCAACCCTGGACGTATTACATCAGGACAGCACGCGCCATGATGTAATCGTTTGATAGTTTGTTGACTCGCCACCGTTCAGCGTAATTGTTGTTTACGAGACAAATGCGAGGCTTTTATTTTGACTGGGTTATTGATCTGTGTGTGTGGAGATGAAAGAGAGAATTTGGAATTGTATTGAGATGAAGGAAAATTGTTCGGATGGGGAAAGTAATGCTTATGGGTGTTGGAAGAACCTAAAAGATTTGCTAAAAATTTAATGATGTTGGTCTTTAAACTTATGATAGGCAATAAACTATGGCCATGTATCTTTCCAGGATCTTCTGACGCGTGGTCGAAACCGAAACCAACGTCGCCATCTTTTTTTAATACATTTAATAAACGTTTACCAACAGCGCCCCCTATCAATATCATTCGATCATTAAGATATCCTTGTATCCTTGGTAAATTAAAAGGTACCAAGGAGAGACAGCTTAGCAGAAAATAAATAAAGGATTAAAAAATATATATGTTTGAAATGAATGATACAGTAGGTACAAGTACTAATAGTACTTATACCATACCCATAAATTATTATTAAACAAATCTTCAACTACATAATTTTCAGAATGGCAAGTAAATTATCCAAATTATGCTCACTTGTCATTATGATGATATAACTTTTACAACACGTACCCACAAACATAATTGTAAATTAAATCTGCTCTCAATTTGTTGTCACCATTTTTGGAGCAAAAACAGTAATTACGGGACATAGGACCAAATATGTAGATGCCATAACTAACAAAATGTTGAAAAAGCGACTTGAAATAGGCACATTTATATTAATATATTTTATGCATTCTAGACTCTATAGACATAACTTAGGGAGTAAAAAAATCAGGCCAGATTTGTTTTATCTCAAAATACATAGTTAGCGTAGTTGATAGATACAGCTAGGAAGCAGGTACCAGCTACCATTTATCCTTTGGTTGATCGTTCAGATTTTGTCCAGGCTTGTCTCAAGGGAATTAAAATTAAATTAAATATAATAAAAAAAAATTGAAAGGCAATATGTCTGGAGTTTTCTGCAACTGCCCAGCTTTTTGTAAAAACTTTTCTAATTTTGGAACATTAACCCTAGTTACAGCACTATTTATTACAGTTACAAACGCATTACGAAAACTGTACTGTTAAAAATTCAGTAGAAATTGTATAGCTCGCATTCTTCTCAACTACTTTCCAAGTCAAATGACAACGTGGTCGCGATTCCAACTACATGTTCCTATTATGTGTCTTGAAGACAAAAACTAACATCTCACTTAACAAACTTACACCTTCACTTATACCAACTCTTATAACCTGAACATTAGTGTTGACAATCCATTGGTTTTGCTCTTTCGAACTTGGTCCTTTCGTCACCGAAAATTTTGAAAGGTTTCGCCCCTATTGATGATTTGATGCGTTCCATTTTAAAAACAAGTTCTTGTTTGAGAAAACTATGCAAATTTTCGCAATCCGTTTTAGAATGTGTTTTTGGCAAGTCGTGCGGTTATTAAATGTTGAGAAACCACTCATCTTGGTGCTAATCACTAAAAAGGTTTAGTTAGTAAATGACTATTTTGAACGTCAACCTTTTCGGGCAAATTTCACCAATCAAACTGAATGGGAACTGCACCTGCATCTATAAACTGCATTCAAGGGTTACCAGTTTCAATAATCCATAGCATTTAATATGTCACTGACAGCTGCTGTGTCAGTTGTGGTTGTGGAACTGTGTCGCAAACTATGCCCCACCTCCTATCCTGCCCTCTTAGCCCAAAAACATACAGCCGAAGTGACCTCTGCGCTGCCACCGACCACGCGGTGGAAGTGGTGAAGTTCTGAGCTAACAAAATCTAAAAATTGTTGTGCCAGCGACACGAAGAAGAAGACTGGCAGCTTTTGAACGCGGTAGATAAATACCAAAGACATTCAAATATTTACGAGCAATAAACGGGACAAGACGAAGAAAATCGTAATCCAAAAACTTGTTACTACTTGGTAACAAATCGTCTAGAGTCTAGTATCATACGCCCGCTTGTCAGTTAGCATTCGTGTGTCAAAAATTCATAATCGAAAATGTTCGGGATCTAAATTTTTGTATGAAAATATTCCCAATGTCTCTCTCTACGCTCCTCTACGCTCTTAAAATTACCTTGTGGGTCAAAAGACCAGGCCAGGCTTATTTTCTAACCCGTTACTACATTTAATTTTACGTAACATCCATCTACTGACCGTCCTTAGTCATCAAAGTCTAGACCTATTTCTAACAAAAACCACTAAACTGTATAAATTCAATGAATAAAATCAAAAACTTGTATTTCTTACGACAGATGACAATCGATCATTAGACGAGGTCTAACTAAGACGTGTCCGTCATTTTTCACGATTCGTGATGCGTGTGAACACGGCCATTTAAAAAGCATTGCCACTGTCACTTAAATACATAATTAGAATTATTTTATTTCTTCTAAGAATTTAGTACTGTTTTTAATACAATTTTGAGAAAATTGCAAGTATGATAATCATTGATATTCAGCAATTGATAAAAAATATACTCAAAAATTAAAACTGTGCCCCGGAATTGCAATACACTGAGGAAATTGAAACCCCACTATTTATAATTTACTGATACTTTAGCAGTGAGCATAACACCCTGGAAAGCAAACCTTTTAAATGAAAATAATGACCTATAGAGCATGAAGAACAACCTATTAAACGTCAATAATGCATTATTGATGCACATGCACATTAACAATTACAATTCTACTCATCAAGAGAAAACCGCTAACCGATCGCATATTCCATTCGATTTCAATGTCAAAGCATATCGATTCAATACTCGATTATGTATCGAGTGGCGTGGGCGCCTACCTGTTAGAAACGGCAGTCTATCTGGCTGAATACAAAGAGTTCCGCACCCACATAGATAAACAAATCGTTGGAAATATAGTTGGGTTAGATCACGCTAATGTAATGCGTAACTTGCTGCTAGACCTACTTTCACAGAACTTGAGGATTATGATGGAAGATCGCTTTGATTAAACTGTTATTAATACTGAATTGGTGTAAGAATTGGTTAAAGTATTAATGCTGAACATAATTATTGCAACGATTCGATGTGTGTTGATACAGTCCACGTTGGGCCATCGCTTCAGTTTTTTTTTTAAATAACTGCTTGCATTTATGATTTTCTTTTGATAGTTACAGTTGTTGTCAATATTACCCAAGAGATAGAACACGGTCGTGTAGACTTTTTCGAAGAGAAAAATAAGGCTTCGGACCTGAAACATGACCTTTTACAAAATTCATTTACTAATATGGCAACTGACATATTACGCACAATCTGACATTATCAGCGATAAATCTAACGATATATCTATTGCAAGCTAGGTCATCGCCATAGGCAAGTGGCAGACCAAACCCAAATAATAAATCATATCACAATTAATTGCGTTACAGACCCACTAAATCATTTAAATCGATTATCTATATACAACAATACATTATATACGTACTTATATGCAGTTCTAATAAATATTGAGCAATATAACCCTCGGTAACGCAACGTAACGGACAGTTATCCAATCTGTGTCACAATGTTTATGAGATTAGCTGTGCCCCGCAGTTGCACCCGCCGTTTCTTTTTTGAACGGTTCCTTAGACTCGTAGTGTGATGTTAAAATCCTGTAACATTCCTCAAGACTAAAGCTATCAAAATACAAAAAGAATTTCTCAAATCCGACTAGTAATTTCTGAGATTAGCCCATTCAAACAAGCAAACAAACAAACTCTTCAGGTTTATTATACATGTTAAGTATAGAATGATATTGTGTACATTGGGAGTTACGGACAACCATCGGTAACATGTAAGACATACGTACGGACAAGTTGTGTGGTTTGCGACATGGTTTATACACGGTGTGTGGCTGTTGTATGCAAATATGTGTTATAGAAAGATGGTTGTTATGAAGCTGTGATATTTAACGATTCAGTAAAAGTCTGGCTTGACAGCGGTGTGAAGGAAAGTGACATAAGCTTTGAACTAGTAATTCTCGATTTCAATACTAGTTTAAAGAGATTGTAGAGTAGTTCGATCATAAACATCGTGATTGGTTAATGAGCAGTATCGTTTTATATCTATAATTCAAGTTTCGCCAAAACTAAAATTTTTCTTAAGACTCCACACAGTAGCCGAAGCTGCCGTTCCATGCATATTATTATTATCTCCACAATTTCGCTGAATGTAACAGTAAGTCTGGTTTTACTGACGAAAGGTTAGGCATCAGGATGTACCTACAGCACAGTAAACCCTTATTTCGTCAGATTTTCAAGACCTATCTAAAAATAATAACCATTTACCAGGCACCAATCCAAACTCCAAGCTTCTATCGTGAAATTCTCGATGCAACCACGAAAAATCACTGCCCGATTTAAAAAACGAACCCAGTACTCACTCATGCTCATCGCTTACGACCGAACACCGAGGTTGATCATCACCCTTTCAAAGCTGACAAACACTACAAAAACATAAAGTCGACGTACCTAACATTACAGTATCTATGTATGAAGGTAACTAACCTTTTGACGTATTTAAAATAAGCACCTTTGCCGGGAGCCGTGTGGGCACACGCTTACGTAACACATACAACCAAAGGTCATTATGTCCAAGAGTGGGAGTACCACCATAATGCTGGGCAGCATAATGTGGTGTTAGTAATATGTAGTTTTAATACCCGTTCATTATTGTATTGCAACGTTCGTAGATAATCGGGTGGGGTATCTTTACCCTCTGTTTCTGTTGAGGCATGTCTGGTATGAGGTTTTATTTCAACGCTTTTGATGTGTGTAGTTAATTTTGAACGATTATTAAAAGGTTTTTTACAGGGTAAGGTGCATTTTTTTTTGTAAAAATACAGGGATTAAATATAGTAGTTCTAAGATTGAAGTGACCGGAGTGAAGAGAATTGGAATTGTGGGCGTTTTTTGGGGACTGTCCTTTATGGCAGGCGTTTGGGGGACTTTCTCTTTCAAATTTTGATGTTCAAAAAGTGCTTATTTATCAGCCTAATTTTAATAAAACTCCTGACTATCGAAATACCTACTTATTCTGATTTTCAGCTTTATTCCAACGAATTTTGATTTCGAATGAAACAAACGCGGTGCGATTGTTGCAGCATGTACAGTCACGAGCACCAATATGTTAACACTTAGCAACTTTTAAAAGTGATTTTCTCCTGTTCTCATAAAAATTTCATGTTGTTACGTGCTTTGCATTTTGGAACTCATATTTTTATGAAATAGATCCTATCTCCAAGTTACAATCGTTATTTCTCGCGAAAATTGCTTTTAAATTTAGGAAAGTGTATACATATTGGTGCTCGTGAGTTTGCAGCACTGCCACTAGCGATGCGCCTTCACGCCATTTCCATACAATCTATATAATTTAATATTAAAAACTGCTAACATTTTTTTGCTAAGCGCTCTTCTCATTTTCCTCATTGTGAAATTGCATCCGTGCGAAGCCGGGGCGGGTCGCTAGTTATGTATGAAAATGACGTATTTGTAAACAGCGCAACTAGAGGATACGACTTTAAATCAAATGGCGCAATACTAATTAGCAATTTGTAGGCAATTCTTGTAATGAACTGTACTGCGTACTGACTAATGAATCTCTATGCATAATTTTCTAATTGCACTTAGCTGTCACTCTAAGTTTATGCGAAAAAGACAATGAGAATTTGCCTTGAACGGGAATCGAACCCAGCAGCCGCGTCCGTGCCTGTAAACAAGGGGAGTAAGTGGTCTATCTTTAGTAACTTCAAAAGCTAAGGGATGTTAATGTCATACTTCCTCGGGTAGGATTTATGAATGAAAAGTATTTTGACTTCATGAATGGCGGCAACCCATCCAACACCTACGCTCACACCGATAAGGGAATCTTTCATACATAAAACAGTACCGAAACTTGAATTATAGTCATATCTGACCAGAACCTTGCCTATATTAAATCGCCCACTTTCTCAGGCTATGTCATTTTTAACTCTACAAAAAGGTAATAAAACACACAATGACTTGTCCTACTTTGACAGATGTTATCTATAAAAGCTTAGCCGAAATGCTGTCTAGACACGTCTATCTAGCTACTTAAACCTAGGTTGAAACAATTGTCGGACTTTTTATGATCTGCTTTATGTGCTAAGTCTGAAGCGAGAAAACTAAACCAGAAAAGAAGATAAAAAACTAAAGATAGAAAATTTTGCGGTTTTTTGCTTCCGTATTGCTTTAAAATCTATTGAAACCGCAAAAAAAACTAAACTTATATTTTAACAGTTAGTACTAGGGTAAAGTATTAAGAAAATAATAATAATACGAAAACCTTATGAACTGTTAGAACCAGAGTAACATATATATAAGACGAAGAAAAATAGTACTTGACATCGATGTGAATTCTCAAAATGTGTGGAATAACTGATATTTTCACAAATACAAAGTTGCTTATCCATATATCTTAGAAGGCAAAAAAAACAGTTCAGAGATGTCACTTACTGCCGTCACATTTCCAGATCACAAATTCGCTAACAAGCAAAATTACAACTTGAAAAACCAACCTGACAAAACAGAAAGTTAGACAAAAGAATATTTCGCTTATCGCTCACCGCGCATCGCTTATTAAATCGCAATATCACGGTCATAAAATAAAACAAGCGACATACGCTTATAACGGTACAGCGTACAAGTCATATCGCTTTACTTCGCATGACTAATGTCCTGGATGTAACACAGAATAATAAAACAAAGAATAATTCAGAAGGCTCGTTCTTTACAACAAGCGAAAACGCACGCACACATAGAGCGAGTTCAGCGAGGGCAAGCGCACTCGCGACAAGCATTTGTTTAAAGCCTCGTTCACACAGACGCGTTTTGTCGCGCTTTGCGGCATAGCGGTGACGCCGCAACGCAAAGCCTCACACACAGGCGCGGCGCGCGTCTCACCGCGTTCTCGATAGGATCGAGTATCGAAAAATCCTAACCTAACCTAACCTATCCCTTTTCTCCAGGTGGAAATCCTTAATTAATGTCCTCCGCCTTGGGGAGAGCGGAGCGTGTTAACTAAAATCACCCCGATGTTCAGTCCCACACTTGCATCGGGGGGCAACGGTATCCTGATGTGACTTCCGATGCCCGGAACTGGTGCTGACCCATTTGACAAGCGGGTGTCTGCTGCGGGTTGGGTGAACGCTCATCTCAACCTTACCTAACAGCTCGATCCATTCCGATCTCAGTATTTGAGACTGGCAACAAGTTCACAAGACGCGTGCGTGCACCTGTGTGTCGGGTAGATCAAAGGGCCGGAACTGCGTGACGCTTTGCCGCTGGCAGCTGCGGCAAATGCTAGGCGGCTGCATTGGCATGTTGGTAACATTTTTTTTTCCCGATCTTGGGGAAAAAAATTCGTTCTTAGGGATTTCGTAATGGTTAAAAAGAGAATCAAGAGACACTTTACGGCCAAATTTGCAATTGCATAATTTAACTTGCGTATAATATAATCTGGCTCTGGGCACAGCCAGGCTTCCGGGCCATTTCCCCGTATCATGTTTTTCGAGTGCGCGTATTCTGTGTCTGAGGTCCAAATGATGGGTTCTTCATTAGATGACAACGCCGTTTTGTTGTTAGCAATAGCCATTGAGGGAGATAGAGCGCAGGTAAGTCATAAAATTAAATTACATACATAATAACATCACTGAAAATTTGTTAGAATTTGGCAATCCTTAAAGGTAATTCGATTCCTGGAGTTATATGGAACAATAGTAAAAGTGAGAAGAAAGAAAGAAAACGAACAAGCGCCGCTTTTTAGGGTTCTATGGCCTAATGGCAAAACCGAAACCCTTTTAATTAAACAAAAGTGAGATTTGGTATATTTTCTGCTCCAACCGCAGATATAACTTGGTTTTAATAGTTTGTTCTAGAAATAATACGAAATACGATCAATATTCTTAACTGTCTCGAAAAGGGAGGAGATGAATAAATAAATATGTTAGATTTTATTAGTGTGTATGTTCAGCGATAATTCTCAATTGCGCCGGTCGATTTTAATAATCCTATTTAATTAGAAAGGGGGTATCTTAGAGCCAACCCTAAGATAACCCCTTTCTAATTAAAATGCGTGTTTAATCAACTTCGCCTATGCTGGTGATTTTTTGATACCAATGTTGATGATCAATAAGCCAATAACAAGAATTTGTGTAGGAAACGGTAGAGTACTCTTCTGAGGTAGTCCCATTTAAGTTTGGTGAAGGTTCAATGAAAATCTTCGGAGATAGATAACAGAACTCAATAAATGACGTCAAATGTGCCGTGATTGTTGCAACCACTTCTATATGTATAGTTTATATAATTTCATTATATTACATCACGCCTGTATATTCTGAAGGAGTACGCAGAAGTGTGAAAAAAAAGTTGTTTGCGGTGACATATTCAATACTATGCGTGCATAAATATTCATCCCGTCTACGGAACCTTTCACTGTAGGTATGTGGTACGCACCTAGCCGATTTTTTGATTTATTACCTATCTGCCATTTGTCATTCGATGACCAGACTTGTCAACTGTAAAATAAGTATGGAACTAATAAGTACTAAACAAATACATATTTAAGGGAACTCGATTCTATTACGATGATACTACTCACTCGATATCCATCCATACGAGTCCGCGTGATGGATTCGTTCATCTAATTTAAGAGATCTTTTTTTTCTATTGCTTTCGCTCACATAAATACATTTTTATCTTATTATATAATAAATATACTATTTATAATTATCCTTAAACAAGGTTAAAAAAAGGTTAACTGTCAAACAGATCTCAATACATATTGAATTAGCAGACGTGTGTGCAATTTTTACCAATTGTATTTCGACTGACGAATTGAATAAAACTGTCGAATCGAAGAAACTGGCAAATTATGGCAATTGTCGAGTTGACGCAAGTGACGATTGAGGGAAACTGACCAGTGTTACATGGATTCATACCTACACATTTTTAGATCTTACCGATCATTTTCTATTATACCTCGATAACTAAGTAATAAATCGATTATTTTGTTAATACAATAAAGTTTCTTTTCTCGTTTCATAGATTGTAAAATGCTGCTGCACTTGGTGATTTCTGTGAGAAAAAAATAAAGGTTGCGAATCGAGTTCCTTTAAATTCTTTTCTTAGTTCCGTGATTATTTTATCAGTTGATAACTCTGGTCCAAGGAACTTATATACTAACTGGAATGAGTACAAACAAAATTTTGATATGGAAAACTGTTTTAAAATAAACTTTATTTCAAACACATAAGAGTTCGTTTTACTTTAATTCATTCAAAGAGGGGAAAATACTTCAGAGCGAGATAGCTTCGCGGGTGGAGTGTGTCCTTGTCTTGCAATTGTCAGTAACAAAAAAAAATATAGTAATCGGAAATCATATTGATAGCAACTAGCATAATATAAACCGTAACGGGATTAATTTAACATTCAAATACTAAATATTTAAAATAAATATTTCTTGCAAAATGGAATTCCTTGGTAGCAACTTACAACCTATGAATTCAAGAAACTCATATAAGAACTGCATGGCCACGAAATAAAAAAAAAACGTAAATAATATGGCCGAAACACTTTCGCGTTGAAGTCGTATTTTTGCGTTCTGAAGTGCTAAAAATATGTATTTGTTTAGTACTTATTAGTTCCATGCTTATTTTACATTTGACAAGTCTGGTCATCGAATGACAAATGGCAGATAGGTAATAAGTCATTTGTATTGAGATCTCAGTTTGACAGTTAACCTTTTTTAACCTTGTTTAAGGATAATTATAAATAGTATATTTAATAAATAATACGACAAAAATGTATTTATGTGAGCGAACGCAATAGAAAAAAAGATCTCTTAAATTAGATGAACGAATCCATCACGCGGATTCGTATGGATGGATATCGAGTGAGTAGTATCATCGTAATATAATCGAGTTCCCTTAAATATGTATTTGTTTAGTACTTATTAGTTCCATGCTTATTTTACAGTTGACAAGTCTGGTCATCGAATGACAAATGGCAGATAGGTAATAAGTCAAAAAATCGGCTAGGTGCGTACCACATACCTACAGTGAAAGGTTCCGTAGACGGGATGAATATTTATGCACGCATAGTATTGAATATGTCACCGCAAACAACTTTTTTTTCACACTTCTGCGTACTCCTTCAGAATATACAGGCGTGATGTAATATAATGAAATTATATAAACTATACATATAGAAGTGGTTGCAACAATCACGGCACATTTGACGTCATTTATTGAGTTCTGTTATCTATCTCCGAAGATTTTCATTGAACCTTCACCAAACTTAAATGGGACTACCTCAGAAGAGTACTCTACCGTTTCCTACACCAATTCTTGTTATTGGCTTATTGACCATCAACATTGGTATCAAAAAATCACCAGCATAGGCGAAGTTGATTAAACACGCATTTTAATTAGAAAGGGGTTATCTTAGGGTTGGCTCTAAGATACCCCCTTTCTAATTAAATAGGATTATTGAAATCGACCGGCGCAATTGAGAATTATCGCTGAACATACACATTAATAAAATCTAACATATTTATTTATTCATCTCCTCCCTTTTCGAGACAGTTAAGAATATTGATCGTATTTCGTATTATTTCTAGAACAAACTATTAAAACCAAGTTATATCTGCGGTTGGAGCAGAAAATATACCAAATCTCACTTTTGTTTAATTAAAAGGGTTTCGGTTTTGCCATTAGGCCATAGAACCCTAAAAAGCGGCGCTTGTTCGTTTTCTTTCTTTCTTCACACTTTTACTATTGTTCCATATAACTCCAGGAATCGAATTACCTTTAAGGATTGCCAAATTCTAACAAATTTTCAGTGATGTTATTATGTATGTAATTTAATTTTATGACTTACCTGCGCTCTATCTCCCTCAATGGCTATTGCTAACAACAAAACGGCGTTGTCATCTAATGAAGAACCCATCATTTGGACCTCAGACACAGAGAATACGTGCACTCGAAAAACATGATACGGGGAAATGGCCCGGAAGCCTGGCTGTGCCCAGAGCCAGATTATACTTATTATACGCAAGTTAAATTATGCAATTGTAAATTTGGCCGTAAAGTGTCTCTTGATTCTCTTTTTAACCATTACGAATTCCCTAAGAACGAATTTTTTTCCCCAAGATCGGGAAAAAAAAATGTTACCAACATGCCAATGCAGCCGCCTAGCATTTGACGCTTCGCAGCTGCCAGCGGCAAAGCGTCACGCAGTTCCGGCCCTTTGATCTACCCGACACACAGGTGCACGTACGCGTCTTGTGAACTTGTTGCCAGTCTCAAATACTGAGATCGGAATGGATCGAGCTGTTAGGTAAGGTTGAGATGAGCGTTCACCCACCCCGCAGCAGACACCCGCTTGTCAAATGGGTCAGCACCAGTTCCGGGCATCGGAAGTCACATCAGGATACCGCTGCCCCCCGATGCAAGTGTGGGACTGAACATCGGGGTGATTTTAGTTAACACGCTCCGCTCTCCCCAAGGCGGAGGACATTTATTAAGGATTTCCACCTGGAGAAAAGGGATAGGTTAGGTTAGGTTAGAATTTTTCGATACTCGATCCTATCGAGAACGCCGTGAGACGCGCGCCGCGCTCGGCGCCGAAAAACAAAAATACTCGTAGAACATTTTGTATGAAAACGCCTGCGTGTGTTCACACAGCGCGCGTGACGCCTCGGCGTGACGCGGCGTGAAGCGCGGCGTCATCGCGTTTTTTCTCGATAGGATCGAGAAATTCTAACCTAACCTAACCTATCCCTTTTCTCCAGGTGGAAATCCTTAATGAATGTCCTCCGCCTTGGTGAGAGCGGAGCGTGTTAACTAAAATCACCCCGATGTTTAGTCCCACACATGTATCGGGGGGCAGCGGTATCCTGATGTGACCTCCGATGCCCCGAACTGGTGCTGACCCATTTGACAAGCGGGCGTCTGCTATGGCCCGTCTTAGATACGGGCCGTAAAGCGCGTACGGAAATTAGGACCGTTTTGCGCGGTACATTTTTCGTAAGCGAAACCTTTGGACCCCGTTTTTTATTTATTTCCTTGTATAAATTATTACAATTTCTATTGTATTACCTTGCTATTTACATATATTACCTTATTAAATAATAATATTACACAAAACTAGACAGAATAAAATTATCCTAGAACATTATGTTCGAAAATCTGAGGTGGCTGAATTTTTATTTTACAATTTTCATCATATTTCCAAAATTAACTAACTTATTGACATGAATCCTTTTGTATTGTTGTTTTTAAATGTAAACCTATTGTTTGACACTACTTTCATTAAAATATCTGCACTAATTAAAATTCTCATTTTCAAGTTACGTAATTATATGAGACAAATTTTCTAACTTAATTTTTTGATCATTCGATTTGAGCATTCGCCGCCGCCGCCGGCGGCAGAGCTTCACGTGGTTCCGACCCTTTGATCTAGCCGCAACACAGTTGCACGCACACGTCTTGTGAACTTGTTGCCAGTCTCAAATACTGAGATCGGAATGGATCGAGCTGTTAGGTTAGGTTGAGATGAGCGTTCACCCAACCCGCAGCATACACCTGCTTGTCAAATGGGTCAGCACCAGTTCCAGGCATCGGAAGTCACATCAGGATACCGCTGCCCCCCGATGCAAGTGTGGGATTGAACATCGGGGTGATTTTAGTTAGCACGCTCCGCTCTCCCCAAGGCGGAGGACATTAATTAAGGATTTCCACCTGGACAAAAAGGGATAGGTTAGGTTAGGTTAGGATTTCTCGATCCTATCGAGAAAAATCGCGATCACGCCGCGCTTCACGACGCGTCACGCCGAGGCGTCACGCGCGCTGTGTGAACACACGCCGGCGTTTTCATACAAAATGTTCTACGAGTATTTTTGTTTTTCGGCGCCGAGCGCCGCGCTTCACGCCGCGTCGCGCGCGGCGCTATCGAAAAGTTATTAAATTATCTGAAACGCAAAGCGTCGTGACGCGCCAGTGTGAACACGCGCACGCGTTTTCATACAATTTGTTCTACGGAGATTTTAACGTCGCGTGACGCGCTGCGCCTGTGTGTGGGAGGCTTAATACTCCACGCACATATAGACACGCTTCACGTACGTGTGCGTTCGCCCGTTTTAGCTGGTAGAGTGAGCCTTCTACATTATTTTTTACATAATGTCCTGGATCTTGCACAGAATACTAAGGTTTCAGTACATCTTTCAAAGGTCACGATGATGATGACCTAAGAATGGTTACTTCGGGATTTTGAAGACGTGATGGGAGTTAAAATGATGATAGTTTTTCTAAGGAGAAAAGTAGGAGCATTGACCTGGGGGTCAAACAAAATTGTGCAGCTGCACCAATTTCTTTGTAATTGTTATTTAATTGTGTGAATGATACAAATAGAGAGCACGATACATGCATTCTCACGATGGTCGTACAAGTGAAAGAAGGGCTGGCGATGTATACCATATGCTGCAAGGCTACCACAGTAACGAAGTATAAAAATAACAAGGCGAAGTATAGAGAAGCGAAAAAGAAATTACAAAATAGACACTATAAAAGAACAAATCCTGGAACAGTCAGAGGAAATAAGAGAGAAGTACTAAACGAAATACAGTTAAGAAATGGCGATTGTGAAAATCAAATCAAATTGTTACGCACCAATGTCCGACTCTCAGTATCTGTTCATTTTATTAAAGCCAGTGATACAAACGACAGTAACAACAAACCGCTATACGATACTTAAACAAACATATTTACGTACAAAGCAGCTTTTATCTGCCGTTAACATCACATCACATGCTGTGGCTTGCAAATTTTTTATGCGTGATTCGTTTCTGCCCCAAACGTGGTGTGCCCAATTATCTAAAGTACTTTTGTTACAGTTTGTGATAAAAGGGGAAACGTCAAGGGCGTGTGGTTTTGTAACGATGGAATATTTCGTGGAAATAAATAATTGAAGGAACTGTTTAGTGATGGAGATAAAGGAGATGGTACAAATATGAAGGCAAAAAAGTGGAGGGTATTATGAAAATACTTGCAACAAAAAACACATTAAAACCACTGGTGATTGGTAATGATGATGAAGAGATGAACAAAAAGGTTGCGGTTAACCGTTTTAGTGATTAATAATGGATTCTTCGCATATAATTCAATACAAAGGATGGATAGGAAAGTGCTACAACGAAACCGAATAACTCAAGTTCCCTCGAACGAAAATGACAGGACTAAAAGTCTAAACTAATAATAATAATACCAGCCTATACTATCCCACTGCTGGGCAAAACCTCTTCTTAAACAGAGAATGCACGAGCATTGATCACCACGCTTGCTCAAGACGGGTTGGTGATTTCAGACTTATATTAATTTAAGTCCAGGTTTCCTCACGACGTTTTCCTTCACCGAAGTCTGTGATGTCCAAGATAAACTTAGAAAGTACATATGAATTGAAAAAGTCACATTGGTACTTGCCCGGATTTGAACTCACAACCTCATGCATGAGAGGCGAGGCCTTAGCCTCCGGGCCATCACGACAATATTTTCAGGTCATCGTTAATTAAGTCGTGAGCCAATTTCACTGAAGCCGCAAAGCATTTTAGCCTTAGAAGAGAAGTTTCCAATGGCTACACTATCACCTTGAAGCATCGTTCTAATCCATTAAACTACTGCGATAGCAACACTACGACACAGTTTGTGTTTTCATTTACTTTCCAGATCTGTGACACTTTCAGACTTATCTTTATGACTTTATGCGTATAATCTTTATCAGAAGTAGGATACAAAACGGTAGACAAGAAGTAAGACACCGTGTCAGTAAGTAACATCAGCGTTTCGAGAGATACATAGTTGTTTATTGATGATGTTTATGAAGTTTTCAGGCCAAGTGTGTATTTCAACGCCTTTATGCTCAATGCACAATTTGAGCAGTTTCAAAGTTTAAGAAAATTATAAGCTCTTTATCTCTTATGTTAGAACAAAACATACGAAACATAAAACGTAAAATCTCCGACTTTATAGCTTCTTTAGTATAAGGCTATAGTTTTACCTTTGACAGTTCCAATAAACACATGTTGGTGTCTGTAAAGGTGCAGAAAGACAGGCCATTGACCGGCAGAATGAATCAATATTTAGGTATGTAGTCATTTCACATCCTATGTGCACGATACTTGTGTGAACTTAAAAAAAAACTTCCTTTCTAGATACTAGAAAAACCGCACCGTATACAAAGTCATTTCATTCAATAAACACATTAAATGTAAAAATATCCTTAAAATTCGAACAGTTTCCGGTGCTTATTACATTATTTCTACATAAGGTGCAAGACTGTGCGACTAGACTCTACAAGCCGTTCACTCGATCTACAATTATAACCTAGGCCGAAAGATACGTCTGCCTAATATGGATATTACAGACAAGGATTGTATTTTTTAACTTGCATGGTCGTGAGAACTGTCTAGGAATAGATTAAGCTATTTATTTGAAGCCTTAAATCAATGTTGGCTGTTTATTTGTGAATTTGTTAAGTGCTGACCATTTTGGTCGGGATTTTTTCCGGAAGGGCACAAATGTGCGAGGAGGTTTCAGTTTACGCCAAATCTGACAATTAGATGGATTAATTTTAGGTGGAAAAAATATGGTGACAAAATAGACGAGCAGCTTGGAGTCTCAGTAGCAACCCAGAGCTTAAATAAAGTGGGACTGTATTTCCAGAGTTTAAAATGGCAAAAGGCTGGCAACCAAATTACATGAGATTTATACATCACTGATAAAATATGGCTGTTCTATAGGTAAACCTTTATGAATGTGGGGATTACTGGCCTAAGAGTGTTACAAAATAAAGGAGTCTTTGATATTCAGATTTGATGTACATAAATCCAAATCTAACTATTCCTTAACCATGTCACTAGTCCTTAACCATGTATGTACATATATCTGATTTTGACTATAATGAGAATATCAAGCCTTAGTGACAATTTAATTTTGAAATGTTTGGTAGCCTGGGGTAATGAAATAATTAATGTAAAAAAACGGAAAATACGCAACTTTCAGGTAATTAAAATGTCCTAGTCAACGGAAATTATTAATATAGAATGGCGTTTCACTAATCAGGTTAAATAAATCTTTGATTGTTATCAGTATTAGAAACTTCAGTTCGAGCAATCGTCGTCGTACCAATAAAATAAAGGAAATTCCTAACTACGCGAATGAAGAGGAAAGCCGTTTTTCACTAAAATAAAGCTATTTTGTGGGATTTTTATCAGATTTTTATTTTATGTTGGCTAGGTAATTTTGTTCAAAAATGTTTCTTGTATGCACGTTTTTCTTTACGTCTTTCTATGTAAATATCAACATACATATAAAATAATCCACAAAGTAAAATTACATCTTCTCAGCGCCTAAGCAATACTTAACAAATATCCGTTGATGCTGCATTTAACATTTGCATCTCATTAAATTGTGTAATATTTGTGTTTATCTCTTAGATTTGATTTGATGACCATGAGACGTAATTATAACTGTGATCAGATGAATACATTTTCGCAAATGAGAAAGAAAAGCAATCTCGTTTATTATAATAATAGGCAGTTGGTACAAATAGGTAGGTTTTTAATTATACGTAGTATTACTTATTAATACGTTGATCTTTTCTACGAGGAAAATGTAGTAAATCAGAGACAAGTATGATACATTGATAGAACCTTCGTAAGTTACTTTTAAAATTAATTAAAAATCAAGGCTTTTCAACATATAAATATGATTCACAAGAAACAACCCTGAAAGGCGTCCCTAACTCCGCATAAATAAAACAAACGCAACCCACTCATTAATCACAGGTGGAAGCTGTTAAGTAAGTAATTGCCTCACGTCAATTAATTACACAATTATCTAACTTGTAACCATTAAGATATCTTAGCATGCTAATAGGATAAACGGGAAAGTTTGTTTGTTTGTTGTCATGGTCTTGGTTTGCTGTTAACTAAAAAAAAATACGCATCTCTTGAACGGGGAATTATCATAAATTAATTACGAGCAAACGGTTTAATTTTTAATAAATTATTTCCCAATTTCCCTATTTTTTTTGTTAGCTTTAAGACTAGATAATTTCTGTTGAACTTCAACTGCTTCCTATTTCACCCCTTTAATGCGATAACACCTTAAAAATCGATCACTTCCCAAGAGAAAAATCGAGCAAAGTTTCTCTTCAACTTCAAAATATAAACTGGGGAAAGTTTGACTATTTCCCTAGAAACACTTACATTTTTACAAGCAAACACACGGAATAAAATCAAGTTAATCCAATGCGCTTATACAACGTGGCTTAGTAAAAATGAGGCGGCGATTGTTACAACATGCTTGTGAGAACATTTTTTTTAATTGAGGAAACATCTTGTATTAAAGCTTTGCTTTGAAGTGTCAATCTTTTGCGATGTTTATTCTTTTTTATTAACAAAAGAGCAAAGGCTATTTGTCAAAAGCACTTTTTGCGTCCGAAATTGGAATAGAATAATATACTTTTTACACAAGTGTTATGATTCGCAGGTAATTCGTGTCTGTTACGTGTCTGTTTAAGTAAATAAAGAAAACGATTTATTACGAAGTTTATTGCCGGAAAATTGGGAAAATTGACGCTAATTAAGCGATTTCATTGCTTTATTCGTTATTTAGGCCTATGTATCAAACTTGTTCTGGATGTCACATTTGATATAAATGTATGAGAAAAAAAATCGTAGGTGTCAAACAGTTGATCACTAAAAAGCGGATATTATGTTTGGGAAACTTAATGACTAGTGACCTTTTCAAATTCGAATTAAGGAATCAATTTCCTGACACCATATATCACAAATCTCATCAAAAGAACTAAATTGGTTAAGTCAAAAGATAATTCCCAAATATATTGAAATATATTTTTACTACGAGTATAGAAATACGTTGTAATGAATGTTACGAATTTATGCAAATCACATTAAGCCTTAACATTTAGAACCTCATCATTTTACATTTAATGTTTTAAAATGTCCTTCAACTTATTTGAAACCTTGGTATAAACTACGTTAGTGAAGATGATAAGTGTTACTTGGTTTTAGAATGTTTCGTAAGAGATTTCTCTAAATAATTACTTTTTTAATTACGAAGTCTTTGTTTAAGCGTGTTCTTACAAGTTTATCAAGTTAAAAAAGTAAAAAAAGGTAAAAAAAAGTCACATACTTTTTTTCTAACTTGATAAACTTGTAAGTAAACTTAAAAATAAATCAAAAACACGCTGATTACTGATTACATATTTGTAATTACAGATCTTATTATGATGCTCTAAAAATGGAATAAGTACTACAAAATAAGGACCGAAGATGATTGAAAACTTATGTAACCAAAAATAAAAACAAAATTAATTGTTCAGTATTGATTTGATATCAATTTTATGATTGACAGCTCAACAGGCAACTACTTACTGTTGCGCTGCCGTGAAAGTCAATAGTATACCAACTTGATCTTAAATTTTTATTGCACAAGAATTAAAATAAGAGAACTAGTATATATTATTAATTTATGTTATTTGTTTTGAAACAGGTTGTCGTGATAAGGGCATATGATGCGGAGGAATGTGGAAAATATCGAGAGGAACGTTTTGAGTATGAATGTGGATGGTATAAGAGTAGAGGAAGACCAAAGAAGCGATGGATGGACCGTGTGAAGGATGATATGGCAAGAAAGGAGGTGTTTGATGAGATGAAGAGTAATAGAGAAATTAAGGGAGAAGCAGACATGCTGCGCCGACCCCAAATTAATTGGGATAAGGGCAGGAGAAAATGATGAAATAATGATGATATTTTGAAACATGGTCATCCTCATTGAAAAGCAGTTTCAGGATTACATTACAGACATTTCTGAAAAATAGAGAAAAGAATTTGTCATAATGATCATGTACTTGGATGATTTTATATTGATATGGCATTTAAATATGATTCGATCATAGCCATTGCTAAAATTAGACTCTGATTTTGTAAAGAATTATAAAACAGATATAAAATAATAAAGAATTTATTTCGATAACTTTTTCTTAGTATTATATCGAAATACAGGAATACATTTAAAATAACACGTTATTTGTGGCTTTTATATCGCCAATCACGCAATAATATCGTGAACTGAGAAGTCAAGCAAGTTCATGATCGACCTGTTTTTAAGTCACCAAATGTCATATTTTATTATAAGTAAACGAGTTCTGATTATTAAAAAAAAAAATAACTTAAATCTAAATATTATAGATATTGAGTATTAGATTGATTTTGAAATAAAAGTGGATAATCTACTTTAAAAAATTTGAATTCACTGCCTGACCGACAACATCTTAAAACGCTGGGACTAGGAGTCTGAAATTTTCCACAAAAGTTAATTTTTCAAGAAAACTCAGAACCCAGAAGGTTTTTTTGGAAATTCATACCCTATACGGTTTTAATAGGTGCACGTTTGTAAAGAAACCTCACCGGGCACACGGCTTGTATAATAAAATAACTTAGAAGATCTAATCTCAATGTTATACCAAACGATAGTTCTGCAAATAAATTTTAGGCAGAGGCTAATTAAAATATTTTTTTGAGTGTACCTTACGTAAACTCATCAAGACGTCAAATAGATAAAAGTAATTAAGCTACCTTCAAAATGAAAGTTAATTTTAAATAGGTAAATAAACGCCCCTTGCTCATGAGGAATGCCACTTAGATCACTGTTTACTTTGCCATAACTAGAATGTAGAGAAAGTCAGAAGATCACAGTATACCCACTATAATTTCTTGTTGCTATAAATCAGCTGTTTACAATACACCTTGCCTCACAAGACACACCTCTTTCATTCGGCACAATGCATGTCAATTAACATTGTCATTATCATATTAACAAGTAGACAACATTTCCATACTGAACAATATTGCTAATTCTTTACTAAGCATAATCAATAAACATACAAGAGAAACATGGACAAACCTTGGAGTAGAAACAGAAGAAGAACGCGACAAATTTGGCTTTTTCGGCCTAAACAGCTTGTGGTTCCTCAAATCCATTTTTTTTTTAATCCAAAATCACCAAAAAATAAAACTACACACAAAAGACACGACCACTCACAAACATCTGACACTGGCAACTAGCATATTAATTAGAACATACTATTGCAATCTAATTATCATAAAATTTCAGGTTTTAGCCTTAACGGAGTCGTTAGAAACGAATTGCATTGTAAAGTTGGCAAATCTTACGACGGCGTGCCGGCTATTCATGTGGAGGAGTGAGAAGCCGATAGTATCATCGGAACGATGGAAAGAGACAGCGATGTGTCGTAATTTTGCTGTCGTAAGCGTATGCTTTTGTTAATTAAAATATATCGCGAAAGGAATTGATGAAATAGGTCAGTAAGTAAAAGGTGGGGTTAAACGATGAAGGACAATGTTTGCATTTATGAAAAGTATAAAAAATAAAGGTGTCAAGCATTTTTTTTTTGGGATGGGAAATCATCAAATGACCGCTCCCGCTCTGGGTAGAGCGGGAGGGCGTGTCAGACTCTTACTGACTAAAACCCACCCGTGTTCCTTGATCCTTCAGTTGCCTGTGTCAAGGTTCCACGGGCCACGGTAATTCTTTAAGGTATCAGGCCTTAAACTTCAATAGACCCATAGATTACTGGGTATTTATTATCTCTTCGCATTTATTTAAGTGACACAAATGTCTCTACTTCAACAAAATATATTTGCCAACATTATTAAAACTTATTTATTGCCCACAATTAGCAATTCAAATATAATTTCGCAAAGGTCACCAAAAAAATCAATGGAACCTCTTTTAACTAAAAACAAAAGCCAACAAGCCAAGTAATTAAACAATGACAAACAGTTCAAAATATTATATTATATTAATAAACTTCGCTCATGTTATTTTATTTCCAAACGTAGATTATTTTGTTGTAAAATGACACCTAAGTTGCTATATCAATTTTCAAAGGCACCGATGCAATCTTGCCCACTGTGTACGGTTCTGTTTTAGTTTGTAATGTATCAAGTTATGCAGAGGTACAACCTTATTGAAAAGTAGGAAGTGTTCTCGTGTTGATCAGAGAGATCTACGGGTGTGACCATGGAAGTAGACGAATAAGTTTTCGTTATTTTTTATTTACTGCCTTTAGTAAATCCAATGGCATTGTTCTTGTATTTTAAATGTTCTGACGATGATGACAAATTGTGTAATATAATCATCTAGTTTTAAAAAAGAAGACGTTTTAAGTGTTTGTAAAAACCTATTTGCAAAATAAACATTATTTATCATTATCATTTATGGCTGCAAAATATTTAGTAATTCAAAGTATGGGACGGTATATCTAACCTGACTATAGTCAAAGAAAAATGACTGCAAAAAATCGTTGTCATATAACAGTTATACTATTGAATCTAACTATCATCATCTGCCCAGCGTTTTCCCAACTAAACCAACCTCAGGTCTAGTTTTACACCAAAAACGCCTGAACCAACCTCTTCCGTTTCCCCACTATAACCTGACCCCAAACCTAGCAAATAGGAGTTAACTGGCGATCCACGTCACTGATACGCGTCGGCGCACAGTGGATCCATATTGAAAATTAGTGGACATGGGCAACAAAGTTCCAATATCGATTCGATATTTTTTTATGTGATTCTTCATGATATTCCAGACAACTTTTACTCTTGTGAAATTTCTTCTAAAGTTGATCGTTTGTCTGAAAAAAAATAAATTAGATTTTTTTGTATGGAGCGAATCACGTTTATTTTTTTTTCTTCAATTGTACGAATATGTTAGGTGTATGGCGTGAGTATATGATAGCTAGGGTCATTCTCTATCCACGAAAAAATATATCAGCGCCGGCCATCCGCGGCCGCGCGAGTAATCATTCGGTAAAAAAATAATATTTTCTATGAAATTTTTTGCCTTTTAAAATCAATTCAAAGTCATATTTTCTGTCTCACTTGGCTGTTTTCACCTTTTTAGTTAAATATATAGTTTTAATAGCACATAGGTACTCACAACTAGTAATTCTGGAAGAGGTTAAGTTATTATTGCATGTTATCGGTGGCACCTGCATTGTGATTGATATTTGTTTGTGCGCTCGGTTAAGTGCATAACAAACGAGTCACCGAAAAATAATTGTCTCTGATTGGCTGTTATTTTTTTAACTACCTGCACATTATCTATTGTTATCGGTGGCACCTGCATTGTGATTGATGACTCATTTGTTTGTGCGCTCGTCTAAGCGCATAACTAATGAGTCATCGAAAAATGCTCGTCTCTGATTGGCTGAATAATTTTCAGTCATGCTAATATTATGTTCACTACTTGAGTAATTAACACTGACTATAAATACAAAGACATTCACTAAGTCCCTCTAGTTTCGCTCTTGTCGCTTATTTGTGAACACAGTGAAATACTGTTATTTTTATATTTACTTTAGAACTATGGCTGGATTTTGTACCAACCTAGATCTTTTTGTGAAATTAAGAAGTGGTGGTGATCTGAAAAATTATATGTTTCTATATGAAAGTATAATTTCTGTTTTGAATACCACAGTTTCTGAAGAAGACAAAAACCTAATCAAGGAGTTCTGTCGGCTTTTTTGTGTAAGCCTAAATAAAAAGTGGATAGAGTCAAGTAGAAATCAAAAAACTTTTATGAACCGTGTAAATAATCGCAAGTGGTTGGAAAAAAACATCAACTGGCCTGTTTGTGACAGTGTTGACCTGAGAAGTGAGTTGGGCTTTTCGGACACAGCCTTATCTGAGCCAGTGGATATGAATTCCCATGTTCCTAATCTTGCAGTATGTACTACGGAAGCGGGAACATCTACAGAAAAGGAGCACAGAAAACCGTTCGAAGACTTAAGTAAAAAGCAAAAAAAAGACGTTCTACTTCCATAGTAGAAGAAAATTCCGAGGAAGAGTTGCAGCACTGGTACTTAACAAAATTGAAAGACAACGGCAAAACGAATCTGGCAAAAGTGGTCGAATACCTTTCCAGTAATCCAGAAACGCTATCCGAAGTACACGAGCGACTATTCAAAAAGCAGAGCCTAAGTACTGTCTCTGAAGATAAGTGTTTAGCTCTTTACACATCACTTGCGCTCTCGAGATGGAAGTACTTAGCTCTTCGACAATTTCTGAAAGAAGAAAACTGTGCTGCCTTTCCATCTTATCCAAAGCTCGTTAATGCCAAGAAAAGATGTTATCCACCACAAGAGAGTATGGAGATTACCGAAAAAGGAGCTCAAATTAAATTGCAAGCGCTATTGGACCACACTGTGGAGAGGATTTTACTAGATGTGAATTCTGTTGATAGGTCTCAAAATGAAGAACTCAAGTTGACCTGGAAATGGGGGCTTGATGGTTCTTCGTCGCAGAGTAACTATAAACAGAAAACGTCAAACACAGCTACAGAGTTCGGTGATTCATCAGTAGTCATGATAAGCATCGTCCCTCTTCGGCTAGTGTCTGGCTCATTATCTGGGAATGAAAATATAGTTTGGGAGAACCCCACACCTTGCTCAACTCTGTACTGTCGACCAGTGAAGTTCACATTCACTTCGGAGACAGCTGATTTTATAAAGTCTGAAGAGTCGGAGATGAAAAAACAAATTGATGAACGAATATCTACTCAGTGTGGAAATATTATTGTATCACATGAATTGCATATGACCATGATTGATGGAAAAGTGGCCAATATTATTGCTGAAGTACCATCATTTGCAACGTGCCCCATTTGCTTGGCAAAACCAAGTGAGATGAATAATTTAGACTCTTTGACTTCCAGACCACTTCGTGAAGATATTTACAAACAAGGAATTTCTTCACTGCATATGAAGATTCGGTGTATGGAATGTCTTCTCCATATATCTTATAATCTGGATTTTCAACGATGGACAGCTCGAGGCGAACATAAGGCTTTGAAACAAGCTAAAAAAAATACCACGCAACAAGAGTTTCGTGAGCAAACTGGAATGCTGATTGATATAGTCAAACAGGTATGTATTTAGTTCGTTTTATGTTTTTTGTGTATTATATCTCTATGTGTCGTATATTACAGTCTTTTTCCCCATTTCAGGGTTTTGGAACTACAAATGACGGGAATACTGCGAGGCGCTTTTTCCAAGATTACAAAACATCATCCAGAATAACAGGAATTGACGAAAATCTAATTTTCAGATTTTCCGTTATTCTACAAGCCATATCATCAGGCAAAAACATTGACTGTGAAAAATTTAGAAGATACTGTAGAGAAACAGCTGATGTATACGTGCAACACTATTCGTGGTACTACATGCCAGTTAGTGTACATAAACTTCTAATGCACGGTGCAGACATCTGTAACCACTTTGGTGTTTTGCCAATCGGTAAGTAAAAAATAAATAGAGTTTGATGTATAATTTGACTCGATTGCTTTTTGAAATTAAAATGCATGTACTTATTTCTTTTAGGTACCTTATCAGAAGAAGCTTCGGAAGCCCGTAATAAGGACTTCAGAAACGTCAGAGAGAGACACACTCGGAAAACGGACAGAATAGCAACAAACGAAGACATCCTCCATGGACTTCTAATAAGCTCTGATCCTCACATATCCTACATAAGGCCTAAAATAACGAAACAGGTTCATAGTGAGTTGTTGCCTAAAGCAATTCAGTTGTTACAGACTACCGAGCCTCCCTGTGACAGTGAGATTATGGAGGAAGAAGAATGCCTCATAGCAGAGTCCGAAAATTTGCCGGACCCACTTCTGGAATAAGAAATAAAGTGATCCGGCTATGGACTATTCCCACAAAAGCCCATCAGGGCTGGGAATATGACAAACAGCCCTTTTCAGGGCTACAATTATTTCACAATTTCCTTTCGATCATACGTACGATAACTTATACTATACTTTACATACGCTTGATTATGTAGATAATGATTATCAACGTCTTGCCCGTAAAAATTCAAACTATTTCACGTATATTTGATAAAATTAGTATACCCAGAAACTTATTACATGTTTATTTTACAATAGATAACGTGCAGGTAGTAAAAAAAATAACAGCCAATCAGAGACGACCATTTTTCGATGACTCATTAGTTATGCGCTTCTAGCCGAGCGCACAAACAAATGAGTCATCAATCACAATGCAGGTGCTACCGATAACAGTAGATAATGTGCAGGTAGTTAAAAAAATAACAACCAATCAGAGACAATTATTTTTCGGTGACTCGTTTGTTATGCATTTAGCCGAGCGCACAAACAAATGAGTCATCAATCACAATGCAGGTGCCACCGATAACATGCAATAATAACTTAACCTCTGCCAGAATTACTAGTTGTGAGTACCTATGTGCTATTAAAACTATATATTTAACTAAAAAGGTGAAAACAGCCAAGTGAGACAGAAAATATACTTTGAATTGATTTTAAAAGGCAAAAAAAATCATAGAAAATATTATTTTTTTACCGAATGATTACTCGCGCGGCCGCGGATGGCCGGCGCTGATATATTTTTTCCTGGATAGAGAATGACCCTAGCTATCATATACTCACGCCATACACCTAACATATTCGTACAATTGAAGAAAAAAAATAAACGTGATTCGCTCCATACAAAATAATCTAATTTATTTTTTTTTCAGACAAACGATCAACTTTAGAAGAAATTTCACAAGAGTAAAAGTTGTCTGGAATATCATGAAGAATCACATAAAAAAATATCGAATCGATATTGGAACTTTGTTGCCCATGTCCACTAATTTTCAATATGGATCCACTGTGCGGCGAGCGCTTTACCGTCCTCCGTGTGACGCGCAGTTGAATCTAACCATGCGTTTAGAATATCCTCGTACTAGGTACAGTTAACGTCGCAGATTCTAACGTTATCGCAAAAATAACTGTTGCTATGAAACATGATCCGGTGAGATTTTCGCACTGTTTTTCCTTAAGTGTTTTCGGAATTATAAGTGTGGTTTCATCGTTTAGTGTTTGTTGTAGGTACAGTAGTTATTTTTACCTGGTTTAATATAATTTACTTAGCATAGACTCGTCGACTTAAATCTCTTTTCCAAACTGAAGTATCAAGTATTATTACAATTAATAGAAACTCCATGGACAGTCTTTAAATCAATATGTTTTTACAAAATCTTGATTACATCATTCATGTCGAGATTATACATATATGTGAGAACGATGTAGAAAGACGTGCGAGTAAGAGCGTCCAGAGTAAAAAGATAAAATCAACAATTCAAAAATACAATAATCCATGGCGGCTGCAAGATGACCAGTCCCTACTGACAGCGCCCGTTCAAAGATTTCAAAAGATTGTTTTTAAATAATAAGGAATTCTAACCAGTATCTTAAACGTACCCAAATGTACTTACTTATTCTGTTTATTTTTCAGTTACATCAGCATAGTTTCACGGCGAAAGAGCCAGTTTTTTTTTTTCAAAATGACACATTTAATGAAATTCTAATAAATTGCAATTTCAGCTTTGTAACGTTACGTATTTCAATTAACTATTGCGCAACTTTAGTAGATTTGCTTCAGTTCACTTCGTTTGTAAATAAAACAAATCAAGTCATCACTTTAACCAACTTATCTGTGCAGACGGAAAAACACAGAACTAAAATAAATGTACCAAGTTTGACATATCGATGCATTTTTCTCGACAACCAGCGCCACCTTGAACTGCAAACTTAAAATGGTCATACAGTTCTTACTATTACAGTTCAGTACGCAAGTGGATTGAAGTTTGTATTTTCCTTTTTCAAGTATGAATTAGTTTGAGTAATAGAGAATAATTTTATGTAACAAAATGTTTAGTGGATTTTTTTTAAGTAAAACATTTTGTGCCTGACTGTATTTGGTAATATTCGCGTGAATTGAAAGTTTATTCGCAAGATAAAGGCGCTACCTTGATGTTGTTTACAATTTTACTTATATGTACAAAATGAATCATTAAAATAATTATAATTTTTGTTGTTTCTAAAGATAACAAATACTGATTCGATAGCATGCAAAACAAACTATTGCAATGATAAGACGAGATTGGAAAATTTAGGATTCTATTCTATCACATACAATAATAACTATCTTAGAATGTAAATGTCAACGCGTCAGCATGATGATTGATGACGCATTGTTGTTATTGATCAACCAACAGCAGTTAAACTAACTCTAAACAAAATCTATATAAATAAAAAGAGTAGTCCTGACTGACTGATTGACTGACTCATGAACGCCCAGCCCAAACCCTTGGACCTAGAAAGCTGCAATTTTGCACAGAGGTTTCCTTTAATGTACAGTAAAAGGAATAAGGAAGGATTTTTCGAAATTCAACCCCTTTTTCCCTAAAGGAGTTAAAGAGGGGATGATACTTTGTATGGAAAATCGTAAGTTTTTGTAGTTTAAAAAACCATGAAAATGGTGTTTATCATTCTGGTTAAAAATCGTGGGATATTTTCCGACATACACGCGGGCGAAGCCGCGGGCAAAAGCTAGTTAATTAAAGATAAACTAATACCAAAGATGTTCCCATCATTTCAAATTCAGTGAATCTTATATTAAGTTTTTGTTAGTCTAGTCTAGGCAAGTCTAGTGCATAAAATACGCTTGAATGCAGTTTCAAATATCAACCAGTTTCTAAATTCGTACCTACTTCTCCTTGAAAACGGTTGCCAAGGGCGTCCTAGACTTTAATTTGTATAAGATGTTAGGTTTTTTCCTAATGTTTTTTCTTTTTATTGGTTCGCGCCAAGAAAAACAAAATGCAACTGTTAGGGTTAGATATACCTTTTTTAACTTTTTCAAAAGGAATTGAAACATAACAGACTCAGACCTAAAATTAGACTGTTTTTATTTAATCACAATTTTGATAGATACTTTCTACCTTCATAATTTCCTTTATTTATTTTTCTGACTTATTTTTACATTTTTAAATATTCCTATACAAAATTAGTATAAAAAACATTTAAAATTATATAAAATAGTAGCCCACCAGCACCGGGAACAGCGTCCGAGCTACCGGTGGTCGGGGCTCTTGAGAGAGGAACCTCTTAACAATACGCGCCATGTCCAGAAGTACTGCTTTCTGAATCAAGCCCTTGATCCAGGCGCCAAGCGAGAGCCTCCTCAGATGTTGGTCGAGGCTTTTGGCTATTAAACCATTGACCGACACGACTATCGGCACAATGACTGCTGTACTCACGGACAACCTCGCGAGCAAGATCTAGATACTTGAATTGCTTATCTTTCTCTGCTTTCTACCTTCATTATTATGTATAATAGCGTAGTAGGTATCGTTTTAGGGATACTGACAGAATCTAGATCTTTCGAAGAATTCACGTGTGGATTATAATTAATAAAACCACAGAAACCAATATTTATTATGTTAGGTACCTATCTACTGATTATTTGCATACTCATTTATGTCTCCACGAAGAATTGATCTAGTAATAGTATTATAATAGGTGCATATTTCTCATAAAACAGGATATTATAGAATGGGGAAAATCACCGAGGAATGAAACAGGTAACGTTTAAAAAAAATGTTCCTTCAATAGAGAAAAATGTGGGACAAAACACCGACCTTTTTTCTCTTATTCAACCCTTCAAAAACAATTTATCGATACTATATAAAACAGTAACATACAAACAAAACTTGGGCAGTAACGAGCGTGACGATTCGGTACCGCACCGTTATCACGCGCATGGCGAGCATGCGTAATGCGACCATTGTGCATTGATGGGGTTACTATTGAACGTAACTGTACTTTAAATACTTGGATTTTTAGTGAATGGGATTCGATATAATTTGTTTGAAGATAAAGAGAGAAATGAGGAGCAGACACCAGGCTTTTGATTTGATACAGAAAAACTTTGTGAGGAAATCTAGAAAATCTAAATAGTATAAAATCGTCAATATGTAAAATTAAAGAAGCATTAATATTCTTGTTGGTAACAATGCCGTTAAATAAATATCGTTGTGGAAAACTCTAGTACCTATACCTGCTTGTTGGAAATAAAAAGAGCCATCAAGTTACCATGCAGGACTTCCCAAAAAGTACCCTTGCATTTTACAAGTACACAAGCTACTTTATTAACCGAATCGTTAATTTAAAAAATAGCTTTAAATCCTTCCCCAATACGCAGGAAGGACTTTAGCCTTTGTTAAGTCTGACAACCATATTACCCAGTAACTGAGTTGTGGAGGTCAGATAGGCAGTCGCTCCATGTTAAATACTGGCATTCAGCTGTATCCGGTTAGACTGAAAGCCGACCCCAACATAGTTGAACGAAAGGCTAAGCAGATATGACACGGCAAAGTATTTAAATACATTTTTCTCAATACTTCATTTAGCAATGATAGCCTAGTGGTGTGACCGTCGAACTGCCAAGTCATAGGTCTCAAGTTCGAACCAAGACACGCACCTCTGATTTGTGTGCGTATTGTAGGTATAATTAGCCCTTGATTCGGTGAAGGTAAAACATCGTGAGGAAACCAAACAAGCATGCCCGAGAGATATTTCTCGACGGCATGCAAAGCCAAGTCAAAGGCCCAGTGGTGCTATAAAAACTCTGACACCAGGTTAGGCACTAACCACACGAAAGAAAATACTTCACTTACTATCAGTAATGACAGCAATGCCCGTGTCTGATCACAGTGATCACACTATCCTCATACAGTATGAATGATTCCATCACGTGTATCTAATTACTTAGTATTAAGTATTACCTCAGCCTATGACATTTCTGTCAGCTATTTGCACTGGGAACCATAATGAAGAATGTCATCGTATCGTATGAGCTCATAACACACATAGCGGTGGAGTGATGTGTTGATAAAAGAGGCGTTATTAAATGGAACATTATTATTTATAAAAACATGATTTGTAATGTATAGAATTATGCAGGAGTTGTGACTGATGGGTCTACGTCAAACTGTAGGTTTTCTTACGATGAATTTATTGTTGAAAGCAAATCTGGCTTTGACGAAATCTACTAGAAATATTTGAAATGTAAAACTGAAATAGAAGATTAAGCTAGTACTGATGAGTAAGAAGACGATCAGTATGCAAATGAAAAGTATTAGTACTTATTGATGGAGTATTTAGGTTTCTTACAAGACTAGAAGCCAAAAAAGCCAAAGAAAAAGACTCGACTGTAAAAACAGAAAAAACTGATAAATGAGAAGCTATAATTGTGAACATCAAAGTATATCTTTAATGAAGATGTAAACAAAGTCTTAAATATAATATGTTCAATGTGCATCTCTAGTACCTACATAATTATTGTATGTACTTACCGAGTACACTGACGGTCTACCACTTTTCACCCTTATGTCCTAAGTATTAAAGTTGAAAAGTGGCCGACCGTCATTGAGCTTGGTAGTACCTAATGAAGTTGTTCCACTGACCTTTATTTAGTACACGTCCATTTTTATCAGCAATGAATTAACTCCTACTGTATCGCCTACAGTTTTTTAACTTGCCATTTAGGATCGCGTGGAGAAATCACTCTGAATAAAAAACATTTATTGTACTTTTAATAGGACAACATGTTTTGTATCTAGATAAATGATTGTATCAATTGCGATACACGCAAGTAATTAATCTTGATGAGGGTTTTCTTTTGGCGGCTAATAAATCTAGTAGTCGTTGTCAAGGATGTATGTTTTTGAAAAAATGTGTGGGTGGGTGTTAACACATTTCTTTGGAGGAAAAAATAGATACCTGATTTTTCTTGGTGTCTGATATTTGCGAGATTACCGAGTAAGTTGGCAGCTTTAAAATCTCTTGGCAGAGCAGGTCTTTTGAGGTCGAAATATGCACCCTGTATAATTAATTATAATTAGAACTAAGGCGCTATTCACCGTTCTTCTTAATGTAGATTGATAGACGCTTTTTGGGAGATATTTATTCCTTTGTAATGTAATACCGATTTTTGCCTCGTTTATGTGATTTGAGAAGATACTATAAACTACTAACGTACATAGTTCCTTGAAATACCTTCTAGACGTCAATATCCTGTTAGCGATCACCTCATTTTTATATATAACACAAATTTCACCTGATTGGCATGCAGGAGGCATACTGACACGTGTGTTCGTGTGTGTGCGTATGCTTGTCACGTCATCAAACGTCACGACACGCACACATAGAATTAGATAAGATTCCATTTTGTAACGAACGTAACCAGACCATCAATGTTTTGTTTTCCTGTGTATTTGTGTTTATTATGTATTTCTACTTACCTTCCTTTTTCTAAATATTGTCGTTACTACCTACGCAATTTTAGAGGGATTAACCTGTTACGTACTTCCTTGTAAATATATACTCTACCTATTCTAATATCTGGTAATAAAATAATAATTTGATTGAATGTCTTAATTGAACAAAATGCATCTCGTTCTTCAGATACATCCATTAAAGGTTAGTCATACTGGTACGGACAATTTGCGGACCGCTGTGGACTCCGGACATTGACAGATACTTCAGTAACTTTTGTGTTGAGATGTACGTGTCCGGATCCACGACTCCATTTTGTCCCTACAGATTAGACCGTATGTATTGTAATCCAATTTTATCACCAATTGTATTTTCGATTCCCCTCGTAAAACAATCATTGCACTCGTCTACGCGACTGCACTCCTAAGTACAGTCAAACACACAAGCCGTTCCCCGAACTATCAGAATATACGAGTTTATATTCCGAATGCATCGGTGCATCGATATCGAAGGGTACTTCCCTTTGGCGGCCATTTTTGTGGCACCACAGGTACTTCCTTAGTAGCTAATGTTACCAGTGTTCTGAGAAAAGGGTGATAGGTACCTGAAACAAATGAAGAGAGTTTATTAGTATTTTGCGGATGAGGTTTATTATAGAGAACGTCTATAAATAAATCATAGGTAATTATTTCTTAGCAAAATATTCTAAAACAAGGTAAAATCATTTCAAATTAACGAATAATTTCAATTGAATAGCCGTTGTTTTAAAAAGGGAATAAAAGTATCTTGAGATGAAGGTAAATCGGATCAGAAAATGTTGGACAGTGTATCTAGTCATAATACAACAAATAAAACCAGGAACTTAAACAGACACCATATAAATAACCATCAAACCAAAACGTCGCATATTAACATTAATCATCAAAATGTCGTATCTTCATACGACAAATACATCAATCGATAAAGAATGCTAATAAAAACAGAACACACTTGATAGCCGTAAATCCTTCATATATTATTATGCAACGAAGCATCATAACGAAATTATGTCCGTGCATCGATCACAAGATACTTTCACCGAAACACAGGCTTGTATTTGGTTGCGGGGTGTATGACAACCGATTATAAAAAGTTACGTAATTTTGCCCGTTGACTCGCAGTGAAAAGTTACTACTTTTCATAACGAGATAGTTTCTTCTTTATCGAGTGGTTAGTGCCAAACCTGATGTCAGAGTTCTTATGCCGCCCATGGGCCTCTGATTTGGCTTTACATGCTGTCGAGTAATATCTCTCAGGCAAGCTGGTTTGCTCACATTGATTTCCTTCACCGAAGCAAGTGATAATTATACAATACGCACATAATTCCTAAAAATCAGAGGTGCGTGTATTAGTTTCGAACTCGAGACCTATAACTTGGCAGTCCAACGGTCACACCACTAGGCTATCACTGCTTACTGTTCTTCTTCTTCGTTGTGTCGATTATTCCTTTAGTGTTAATTATGCTTCGACCAGAACTCTGCCACCTTATTAGAGTTAGTAGTGGCCTCAGACAGGTCCTTCTAGATGCACGTGGAGATGCACGTGGAGATGCACAGCAAATAGCTAAGAAGTATTATTATATTCAAATATTCAGCTAGAAATATTCTATATTTCTGAAGTAGAATTGAATCGTCATCTTCCTGCCCTTGTGCCATGTTATTTGGGGTCGGCGCAACACGTTTTTTTCTTCCATTCTCCTCTGCCAACCGTCACGGTATCATTTACCTCTTTTTCTTTCATATCATTCCTCACACAATCCATCCATCGTTTCATTGTCCTTTTTCACTCTCTAGAATTGAATATAGAACTTTTTTTTGGGTTTTGCTATGACCTGCCAACTAGCCAAGATTTTTCGCTACGTTCAAGTGATCAATGCCTTTTGAAGTATTATCAGAATGTCAACAATCAACAAATAACTTTCACCCAAATCCCTACCTGCACCAACAACAAAATTGACGCCTCATCTATAAACCGGCCAATTTGAGATAAATAGCTTATCGTACACCCGAAAACAGTAATCAGGTATCATCTCGAACTATCCACTTGTATTTTTTTTTACTCATAATGGTGTCCATCACACGTCATGGCTCGCTATCGAATGATTTATTAAGGGCATCAACCAATTATACACTTTGGATTTGTCAGAATAGAGTTTGAATTCAATTGTTACATTACCGATTAGATGTTTTCGTATAATAGTTCGATAAGTTTGATGTGTGAGATCAATCGGGCCGTGAAAGCTGGTTGGATTTCTTTTGAGTTATTTAAAATTACTGTAACTATGATTATATAGATGATTTTCTCACATCCTAATCTTGAAGCGGCCACTGCGTTTCTGTGATGCATAAAAAATGTATTCCATGATAATAAGTACCTAATGGCAATAGGCTCACCCCCTATTACATAGGACAAAATAACTGGCGAAATGTGGGTGTACTATTAGATGCATGTCTGCCTAACCCTTCGGGGTTTACTGGTGTGATGTTATGTTATAAAGAGTTATGGAAGATCCAGTACAAAATTTACGAAATCCACTTCTCAATACTTTTTTTCCTAATAATTTCAACTACACCATCATTCTGGCAACTTCACCATGGAAACCTTTCATTACAATCCCAAAAAAGAAAATTCTTTCATCACAACCCGTGTACCCAATACCAACAATAGCATCACCGTTCCGAATCATTCCCACCGCAGTCACGTCGATCATGACCCGGGTTTAGTTCCGGCGTCCACTTCCTCTGCACTGATTGACATTACTTAATATACCATTGATTATTGAGTCATCATTCATCAATTATTAGGTGAAATGTCATATAGAAAAGTATCGTTACGTGACTGTATTGTACGGTTTTATGATCTTTCTTTCTTTATCGTGTGGTTAGTGCCTAACCTGGTGTCAGAGTTTTTATGCCGCCCATGGACCTCTGACTTGGCTTTACATACCGTCGAGAAATATCTCTCAGGTATGCTGGTTACCTCACGATGTTTTCCTTCACCGAAGCAAGTGATAATTATTCAATACGCACATGATTCCGAAAAATCAGAGGTGCGTGTCCTGGGTTCGAACTCGAGGCCTATGACTTGGCAGTCCAACGGTCACACCACTAGGCTATCGCTGCTTTGCGGGTTTTATGATTAGAGTTTTGTAATCACTAAGATAGACGGATCGATGACCTTAAAATATGGCACAGCCTGAGAGAAGTCTATGTCCAACTGTGGACAGCGACAGGCTTAGTTGATTGTTTGAATGAAACAGTCATCTTCAAGGTGTAAACGTACCCTTTACGAAGCCGGTAACCTAGCAATCTGTACAGTCACGAGCACCAATATGTATACACTTTCCTAAATGTAAAAGCAATTTTCGCGAGAAATAACTACTGTATCTTGGAGATAGGATCTATTTCATAAAAATATGAGTTCCAAAATGCTATGTTCGCAACAACATTAAATTTTAGTCAGAACAGTAGGAGAAAATCCCTTTTAAAAGTTGCTGTGTGCTCGTGACTGTATGTACATCAAACTAAGTAACTCTACGCAAAAATTATTGCTGAGAAGACTTGTTTTTGGGGGTGAAAAGTCACGTCTTACGGTAGGACTCAAAACATTTTGCTGACGGATGCATTGAATAGTACGGGGGCCGTGGAGGTATTTAAAGTGAAATTATAACTTGTGAAGAAGCTGGAACTTTGACCCCCAATATCTCCGTAACTAGAAGGTTCCAATGTATGGTCTAGAACAAAAACATGATCGCAATGACGTGGAGAACAAGTGCCTTTCTTCTTTGTAAAGGGTATTTTTACAACCATTATGTAGACAAACTTAAAACTCGGTGTAATAGGTCTTATAATACTTATTTTGTGTTTTTACCATACCAATCATCATCTAATCAGTACAGTATTTAGAAGAGGTGGTAGATATGGTGTGTAGATGGTAAAGAATGACAATTTTAAATACACACAGTTGAAGAATTTCTTGCCAGTACTTGCATTTGTTCTACCAAAGCGTGATCTACGTAAATCAGAACACGTTCACTTCTCAGATCCTTGGTGTCTCAAGGATGCCAAATAATGTATTTGTTTACTGATTTTAGTTAGACATGATTTACCCATTAATACAAAGTGTAAACGGTCCCTTCACGAACCCATCAACCAAGCATTCTGTGAATCAATTTGAGTAACCCTACGCAAAACTAATTGCTGAGAAACGATTTTTTTTTGGGTGAAAAGTCACGTTTTGCGGTAGTACTCAATGCAATGGGCTCAATACATTGTGCTGATGGATACACTGAATATTACGGGATAGTCGTGGAGGTATTTAAAGTAAAGTCGTAAGGTAAATAAAGG
This sequence comes from Standfussiana lucernea, assembly GCA_964057025.1. Taxonomy (NCBI): domain Eukaryota; kingdom Metazoa; phylum Arthropoda; class Insecta; order Lepidoptera; family Noctuidae; genus Standfussiana; species Standfussiana lucernea. The sequence continues at coordinate 15,153,437 of OZ059785.1, forward strand.
CTGTATTTACACCCTTTATTTATATTCGGAAATCTTTAGAAAAATTGCTGCATTTCACGCTGAGTTCTTACGGTATTGTCTGTGTTTACTAACATTAATAAAACATCAACGCATGTCAGTGACGCAACTCTCTCGACGGACGGCCAGACAAACTAATCCTTCACTGACAAATCGGCCGCCGCCGTCTCAAACCCGATTAATAAATCATTATGAACAGTTTTTGGTATGACAAAAGAAACATAGAATAACTATTTTGTTTATACAAATATACTTTTTGATTGTACATTTCTTTTTGATGGTGAATGAAAAGGAATTTGATTATTTATTTTTTGACAAATGCATTTTATTTAGAAGGATTTTGAATTTTAAAGCTGAAGTCATTATAGAACCTCTCAAATAATGTTGAAAATACTTTTTACTTTTCAGCAAAAACAACTTACGTCTTGCAAACTTTAGCTTTCGTTTTTAATTTTCATATCACGATTATCCAAATATTCAAGAAATAATGGTGGTGATTAAAACCATTTATTTCTTGAATATTTGGATAATCGTGACTTATTAGGGCACGTCAAAACCAATTAGCCAAAAGCATGATTAACTCAGTGCTATAATGTCATAAGTCAATATTATGTCACAAATGATTCACAGACACAATTAGGTACAGTCGCGGATTGCGTAAGGATGCACCTTTCACCTGTACATGCAGTTCTTCGTGACTGTACTGAATGTTATTACAGTTAGGTACTCTCGTATCTGATGTTTAGATAATTATGATTTGTGAAACGAAACCTATTCAAATAACGAACATGTGTGCTGTGATTGGTCTTGTTTGATGCATCTTGCATAAATCTATTTAGAGAGATTTATGGAGGTACTTCTTAACTTCTTTCAATTTCCAGTTTTAGTTGGCCATGTTATATTGGTGAAGTCTACACAAAGTTTTATTTTTAAAGAAAATACGTATAGACATGTGTAATTTGGTTGAAACTTGGCATACAGATAGTTCATAACCTGGATTAACACATGAGACTGGCGGCGTTTCCACGTTGTATGGCAGCACTTAGCCTCTGGCCAAGGTAAAAGCCAGCCATTGGGTCACGGGAACCGTCAACTAGGCCTTTTTCTAGCGTTTCAATTAAAAATTGACATAGTGCAATTTCCAAAAAACCGAAAAAATACGCCATAATTTTTAAAAGAACTGACCAAGAGTTACTCTACTGACAGACCCCAAAAAAAGCATCTAAAATGAGTACCACAAAAATATCAAACACTATACTTTTGTGCATTCCAAAAAGTTCACAGTAAGTGAATCACAATGGCTTTCTTCAAAAGGATGAAAGTGTCGACACAGTTCGACACGACTCGTGGCGGCAACGTGCGCAGTGGGAACTTCAGAACGTTTGATAAAAGAATCTGTCGTGAACTCGTGACCAACTGTCACATTTTGTGTCATTTTTTGCCGGTCATCAGGTCGAGATTAGTTACAGTGTGCAGTGGTATAATTTCTATTCGATTATTACAAGGAAATGCAATTGCGGATGCTCAATCAAAAAAAAAAAAAAAAACGTTGCAAATTTCCATATTTTAATAATTCAATCATCATTTAAAGTGACTTTTGATGCATTTGCACGATTATACGCATGTTAAACAAGCCATGAAAATACTTACGTACGGACATTTAAATTCGCAATAAAATTATAATTATCGCTTACATAGACTTTCATGTTAACATTCATGTAACTACATATCCAATTTGTACTCTATAACTTTGTGATTAAGGTTTGATATTATTTGTACATGAACGTTACGGTCTTTGCGTCCATACAACACGACATTTGTATTTAGACGTGAATTTCTCGACTTTTCTCTTACTTTCCAAGTTGAATAACCGAGGTTAGCGCATCTCGTAAAATTACGTCTATATGAATATTAATGTAAAACTATTTTTGTATGAATATTATGTCACGATTTTTTTTGTGATATCTATCACAACAAAATGACTTATGAACTAATTTAACAGCTTTAATTTGCGGTTTTAATTTGAAAATTAATTCTGGTATAGATTTATAGACTAATTAGTCACTTTTGTCAGTGATGGCCGTCTTTGAGTAGCTGGAGGAGACAGCATCCTTTTGTTTATTGATTTTACATTATGAAAATTAGGTATTGAATCGTTTTACATTAAACCTTCTAATGTCTGGTCGGACTTTAATAAAACTTTTTTTGCAAAAAAAAATAACCAACTTAAAAAAAAAAAACAGTAAAAAATGGAAAATAGTTTTACTTTCGGAAGTCGGTGACTATTGTTGTATGAGACCACCTGGGAACCATTTCAAACAAAAAAAAAAACCAAATCGGTCCAGCCATCTTCGAGTAATCGGGAAACATACATAAAAAAAAGGTTCCGACGAATTGAGAACCTCCTCGTTTTTGAAGTCGGTTAAAAAGACAATCGTTTGTCCCTCTAAGAAGGCTCAGTTTCTACATTCTATCAGCCATAACTATTAGCACAGACTATTGACAAGCTTACGGCTTACGACAGCCCTACTGAAACGAAAGACGAAACGATTTGAAAGCGATTCTCATCTTTGTAGGCTCTGTTAGAAAGTCTATATTGCAATTTTTTCTTAGGTTCAGACGTCGCAATGACTATTTTCCAACATTTTATTTTCCATAAAAATCACAGTAATTACAATACAAATTGGAAAATAGCATCAACTAGTAATCTGAACTCATCAGCAGATGCAGTATGTCAAGGCGGCTATCATGCATCACGGTAACCACAGACCAACCTTTGAATCTAGACCAACTGCATACACATAGTAACATACAATCACTTTTACATGCAAATAGATCTGATGTGCGGTCTGGAATTGTTTTGCCTTTTAGTCATTTGAAACAAATGAATAAGGAGTAGGTTCAGAATTATTTTTTTAAGAAATCAATTGTTTTTTTTATACACCTCAATGGATAATTGAGGGAGGTGTAAACTGAAATCATTATTTTGAATTCTGCAAAATAAAGTCAGAATTTTGAATTTGTGTTTCGTTTATTCAGGTGAATCTTCCCTACTTTTTTTTATAAATTTCTTTAAAAAATAATATAAAAACCATTCAAAATATGGAATATATAGCCTACTGGTACAGGGACCAAAGTTCAAGCTACTGGGGCGGTCAGGGCTCCAGAGAAAGGAACCTCCTAACAATACGAGCCGTGTCCAGGAGTACCGCTGAAAAGTGTGACATTTCACAACCAAATACCTATGTGGTTCTAAGTTTCAATAGTGTAGTAAGTGTGTGATTGTTTAAATACAATTGAAAAACTAACAAAGTTGGCACACTTAAAATACCCTCATTTTAAGTGTGCCAACTTTTTGATATTTCTCGTTCTCGTTTTTAGTTCAAGAACAACCATTTTAGTTTGTGAAATTTTGAAACATTCAACATTTTAAATTTTTCTACATTTTGAACGGAAGTATTCGATTTTATAAAAGTTACCGGAAATGGATGGTTACGAAAGAAACACATTGACATTTTAAAAGTTATAATAATTTATGAACTTCAGTTTATTATATGAGTATAGGCAATTCTGTAGACACGAATATGCCATTATATATTTAAATAAAATAATTATGGAGTCAATATTTTTTTTTTGCATTTTGACTCGTGTATCATTATTTCCTAAAAATACAATTGTATTATTTATTATGCTCACGCATTCAACCCATACTAAAACACGGAACAAACCATTGACAAGATTGGCCTCAAATATTGGTGCAAAAAAAGCTTAGCAAAACCATATTACACCCAGTAAATAAATAGGTCCAATATTGGCTCCAATGTAAGCATATTAATTAAAAAATATCCGATAGTAGCATTCCATTTTGCGGCGACCGGGCGCCCGGAGGCCGCGACAAAGGTCGTCAGGTGTTGCCAAAATAAAAATAACGAGTTCGTAAAATGTCACACAAACATAAAATTGTTCGATTAATTATTTGAATGGCGAACCGTACGAGTGTGTGACACCTAGCAACAACTTTATTTTGAATTAAGAACTTTTTATTTTTAAATCAGTTCGCTTGGCTGGTTTGCATTTTTTTTTTGCTGATATTTTATGCGGCTGCTTAGCTAGCATTTTAATTCTGCAGTTAATTATAATCTTAAGCTGCTGTTGTGCATGCTCTTCTAGGTCGGTGCAATGCTATTTAGTGTATCTTTACTTTTCAATAATTCTGTGTCATGTAGTTTAGGTTGGATACTTATACTTACTTACCTACCTAAACTTTTGCATTGGAATCATGTTCCCTTTTCTATAAAATTGTCTGGTGACGATTAGGATTAGGTACAATTCAAATTTTTAATATCTAGTATATATTTAGTTTAGGTAAATTCTATTTCAATAATTTTACCTAAGATCTATTGTTTTAAGCAATTTTTAGGGTTCCGTACCTCAAAAGGAAAAAACGGAACCCTTATAAGATCACTTTGTTGTCCGTCCGTCCGTCCGTCCGTCCGTCCGTCCGTCCGTCTGTCAAGACCGTTTTTCTCAGGAACGCGTGGAGGTATCAAACTGAAATTTCTATATGATACTTAGTTCTACTGTCCCTGGAAGCTGTAGAAAAATCAACCTTCTAAGTCAACGCAATCAAAAGATACAGCCACTTAGGCCGCAAATTTCCGCAAATTTTCGAAACTCGCACGGGAATCAAAACCTACAGGGTACTTCCCGTGAACTTAGAATCTTGAAATTTTGTACGAAGTCACGTCTTATAGTACAGATATAGGAAAAATTACGAAAACCGTAAATTTTTAGTTTCGTCATATAAAAAAACCGGTCAAGTGCGAGTTGGACTCGCGCACCGAGGGTTCCGTACAAACCTGTGGGTATATAACTTTTTTTTATATGACGAAACTAAAAATTTACGGTT